>NC_069422.1:14431946-14455514 GCF_026875155.1 Cherax quadricarinatus
TGCACAATATAATGTCACATTAGTTGCACTTGTGTCCTTTTACTTTACATATTGTCGGTAATTCTACCAACATTATTACGATATGTATTATAAACAACAACGGGCCTAAGACTGATCCCTGTGGTACGCCACTTGTTACAGATCCCCACTCGGATTTAACCCCATTTATGGACACTCTCTGCTTCCTGTCTGTGAGCCATGACTCGTTCCATGAGAGCACTTTTCCTTGAATGCCATGAGCTGCCACTTTCTTTAACAGTCTTTGGTGCGGAACTCTGTCAAAAGCCTTACTAAAATCTAAGTAAATAATATCAAATTCTTTATCACGATCAACAGCCTCAAAAGCTTTACTGAAGAAAGTTAATAAATTAGTTAGACAAGAACGGCCTCTCGTGAATCCATGCTGAGTATCATTAATCAAGCTATGCTTATCGAGATGGCTTCTTATAATCTCAGCTATAATTGACTCTAGCAATTTGCCTACAATTGAGGTCAGGCTTATTGGGCGGTAATTTGACGGTAATGACTTATCCCCTGATTTAAAAATAGGAATTACATTAGCCGTCTTCCACATATCAGACACTATACCTGTTTGAAGAGATAAATTAAAAATATTAGTTAATGGTTCACAGAGTTCCATTTTGCATTCCTTAATAACCCTTGAAAAAATCTCATCGGGTCCCGGCGACTTATTTTGCTTCAGTCGATCTATTTGTTTCATAACCATTTGACTGTGATGTTACATAATTTATCTTCTTCAGGCCCACTATAAAAATTAATTACTGGGATAGTGTTAGTGTCTTCCTGTGTAAAAACCGAGAGAAAATAATTATTTAAAATTGAGCACATTTCATTCTCTTTGTCAGTAAGATGTCCATAGTTATTTTTAAGGGGACCTGTCTTATCTCTAACTTTTGTTCTATACACCTGGAAAAAACTTTTTGGGTTAGTTTTTGAATCGCTGGCAACTTTAATTTCATAGTCCCGTTTAGCTTTTCTTATCCCCTTTTTAACGTCCCTCTTAATGTCGCTATACTTATTCATAAGATGATTCTCACCTCTTTTGATACGCCTATAAATTCCTTTCTTCTGCCCCAAAAGATACTTGAGCCTATTATTCATCCATTTTGGATCATTTCTGCTTGATCTAATTTCTTTATACGGGATAAATGTTCTTTGGGCAGCATGTATAGTGTTCAGAAAACTGTCATATTGATAGCTCTCTTCGTTACCTCAGTCAACAGATGATAAGTATTCTCTAAGGCCTAGGCCCATCGTAATCTGCTAAGCGAAAATCTGGAACTGTTACTGAGTTATCCCTACAGTCATACTCCCATTCAATGCTAAATGTAATTGATTTGTGGTCGCTAGCACCAAGTTCCACTGAAATTTCTAAATTATTAACAAGGGATTCATTGTTTGCCAGAACTAAGTCAAGCAGGTTATTTCCCTGCTTGACTTATAGGAGGTAGGTTACTGAAAGCAGTGAAGAGTTTTTACGAGGATAGTGAGGCTCAAGTTAATGTAGGAAAGAGGGATTATTTCCCAGTAAAAGTAGGCGTTAGGCAAGAATGTGTTGATGTCCCCGTGGTTGCTCAATATATTTACAGAGGGGGTTGTAAGAGAAGTAAATGCGAGGGTCTTGGCAATAGGCGTGGATTTAAAAGATAAGAATTCAAACATAAAGTGGGAGTTGCCGCAGTTGCTTTTTGCTGATGACACTGTGCTCTTGGGAGATTCTGAAGAGAAGTTGCAGAGGTTGGTGGATGAAATTGGTTAGGGTATGTAAAGAAGAAAAATTAAAAGTGAATACAGGAAAGAGTAAGGTTCTGAGGATAACAAAAAGATTAGTTGATGGAAGATCGGATATCAGATTGGAGGGAGAGCTTTAGGGAGGAGGTGAATGTATTCAGTATTGGGAGTGGAGCGTCAGCAGATGGGTCTATAAAAGATGAGGTAATCATACAACTGATGAGGGAAAAAGGGTGAGAGGGCACTTAGGGTCTGTGGAGACAAAGAACTTTGTCCTTGGAAAAGCAAAGAGGGGAATTGTATGAGAGTATAGTTTTACCAACGCTCTTAGTACATGGGTGTGAAGCATGGGTGATGAATGTTACAGCGAGGAGAAGGCTAGAGGCAGTGGAGGTGTCATGTCTGGGGCCCAATGTTGTGGTGTGAATATAATGTAGAGAATTCATAGTTGAAAGTTTAGGAGGAGGTGCAGGATTGCCAAAACTGTTGTCCAGAGGGCTGAGAAGGGTTGCTGAGGTGGTTGGGACATGTAGAGGGGAATGGAATGAAACAGAAGACTTCAAGGTGTATTATCTGTAGTGGATGGAAGGTGGGGTAGGGGTCGGCCTAGGAAAGGTTACCTGGAGGTTATCTGGGTTATTCCGGGTCAACGCCCCGCCCCCCCGGTCCATGACCAGGCCTCCCGATGGATCGGGGCCCTGATCAACTAGCTGTTACTGCTGGCCGCACGCAGTCCAACGTACGAGCCACACCCCGGCTGTTTCCGGCACTGACTTTAGGTATCTGCCCAGCTCTCTCTTGAAGGCACC
Source organism: Cherax quadricarinatus (assembly GCF_026875155.1). Taxonomy (NCBI): domain Eukaryota; kingdom Metazoa; phylum Arthropoda; class Malacostraca; order Decapoda; family Parastacidae; genus Cherax; species Cherax quadricarinatus. Next base: position 14,434,508 of record NC_069422.1, read on the forward strand.
CAGGGGTTTTATTGGCAATTCCCCTAATGCTTGATGGGGGGGCTGTTAAAACAGTTTTGGGCCCGGACACTTATGGTGTTTTCCCTTAGTGTACCACTGGCGCCCCTACTTTTTATTGGGGGCATTTTGCATCGCCTGCCCAGTCTTTTACTTTCGTGGGAGTGTGTTCTGTGTGCAGATTTGGGACCATTCCTTCCCAAAGGGATTTTCCAAGTGAAAGTTTTATGATATATCCTCCCCTGCGTTCCAACGAGTACAAGTCAAGTGCTTCCAAGCGTTCCATTTGTTAAGGTGCTTGATAGAACTTATACGTGCGTAAAGGATCTCTGTACACTCTCTAGATCTGCGATTTCACCTGCTTTGAATGGAGATGTTAATGTACTGCAGTTTTCCCAGCCTAGAGAGAACAAGTGATTTGAAAAGGATCATCATGGTTGGCATCTCTCGTTTTGAAGTTTCATTATCCATCCTATTATTTTCTTTGCACGTGCGATCGTGGCACTGTTGTGATCCTTGAAAGTGAGATCCCAGACATTACTACTCCCAGGCCCCTTACATTATTTTTCCGCTCTATTGTAGGCCCGGGAGTCAGTAGTATACTCTGTTTTAGTTATTATCTCCTCCAGTTTTCCATAACGGAGTAGTTGGAATTTGTCCTCTTTGAACATCATATTGTTTACTGTTGCCCACTGGAAAACTTTGTTTATATCTTCTTGGAGGTTAACCGCGTCCTCAGCAGTTTAAACAGCCTCATGCAGACCCTAGTATCATCCGCAAAGGATGATCGGTTGCTGTGGTGTATATCTCTGTTATGTCTGATATAGGATAAGGAATAAGATGGGGCCGAGTACTTTTGCCTTATGGAACAGAAACCCTTCCTTGGCACCCTCCGTTTTAAAACTCGGGTTGACCACTACTTTTTGTGTTCGATTTGTTAGAAAGTTGAAGATCCATCCCCCCACTTTCCCAGTTTTTCCCTTTTTAGCACGTATTTTATGAGCTATTACGCCATGATCGCATTTGTCAAATGCTTTTGCAAAGTCTGTGTATTTTTACATCTGCATTCTGATTTTTTTCCCGGGTTTGCATCCAAGGCCATATCATAGTGACCCCGTAGTTGTGAGAGGCAGGAGCAACCTGCTCTGAACCCATGTTGCCTGGATTGTGCAGATTTTGGGAATCCAGGTGATTTGCAATCCTGTTCTTAGCACTCTTTCAAAGATTTTTATGATGTGGGACGTCAGGCTATTGGTCTTAATTCTTAGCTAATGCTTTGCTGCCCCCCTTTATGGAATGGGGCTATATCCGGTTGTTTTAAGTGACTGTGGAATTTCACCAATGTCCAAGCTTCCTCCATAGTGTACTTAGGGCACGCGAGAGGGGTTTCTTGCAGTTCTTAATAAAAACAGATTTCCCACGAGTCTGGCCCGGGGGCCCTGAGTGAATAGGCATGTTGTCAATGGCTTTTTCAAAAATCTATCGGAGTTACGGTAATGTCGGAAATCTGGCATACATTTATGGAGTTTTGGAGGTTGGAGGGGGGGGGTAAAGGAGGTTTTGTGTGTGAGGGGCTTGGACTTACAGCAAGCATACATGAGCGTATTTGATAGGAGTGAATGGGGGACAAAGGGTTTTTTTGATACATGACGTGCTGTTGGAGTGGGGGGCAAAGAAATATTTATTCAGGGAAACCGGCAGGCCGGACTTGAGTCCTGGAGATGGGAAGTACAGTGTCTGCACTCTAAAAGGAGGGGTGTTAATGTTGCATTTTTTATAAACCGTTGTGTAAAGCCCCCCTCTAGAAAGACAGTGATGGAGTGAATGATGATGAAAGTTTTTCTTTTCGGGCCACCCTGCCTTGGTGGGAATCGCGCCGATGTGTTAATATAAAGAAATAAAAAAAAAATTTCCTTGATATTTAAGGATAAACACAATCTTCCGGTCACAGACTCAACACTATTGTTAAACTTACACAATTCTACGGAAATTCCCTTTTATAAGTGTGGCCGAGTGTCATTCAGTTATACAAAAACAAACGAACATTCACACCGTATGCTATTTTTGCATAATTACACTGATGGAGTAATCACTAGCATGAAAATAAGACACACGTGCAACATCTGGATATCTTTATTGTAGACGTTTCGCCATCCAGTGGCTTTATCAATACAAATTCCATGACATAACTTGAAGACAGTAGGACTATATACAGAAGATGAATCTTGATTCTGAGGACATGTACATAACCTTCACGACTACGACAACTACTACTACAACTAACCCATCTTTTTGGGGAAAGGGGACTACTTCCACTGGGGAATCCCGCCTACCAGTGACTATGCCCACATCTGCTACACCTGACCTGACGTTAGTATATAAGCGCCAGGCTCCTTGCTTCTGCTTCAGAATCTCCACGACTACGGTGCTCTTCGCACCTATTCCTAGGTTGAGGGACTGATTACTTCATCTTCTGTATATAGTTCTACTGTCTTCAAGTTATGTCCTGGAATTTGTATTGATAAAGCCACTGGATGGCGAAACGTCTACAATAAAGATACCCAGATGTTGCACATGTGTCTTAATTTCATCTTGTCGGTATTATATACCATTTTTGCACAATCACTAGCATAAATATGTATACACCTAAGAACATATACGCATATGCATTCACAGACATATGCATATGTGTATATATGTTTTTACGAAAATACTCAACCTTACTCTAGGACAAAGGTGGGGAACCTTTTCTCTGCCAAGGACCATTTAAATATTTATAACATCATTCGCGGGCATAAAAAAATTATCAACTTAAAAATTACCCTTTTCTGTATTTGGTCAAAAATTTTAATTAACTCATGCCTAAGTGATGGATGGAACTGCTTCTCTTTGGTGAGGCGTGTGATGTTAATGGTACTGATGATGCTGGTTTAGAAAGACACTTAAGCAACACTATGACATATTTATTAGAAAACGTTTCGGTCCTGGGACCTTGATCACTTCTAACATACAGATGTTGTTTTAATGTTCGCCAAGACTGTGGGTCCGGGCACGGGTCTAAATCTTGCGATGACCCGTCTCGGGCTCCCGAGGGAGAAAGACATTATATTATAGGCGGAGAGTGAGATGTGAGTGGCGCCGTGACCTGAGGAATGTCATGTTGGGATGAGGACGGGTTAGACGATGAAATCACGTGACTCCTGTGTTGTGGGTTGGTGGTGCTTAAGTATCATGTATGCCAATGTTTTGAAATTTTGTATTTTTCCAGTGTTGCGTTTCTATAGTGTCGGTGACGGGGGATTAGTGAGGCTTTAGGCACCGTCGGCGTCTGAGGTCTGGTTTTGGAGAACGGTTGTGCCTCATTCCGTTCATCAAATGCCCCGTGGAGTCTCTGTGGAGGACACAGGCGTACCTTCATCGTCTCTGTTAGGGGCATTTCGATGCTCATTCAGGCGGACTGCAAGATCTCTGCCTTAAAGTGTCTTTCTAAACCAACTTGTCGGTATTTATTACCAAGGTTTATACCAACTGATGATGTGCTACTCGCAACTGCTTTTCCAGAAGTGCAGTCGACTCCTTGCGATGGTAACTTTTGAAAAAACTGCTCGAGCAGTAAGTTTTTCCCAAACACAGATGCATACCCTTTCTTTCTTATGTTTATGTTCTTATGCTCGCTAACCCTCCTGCATGGTTTTAAGGGTAAAACACATATGCAACAGTTAGGTATCATTATTTCGAAACGTTTCGCCTGCCAGAGTAGGCTTCTTCAGTCGAGTACACCCCAAAGTTGACAGAAGCAGAAGGACTTGAAGACGATGTAATCAGTCCATCCCCCTTGAAGTTTGAGGTGGTCAGCCCCTCAGTCTGGAGAAGAGTATTGTTCCCTCCTGCATGGCCACTAAATACCCTGCATGGTTACTAAACTCCCCATGCATCGTCACTAATACCCCCTGCATGGCTATTTAAACCCTCGAGCGTGGGATGAAGTGAGGAATGATCCTTAGATAGTTGGGCGAAAGTGGGAACGACCCTAAAATTTACTTGAGCAGGGCGAGGAAGGGGCCCTCGAACAATAAGTAGGAAGCGAGGAATGACCCTCGATTGATTTTTTATGTATGATGTCTGTCAACCTCTGTATGTTGGAGGTGAGCAGTTTGAAGGGTTTTCACAGAACCGAAACGTTGGATAAATAGACACCTGTGAAACTCTTGGGTATCTTTACTGATGAAACTCAAGGTGAGGGACTGATTACCTCATTCTTCTCCTGTTCTTCTAGCTTCTCCTGTGTATGGACTGATGAAGCCACTGTGTGGCGAAACGTTTCATCAAAAAGACACCCAAGAGTTCACTGTGTCTATTTATCATCATGTTGGAGGGGATCTGGGTCCCAGGACCGAGACATTTTCGGTAGATGTGTCCTGGTGTTTGCTTGCTTGTCTTTCTAAACCAACTTGTAGGTATTTATTACCAAGGTTTATATACAGAAAAGAATGACTAAAATGATTTAATGTAAAGGAATTCCCGTATAAAAGACTGACTTAGAGCCTTTAATCTCCACTCTCTGGAGAGATTAGAATGAGGGGAGATATCATTTTTTAGTGTATAAGTGGGTGACGGGCATGAACAAAGGTGATGAATATAGTACTGAGGGTGTCCAAGTAGGTATGAACCAGAAAATAATTGATTTAAGTTGGATAAATTTGGATTTAAAAAGGACGTAGGTAAGTACTGGTTATCGAACAGAGTTTTGGATGGAAATAAATGGTATAAAATACCGACACCGGTTTAGAATACCGAGTTGTTGAATTAGACACATGTGCAACTCTTGGGTATTTTTATTGAGGAAACGTTTCGCCACACAGTGGCTTCATCAGTCCATAAAAAAGGAAAAACTTTAAGAACAGGAGGAGAATGAGGTAATCAGTCCCTCAGCCTTGAGTCGATGTGGTCAGTCGATCAATCTTCAATAGAATACAGCATATGAGCGGAGAAGCAGCTTTTTAAACCGTAGACAGGTGAGGTGCAGCAGTCGTAGGTGGTGTCACATTTGTCCAATGGGGAAAGGGTCGGTCGTCCCCAAGGGGTTAGGCAAGTGAAGAATTCCCAAGTATTAAGATCCCAAGAAGATGCAGTGTCTGACAGGATTGTAGATGAATGGTTCAGGGAAACCCGACATGTTGTTAGGTAAGACACATATGCAACAGTTAGGTATCTTTATTTCAAAACGTTTCGCCTACACAGTGGGTTCTTCAGTCGAGTACAGAAAAGTTGATAGAAGCAGAAGAGCTTGAAGACGATATAATCAGTCCATCACCCTTGAAGTTTTGAGGTGGTCAGTCCCTCAGTCTGGAGAAGAGCATTGTTCCATAGTCTGAAACAATAGGAGTTGAAGTGATAGGATGGAGCCTTATATAGCGCCAGAAGAAGCCTACTGTGTAGGCGAAACGTTTCGAAATAAAGTACCTAACTGTTGCATATGTGTCTTACTAACAACCTGTCGGTATTTTTTTACCATTTTAATGTTCAATCTGTCGGACACTGCAACACAAGGGTATCTTGGTACAGACCTGAAATCAACTTCGACAACCTCTACTAGTGAGAACGGCTGGATTGAGAGGGAACTGCCCTCCCAACATCTACGTTCTTGCCTCTACTAGTGACCAACGTTAAACCTCTGCGTTTATATAAGGCTCCATCCTATCATTTCAACTCCATATTGTTTCAGACTATGGAACAATGCTCTTCTCCAGACTGAGGGACTGACCACCTCAAAACTTCAAGGGTGTGGATGTTACATCGTCTTCAAGTCCCCTTCTGTTTCTATCAACTTTTCTTTTACTCGACTGAAGAAGCCTACTGTGTAGGCGAAACGTTTCGAAAAAAAAGATACTAACTGTTGCATATGTGTCTTACCTACACCCTGTCGGTATTTTATACCTTTTTAATGTTCAACCGACATGTTGTTGAATTAGACACATGTGCAACTTTTGGGGTATCTTTATTGAGGGAAACGTTTCGCCACACAATGGCTTCATCAGTCCATACAAAGGAGGAAACTTGAAGAACAGGAGGAGAATGAGGTAATCGTCCCTCACCCTTGAGTCGATGTGGTCAGTCCATCAATTGAATAGAATACGGCATATGAGCGGAGAAGGAGCTTATAAACCGTAGACAGGTGAGGGCAGCAGTCGTAGGTGGTGTCACATTTTTTTCAATGTGGAGTAGGTCGTGCCCAAGAATTAGGCAAGCGAAGAATTCCCAAGTATAAAGACCCCAAGAAGTTGCAGTATCTGACAGGCTTGTAGATGAATGGTTCAGAGAACCGACATGTTGATAAATTAGACAATTGTGAAAACTTTTGGGGTATCTTTATGGAGGAAACGTTTCGCCACACAGTGGCTTCATTCAGTCTATACAAAGGAAAATCTTGAAGAACAGGGGGGAGAATAAAGGTAATCAGTCCCTCAACCTTGAGTCGATGGGGTCAGTCCATCAATCTTGAATAGAATACGGCATATGTATGTGTAATGTTCGCCAAGACCGTAGTCCGGGCCCACGGGTCTCAATCTTGTGATGACCCGTCTCTGGCTCCCGAGGGGAAGGTTTCTAAAATGATGTGACATATGCTGCTCGGCACTCTTTGGTCAGTTCAACGGGTGCATTCTCATAAGCGACAACACCGTATGTACTCCTAACTATTGACACTAGCGAGGAGGAGGATATGTCGTTATCACAGGTAACAGCTTGTCTGGTTCGTTGACTCCATGGTGCACTAGTGTGGCCGCAGTCATCTCTGGGTCCTCTTGCGGAGTGTCTCAGTAACTTCGCACTCCAGAAGATAGTGTGTTAGGGGCCGCTGAACAACGTGCTGACAGTACTGGCGCATCTCCTCCTCAGCTTTGTCTACCATCATCTTGGCTGTGGGAAAGCGCAAACGAAGCCGATGGATAGTGGATAGTCTGTTGCTGCCTTGGCTGCATCATCTGCCGCCTCATTTCCCAGGATGCCAGCATGGCTGGGGATTCAGTTCAATGTCGATCTTGTTACCATAAACTTCTAAGGCTGTCATTATGCTCAGGATCGATGTGATGAGTTGAACATTGTCCTGTGGTTGAGGATGGGAGAGGGCATTGATTGCAGAGGTGAAATCAACATGTATGACAGGTGGGAGTCGATGTCGTAGGGCATGTGACAATGCCTGCTGAATCGCCACCAGCTCAGCTTGAAGGATCGTGCAGTGGTCAGGGAGTCGCCAGCCTTGTGTGTGACCATTGTGGTACAGTCCAGCTGCTGCTCTCTTCCTGTCAGGGTCGACAGAACCATCTGTGAAATACACCTGACATGGGGCCTCCCTCTGCCAGTGCCTTGCTTGTCTCGCATGATTGCTGAGGGTTTTCTTGACTGCAGAGACGCTTAGAGATAGGTAGCTGCATGATGCAAACATCGGCTGGATCTGGGCGCCAGGGAGGTGGTGGATGGTACCCAGCAACAAGGAGTAGTTGCATAGGCAGCAGCTTCCGCCAAGCAGCACAAAACGAACGAATCCAGGAGTAGTCCGTGAAGAGTGTGGGGTCTTGTGCCTTTGGGGTTTCAATATCCGTCTCCTTATGGGAAGGTACCTTTGCCGGTGCAGAATCTGGCCACTTTGCAGGCGTTTATGTATCTTACTCTGTTAGCCAAGGAAGGAAGCCGGGCCTCAGATTTGAGACATACTGTGTTGGTCCAGATGGGGGCCCCAAGCATAGTTCTTATCGCCTGATTTTGTACGACCCCCCCCTCCTTTGCCTGCTCTGCGGGAAAGAGATGAGCTAACGCCCGGTGCACCGTAGTCAATGAGCTAGCGTTTTAGCTTGTTTTATAGTACAAACGAAGTACATCTTTGCTTGACCTGCACGGTTGGCCTCGTCATAACTCTCATGGCGTTGAGTCTGAGTAGAGCACATGACCTGAATACTCGGCCTGTTTCTGAAAGGTCAGCTTTTTATCAATGTAGATTCTCAAGAACAGGTAAGAGCCTGTCCACTCAAGTTCTATATCCCGAATACGTAATCTATTCACAGGATCTGGTCCCTTGAACTCATTGCAAGAGATTTCTCGGCCCAGATCTTGAAGCCTAGTTCCTTGCAAGACCGTAATTAGGTCCCAAAGGTCTCTGAGCCTGTCGTTCTAAATTGCCTTCCCACACTACGAGTGCAAGATCATCACATAGCAGAGGGTGTTCCACTATGAAAGGGAAGGCTCCAAGTTCCTGCATAAGGATTTAAACAGGTAGGGCTGAGCACACCTCCTTGTGGCTACCGTTTTCCAGGATTTAAAGGAAGAGTACTGTCCCTGAAAGCTGACACAGGCCTGCCTGCCCCTAAGGTAGGACTCTATCCAGGCCAGGAGGCGTCCTTTGATTCCCTTCCGAGCTAGTATTGCCAGAATTGCTGTTGGGTGGCTAGCTCAAAAGCCTTTTCAAGTCGAGGTAGACGACGATACTAGGTTTTTTGTTACTATCAGCAATCTGGGTTAGTAGAGTGGTTATGCACTCTGCTGTACCCACTCCTTTGGTGAAGCCAAATATTGATGATGAGAGGGTCCAAGTTTCCCTAGGAGGCGGTTTAACACCATCCCTCAGCAGTCTTGGCTAAGTAGCTGGCAGCGATATGGGTTTTCATACTGCCTGGGTCCTTGGGCTTTGGAATTGGTACGATGGTAGCTTTCTTCCAAGCTGCTGGGAGTGTCCTGGCCCTCCACGACTTGTTAATGACGTCTAGTATGGCCTCCCATCCACTCTGCCCAGCCCGTGCAATCATGGAGAATCTAACACCATCGATGCCGGGGCAGTGTCACCTGTGTTCTTATTTGGGAAGTTTGGAGTTCCAAGTCCGTGAGGTCTTCATCATTCACATCTTCCGACTCACATGCAGCTTGTATCGTTAGCTGGCGCTGTGGCAGAAGATCCGTAGTACCACGTTCTGGGGTACTATAGCATACCGTAGCGCCACGTTCTGGGGTACTATAGCATACCGTAGTATCACGTTCTGGGGTGCTATAGCATACCGTAGTATCACGTTCTGGGGTACTACAGCATACCGCAGTACCACGTTCTGGGGTACTACAGCATACCGTAGTACTACGTTCTGGGGTACTACAGCAGAGCGTAATACCACGTTCTGGGGTACTACAGCATACCGTAATACCACGTTTTGGGGTACTACAGCATACCGTAGTACCACGTTCTGGGGTACTACAGCATACCGCAATACCACATTTTGAGGTACTACAGCATACCGTAGTACCACGTTTTAGGATAGTAAAGCATACAGTAGAACCACGTTTTAGGGTAGTATAGCATACCGTCGTACCACGTTCTGGGGTACTACAGCATACCGCAATACCACGTTTTGAGGTACTACAGCATACCGTAGTACCACGTTTTAGGATAGTAAAGCATACCGTAGAACCACGTTTCAGGGTAGTACAGCATACCGTCGTACCACGTTCTGGGGTACTACAGCATACCGTAGTACCACGTTCAGGGGTACTACAGCATACCGTAGTACCACGTTCTTGGTTACTACAGCATACCGTAGTACCACGTTCTTGGTTACTATAGCATACCGTAGTACCTCGTTCTGGGATATAACAGCATACCGTAGTACCACGTTCTGGGGTACTACAGCATACCGTAGTACCACGTTCTGGGGTACTATTGCATACCGTAGTACCACGTTCTGGGGTACTATAGCATACCGTAGTATCACGTTCTGGGTGCTATAGCTTTCCGTAGTACCACGTTGGGGTAATACAGCATACCGTTTGTACCCCGTTCTGGGGTACTACAGCATACCGTAGTTCCACGTTCTGGGGTACTAGAGCATACCGTAGAATCACGTTCTGGGGCACTACAGCATACCATAGTACCACGTTCTGGGGTACTACAGCATACCGTAGTACCACGTTCTGGGGTTCTACAGCATACTGTAGTACTACGTTCTGGGGTACTACAGCATACCTTGATACCACGTTCTGGGGTACTTCAGCATACCGTAGTACCTCGTTCTGGGTTACTTCAGCATACCCTAGTACCACGTTCTGTGATACTTTAGCATACTGTAGTACCACGTTCTGGGGTAGTACAGCATACCGTAGTACCACGTTCTGGGGTACTACAGCATACCGTAGTACCACGTTCTGGGGTACTACAGCATACCGTAGTACCACGTTTTGAGGTACTACAGCATACCGTAGTACCACGTTTTAGGGTACTACAGCATACCGTAGTCCCACGTTCTGGGGTACTACAGCATACCGTAGTACCAAGTTCTGGGGTACTACAGCGTACCGTAGCACCACATTCTGGAGTTGTACAGCATACCGTAGTATCACGTTCTAGGGTACTACAGCATACCGTAGTACCACGTTCTGGGGTGCTACAGCATACCGTAGTACCACGTTCTGGGGTACTACAGCATACCGTAGTACCCGTTTTAGGGTATTACATCATACCGTTGTACAGCGTTCTGAAGTAGTACAGCATACCTTAGTACCACATTCTTGGTTACTACAGCATACCGTAGTACCACGTTCTGGGGTGCTACAGCATACCGTAGCACCACATTCTGGAGTAGTACAGCATACCGTAGTACCACGTTCTGGGGTACTACAGCATACCGTAGTACTACGTTCTGGGGTACTACAGCAGAGCGTAATACCACGTTCTGGGGTACTACAGCATACCGTAATACCACGTTTTGGGGTACTACAGCATACCATAGTACCACGTTCTGGGGTACTTCAGCATACCGCAATTTCCCCCTTTTGAGGTACTACAGCATACCGTAGTACCACGTTTTAGGATAGTAAAGCATACCGTAGAACCACGTTTTAGGGTAGTATAGCATACCGTCGTACCACGTTCTGGGGTACTACAGCATACCGTAGTACCACGTTCAGGGGTACTACCAGCATACCGTTTTGACCACGTTCTGTGGTACTTTAGCTACTTGTACCACGTTCTGGGGTTAGTACGCATACCGTAGTACCACGTTCGGGGGGTACTACGCATACCGTGTACCACCCTTCGGGGGTACTTCAGCTACCGTGTACCAGTTCTGGGGGTACTACAAACATATTTGTTGTACCACGCTCTGGGGTTTCTACAGCATACCGTAGCTCCACGTTGTGGGGTACTTCAGCATACCGTAGTACCACGTTTTGGGGTACTACGGCATACCGTAGTACTACATTCTGGGGTACTACAGCATACCGTTGTACCACGTTATGGGGTTCTTCAGCGTACCGTAGTACCACGTTCTGGGGTACTTCCGCATACCGTAGTACCACGTTCTGGGGTACTTCAGCATACCGTAGTACCACGTTCTGCGGTAGTATAGCATACCGTAGTGCCACGTTCTGGGGTACTACAGCATACCATAGTACCACGTTCTGGGTTACTTCAACATACCGTAGAACCATGTTCTGGGGTACTACAGCATACCGTAGTAAGACGTTCTGGGTTACTTCAACATACCGTAGAACCATGTTCTGGGGTACTACAGCATACCCTAGTAAGACGTTCTGGGTTACTTCAGCATACCGGAGTACCACGTTCTGCGGTAGTATAGCATACCGTAGTGCCACGTTCTGGGGTACTACAGCATACCATAGTACCACGTTCTGGGTTACTTCAACATACCGTAGAACCATGTTCTGGGGTACTACAGCATACCGTAGTAAGACGTTCTGGGTTACTTCAGCATACCGTAGTACCACGTTCCGGGGTACTTAACCCTACCGTAGTACCACGTTAGAGTACTACAGCATACTGTAGTACACGTTTTTGGGTTCTACAGCATACCGTAGTCCCACGTTCTGGGGTACTAGATTATACCGTAGTACCACGTTCTGAGGTACTGCAGCATACCGTAGTACCACGTTCTGGGGTACTACAGATTACCGTAGTACCACGTTATGGGGTTCTACGATAACCGTTAGTACCACGTTCTGGGGGTACTACAGCATACCGTAGTACCACGTTCTGGGGCACTACGCATGCCGTAGTACCACGTTCTGGGTACTACAGCATTACCCTAGGTACCACGTTCTGGGGTACTACAGCATACCGTAGTACCAGTTCTGGGGTTACTACAACATACCGTAGTACCACGTTCTGGGGTACTACAGCATACCGTAGTACCACGTTCTGGGGTACTACAGCATACCGTAGTACCACGTTCTGGGGTATACAGCATACCGTAAATACCCCGTTCTGGGGGTACTACAGCATACCGTAGTACCACTTCTGGGGTACTAAAAGCATACCGTAGTACCACTTCTGGGGTACTACAGCATAAACCCTAGTACCACGTTCTGGGGTACTACAACATACCGTTGTACCAGTTTTGGGGTACTACAGCATACCGTAGTACCACGTTCTGGGGTACTACAGCTACCGTAGTACCACTTCTGGGGTACTAAAAGCATACCGTAGTCCACGTTTGGGGTACTACGGCATACCGTAGTACTACATTCTGGGGTACTACAGCATACCGTTGTACCACGTTATGGGGTACTTCAGCGTACCGTAGTACCACGTTCTGGGGTACTTCCGCATACCGTAGTACCACGTTCTGGGGTACTTCAGCATACCGTAGTACCACGTTCTGCGGTAGTATAGCATACCGTAGTGCCACGTTCTGGGGTACTACAGCATACCATAGTACCACGTTCTGGGGTACTTCAGCATACCGTAGTAAGACGTTCTGGGTTACTTCAACATACCGTAGAACCATGTTCTGGGGTACTACAGCATACCGTAGTAAGACGTTCTGGGTTACTTCAGCATACCGTAGTACCACGTTCCGGGGTACTACAGCATACCGTAGTACCACGTTTAGAGGTACTACAGCATACTGTAGTACCACGTTTTAGGGTACTACAGCATACCGTAGTCCCACGTTCTGGGGTACTAGATTATACCGTAGTACCACGTTCTGAGGTACTGCAGCATACCGTAGTACCACGTTCTGGGGTACTACAGCATACCGTAGTACCACGTTCTGGGGTACTACAGCATACCGTGTACCCCGTTCTGGGGTATTACAGCATACCCTAGTACCACGTTCTGGGGGACTACAGCATGCCGTAAATACCACGTTTGGGGTACTACAGCATACCGTAGTACCACGTTCTGGGGTACTACAGCATACCGTAGTACCACGTTCTGGGGTACTACAACATACCGTAGTACCACGTTCTGGGGTACTACAGCATACCGTAGTACCACGTTCTGGGGTACTACAGCATACCGTAGTACCACATTTGGGGTAACTACAGCATACCGTAAATACCACGTTCTGGGGTACTACAGCATCCGTAGTACCACGTTCTCGGGTACTACAGCATACCGTAGTACCACATTCTGGGTACTACGCATACCGTAGTACCACGTTCTGGGGTACTACAACATACCGTTATACACGTTCTGGGTACTACAGCATACCGTAGTACCACGTTCTGGTGGTTACTACAGCATACCGTAGTACCACATTCTGGGGTACTACAGCATACCGTAGTACCACGTTCTGGGGTACTACAGCATACCGTAGTACCACGTTCTGGGGTACTACAGCATACCGTAGTACCACGTTCTGGGGTACTACAGCATACCGTAGTACCACATTCTGGGGTACTACAGCATACCGTAGTACCACGTTCTGGGGTACTACAGCATACCGTAGTACCACGTTCTGGGGTACTACAGCATACCGTAGTACCACGTTCTGGGGTACTACAGCATACCGTAGTACCACATTCTGGGGTACTACAGCATACCGTAGTACCACGTTCTGGGGTACTACAGCATACCGTAGTACCACGTTCTGGGGTACTACAGCATACCGTAGTACCACGTTCTGGGGTACTACAGCATACCGTAGTACCACGTTCTGGGGTACTACAGCATACCGTAGTACCAAATTCTGGGGTACTACACCACTGTGGAAATTACTATATTCATGTATTTTTACAATTAAAAAAAAAATATTTGACATATGACGTCTATCAGCAAATGAGCTAAATTATTCACAAAAATTTTGTTCAGGTGAAGGAAACTGGAAGGTTAACCCGGACTTCTCATACGAAGAGGAGCTTCTACACTTAATATTATTTATACTATAACAGATCCTACATAATTATGAGATAAACATATTTGTGGTAATCTGTTGTTGTTGAGGTCTATTATTCAGTGGAACATTGATAAATACAAAGTGGATTGTGTTACTGCATCACTGCTTGTTATGCTACACAGTTTACTTCCACTTGCTGGCTTTCTTTCACCTACACGTGTTAAACTTATTGAATGTGTTGAACTAAATCTCCTGGGCCTCTTGAGAGGTGTTGATGTACTGCTGCTTTTCAAGACATATGCCCCGTTATGTACGTTTCCTTGTGAGTGAACACTGGAGGCTGGAGGCTGGAGGCTGGAGGCTGGAGGCTGGAGGCTGGAGGCTGGAGGCTGGAGGCTGGAGGCTGGAGGCTGGAGGCTGGGTTATGGGACACGGGGGATAAATTCCCGAATCAAGTGGTGACAGAAATACAATATGAAAACGTACTTACTCATGCACACGTGTTTATAGGAACATATATACATACGCACAATATACGATTATATTAATGCATAAGCGCATGTATGCATCCTCACACACTTGTACACATATACATAGTTTTGAGGCAATCAGTGAAGAGGCGGGGCAAGGAGCTATGAATCGACCCCTGCAACCACAGATAGGTGATAACAGAGTTACACACAAGTGCGACGGCGACGCGCCGCAGAGTATGAAACTAATGAGGCGAAAACAAGTTGACGAGGATCAAGTGAGACAAAAAGGGGATCCGGACAAGCTACAAACTACAAGCTACCAGCTACCAGTTACAAGCTACCAGCTACCAGTTACAAGCTACCAGCTACCAGTTACAAGCTACCAGCTACCAGCTACAAGCTACCAGCTACCAGTTACAACAGCTACCACGCTACCAGCTAAACAAGCTACCAGCTACCAGTTACAAGCTACCAGCTACCAGTTACAAGCTACCAGCTACCAGCTACAAGCTACCAGCTACCAGTAATACAAGTACCAGCTACCAGCTTACAAGCTACCAGCTACCAGCTACAAGCTACCAGCTACCAGTGCTACAAGCTACCAGCTACTACCAGTTACAAGCTACAGCTACCAGCTACAGCTACCAGCTACCAGCTACAAGCTACAAGTTACCAGCTACCAGCTACAAGCTACAAGCTACCAGCTACCGGCTACAAGCTACCAGCTACCAGCTACAAGCTACAAGCTACCAGCTACCAGCTACAAGCTACAAGCTACCAGCTACCAGCTACCAGCTACACGCTACAAGCTACAGCTTACCAGATACCAGCTACAAGCTACCAGCTACAAGCTACCAGCTACAAGCTACCACTTACCAGCTACAAGCTACCAGCTACCAGCTACCAGCTACAAGCTACCAGTTACCAGCTACAAGCTACCAGCTACCAGCTACAAGCTACCAGCTACCAGCTACCAGCTACCAGCTACAAGCTACAAGCTTCCAGATACAAGCTACCAGCTACCAGCTACAAGCTACCAGCTACAAGCTACCAGCTACCAGCTACTAGCTACCGGCTACCAGCTACAAGCTACCAGCTACAAGCTACCAGCTACCAGCTACCAGCTACCAGCTACAAGCTACCAGCTACCAGCTACCAGCTACCAGCTACAAGCTACCGGCTACAAGCTACCAGCTACCAGCTACAAGCTACCAGCTACAAGCTACAAGCTACAAGCTACAAGGTACCAGCTACAAGCTACCAGCTACCAGCTACCAGCTACAAGCTACCAGTTACAAGCTACCAGCTACCAGCTACAAGCTACCAGCTACCAGCTACAAGCTACCAGCTACCAGCTACCAGCTACAAGCTACCAGCTACCAGCTACTAGCTACAAGCTACCAGCTACCAGCTACAAGCTACCAGCTACCAGCTACAAGCTACCAGCTACCAGCTACAAGCTACCAGCTACAAGCTACCAGCTACCAGCTACAAGCTACCAGCTACCAGCTACCAGCTACAAGCTACGAGCTACAAGCTACCAGCTACAAGCTACCAGCTACCGGCTACAAACTACCAGCTACCAGCTACAAGCTATCAGCTACAAGCTACAAGCTACCAGCTACCAGCTACCAGCTACAAGCTACCAGCTACAAGCTATCAGCTACCAGCTACAAGCTACCAGCTACAAGCTACGAGCTTCCAGCTACAAGCTACAAGCTACAAGCTACCAGCTACAAGCTACAGGCTACAAGCTACAAGCTACCAGCTACCAGCTACAAGCTACAAGCTACAAGCTACAAGCTACCACCAGCTACCAGCCTACAAGCTAACATGCCTACCAGCTACAGCTACCTCGCTGTACAAGCTACAAGCTACAAGCTACCAGCTACCAGCTACAAGCTACCAGGTACAAGCTACAAGCTGCCAGCTACAAGCTACAAGCTACCAGCTACAAGCTACAAGCTACAAGCTACCAGCTACAAGCTACAAGCTACCACTACAAGCTACAAACTACAAAGCTACCAGCTACAAGCTACAAGCCTGCTCCGACAAATGCCTCCTGAAGTTTAGCCCCACCAAGTGCAAGGTCAAGAAGCTTGGGAAGGGCTAAGAAGACCCCTGACGGAGTAGAGGCTACGAGGTCAAAGGCTGCAAATATCACTCAAGAAAAACGATCTTGGGGATAGCATCATTTGATCACATCTCCTGAGGCAAAAGACAATCAAATATCTGCTGCAGCATATGGGCGCCTGGCAAACCTACGAATAGAGTTTTAGCATCTAAGTAAAGAGTCATTCACAGCACTGTACTCAGGCCTATATTGGAGTATAGGCCGGAGTACAGTGTGGGAACTCACACCTGGTCAAACACGTCAAGAAATTAGAAAAAGCGTAAAAGTTTGCAACACGGCTAGTCCCAGAGCTAAGGGGTATGTCCTACAAGGAGAGTTTAAGGGAACTCAACCTGAAAAACTGGAGGACAGGAGGAACAGGGATGATATGTTAACAGCGCATAAATACTGAGAGGAATTGACAAGGTGGACAAGGTCAGGATGTTTCAGAGACAAGACACAAGAAGAAGGGTACAAAACTACAAAGTTTTTACTCAGCCTTAGAGTTGTCAGGAAGTGCAACAATCTGGAGAGTGAAGTAGTAGAAGCAGGATCCATATATAGCTTTAATTATTAATAATTATATATGTTATTATCCCTTTGTCTCGCAGTGGCGAAAATTTTCGTGCTTAAACACGTGCACCTTTACGCATGTCATCTTACTTGCGCCACGCATCTGGATTCCCGTTCTTTAATTCTAACCAATCACAAGCCTTCCCTGAGTCGCTTCAGCTAAGTGGTGATGGCGTTTGCTAGCTTCCCATTAGTTGAGAGAACAAAAATAAACACATGTGGCTTGCATCGCCCAGAGTGGGTTTTTTCCATCCAGTGTCACTAATATACTCTTGGATTTTACCCTCTACAATGTCGGTAAGCACTGATTGTTGTGTTTAGTGCTTACATGAATAGTTTAGGCATATTTTGATATATACATAAAGTCCGTGTGAAGCATAATGTGAGTGTATCATGCAGTTGAAAAAAGTGCAACAAAGGAAGGGCAAAAATTTTCATCACTGCCCTTTTAGTGACATAGTACACTTTCAGTAAAATAAATATTTATAAAGAATTTCTATTGCATATATGAATTCTGTAGTGGTCTGGATCTATATAGGAGATTTTTATTGTCCTTCCAGATCAACGAGAAATTGTTTTATGGGGAGCCCTCCAGCACCTGGTCAAAATATGTCTGCATTTTGGAAGACAGTGACTCAGAACCGGATGTAGATGACCCAAATTGTGGATAGTGGTGATGAATACTTGCAGAGGTGTGAAGTGATGATGAGGAGGAAGAAAGGCCAGCCAAAAAGCAGAAATTAGTGAAAAAAAAGAAATGTATTATGATCGAGGAGTATCCTGATGAGGAACATATTTATGATGATATTGCTCTTCAAGGCCAATCTCAGTGGTCCCAGGTTAACCTCCAAAATGATCCTTTGATCAATTAGCAATATAGAATAATTGCTCTTCCTCATGAATCTCAGCAATATGGGACTTGAAAGTTTTATCAATTTGCAATGTGTCCTGTTTGCTATTTGTTTCATTTTTATATTTTTCTAATACTTACAAAATGTTTTGATACAAGTACCATTTATGTTTTTGATATTGTCTGTTTGTATAATAAATTTTAAAAATAGTTATTGGGTGTTTTATTAACAATTGCAAGTTTGCAACATTCAGATTTTTACTCCCTATTTCGGGCAGGGGCGAAAATATTCGCCTTTCGGAGATTAGCAATTGCTCGAAAACTAACCATCAGAATTCCATTTACATGACCTCATTCAACTTATATTGAGATACTCTATCCACTCTAGGGAGTTCTGCTTGAATTTCTTATGTATCATAAATTGCCATCTGAAGGGTAATTATTAAGAAGAGATGAGATAAGTCTCTTGGAGCAGGGAGAGAGTGGACCTAGTAGCAACTACCTAAGAGGCGGGGCCTACAGCTGTGACTCAACCCCTGCAATCACACATAGGTGAGTAAATATAGGTTAGTACACAAACACACACACACACACACACACACACACAGCAGCGAGTCATGGTACGTGGCAAGGTGTCAGAGTGGGCACCTGTGACCAGCAGGGTCCCACAGGGGTCAGTCCTAGGACCAGTGCTGTTTCTGGTATTTGTGAACGACATGACGGAAGGAATAGACTCTGAAGTGTCCCTGTTCGCAGATGACGTGAAGTTGATGAGAAGAATTCATTCGATCGAAGACCAGGAAGAACTACAAAGAGATCTGGACAGACTGCAGACCTGGTCCAGCAACTGGCTCCTGGAATTCAACCCCACCAAGTGCAAAGTCATGAAGATTGGGGAAGGGCAAAGAAGACTGCAGACGGAGTACAGTCTACTAGGCAAGAGACTACAAACCTCACTCAAGGAAAAAGATCTTGAGGTGAGTATAACATCAGGCACATCTGAAGCGCACATCAACCAAATAACTGCTGCAGCATATGGGCGCCTAGCAAACCTCAGAACAGCATTCCGACATCTTAATAAGGAATCGTTCAGGACCCTGTACACCGTGTACGTTAGGCCCATATTGTGGAGGCAGGAACCATACATAGTTTTAAGACGAGGTACGATAAAGCTCGTGGAGCAGGGAGAGAGAGACCTAGAAGCAAGCAGTGAAGAGGCGGGGCCAGGAGCTATGACCCGACACCTGCAACCAGAGATAGGTGAGTACAAATAGGTGAGTACACACACACAAACTCACACACACACACACATACCACGTACAACACTAACACACAAATACACGCACACATATACAACAGGCGTAGTGTCTAATCGACATGTGCCTAGGACAAAATAGTAACTAATACACACAACACACACACACACACACACACCACACACACACACACACACACACACACACAATAATAAGAGGGTTAATACATTTCTCGGACTCGGTTTCTTTGAACAGAAAGTTCGTCGACAATGGGTGGTCTGATTCCCGAAAAAATTAAAGCGTTCTTCTTTGGTGTATCTTTACGTGCCCTGGTAAAGAAAGATGGAGGAATTAGACCAACTGCTGTGTACTCATTGTATGTGGTTGCAGGGCTGGGGACAAGTCACAGCTCCTGGACTCTTCTTTTCACTAGTCTCTACAATCTTCGGTGCTCCGTTGCTAAAAGTTGCTGCAATAAGTACTCGCACAAAGACAGCTATGATGCTTTAACCGCACCAGATTGGGTTTGGGTTCCTCTGGGCAGTAAAACCGAGGTTCATGCAGCAGGGGCGTATATTAATAACTTACCTGGAGACAATGTAGTATTAAAACTAGACTTTAATACGAGAAGAGGACGTGGGTGGACGTGAGAGGACGAAGATGTGCGTGTTATGACGTGGGAGGACTTGGGTAGACGTGGGAGGAACAAGCGTGGACACAGGTGTGGGGTCTTATAGCAGCAGCTTTCCTCAAACTGGTAAATATTTGGCTAACAGATTATCCATCACTGGAGACGCGCTCGACCAGAATGAAGATGACAGCGGGCTGCGTCTGCAGACAGATCCCAGGTGCCGTGAACATAGCCTGGTAGTCCAGTCATGGTACAGACGTCTTCATACTGCTCCCAGGCACAGTGAACCTGGCCTGGTAGTCCAGTCATGGTACAGACGTCTTTATACTGCTCCCAGGTACAGTGAATCTGGCCTGGTAGTCTAGTCTTGGTAAGACGTCATCATACTGCTCCCAGGTACAGTGAACCTTGCCTTGTAGTCTAGTTATGTTACAAAACGTCTTCATACTGCTCCCAGGTACAGTGAACTGGCCTGGTAGTCTAGTCATGGTACAGACGTCATCATACTACTCCCAGGTACAGTGAACCTGGCCTGGTAGTCTAGTCATGGTACAAACTTCTTCATTCTGCTCCCAGGTACAGTGAGCCTATCCTGGTAGTCTAGTCATGGTACAGACGTCATCAAACTGCTGCCAGGTACAGTGAACCTGGCCTGGTAGTCTAGTCATGGTACAAAACGTCTTCATTCTGCTCCGAGCTACAGTGAACCTATCATGGTAGTCTAGTCATGTACAGACGTCTTCATACTGCTCCCAGGTACAGTGAACCTGGGCTGGTAGTGTAGTCAGGGTACAAACGTCATCATACTGCTCCCAGGTACAGTGAACCTTTCCTGGTAGTGTAGTCAGGGTACAAACGTCTTCATACTGCTCCCAGGTACAGGAACTTGGCCTTGGGGTATCATGGTCAAACGTCTTTTTTCTGCTCCAGACAGTGAAAATTTCTGGTATTAGTCATGTACAACGTCTTTTACTGCTCCCCGGGACAGTAACCTGGCCTG
>NC_069422.1:14456014-14488514 GCF_026875155.1 Cherax quadricarinatus
TACAAACTACCCCCGCTGTTTAAAAAACTATTTATACTATTACTGCTACTACACTACTACTTAACGGGCTAAAAACTACTACATTTGTTCCCTACTACTACACTACTACTATTTACAAACTGTACTACAAATACTACTACTACAAACAAACAAATACTACTACTGCGGGGGTTTTTTTTTGGGCCTACAACTACAAACTACTATTACTGCTACTACTATTTACTTATTTACGCTACAATTTACACTACTGTTAAAACTATATTTAACTACTATACTACTGTTTACTACTACTATTTACTCTACTATTTACTACTACAAATTGCTGTGCTGCTGCTGCTGCTCCCAAATACTACTACTATTACTGCTACTATATACAAACTATTTAGTACTGCTGCTACTATTATTTATTTACAAATACTACTACTTTTAAATACTACAAACTACTATACTACTACTACACTACTACTACAAACTACTACTACTATTTAACTACAAACTACTGTTTACTATTATTACTACTATTTACTACTCTTTACTACTATTAATACTACTGCTACTTTTAAATTATACTACAACTACTACTACAAACTAACTTCCCTATTACTACTACTACTATTTACAAATACAAGTTTTTATTTCCCTACAAATTTTACTACTATTTTACTATTTAACTAAAACTAAAAATACTACTACTACTACTGCTAAAAAAACAAAAAACTATTATTTACTACTCCCAACTACTCCCATGCTACTATTACACTACTATTTACTACTACTACTCCCAACTACTATTTAAAAAATACTACAAAAAATACAAATACTTTTTTTACAACTTCTAAACTGCACTACAACTACTACTATGCTACTACTAGGGAAAAATACAACTACTACTGTTTGCTACTACAAATTATTATTTACTACTACCGCTACTATACATACTACTGCCACAAACTACCTACTGTTTAATACTAACTACTATTTACTGCTATACTACTACTCCCTATTTCCCAACCTACTCCCTTACTACTGCTCCTCCCTACCTACTACTTCTCCCAAACAAAATACTTTTACTCTACTATTTAAAAACTACTACTACTAAATTACGGGGAACTACTACTACTACTTGCCATACTATTTGGCTATACTACTAATTTACTACAAATACTACTTCCCTACTAATAAAAATTTAAAAATTAATAATAAAAACTGCTACTACTACTACTACTAATAAAATAAAATAATAATAATACTGCTCTACTATTGCTACAATACTATTACTGCTACTATCTTACTACTACTACACAAATTACTACTACTACTATACACTATTATGCTTTACTACTACTACTATACTACTACTACTACTACTACTTGCTGCTGCTGCTGCTGCTGCTATACTACGCTACTACTGCTCTATACTCTACTGCTGCTACTGCTATACTCTACACTATGCTATACTCTGCCTACTACTACGCTATACTTACACTACTATTACTACACTATACTATGCCCTACTACTATTTACTATACTACTACTAACTACTATATACTGTGCTACTACTACACTACTACTATAGCTACATATACTGCTACTATTTACTACTACTCTACTACTACACTATACTACTACTACTACTACTGCTATTTACTACTATACACTGCTGTACTACTACTATGCTGCTACTACTGCTACTACTACTACTATACCTCTACTACTACTACTATATATACTACTATTATACTACTACTACTACTACTACTACTAATACTACCGCAACTATAATGTAATAATAATAAAAATTTCCCAATAATAATAATTATTATTATTTAACATCAATATTAATAATAAAAATAAAATAATAATAAAAATGAAAATTAAAATAATAATAATAAAAATAATAATAATAATAATAATAAAAATAATAACAGTACAAAGCCCAGCCTTCCACCCCACTCTCAGTACATAACTTACAGCACCCCATCATGTACGTCCCCTCACTCCAGTACATAATTTACATAAATCGAAAATCATGTACGTCCACTCCCTCTCAGTACATAATTACATCACGCCATCATGTACGCCCACTCACTTAGACATAACTTACATCTCGCCATCAGTACGTACCACCCCCCCTTCAGTACATAACTTACAGTATCCCCCATCATGTACGTACCACTCACTCCAGTACAAACTTACAGCACCCGCCGTCATGTAGTACCATCCCTCTCAGACAAAAATTTACTCATCGCCCAGTACGTACCACCCCCTCTCAGTACATAATTACATATCGCCTAATGATCCCACCCCCCCTTCAGTACATAACTTCTCACGCCATCATTTAACGCCCCACTCCCTCTCATACAAAAAATTAAGTACGCCATCATTTTCGTACCACCCCACTCTCATACATAATTTTACAGCATCGCCATCATGTAGTACCACTCCCTCCAGTCAAAACTTCCCCAGTATCCCCCATATGTACGTACCCTCCCTCTCGAAACTAACTTAATCATCGCCTTTCATGTAGTCCACTCCCTCTCCATACATAATTACATCATGCCATCATTTTACGTACCACTCCCTCTCAGTACAAAACTTACAGTATCCCATCATGTACGTACCATCACTCTCAGTACAAAACTTACAGCATCGCCATCTGTACGTACCACTCACCTAGTACATAACTTACAGTATCGCCATATGTACGTACCACTCCCTCTCAGTACTAACTTACGTATCGCCATCAGTAGTACCACCCCCTCTCAGTAATAACTTACAGCACGCCGCATTAACGTCCCACCCCCTCTCGTACATAACTTACATCATCGCCATATTACGACCACTCCCTCAGTAAAAAATTCATCATCGCCTCATGTACGTCCCACTCCCTCTCAGTACATAACTTACAGTATCGCCATATGTACGTACCACTCACTCTCAGTACAAATTTACAGAAACGCCATCATGAGTACCACTCACTCTCAGTACATAACTTACAGTATCCCCATCATGTACGTCCCAAATCCCTCTCAGTACATAACTTACAGTATCGCCATCATGTACGTACCACTCCCTCTCAGTACATAACTTTACGTATGCCATCATGTACTACCATCACTTCATTTACATAACTTACAGCATCGCCTCATGTCTACCCACCCCTCTCAGTACAAAAACTTACATCATCGCCATCTGTACGTACCATCCCTCTAGTACAAAATTTTTAATCATCGCCATCATGTACGTACCACCCCCTCTCAGTACATAATTACATCACGCCATCATGTAGCCCACCCCCTCTAGTACATAACTTACATCTTTCGCCTTATGTATACCACCACTCTCACAAAAAAAAAAAACTTCCATTAAAAAGGTGTGTTTTAGGGGAGGGTGTTTATATGATAGTGGGGAAAAATAAGCATTGAGGTATGATTCAAGCCGGCTCAAAAACCTCGTAAACGTCTTAAATATCTGATGGATATAAATCTGGTATCGATCCATCAGCTTGGGGGAAAGTTTCTTGCCTCGCTGAAAAACACTCTTAAGTACATCTTCAAATTATTATTTTTTTGGTCTTCCCTTTTACCCGTTCTGGGTACTACACATACGATAGTACCACGTTTCTGGGGTACTAAGCATACCGTAGTAACCCATTTGGGGTAACTACAGCATACCGTAGTACACGTTTTGGGGTACTAGGCATACCGTAGTACTACATTCTGGGGTACTACAGGATACCGTTCCCATTGTACCACGTTATGGGGTACTACAGCCGTACCGTAGTACCAGTTCTGGGGTACTTCCGCATACACGTAGTCACCACGTTCTGGGGTACTTCAGGCATACCGTAGGTACCACTTTCTGCGGTAGTATAGCCATACCGTAGTACCCACGTTACTTGGGGGACTACCAGCATACAATAGTACCACGTTTTGGGGTACTTAAGCATACCGTAGTAAGGGGACTTCTGGTTACTTCAATACCGTTAGAACCATGTTTCTGGGGGGTACTACAAGCATAAGTATGTAAGACGTTCTAGGGTTACTTCCAGCCTACCGTAGTAACACGTTCCGGGGGTAATACAGCATACCGGTAGTACCACGTTTAGAGGTACTACAGCATACTGTGTAGTACACCCGTTTAGGGGTACTACCAGCATACCGGTAGTCCCAACGTTCTTGGTTGGTACTAGAATTAACCGTAGTAACCACGTTCTGAGGTACTGCCCAGCATACCTTCAGTACCACGTTCTGGGTACTACACATACCGTAGTACCACGTTCTGGGGGGGGGTACTACAGCATACCGTAGATACCACGTCTCTGGAGGTACTCACAGCATACCGTAGTACCACGTTCTGGGGCACTACAGCATGGCGTGTACCCACGTTCTGGGGGGGGGGTACTACAGCCTACGTAGTACCACGTTCTGGGAGTACTACAGCATACGTAGTACCACGTTCTATGGTAACTAACAACATTACCGTAGTACCACGTTTCTGGGGTACTACAGCATACCGTTAGTACACGTTTCTGGGTACTCAGCATACCGTAGTACCACATTCTGGGGATACTACAGCATACCGTAGTAGTACCACGTTCTGGGGTACTACAAGCTAACCGTAGTACCACGTTCTCGGGTACTACAGCATACCGTAGTTACCCCATTCTGGGGTACTACGCATACCGTAGTACCACGTTCTGGGGTTACTTACAACTACCGTCATAGTACCACGTTCTGGGGTACTACAGCATACCGTGTGACCACGTTCTGGGGGTTTACTACAGCATACGTAGCCACATTCTGCGGGGAGGTACTACAGCATTCCGTAGTACCACGTTCTGGGGCCGGTACTACAGCATACCGTAGTACCACGTTCTGGGTACTACAGCATTACCGTAGTACCACGTTCTGCGGGTGGTAATTACTAAGCATACCGTGGTTACCACATTCTGGGGTACTAACAGCATACCTAGTCCACGTTCTGGGGTTACTACAAGCTTTACGTAGTACCACGTTCTGGGGTACTTACAGCATACCATAGTTTACCACGTTCTGGGGTACTTCAGCATACGTGTAAGACGTCGGGTACTTCAAAACATACCGTAGAAACCATGTTCTGGGGTAACTACAGCATAACCGAGTATAAGGGGACGTTTCTGGGTTACTTCAGCATTTACCGTAGTAGTAGTACCCACGTTCCGGGGTACTACGCACCTACCGGGTAGTACACACGTGTAGAGTACTACAGCATACTGTAGTTAACCCGTTTTAGGGTACTACAGCATACCCGTATTAGTTCCCCACGTTCTGGGGTACTAGATTATACCGTTGTACCACGTTTGAGTTACTGCTGATACCGTAGTACCACGTTCTGGGGTACTTACCATACCGTAGTACCACGTTCTGGGGTACTACAGCATACCGTAGTACCACGTTCTGGGGTACTACAGCATACGTAGTACCACGTTCTGGGGCACTCACAGCATTGCCGTAGTACCACGTTTCTGAGGCGTACTACAGCATCACCGTAGTACACGTTCTGGGTTGAACTACAGCCATACCGTTAGTTACCACGTTCTGGGGTACTACATCATACCGTAGTACCACGTTCTAGGGGGGTACTACAGCATACCGTAGTACCACGTTCTGGTGGTACTACAGCATACCGTAGTAACCAAATTCTGGGGTACTACAGCCATCACAGTAGTACACGTTTCTGGAGGTACTACAGCATATACCGTAGTACCACGTCTGGGGTGTTACTACAGCATACCGTAGTTACCACATTCTGGGGTAACTACAGCATTACCGTAAGTACCCACGTTCTGGGGTACTACACATACCGTAGTACCACGTTCTGGCGGTAATACAGCATACCGTAGTACCACGTTCTGGGGTACTACAAGCATAAAACCGTAGGGGTAACCCCCAAAATTTTTTTCTGGGGGCGGGAGGGGGTACTTTACAGCATTTCCGTAGTAAACCCCACGTTTCTGGGGGTACTACAGGCCATACCGGTAGTACCACGTTTCTGGGGGGGTACTAACAGCATAATCCGTTTTAGTAAAACCACGTTTCTGGGTACTACAAGCCATACCGTAGCTACCACAATTCTGGGGTAACTTTACAGCATACCGTATACCCACGCTTTTTCTGGGGGTACATACAGCATTAACGTTAGTTACCCAGTTCTTGGGGGGGTACTTACCCCAGGGGTCATAACCCGTTAGTACCCAAACGGTGTTCTGGGGGGGTGGTACTTTAACAGATCCATGACCGTTAAGTACCAACCATTTTGGGTTACTACAGCATTACCGTAGTTAAAATACCACGTTCTGGGGGGTAACTAACAGGCATTTTTTAACGTTAGTTTTTTTACCACGTATCTGGGGTACTAACAGCATACCGTAAGTACCCCAACGTTTCTGGGGGTACTACAGCTAAACCCGGTTAAGTACCACGTTCTGGGCGGTAAACCTAACAGGCATACCCGTGTACCAAATTCTGGGGGTACTACCACCACTGTGGAAAATTTACTAATATTTCATGTATTTTTTTTTAACCAATTAAAAAAAAAAAAATATTTTGAAACATGTATGAACGTCTATCAGCAAATGAGCTAAAATTATTCACAAAAAATTTTGTTTGAGGTGAAAGGAAAATGGAAAGGTAACCGGGGACTTCTCATACGAAGAGGAGCTTCTACACTTAAATATTATTTATTACTATACAGCTTCTACAAATTTTGAGATAAACATATTTGTGGTAATCTGTTGTTGTTGAGGTTTAATTATTCAAGGTTGGAACATTGGATAAATTACAAAAGAGGATTGTTTACTGCATCACTGCTTGTTATTGCTACACAGTATACTTCCACTTTCTGGATTTCTTTCACTTACACGTGTTTAAACTTATTGAATGTGTTTGAACTAAATCTCCTGGGCCTCTTGAAAGGTGTTGATGTATGCTGCTTTTCAAGACCATATGCCCGTTATGTACGTTTCCTTGTGGTGAGCACCTGGTAGGGCTGGAGGGCTGGAGGCTGGAGGCTGGAGGCTGGAGGCCTGGAGGCTGGAGGCTGGAGGCTGGAGGCTGGAGGGCTGGAGGCCTGGGAGGCTGGGGTTTATGGGACACGGGGGGGAGGATTAAATTCCCCGAATCAAGTTGGTGGACGAAATACAATATGGAAACAACGTACTTTACTATTTACCACACGTGGGTTTTATAGGGAAAAATCTATATACTACGCACAATATACGGGATTATTATATTTAATTTGCATATAAAAAAGCGATGTTATGGCTACTCCACACAGTTGTACCACATATAAATAGTTTTTGAGGGCAATCAGTTGAAAGAGGGCAGAGGGGGGCCAGGAAAGCTATTGGGAAATTCGACCCCTTGCAAAAACCCCACAGATAGGTGAAGATCAAGATAAACACAAACAGTGCGCGGGGCCGCGCCGCCGGCCGATGATTGGATATGAATAAACAAAAAAAACTAATGAGGGCGGAAATAACAAGTTTGCACCGAGGGGAGGGATCAAAGTGAGGACAAAAAAAAGGGGGATCCGGACAAGCTAAACCATAAATACAAGCTTTTACAAAAGGGCTACCAGCTTACCAGTTTACAAGCTTACCAGTTACCAGTTACAAGCTTACAGGCTAACCAGTACATGTCTAAAAACCTGGCTTAACCCAGGCTTTACATGCTTACCATTTCTAAACCAGTTACAAAGCTAACCAGCTACCAGCTACAAGCTACCAGTACCAGTTACAAGCTACCAGCTACCCAGTTACAAGGATCCAAGGGGCTACCAGCTACAAGCTACCAGCTTACCTGTTACAAGTACAGCTTACCACTACAAGCTACCAGCTAACCAGATACAAAGCTACCAGCTACAAGTTACAAGCTACCAGCTACCAGTTAACAACTTGTATATCGAAAAATCAAATATTGTCTGTCATCTTAAAGAATAATAAAAGAAGCAAAGTTTCTCGAATTTTCTTCAGAATTTGATCAGACCTAAAAAAAAAACAATATTCCAATATGACAACAATGGAGTTAGTGACGAAAAAAATTCAGGTCAAATGGCCACATAAACTATACCATTGCAAAACCAGACTAGTTCAAGATACCAGTGTATTCGGTCAAGATACCAGTGTATTCGCTGTCAAGATTGCCAGTGGTTCGCTGTCAATGATACCAGTGGTATTCGCTGTCAAGATACCTAGATACCAGTGTTATTCATGACAGTGTTAGATGCGTGTGGTTCAGCGAGTGAAACATTCTGTCGTCCATAACCCGGAAGCCCCTGGGTTCGATTCTGATGTTAGTCACGTGTTGTGGGACGACACCGGAAAAATATGGTGAAAAATAAATATATATATTTTTGTGAATTCTTCTGTACTATGACGAGACTTACCAGGCCAGGTTTCCACTACCTGAGCAGTATGAGACGTTGTATCATGGGACTTAGACTCCAGGAAAGGTTCACTTGTTCCTGGAGCAGTATGATGGCGGTTTGTATCATGACTAGATTACCAGGCCAGGTTCACTGTACTGGGAGCAGTATGAAGACGGTTTGTATCATGATAGGACTACCAGGAAAGGTTCACTGTACCTGGGTGGCAGTATGAAGAGTTGTAATCATGACTAGGACTTACAGGGCCAGGTTCACTGTTACCTGGGAGCAGTATGAAGAAGTTTTGTATCATGATAGACTACCAGAAAGGTTTCACTGTACCTGGGGAGCCAGTATGAAGACGTTTTGTATCATGACAAGGGACTACCAGGCAGGTTCACTGTAACCTGGTGAGGCAGTATGAAGGACGTTTGTAATTCATGACTAGATACCAGGAAAGGTTCATGTACCTGGGAGCAGTATAAAGGACTTTATGATACCTGACTACACTAACCAGGAAAGGTTCACTGTACCTCGGGAGCAGTATGATGACGTCTGTTACATGACTAGACTACCAGGGCCAGGTTCACTGTACCTGGGGAGCAGTATTGATGGACGTTTGACCATGGACTATTACTACCAGGCAGGTTCAACTGTAACCTGGGAGCGGATAAGAGTTTTGTACCATGAATAGAATACAAGGCCAAGTTTCACTGTACCGGGAGCAGTATGGAAAAGACGTTTGTTACCCTGACTACAACTACCAGGAAAGGTTCACGTACCTGCGGCAGCAGTATGATGACGTTTGTACATGACTAGACTACCAAGGCCAGGTTTCACTGTACCTGGGGGCAGTATGATGAAGTTTGTACCTGACTTACCCACTACAAGCCCAAGTTCACTGTATCGGAGAGTATGTAGAGGTCTGTACAAGTACTGACTCCATGATAAGGTTCACTAGTTAGCTCGGAGCAGAACTGAAGACGTTTGTACCATGAACTAGACTACCAGGCCAGGTTCACTATACCTGGCAGCAGTTTGATGACGTCTGTTACCATGACTAGACTACCAGGATAAGTTCACTGTACCCTGGGAGAGGAATGAAGACGTTTTGTACCCATGATAGGGACTACCAGGCGGTTCACTGTTTACCTGGGAGAGTAGGTTATGATGACGTCTGTACCATGACTAGACTTACCAGGCCAAGTTCCACTGTACCTGGGAGCAGTATTTGAAGACGTTTGTAAAATAACTAGACTACAAGGCAAGGTCACTGTACCTGGGAGCAGTATGATGACGTCTGTACCACGACTAGACTTACCAGGCCATCGATTCACTGTACCTGGGATGCAGTTATAAAAGGGACGTCTGTACCATGACTGGAACTACCAGGCCAGTTTCACTGTGCTCGGGGAGCAGGTATGAAGACGTCTGTACCATGACTGGACTTACCAGGTATTATCACGGCACCTGGGATCGTCTGCAGGACGAGCGCTGTCATCTTCATTATGGTCTGAGCGCGTCTCCAGGATGGATATCTGTTAGCCAAATATTACCAGGTTTGAGGGGAAGCTGCTGCTTTATAGACCCCACACCTGTGTCCACGCTTGTTCCTTCCCACGTCTACCCAAGTCCCTCCCACGTCATAACACGAACATCTTCGTCCTCTCACGTCCAACCCACGTCCTCTTCTTTCCCATATAAGTCTAGTTTTACTAACTACATTGTCTTCAGGTAAGTTATTAATATTACGCCCCTGCTGCCATGAACCTCGTTTTACTGCCCAGAGGAACCCAAACCCAAAGCTGTTTTTTTTTTTTTTTATTTTTTTTTTTTTATTTTTTTTTTTTTTTTTTTTATTTTTTTTTTTTTTTTTTTTTTTAATTAAATTAAAAAACCCCAAAAAAATAAAATAAAAAATTTTCTATATTTTTTTTTTTTTTTTTTATTTTTTTTTTTTTTTTTTTTTTATAATTACCCCCATTCTATTTTTTATTATTTTCGTGCGGTTAAAATGCATCATAGCCTGTCTTTGTGGCGAGTACTTATTGCAGGCAACTTTAGCAACGGAGCACCGAAGGATTGTAGGAGACTAGTGAAAAAAAGAAGAGTTCCAGGAGCTGTGGATTGTCCCAGCCCTGGCAACCACATTCACCAAATGGAGTTACACGCAGTTGGTCTAATTCCTCCATCTTTCTTTACCAGGGCACGTAAAGATCCCAAAGAAAAAAAACAACGCTTGAATTTTTTGGGAATCAGGACCCCACCCTTTGTCGACGAACTTCTGTTCAAAGAACGAGTCGAGAAATGTATTAACTACCTCTTATTATTGTGTGTGTGTGTGTGTGTGTGTGTGTGTTGTGTGTGTGTGTGTGTGTGTTGTGTATAGTTACTATTTTGTCCTAGGCACATGTCGATTAGACCACTACGCCTGTTGTATATGTGTGCGTGTATTTGTGTGTTAGTGTTGTACGTGGTGTGTGTGTGTTGTGTGTGTGAGATTTGTGTGTGTGTACTCAACCTATTTGTATCACCTATCTCTGGTTGCAGGTTGTCGGGTCATAGCTCCTGGCCCCGCCTCTTCACTGAATTGTTCTAGGTCTCTCTCTCCTGCTTCCATGAGCTTTAATCGTACCTCGTCTTAAACAAACTATGTCTGGGGTTCTGCCTCCACAATATGCGGCCTAACGTACACTCGTGTACAGGGTCCTCGGAACGAATTCCTTATTAAGATTCGGAATGCTGTTCTGAGGTTTGACTAGGCGCCCATATGCTGCAGCAGTTATTTGGTTTGAATGTGCGCTTCAGATGTGCTGATGTTATACTCCACCTCAAGATTCTTTTTCTTGGTGAGGTTTGTAGTCTCTTGCCTAGTGGGGACTGTAACTCGTTGCAGTCATCTTTGCCCTTCCCCACAATCTTCATGACTTTGCAACTTGGTGGGGTTTGAATTCAGGAGCCAGTGGCTGGACTGGTCTGCAGCCTGTCCCAGATCTCTTTGTGTTCTTCTCTGGTCTTCGATCGAATGAATTCTTTCATCAAACTTCACGTCATCTGGCAACAGGACACTTAAGAGTCTATTCCTTCCGTCAATGTCGTTCACAAATACAGAAACAGCATGGTTAGGACTGACCCCTGTCGGGACCCCGGTGGTCACAGGTGCCCCATCTGGACACCTCGCCACGTACCATGATCGCTGCTGTGTGTGTGTCGTGTGTGTCGTGTGTGTGTGTGCTGTTGTGTGTGTGTGTGTGTGTGTGTGTGTGTGTCGTGTGTGTGTGTGTGTGTGTGTGTGTTTGTGGATAACCTATATTTACCTCACCTAGGTGATTGCAGGGGTGAGTTCACAGCTGGTAGGCCCGCTCTTAGGTAAGTTGCTACTAGGTCCACTCTCTCCCTGCCTCCAAGAGACTTATCTCATCTCTTCTTATTAATTACCTTCAGAGGGCAATTTATGATAATAAGAATTCAAGGCAGAACTCCTAGAGTGGCGATAGAGTGTCTCAATAATATGTTGAATTTGAGGCCATGGTAAATGGATTCTGAAGGTTCGTTTTCGAGCAATTGCTAATCTCCGAAAGGCGAATATTTTCGCCCCTGCCGAAAATAGGAGTACAAAATCTGAAAGTTGCAAACTTGCAATTGTTAATTAAACACCCAATAAACATTTTAAAATTTATTATACAAAACAAACATATCAAAACCGTAAATGGTACTTGTATCAAAACATTTTGTAAGTATTAGAAAAATATAAAAATGAAACAAATAGCAAAACAGGACACATTGCAAATTGATAAAACTTTCAAGTCCCATATTGCTGAGATTCATGGGTAGGGAGCAATTATTCTATATTGCTAATTGATTCCAAAGGGATCATTTTGGAGGTTAAAAACCTGGGACCACTGAATGAAATTGGCCTGAAGAGCAATATCATCATAAATATGTTCCTCATCAGATACTCCTCGTTCATAAAAACATTTCTTTTTTTCACTAATTTCTTGCCTTTTTGGCGCTTTCTTCCTCTCATTCATCCATTCACAACTCTGCAAGTATTCATCACCACTATCCAGCAATTCTGGGTCCATCTACATCGTCTGAGTCACTGTCTTCAAAATGCAGAAATATTTTGAACAGGGGGCTGCTGAGGGCTCCCATCAAAAAACAATTTCTCGTTGATCTGGAAGGACAATAAAAATCTCTATATAGATCCAGAACCACTTACAGAAATTCATATATGAATTCAGAAATTCTTTATAATATTTATTTTTACTGAAAGTGTTTACTATGTCAATAAAAGGGCAGTGATGAAAATTTTTGCCCTTTTCCTTTGTTGCACTTTTTTTCAGCTTCAGTGCTACACTCACAATTTTGCTTCACACGGACTTTATGTTTATATCAAAATTATTGACCTAAACTATTCAGTAAGCACTAAACACAAACTAATCAGTGCTACGACATTTGTAGAGGGTAAAAATCCAAAGAGTATATTAGTGGACCACTTGGATGGAAAAAGCCACTCTCGGGGCTGTGCCAAAGCCACATGTGTTTATATTTTGTTCTCTCAAAACTAATGGAGTAGTAACAACGCCATCACCACTTAGCTGAAGCGACTCAGGGAAAGGCTTGGTGATTGGTTAGACATAAAGGAAAACGGGAATCCAGATGCGTGGGCAAGTAAAATGATGAACATGCGTAAAAGGTGCACGTGTTTAAGCACGGAAAAATTTTCGCCATGCGAGACAAAGGTTATATAATAACATATATAATTATTAATAATTAAGCTATATATGGATCCTGCTTATACTTACTTCACTCTCAGATTGATGCACTTCCTGACAACTCTAAGGCTGAGTAAACTTTTGACCCAGTTTTGTACCCTTCTTCTTGTGTCTTGTCTCTGTTAAAACATCCTGACCTTGTCCACCTTGTCAATTCCTCCTCAGTATTTTTATGCGCGTTAACATATCATCCGGTTCTCCTGGTCCTCCAGTTTTCTCAGGTTGAGTTCCTTAAACTCTCCTTGTAGGACATACCCTTAGCTCTGGGACTGCCGGTTGCAAACTTTACGCTTTTTCTAATTCTTGACGTGTTTGAACAGTGTGAGTTCCACACTGTAACTCCGGCCTATACTCCAATTATAGGCCTGAGTACAGTGCTGTGAATGACTCTTTACTTAGATGCTAAAAACTCTATTCGTAGGTTCGCCAGGCGCCATATGCTGCAGGGGGCAGATATTTGATTGTCTTTTGCCTCAGGAGATGTGTCAATATTATGTATCCCAAGATAGTTTTTCTTGAGTGATATTTGCAGCCTTTGACCTCGTAGCCTCTTACCTCCGGGTCAGGGTCTTTTAGCCCTTCCCAAGCTTCTTGACCTTGCACTTGGTGGGGGCTAAACTCAGGAGGCATTTGTCGGGAGCAGGCTTGTAGCTTCGTAGTGGTAGCTTGTAGTTTGTAGCTGTAGCTGAGTAGCTTGTAGCCTTGTAGCTTGTAGCCTTGTAGCTTGTAAGCTTGTAGCTGGTAGCTTGTTAGCTTAGTAGTGCACTGTTATGTTGTACCCTAGGTAGCTTAGCTGGTTGCTGGTAGCTTGTAGCTTTGTAGCTTGTAGCTGGTAGCTTGTAGTTGTAGCTTGTAGCTGGTAGATTGTAGCTTGTAAGCTTGGCAGCTGGAGCTTGTACCTGGTAGCTTGTAGCTTGTAGCGGTAGCTTGTAGGCTTGTAGGCTTGTAGCGGGTAGCTGGTAGCTGTAGCATGTAGTGTAGCTGGTAGCTGGTAGCTTGTAGCTTGTTAGCTTGTAGCTGGTAGCTGGTAGCTTTGGTAGCTTTTACATGTAGCTTGTTAGCTGGTAGCTGTGTTGTAGACTTGTAGCTGGAGCTCGTAGCTTGTAGTGGTAGCTTGTAGCTGGTAAGTGATAGCTTGTAGCTGGTAGCCTTGTAAACTGGTAGCTGGTTAGCGGTAGCTTGTAGCTTGTTAGCTGATAGTTGTAGCTGGTAGAGCTGTAGTTTTGTAGCCGTAGCTGGAGCTTGTAGCTGGTAGTTGTAGGCTCGTAAGCTTGTAGCTGGTAGTGGTAGTTGGTAGCTTGTAGTGGTAGCTTGGTAGCTTGTAGTGGTAGCTTGTAGCTGGTAGTGTAGCTTGTAGCTGGTAGCTCGGTAGCTTGTAGTTGGTAGCTGTAGCTTGTAGCTC
The DNA here is from genome assembly GCF_026875155.1 of Cherax quadricarinatus. Lineage (NCBI taxonomy): Eukaryota > Metazoa > Arthropoda > Malacostraca > Decapoda > Parastacidae > Cherax > Cherax quadricarinatus. The sequence goes on from NC_069422.1 coordinate 14,470,602, forward strand.
AGTAGGCTGGGTAGTGGTAGACTGTAGCTGGTAGCTTGTGTGGTAGCTGGTAGCTTGTAGGCTGGTAGTGGTAGCTGTGTAGCTGTTAGCTGTAGCTTGTTAACTGGTAGTTGTAGCTGGTAGCTGGTAGCTGGTGCTTGTAGCTGGTAACCCTTGTAGCTTGTAGCTAGTAGCTGGTATCTGGTAGCTTCGTAGCTGGTAGTTGTAGCTGGTAGCTGGTAAGCTTGTAGGCTTGTAGCTGGTGCCGGATACTGGTAGCTTGTAGCTGGTAGCTTTAGCTCGTAGCTTGTAGCTGGTAGCTGTAGCTCGGTTGCTTGGTAAATAGGTAGCTTGTAGCTGGTAGGCTGGTAGCTGGTAGCCTTGTAGTGGTACCTTGTAGCTTTTGTGCTGTAGCTTGTAGCTTGTAGGCTGGTAGCTTGTAGTGGTAGCTGGTAGATTGTAGCCCGGGTGCTTGTAGCTGGTAGCTGGTAGCTGGTAGGCTTGTACTGGTAGCTGGTAGCGGTAGCTGTGTGCTGGTAGTTGGTTAGCTTGTAGCATGGTAGCTTGTAGCTGGTCGCCGGAGATGGTAAGCTGGTAGCTGGTACGCTGGTAGATTGTAGTGGTAGCTTGTAAGCTGGTAGCTGGTAGCTTGTAATCTGGGAAGCTTGTTAGCTTGTAGCTGGTAGCTGGTGGCCAGGTTGTGGTAGCTGGTAGCCTTGTAGCTGGTAGCTGGTAGCTTTGTAGGCTGGTAATACTGGTAAGCTTGATAAGGCTGGTAGCTGGTTAGCTGCGTAGCTTGTTAGCTTGGGTAAACTCGGTAGCTTGTAGCCTGGTAGCTTGTAGATGGTACTGGTAGATGGTAGCTGGAAGCTTGTAGCTGGTTAGCTGGTAGCTGGTAGCTCGGTAGCTTTGTAGCTTTGCTAGCTGGTTAGCTGGGTAGCTGGTAGCTTGTAGCTTGTAGCTGGTAGCTGGTAAGTTGTAGCCGGTAGCAGGTAGCTTGTAGCTTGTTAGCTGGTAAGCTGGTACTTGTACTTGTAGTGGTAAGCTGTAAGCTTGTAGCTGGTAGGCTGGTAGCTGTAAACTGGTAGCTGGTAGCTTGTAACTGGTAGCTGGTAGCTTGTAGCTGGTAGCTGGTAGCTTGTAGCTGGTAGCTGGTAGCTTGTAACTGGTAGCTGGTAGCTTGTAGCTGGTAGCTGGTAGCTTGTAACTGGTAGCTGGTAGCTTGTAACTGGTAGCTGGTAGCTTGTAGTGGTGTGGGTAGCTTGTAACTGGTAGATGGTAGCTTGTAGCTGGTAGCTGCGTAGCTTGTAACTGGTAGCTGGTAGCTGTAACTGGTAGTGGTAGCGTTTGATAAAAACTGGTAAAGCTGGTAGCTTGTAGCTTGTAGTTTGTAGCTTGTCCGGATCCCCTTTTTGTCTCACTTGATCCTCGTCAACTTGTTTTCGCCTCATTAGTTTCATATCATCTGCGGGCGCGCGCGCGCGCACTTGTGTGTATCTGTACTCACCTATCTGTGGTTGCAGGGGTCGATTCATAGCTCCTGGCCCCGCCTCTTCACTGATTGCCTCAAAACTATGTATATGTGTACAAGTGTGTGGGTATGCATAATGCGCTAATTGCATTAATATTAATCGTTTATTGTGCGTATGTTCTATGTTCCTATAAAAACACGTGGTGTATGGAGTAAGTAGTTTTCATATTGTATTTCTGTCACCACTTGATTCGGTGATTTATCCCCCGTGTCCCCATAACCAGCTCCAGCCTCCCAGCTCCAGCCTCCAGCCTCAGCCTCCAGCCTCCAAGCCTCCAGGCTCCAGACTCAGCCTCAGCCTCCAGCCTCCAGTGCTCACTCAAACGGAAACCGTACTAAACGGGGGCATATGTCTTGAAAAGCCAAGCAGTTCATCAAACACCTCAGAAGGCCCCATACGATTTAGTATCAAACACATTCAATAAGTTTTAACCACGTTGTAGGTGAAAGACAAAGCCAGAAAGTGGAAGTATATGTGTTAGCATAACATAGCAGTGATGCCAGTAAACACCAATCCACTTTGTATTTATCAATGTCACTGAATTAAATAGACTCAACAAACAACAGATTACCACAAATATGTTTATCTCTAATTTACTGTAGAATCTGTTATTTAGTATTAAATAATATTAAGTTGTAGAAGCTCCTCTTCGTAATAGAGAAGTCGGTTAACTTCCAGTTTCCTTCACCTCAACAAAAATTTGTGAATAATTTAGTTCATTTGGCTGATAGACTCATATGTCAAATATTTTTTTTTTTAATTTGTAAAAAATACATTGAATATAGTAATTTCCACCAGTGGTGTAGTACCCCAGATTTGGTACTACGGGTTGGCTGTAGTACCCAGAACGTGGTACTACGGTATGCTGTAGTACCACAGACGTTGGTACTAACGGTATGCTGTATTACCCAGAACGTGGTTACTACGGTATGCTTAGTACCCATGAAGTGGTTTACTACGGTATCTGTAGTACCCAGAATGTGGTTATAAACGGTATCGTGTAGTAACCCCAGAACGTGGTACTACGGTATGCTGTTAGTAACCCAGAACGTGGTACTACGGTATTGCTGTAGTACCCCAGAACGTGGTACTACGGTATGCTGTAGTACACCAGAATGTGGTTTACTAACGGTATGCTGTAGTACCCCGAAAACGGTGGTTTACTACCGGTATGCTTTAGTACCCGAAACGTGGATACGGTATGCTGTAGTACCCCCAGAACGTGGTACTTACGGAATGCTTGTCAGTACCCCCGAATTGTTGGTACTACGTATGCTGTAGTACCCCAGAAACGTGGTACTACGGTATGCTGTAGTAACCCAGAAACGTGTTACTACGGTTTGTTGTAGTTACCCCCAGAAACGTGGTACTACGGTATGCTGTAGTCCCCAGAATGTGGTACTAACGGTATGCTGTAGTACCCCAGGAAACGCTGGTACTACCGGTATGCTGTAGTACCCAGAACGTGGTACTACGGTATGCTGTAGTACCCCAGAATGTGGTTACTACGGTATGCAGTAGTACCCCAAACGTGGTACTACGGTATGCTGTAGTACCCCAGAAAACGAGGTACTACGGTATGTTGTAGTACCCCGAACGTGGTTACTACGGTATGCTGGTAGTACCCCAAGAAGTGGTTTACTACGGTATGCTGTAGTACCCCAGAAACGTGGTACTACGGGCAGGCTGTAGTTGCCCCAGAACGTGGTACTACGGGATGCTTGTAGTACCCCTGAAACGTGGTACTACGGTATGCTGTAGTTACCCCAGGAACGTGGTACTACGGTTATGCTGTATACCCCAGAAACGTGGTACTTACGGTATGCTGCAGTACCTCAGAACGTGGTACTACGGTATTAATCTAGTACCAAGACGTGGGGACTACCGTATGCTGTAGTACCCTAAAACGGGTACTACGTATGCTGTAGTCCTCTAAACGTGGTACTACGTGTATCTGTAGTACCCCGAACGTGGTACTACGTATGTGAAGTAACCACAGAAAACGTCTTACTACGGTATGCTGTAGTACCCCAAGAACATGGTTCTCCGGTATGTTGAAGTAACCCAGAACGTCTACTACGGTATGCTGAATAACCAGAAACGTGGTATATCGGTATGCTGTTAGTCCCCAGAAACGTGGTATACGGTATAGCTGTAGTACCCAGAACGTGGTATACGGTCGCTGTAGTACCCAGTATGTGTACTACGGTATGCTGTTATTACCCCAGAACGTGGTACTTAACGGTATGCTTAGTACCCCAGGAACGTGGTAACTACGGTATTGCTGTAGTACCCCAGAAACGTGGTTAATACGGGAATGGCTGTAGTACCCCAGAATTTGGTACTACGGTATGCTGTAGTAACCCCAGGAAACGGGTACTACGGTATGCTGTAGTACCCAGAACGTGGTACTACGGTATGTTGTAGTACCCCAGAACGTGGTACTACGGTATGCTTGTAGTACCCCAGAATGTGGGTACTACGGTATGCTGTAGTACCCGAGGAACGTGGTACTACGGTATGCTGTAGTACCCAGAACGTGGTACTTTACGGTATGCTGTAGTACCCGAATGTGTACTAGGTATGCTGTAAGTACCCCAGAACGTGGTACTACGGTATGATGTAGTACCCCAGAAACGTTGGTATACGGTATGTTGTAGTTACCATAGAACGTGGTTACTACGGATGCTGTTGTAACCCCCAGAAACGTGGGTATACGGTATGCTGTAGTACCCCAGAACGTGGGTATACTACGGCATGCCTGTAGTGCCCAGAACGTGGTACTACGGTATTGCTGTAGTACCCCAGAAGTGGTAATACGGTATGCTGTAGTACCCCAGAACGTGGTACTACGGTTGCTGTAGTACCCCAGTGACGTGTGTTACTACCGGCTATGCTGCAGTTACCTCTGACCGTGGTACTACGGTATAATCTAGTACCCAGAAACGTGGGAACTACGGTATGTGTAGGACCTAATAAACGGGTACTTCCAGTATTGCTGTCAGTACCTCTAAACGTGGTACTACGCGTATGCTGTAGTACCCCGGAAACGTGGTACTACGTATGCTGAAGTTTTTAACCAGAAACGTCTTACTACGGTATGCTGTAGTACCCCAGAATCATGGTTCTAGTTATGTTGAAGTAACCCAGGAAACGGCTTACTACGGTATGCTGAAGTTACCCAGAACGTGGTTACTATGGTATTGCTGTTTGTTACCCCAGAAAACGTGGTACTAGGTATGCTATACTACGCAGGAACGTGGTATCGGTATTGCTGAAAGTACCCCAGAAACGTGGGTTACTACGGTATGCGGAAGTACCAGAAAGTGGTTACTACGGTACGCTGAAGTACCCCATAACGTGGTACACGGTTGCTGTAGTACCCCAGAATGTAGTACTACGGTATGCCGTATTACCCCAAAAACGTGGTACTAACGGTATGCTGTAGTACCCCAGAATGTGGTACTACGGTATGCTGTTTAGTACCCCAGAACGTGGTACTACGGTATGCTGTTAGTCACCCCAGAACGTGGTACTTCGGTATTGTTGTAGTACCCGAACGTGGTACTACGGTATGCTGTAGTGACCCCAGAATGTGGTTACTACGGTATTGCTGTAGTACCCCTGAAACGTGGTACTACGGTATGCTGTTAGTACCCAGAACGGGTACTACGGTATGCTCGTTAGTTACCCCAAGATGTGGTACTACGGTCTATGCAGTTGTACCCAGATAACGTGGTACTACGGTTACCGTGTACCCACGTTACTGGGGTACTACAGCATAACCGTAGTACACAATTCTGGAGGTTACTAACAGGCATACGTAGTACCACGTTCTCCTTGGGGTTACTACAACATACCGTAGTACCCGTTCTGGGTACTACACATACGATAGTACCACGTTTCTGGGGTACTAAGCATACCGTAGTAACCCATTTGGGGTAACTACAGCATACCGTAGTACACGTTTTGGGGTACTAGGCATACCGTAGTACTACATTCTGGGGTACTACAGGATACCGTTCCCATTGTACCACGTTATGGGGTACTACAGCCGTACCGTAGTACCAGTTCTGGGGTACTTCCGCATACACGTAGTCACCACGTTCTGGGGTACTTCAGGCATACCGTAGGTACCACTTTCTGCGGTAGTATAGCCATACCGTAGTACCCACGTTACTTGGGGGACTACCAGCATACAATAGTACCACGTTTTGGGGTACTTAAGCATACCGTAGTAAGGGGACTTCTGGTTACTTCAATACCGTTAGAACCATGTTTCTGGGGGGTACTACAAGCATAAGTATGTAAGACGTTCTAGGGTTACTTCCAGCCTACCGTAGTAACACGTTCCGGGGGTAATACAGCATACCGGTAGTACCACGTTTAGAGGTACTACAGCATACTGTGTAGTACACCCGTTTAGGGGTACTACCAGCATACCGGTAGTCCCAACGTTCTTGGTTGGTACTAGAATTAACCGTAGTAACCACGTTCTGAGGTACTGCCCAGCATACCTTCAGTACCACGTTCTGGGTACTACACATACCGTAGTACCACGTTCTGGGGGGGGGTACTACAGCATACCGTAGATACCACGTCTCTGGAGGTACTCACAGCATACCGTAGTACCACGTTCTGGGGCACTACAGCATGGCGTGTACCCACGTTCTGGGGGGGGGGTACTACAGCCTACGTAGTACCACGTTCTGGGAGTACTACAGCATACGTAGTACCACGTTCTATGGTAACTAACAACATTACCGTAGTACCACGTTTCTGGGGTACTACAGCATACCGTTAGTACACGTTTCTGGGTACTCAGCATACCGTAGTACCACATTCTGGGGATACTACAGCATACCGTAGTAGTACCACGTTCTGGGGTACTACAAGCTAACCGTAGTACCACGTTCTCGGGTACTACAGCATACCGTAGTTACCCCATTCTGGGGTACTACGCATACCGTAGTACCACGTTCTGGGGTTACTTACAACTACCGTCATAGTACCACGTTCTGGGGTACTACAGCATACCGTGTGACCACGTTCTGGGGGTTTACTACAGCATACGTAGCCACATTCTGCGGGGAGGTACTACAGCATTCCGTAGTACCACGTTCTGGGGCCGGTACTACAGCATACCGTAGTACCACGTTCTGGGTACTACAGCATTACCGTAGTACCACGTTCTGCGGGTGGTAATTACTAAGCATACCGTGGTTACCACATTCTGGGGTACTAACAGCATACCTAGTCCACGTTCTGGGGTTACTACAAGCTTTACGTAGTACCACGTTCTGGGGTACTTACAGCATACCATAGTTTACCACGTTCTGGGGTACTTCAGCATACGTGTAAGACGTCGGGTACTTCAAAACATACCGTAGAAACCATGTTCTGGGGTAACTACAGCATAACCGAGTATAAGGGGACGTTTCTGGGTTACTTCAGCATTTACCGTAGTAGTAGTACCCACGTTCCGGGGTACTACGCACCTACCGGGTAGTACACACGTGTAGAGTACTACAGCATACTGTAGTTAACCCGTTTTAGGGTACTACAGCATACCCGTATTAGTTCCCCACGTTCTGGGGTACTAGATTATACCGTTGTACCACGTTTGAGTTACTGCTGATACCGTAGTACCACGTTCTGGGGTACTTACCATACCGTAGTACCACGTTCTGGGGTACTACAGCATACCGTAGTACCACGTTCTGGGGTACTACAGCATACGTAGTACCACGTTCTGGGGCACTCACAGCATTGCCGTAGTACCACGTTTCTGAGGCGTACTACAGCATCACCGTAGTACACGTTCTGGGTTGAACTACAGCCATACCGTTAGTTACCACGTTCTGGGGTACTACATCATACCGTAGTACCACGTTCTAGGGGGGTACTACAGCATACCGTAGTACCACGTTCTGGTGGTACTACAGCATACCGTAGTAACCAAATTCTGGGGTACTACAGCCATCACAGTAGTACACGTTTCTGGAGGTACTACAGCATATACCGTAGTACCACGTCTGGGGTGTTACTACAGCATACCGTAGTTACCACATTCTGGGGTAACTACAGCATTACCGTAAGTACCCACGTTCTGGGGTACTACACATACCGTAGTACCACGTTCTGGCGGTAATACAGCATACCGTAGTACCACGTTCTGGGGTACTACAAGCATAAAACCGTAGGGGTAACCCCCAAAATTTTTTTCTGGGGGCGGGAGGGGGTACTTTACAGCATTTCCGTAGTAAACCCCACGTTTCTGGGGGTACTACAGGCCATACCGGTAGTACCACGTTTCTGGGGGGGTACTAACAGCATAATCCGTTTTAGTAAAACCACGTTTCTGGGTACTACAAGCCATACCGTAGCTACCACAATTCTGGGGTAACTTTACAGCATACCGTATACCCACGCTTTTTCTGGGGGTACATACAGCATTAACGTTAGTTACCCAGTTCTTGGGGGGGTACTTACCCCAGGGGTCATAACCCGTTAGTACCCAAACGGTGTTCTGGGGGGGTGGTACTTTAACAGATCCATGACCGTTAAGTACCAACCATTTTGGGTTACTACAGCATTACCGTAGTTAAAATACCACGTTCTGGGGGGTAACTAACAGGCATTTTTTAACGTTAGTTTTTTTACCACGTATCTGGGGTACTAACAGCATACCGTAAGTACCCCAACGTTTCTGGGGGTACTACAGCTAAACCCGGTTAAGTACCACGTTCTGGGCGGTAAACCTAACAGGCATACCCGTGTACCAAATTCTGGGGGTACTACCACCACTGTGGAAAATTTACTAATATTTCATGTATTTTTTTTTAACCAATTAAAAAAAAAAAAATATTTTGAAACATGTATGAACGTCTATCAGCAAATGAGCTAAAATTATTCACAAAAAATTTTGTTTGAGGTGAAAGGAAAATGGAAAGGTAACCGGGGACTTCTCATACGAAGAGGAGCTTCTACACTTAAATATTATTTATTACTATACAGCTTCTACAAATTTTGAGATAAACATATTTGTGGTAATCTGTTGTTGTTGAGGTTTAATTATTCAAGGTTGGAACATTGGATAAATTACAAAAGAGGATTGTTTACTGCATCACTGCTTGTTATTGCTACACAGTATACTTCCACTTTCTGGATTTCTTTCACTTACACGTGTTTAAACTTATTGAATGTGTTTGAACTAAATCTCCTGGGCCTCTTGAAAGGTGTTGATGTATGCTGCTTTTCAAGACCATATGCCCGTTATGTACGTTTCCTTGTGGTGAGCACCTGGTAGGGCTGGAGGGCTGGAGGCTGGAGGCTGGAGGCTGGAGGCCTGGAGGCTGGAGGCTGGAGGCTGGAGGCTGGAGGGCTGGAGGCCTGGGAGGCTGGGGTTTATGGGACACGGGGGGGAGGATTAAATTCCCCGAATCAAGTTGGTGGACGAAATACAATATGGAAACAACGTACTTTACTATTTACCACACGTGGGTTTTATAGGGAAAAATCTATATACTACGCACAATATACGGGATTATTATATTTAATTTGCATATAAAAAAGCGATGTTATGGCTACTCCACACAGTTGTACCACATATAAATAGTTTTTGAGGGCAATCAGTTGAAAGAGGGCAGAGGGGGGCCAGGAAAGCTATTGGGAAATTCGACCCCTTGCAAAAACCCCACAGATAGGTGAAGATCAAGATAAACACAAACAGTGCGCGGGGCCGCGCCGCCGGCCGATGATTGGATATGAATAAACAAAAAAAACTAATGAGGGCGGAAATAACAAGTTTGCACCGAGGGGAGGGATCAAAGTGAGGACAAAAAAAAGGGGGATCCGGACAAGCTAAACCATAAATACAAGCTTTTACAAAAGGGCTACCAGCTTACCAGTTTACAAGCTTACCAGTTACCAGTTACAAGCTTACAGGCTAACCAGTACATGTCTAAAAACCTGGCTTAACCCAGGCTTTACATGCTTACCATTTCTAAACCAGTTACAAAGCTAACCAGCTACCAGCTACAAGCTACCAGCTACCAGTACAAGCTACAAGCTTCCAGTACAAGCTACCAGCTACCAGCTACAAGCTACCAGCTACAGCTACAGCTACCAGCTACCAGCTACAAGCTACCGCTACCAGCTACAAGCTACCAGCTACAAGCTACCAAGCTACCAGCTACCAGCTACCAGCTACCAGCTACCAGCTACAAGCTACCAGCTACCACTACAAGCTACCAGCTACAAGCTACCAGCTACAAGCTACCAGCTACCAGCTACCGTACAGCTACCAGCTACCAGCTACAAGCTACAAGCTACAAGCTACAAGCTACAAGTACAGTACCAGCTACAAGCTACCAGCTACCAGCTACCAGCTACAAGCTACCAGCTTACAAGCTACCAGCTACCAAGCTACCAGCTACAAGCTACAGCTACAAGCTACCAGCTACCAAGCTACGCTACCGCTACCGCTACCAGCTACAAGCTACCAAGCTACCAGCTACAGCTACCAGCTACCAGCTACAAGCTACCAGCTACCAGCTACCAGCTACAGCTACAAGCTACAAGTACCAGCTACAAGCTAGCTACCAGCTAAGCCAAGCTACCAGCTACAAGCTACCAGCTACAAGCTACCAGCTACGCTACCAGCTACAAGCTACCAGTACAAGCTACAAGCTACCAGCTACCAGCTACCAGCTACAAGCTACCAGCTACAAGCTACCAGCTACCAGCTACTAGCTACAAGCTACCAGCTACCAGCTACAAGCTACCAGCTACCAGCTACAAGCTACCAGCTACCAAGCTACAAGGCTACCAGCTACAAGCTACCGCTACCAGCTACCAGCTACAAGCTACCAGCTACCAGCTACCAGCTACAGCTACAAGCTACAAGCTACCAGCTACAAGCTACCAGCTACCAGCTACCAGCTACAAGCTACCAGCTACAGCTACAGCTACAAGCTACCAGCTACAAGCTACAAGCTACCAGCTACCAGCTACAAGCTACCAGCTCCAGCTACAAGCTACCAGCTACAAGCTACTCAGCTACCAGCTACAGCTACAGCTAAGCTCAGCTACAAGCTACGAGCTACATCCAGCTACACTACCATGCTACAAGCTACACAGCTACCAGCTACAAGCTACCAGCTACAAGCTACAAGCTACCAGCTACCAGCTACAATAGCTACAAGCTACCAAGCTACAAGCTAATCAGCTACAAGCTACAAGTCAGTACAGCTAAAGCTACCAGCTACAAGCTACGAGCTCTCAGCTACAAGCTACAAGCTACAAGCCTACCAAGCTACAGCTACAGCTACCAGCTACAAGCTACAAGCTACAAGCTACAAGCTACAAGCTACAAGCTACAAGCAACCAGCTACCAGCTACAAGCTACATGCTACCAGCTACCAGCTACCCGCTACAAGCTACAAGCTACAAGCTACCAGCTACCAGCTACAAGCTACCAGGTACAAGCTACAAGCTGCCAGCTACAAGCTACAAGCTACCAGCTACAAGCTACAAGCTACAAGCTACAAGCTACAAGCTACAAGCTACCAGCTACAAGCTACAAACTACAAGCTACCAGCTACAAGCTACAAGCCTGCTCCGACAAATGCCTCCTGAAGTTTAGCCCCACCAAGTGCAAGGTCAAGAAGCTTGGGGAAGGGCTAAGAAGACCCCTGACGGAGTAGAGGCTACGAGGTCAAAGGCTGCAAATATCACTCAAGAAAAACGATCTTGGGGATAGCATAATATTGATCACATCTCCTGAGGCAAAAGACAATCAAATATCTGCTGCAGCATATGGGCGCCTGGCGAACCTACGAATAGAGTTTTAGCATCTAAGTAAAGAGTCATTCACAGCACTGTACTCAGGCCTATATTGGAGTATAGGCCGGAGTACAGTGTGGAACTCACACCTGGTCAAACACGTCAAGAAATTAGAAAAAGCGTAAAAGTTTGCAACACGGCTAGTCCCAGAGCTAAGGGGTATGTCCTACAAGGAGAGTTTAAGGGAACTCAACCTGAGAAAACTGGAGGACAGGAGGAACAGGGATGATATGTTAACAGCGCATAAAATACTGAGAGGAATTGACAAGGTGGACAAGGTCAGGATGTTTCAGAGACAAGACACAAGAAGAAGGGTACAAAACTACAAAGTTTTTACTCAGCCTTAGAGTTGTCAGGAAGTGCAACAATCTGGAGAGTGAAGTAGTAGAAGCAGGATCCATATATAGCTTTAATTATTAATAATTATATATGTTATTATATAACCCTTTGTCTCGCAGTGGCGAAAATTTTCGTGCTTAAACACGTGCACCTTTACGCATGTCATCTTACTTGCGCCACGCATCTGGATTCCCGTTCTTTAATTCTAACCAATCACAAGCCTTCCCTGAGTCGCTTCAGCTAAGTGGTGATGGCGTTTGCTAGCTTCCCATTAGTTGAGAGAACAAAATATAAACACATGTGGCTTGGCATCGCCCAGAGTGGGCTTTTTCCATCCAGTGTCACTAATATACTCTTGGATTTTACCCTCTACAATGTCGGTAAGCACTGATTGTTGTGTTTAGTGCTTACATGAATAGTTTAGGCATATTTTGATATATACATAAAGTCCGTGTGAAGCATAATGTGAGTGTAGCATGAAGCTGAAAAAAGTGCAACAAAGGAAGGGCAAAAATTTTCATCACTGCCCTTTTAGTGACATAGTACACTTTCAGTAAAATAAATATTTATAAAGAATTTCTATTGCATATATGAATTCTGTAGTGGTCTGGATCTATATAGGAGATTTTTATTGTCCTTCCAGATCAACGAGAAATTGTTTTATGGGGAGCCCTCCAGCACCTGGTCAAAATATGTCTGCATTTTGGAAGACAGTGACTCAGAACCGGATGTAGATGACCCAGAATTGCTGGATAGTGGTGATGAATACTTGCAGAGGTGTGAAGTGATGATGAGGAGGAAGAAAGGCCGGCCAAAAAGCAGAAATTAGTGAAAAAAAAGAAATGTATTATGATCGAGGAGTATCCTGATGAGGAACATATTTATGATGATATTGCTCTTCAAGGCCAATCTCAGTGGTCCCAGGTTAACCTCCAAAATGATCCTTTGATCAATTAGCAATATAGAATAATTGCTCTTCCTCATGAATCTCAGCAATATGGGACTTGAAAGTTTTATCAATTTGCAATGTGTCCATGTTGCTATTTGTTTCATTTTTATATTTTTCTAATACTTACAAAATGTTTTGATACAAGTACCATTTACGTTTTTGATATTGTTTGTTTGTATAATAAATTTTAAAAATAGTTATTGGGTGTTTTATTAACAATTGCAAGTTTGCAACATTCAGATTTTTACTCCCTATTTCGGGCAGGGGCGAAAATATTCGCCTTTCGGAGATTAGCAATTGCTCGAAAACTAACCATCAGAATTCCATTTACATGGCCTCATTCAACTTATATTGAGACACTCTATCCACTCTAGGGAGTTCTGCTTGAATTTCTTATTTATCATAAATTGCCCTCTGAAGGGTAATTATTAAGAAGAGATGAGATAAGTCTCTTGGAGCAGGGAGAGAGTGGACCTAGTAGCAACTACCTAAGAGGCGGGGCCTACAGCTGTGACTCAACCCCTGCAATCACACATAGGTGAGTAAATATAGGTTAGTACACAACACACACACACACACACACACACACACACACACACACACACACACACACACACTGACACACAACACACACTACACACACGTCACCACAGCAGCGAGTCATAGGTACGTGGCGAGTGTTCAGAGTGGCACCTGTGACCAGCGGGGTCCACAGGGTCAGTCCTAGGACCATGCTGTTTTCTGGTATTTGTGAACGACATGACGAAGAATAGACTGAAGTGTCCCGTTTGCAGATGACGTGAAGTTGATGAGAAGAATTCATTCGATCGAAGACCAGGAAGAACTACAAAGAGATCTGGACAGGCTGCAGACTGGTCCAGCAACTGGCTACCTGGAATTCAACCCACAAGTGCAAAGTCATGAAGATGGGAAGGGCAAAGATGACTGCAGAGGAGTACAGTCTACTAGGCAGAGACTACAAACCTCACTCAAGGAAAAAGATCTTGAGGTGAGTATAACATCAGGCACATCTGAAGCGCACATCAACCAAATAACTGCTGCAGCATATGGGCGCCTAGCAAACCTCAGAACAGCATTCCGACATCTTAATAAGGAATCGTTCAGGACCCTGTACACCGTGTACGTTAGGCCCATATTGTGGAGGCAGGAACCATACATAGTTTTAAGACGAGGTACGATAAAGCTCATGGAGCAGGGAGAGAGAGACCTAGAAGCAAGCAGTGAAGAGGCGGGGCCAGGAGCTATGACCCGACACCTGCAACCAGAGATAGGTGAGTACAAATAGGTGAGTACACACACACAAACTCACACACACACACACACACACCACGTACAACACTAACACACAAATACACGCACACATATACAACAGGCGTAGTGTCTAATCGACATGTGCCTAGGACAAAATAGTAACTAATACACACACACACACACACACACACACACACACACACACACACACACACACACACACACAATAATAAGAGGTAGTTAATACATTTCTCGGACTCGGTTTCTTTGAACAGAAAGTTCGTCGACAATGGGTGGTCTGATTCCCTAAAAAATTAAAGCGTTTTTCTTTGGTGTATCTTTACGTGCCCTGGTAAAGAAAGATGGAGGAATTAGACCAACTGCTGTGTACTCATTGTATGTGGTTGCAGGGCTGGGGACAAGTCACAGCTCCTGGACTCTTCTTTTCACTAGTCTCTACAATCTTCGGTGCTCCGTTGCTAAAGTTGCTGCAATAAGTACTCGCACAAAGACAGCTATGATGCTTTAACCGCACCAGCTTGGGTTTGGGTTCCTCTGGGCAGTAAAACCGAGGTTCATGCAGCAGGGGCGTATATTAATAACTTACCTGAAGACAATGTAGTATTAAAACTAGACTTTAATACGAGAAGAGGACGTGGGTGGACGTGAGAGGACGAAGATGTGCGTGTTATGACGTGGGAGGACTTGGGTAGACGTGGGAGGAACAAGCGTGGACACAGGTGTGGGGTCTTATAGCAGCAGCTTTCCTCAAACTGGTAAATATTTGGCTAACAGATATCCATCACTGGAGACGCGCTCGACCAGAATGAAGATGACAGCGGCTGCGTCTGCAGACAGATCCCAGGTGCCGTGAACATAGCCTGGTAGTCCAGTCATGGTACAGACGTCTTCATACTGCTCCCAGGTACAGTGAACCTGGCCTGGTAGTCCAGTCATGGTACAGACGTCTTTATACTGCTCCCAGGTACAGTGAATCTGGCCTGGTAGTCTAGTCGATGGTACAGACGTCATCATACTGCTCCCAGGTACAGTGAACCTTGCCTTGTAGTCTAGTTATGTTACAAACGTCTTCATACTGCTCCCAGGTACAGTGAACTTGGCCTGGTAGTCTAGTCATGGTACAGACGTCATCATACTACTCCCAGGTACAGTGAACCTGGCCTGGTAGTCTAGTCATGGTACAAACTTCTTCATTCTGCTCCCAGGTACAGTGAGCTATCCTGGTAGTCTAGTCATGGTACAGACGTCATCAAACTGCTGCCAGGTACAGTGAACCTGGCCTGGTAGTCTAGTCATGGTACAAACGTCTTCATTCTGCTCCGAGCTACAGTGAACCTATCATGGTAGTCTAGTCATGTACAGACGTCTTCATACTGCTCCCAGGTACAGTGAACCTGGGCTGGTAGTGTAGTCAGGGTACAAACGTCATCATACTGCTCCCAGGTACAGTGAACCTTTCCTGGTAGTGTAGTCAGGGTACAAACGTCTTCATACTGCTCCCAGGTACAGTGAACTTGGCCTGGTAGTCTAGTCATGGTACAAACGTCTTCATTCTGCTCCGAGCTACAGTGAACCTATCATGGTAGTCTAGTCATGTACAGACGTCTTCATACTGCTCCCAGGTACAGTGAACCTGGCCTGGTAGTATAGTCATGGTACAAACGTCATCATACTGCTCCCAGGTACAGTGAACCTGGCCTGGTAGTCTAGTCATGGTACAGACGACATCATACTGCTCCCAGGTACAGTGAACCTTTCCTGGTAGTGTAGTCAGGGTACAAAAGTCTTTATACTGCTCCCAGGTACAGTGAACCTTTCCTGTAGTCTAGTCATGATACAAACGTCTTCATACTGCTCCCAGGTACAGTGAACCTGGCCTGGTAGTCTAGTCATGATACAAACGTCATCATACTGCTCCCAGGTACAGTGAACCTGGCCTGGTAGTCTAGTCATGATACAAACGTCTTCATACTGCTCCCAGGTACAGTGAACCTTTCCTGGTAGTCTAGTCATGATACAAACGTCATCATACTGCTCCCAGGTACAGTGAACCTGGCCTGGTAAGTCTCGTCATAGCACAGAAGAATTCACAAAAAATATATATTATTTTCACCATGATTTTCCAGTGTTCGTCTCACAACACGTGACTAACATCAGGAATCGAACCCAGGGGCTTCCGGTTACGAGCAGAATGTTGCACCGCTGAACCACACGCATCTAACCTGTCATGAATACACTGGTATCTTGACAGCGAATACACTGGTATCTTGACAGCGAATACACTGGTATCTTGACTATGTTGCTGGTTTGCAATGGTATAGTTATGTGTCCATTATTGACCTTGAATGTTCGTCACTGAGACTCATTGTTGTCAGTAGTTGGAATATTATTTTTTAGTTGATCAAATTCTGAAGAAAATTCTGAGAAACTTTTGCTTCTTTTATTATTTTTAAGATGACAGACAATATTTGATTTTTCGATATACAAGTAGTTATATGACTGACTTGATATGAGTTTGTTTTCTACACAAGCATGTCTGTTCCTTGATGATCATGTCTTATTTTTATTATTGATATTATTATTATTATTATTATTATTATTATTATTATTATTATTATTATTATTATTATTATTATTCAGAGGAGTTAATCCCACAGAAGACTTAGAGCGCCTCTGAAGATGTCGTGGATAAAATTCGTTAGTCGAAGCTTTTTCATAATCATGGGGTGAATATTAGTTATGATCCACTTTATGAAAGGCTCCGTGTTATGGCAAGATGTACGTTATGACATTACTCATGTTACGATGTGATACGTGTTATTACATGATCCGTGCTATGGGAGAATCCGTGTTAATGCAGCACCCGTGTTAACTATATCAATGTCACAACGTATTCCTTGTTTAGACATTATCCGTTTTAAGACAAAATCCGTGTTACGACACGGTCTTTGTGTTGTGATTCATGTTACGGCAGATCCAATGTGCTGACATGATTCATGGTATCACAGATTTGTTTTAGTCAGAGTTCTTGTTACTGCAGGATTCGTGTTATGACATGATCTGTGTTTTGAAAAAAATCATGTTATTACAGGATTATTGTGATGACATGATCCGTATTATGAAATGAAAGGGTCATAAGATCTTTGTTATGACAAGATCCTTGTTATGACATGACCCGTGTTATGACAAGATCTATGTTATGATATGACCTGTGTTATGACATAATACACGTTTTGAAATGGCTTATGTAATGACTTGAAATATGGTATGAAAAGATTCCTGATATGACAAGATGAGTGTTATGACATGATCCTTGTTACAACAATTTCTGTGTTATTACAGGATATGTGTTGTAACATGATCCGCGTTATGACATGATCCTCGCTAAAACAGAATTCACGTCATGGCATGATCTGTATTACGAGATGATTCGTATTTTGACATAATTTAGTTTTATTCATGACCCGTGTTAGTGCAGCATACGTGTTAGTGCAGCATACGTGTTAGTGCAGCATACGTGTTAGTGCAGCATACGTGTTAGTGCAGCATACGTGTTAGTGCAGCATACGTGTTAGTGCAGCATACGTGTTAGTGCAGCATACGTGTTAGTGCAGCATACGTGTTAGTGCAGCATACGTGTTAGTGCAGCATACGTGTTTAGTGCAGCATACGTGTTAGTGCAGCATACGTGTTAGTGCAGCATACGTGTTAGTGCAGCATACGTGTTAGTGCAGCATACGTGTTAGTGCAGCATACGTGTTAGTGCAGCATACGTGTTAGTGCAGCATACGTGTTAGTGCAGCATACGTGTTAGTGCAGCATACGTGTTAGTGCAGCATACGTGTTAGTGCAGCATACGTGTTAGTGCAGCATACGTGTTAGTGCAGCATACGTGTTAGTGCAGCATACGTGTTAGTGCAGCATACGTGTTAGTGCAGCATACGTGTTAGTGCAGCATACGTGTTAGTGCAGCAT
>NC_069422.1:14491014-14561014 GCF_026875155.1 Cherax quadricarinatus
AGAGGGAGTGGTACGTACATGATGGCGATGATGTAAGTTATGTACTGAGAGGGAGTGGTACGTACATGATGGCGATGCTGTAAGTTATGTACTGAGAGTGAGTGGTACGTACATGATGGCGATGATGTAAGTTATGTACTGAGAGTGAGTGGTACGTACATGATGGCGATTTATGTAAGTTATGTACTGAGAGGGAGTGGTACGTACATGATGGCGATACTGTAAGTTATGTACTGAGAGGGAGTGGTACGTACATGATGGCGATGATGTAAGTTATGTACTGAGAGTGAGTGGTACGTACATGATGGCGATGATGTAAGTTATGTACTGAGAGGGAGTGGTACGTACATGATGGCGATGATGTAAGTTATGTACTGAGAGTGAGTGGTACGTACATGATGGCGATGCTGTAAGTTATGTACTGAGAGTGAGTGGAAGGCTGGGCTTTGTAAGTTATTATAGAGTGATTACGTAATATTGATTGTAATTATTATAGATGAGTGTAGTACATGATGCATGATTAATTATGTATATTATTATTATTATTATTAATTTTTTGATGGTTATAATGATATAAGTAATTATTATTACTTTAGATAGTGTATTATGATCGATCTTTAAGTTCTGTAGAGAGGAGTAGGTAGTAATGTGGAGTAAGTAGTACTGAGAGTATGGTAGTATAGGTGCTGTAAGTTATGTACTGAGTAGTAGTAGGTAGTACATGTGGCGAGCGTAGTAGTAGTACTGAGAGTGTGGTAGTACATGATGAGCGTGATGTAAGTAGTCAGAGTAGTAGGGAGTACATGATGGCATTGTAGTTATGTATGAGAGTATGGTAGTCATGATGAGGATGAGTAAATAGTAGTAGTGAGTGGTAGTATAGTGGGTTTAGTTAGTAGAGTAGGTAGTATGTCATCGTAAGTTAGTTAGAGTAGTGGGAGTACAGAGGCGTATGCAGTAAATTAGTAGAGAGTGGAGTGTAGTACATGTATGCAGTGTAAATTTTGTAGAGAGTGTACAGTAGTAGTAGCAGAGGGAGCATGATGGGGAGCTGTAAATTATAGTACTAGTAGGAGTGGTAGTACATATGGCGATATGTAAGTTAGTTAGGTAGTAGTAGTAGTAGTGTAGTAGTAGTAAGTAGTGTACGTAGAGCAGTAAGTTATGTATCATAGAGTAGGTACGCAGATGAGGATATGTAAGTTATTATGAGAGTAGTGGTAGTATAGCGATGATGTAAATTATTACTAGAGAGTAGTAGTAGAGTGATGTGTAGTAGTACTAGAGCAGTGTAGTACAGTGGGAGTAGTAAGTTATGTTAGAGAGTAGTAGGGAGTAAGTATGATGTAGTTATGTATGAGAGTGAGTGGTAGTACAGTGCATGAGTAAGTTTTGTATAGTAGGGAGTGGTACGTAATGATGGCATGTGTAAGTTAGTATGAGAGGAGTGGTAGTAAAATGGCGATGTGTAAGTATGTACGGTAGAGTAGTGGAGTAAAGATGGCAGTAGTAATTTGTTGAGGTAGTGGTAGTATAGGCATGTGTAAATTAGTAGTAGAGTAGTGGTAGTAAGTGCAGTGTAAGTTATGTAGAGAGGGAGTGTAGTCAGTGGATATGTAGTAGTATGAGTAGTAGTGGTAGTAATATGGCGATGATGTAAGTTTGTAAGGGAGTGAGTAGTACGTTCATGATGGGGGTGTAAGTTATGTATGTAGTAGTAGTAGTAGTAAGATTGGCAGTGTAGTTAGTAAGTTTAGTAGTGGTAGTACAGTGGAGTAGAATTAGTAGGAGTAGTGGTAGTAATATGGCATGAGTAAGTTATTGTAGTGAGAGTGTAGTAGCAGATGCGATAGTAGTTATGTACTAGTAGTAGTGTAGTACATGTGGCAGTGTAAGTTATGTACTGTAGGGTAGTTTGGGAGTAAGATGTAGTAAGTAGTACTAGTAGTAGTAAGTAGTAGAGTAATGGCAGTATGTAAATAGTAATAAGTAGTGGCAGCATCTTGTAGTTAGTAGTATATTATAAGTATAGTAGTAGTATTTGTATTATATTATTAGTTTGTAGTAAGTATAATTTTAGTTTGTAGTAATAGAGTTATAATAATAAATATATTAGTATAATTTTTTAAGTATTAGTTGTGAGTAGTAGTAGTAGTAGTAGTAGTAGTAGTAGTAGTAGTTGTAGCAGTAGTAGTAGTAGGTAGTAGAGTAGTAGTAGTAGTAGTAAATGTAGCACAGTAGTAGTAGTAAGTAGTAGTAGTAGTAGTAGCAGTAGTAGTAGTTTAGCATAGTAGTAGTAGTAGTAGTAGTATAGTAGGGAGTAGTTGTAGCAGTAGTAGTAGTAGTAGTAGTAGCAGCAGTAGTAGTAGTAGTAGTAGTAGTAGTAGTAGTAGCAGTAGTAGTAGTAGTAGTAGTAGTAGTAGTAGTAGTACGTAGTAGTAGTAGTAGTAGTAAGCAGTGTAGTATATGCAGCAGCAGTAGTATAGTAGTTGCTTGTAGCAGTAGTAGTAAAGCAGCACAGCAGTATAGTAGAGTAAGTAGTAGTTGTAGTAGAGTAATAGTAGATAGTGTAGTTGTAGTAGTAGTAGTAGTAGTAGTAGCAGTAATAGTAATGGTAGATAGTAATAGTACAGATATTATTATTTATAAAGTAGTGTAAGTAGTAGTAGAGAACATATTAATATATTAATTTCTTTTGTAGTAGTATAGTAGTGTGTAGTAGCAGTAGTAGTGTAGTTGTAGCAAGTAGTTAGTAGTAGGGTGTAGTAGAGTAGTAGTAGTGTGTAGTAGTAGCCGTAGGTGTAGTAGTAGAGAGCAGTAGCAGTAGAGTAGTAGTAGCAGTATAGTAGTAGTAGTAGCAGTAGTAGTAGTAGTAGTATAGCAGTAGTAGAATAGTTGTGCGTAGTAGTGTGTAGTAACAAGTAGTATGAATACGTTCGCTACATAGTTTGTATGCGTAGTAGTAGTAGTAGCAGTAGTATAGTGTAGTAGCATAGTAAGAATAGGAAGTAATAGTTGTAGTTGTAGAGTATATTAAGTCAGTAGTATAGGAGAGAAAGCAGTCAACTAAGCCCAAAGGGTAATAGTAATAATAGGATTTAGCAGTACTTTAGTTACTAAAATGAGTATAATAGTTGTAGAGAGACAGTATAACAAATAGTGAGATACAGTAGTAGTAGAAGTAGTCAGTATAATTATGATAGGGATAGTAGTAGTAGTCCAGTAATAATAGTAGCTAAGTTGTGTATAATATGGTAGTGTAGGACATAAGTGTAAGCAGGGAGTATAGCAGTAGTGGTAGTGTAGTAGTAATAGCAGTAGTAGTCGTAAAGTAGTAGTACTAGTAGTAATAATAGTAGCAGCAGTAATAGTAGTATAGTAGTAGTAGCAGTAATAGTAGTAGTAGTGTAGCAAGCACAGCAGCAATAATAGATGTAGTGTATAGTAAGTAGTAGCAGTATAGTTAGTCTTGTAGTAACAGTAGGTAGTGGAGTAGTAGTAATAGTAGTAGCAGTAATAGTAGTAGTGTTGTAGCATAGCCGTAGTAGTAGTAGTATTGGTAAAAGTAATAAAGTAGTAGTCAGTATAGTAGTATAGTAGTAGTAGTAAACATAATAGTTGTGCGTAGTAGTAGTAGTACAGTAAATAGTAGTGTTGTACAGCCGAGTAGTAGTAGTAGTTAGTAGTAGTAGTAGATGTAGTATGTAGTAAGTGTAGCAGTAGTATAGTAGTATAGTAGTAACGTAGTAGTAGTATGTAGCATAGTAGTGTAGTAACAGTGGATATGAACAGTAGTATTTATCTTGTAGCTTTTCTTGTGCAGTAACTATAGTAGCATTTTTAATAGAAGTAATAGTTGTAGTAGGGAAATATCGAAGTGGAGAGAAGAAGCAGTTTGAATAATAAAATATTAATAATACTAATATCTTTTTATACAAGTACATGTACAAATATAGAGAACATAGCTGCATCAGTGAATACTAATATATAGAAAATCGTTGTTATGATGAGGATTTCGGGCAAGTAGTTATTGTCCAGGATTTCGGACCCCACAGTCACTAACACCAGGATGGACCACACAGTCACTAAACAGGATTGCGACCCACACCAGTCATCACACCCAGGATTTCGACCACACCGTCCCCTAACACCAGGTGCGACCCACACCAGTCATAAAAAGGATGCGGGCCCACACAATCAAACTAAACCAGGATGCGACCACACCAGTCAACTAACCCAGGATGCGACCCACACCAGTCAACTAACACCCAGGATGCGACCCACACCAGTCAACTAACACCCAGGATGCGACCCACACCAGTTAACTAACACCCAGGATGCGACCCACACCGGTCCACTAACACCCAGGATGCGACCCACACCAGTCCACTAACACCCAGGATGCGACCCACACCAGTCCACTAACACCCAGGTGCCCAAGTTACTGATGGGGAACATAGACAACCAGAGTAAAGAAACACGCCCAATGTTTCTACCCTTGCCGGAAATCGAACCCGGACCCTCACAGTGTGAAGCGGGAGCTTTAGCCCACCTGGGCTAAAGTCGTAGTAGTAATAACAGTAGTAGTCGTAGTAGTAGTAATACTAGAAGTAATATAGTAGCAGTAGTAATAATTATAGTAGTAGTAGTAGTAATAGTAGTAGCTGTAGTGAAGTAGTAACAGAAGTAATAATAACTGTAGTGATAATAGTAACTGTATGAGTTGTTAGTTTTTCTTGTAGTAATAATGGCAGTAGTAGTAATAGTAGTAGTAATAATAGCAGTTGTAGTCATAGTAGTAGTAGTAGTATTGGTAAAAGTAGCAATAATAATAGTAGTAGTAATAATAATAGTAGTAATAGTAATAATAATAGTAGTGGTAATAGTAGTAGTAATTATAGTAGTAAAGCCAGTAATAGTAATAATAATAGTTATATTAGTTATAACAGTAGTAGTGGTAACAGTAAAAGATGATAATCTGGGATTATTTACCCAGAATTATTGTTATTACAGAACAACTCAGCAAAAATCAGTAGCAAGACATGTGTTCATTAAGATCCTCACTAGTGATGTGATTATATACTTGATGGTTATAATCATAACTATAATTTTTAAAGGGGTGGACTGGTAAGCCAGCGGAAGGCCTCGGTCAGATGACCAAAATCTCAAGCAGCGGGTCATCATATGACTAAGACCCACGTCAGGAAACATTTGTCCTGTTTCCTGACAAACTTAACCTACCCTTCAGGCATGTAAACTACAACAGCCGAATAGCAACCAGGTTCCTATTTATTGCTAGGTAACAAAGCTCAGCAAGTGTAATTAGAACAGCCTTACTCAGGAATCGAGCATGGATCTCTTCTGGTGTGAGATGAACGCTCTACCATTGAGCTACAAGTCCCTTAGGAGCAACAACGTAGTTCACACCTGCTGCACTGCTCAGCTGTTATGAGATTAGTATAGATGCAACAGTGCTTTCAACAGTATCATACGTCATGCAGGGGAAGCTGTCATGTGTAATCCATCAGGTGTCACGAGTAAGAAGCTTCACTGTTCTCTGAGACGCCTCGTCCACCTCATCCCTGCTGGCTACACATACATGGCAACGTCGTAAGTCTCTTGGTAACTCTCGCCCGTAATCATCCTTTATTATTGATAAATAAGTGGCTGCATTTTGTGTTTTATCACTAGTGCGAGGCAAGTTGGTACATAAACTCTGAGTTGAGTGCTGGTTTACGATGTACCAAAACACTAGGCAAACCTAGCTATCTCCTAGTCATCACCTAATCATCACTTAGTCACCATCTAATCATCAGGTTTCAGAGAGACTATGAACCCACATAAGTGAAGCTTAGTAAGGATGATGGTGAAAGGACCGAATTAAGGAATGTGTGGGTATGGCGGGTAGCACAATGAACGAGCGTAAGGAAATTTTTCAAATATCTAGAGAAGCCTTCGCCCATGTCACCTTCTGGGTAGTTGGTTGTGGTTTACTAGATTCAGAAATACACATAAATACACTTGACTCATGTTGAGGTTAAAATATCTTGCTATCTTCTTTCGTGATTTCAATATTTCGACGTTCCAAACTATCATTTTGAATTTTGATGAGCTATAAGAGAAAGTGTGTAATGGTAAGGAATCTAAACGAATGATACGAGGCAGTTCAGTGTACATGTCTGGGATGTTTCTTGTGTCTAAGGCTGCCAGAGCAACCGTCACTGTGTTTACAAAAGCAACCCCTCACTTCACACGCAATTTGCATTCATCAGACAATGACCAGATAAAGTAGCCTTCAGCAAACATGTGGGACAATTACCACCTTGAACTAAGTACCTGTTGGCTAGTATGATATATGAGGAGCAGGTGAGACAGCAGTTTCTAACGCCTCTGACCCTATGCTTCTCTTGCATAAAAAAACACTAATTATAATTGCTGCCTCATAAAAGCACTTTCTAAATTTGTTTTTCTATGAAGGCTGTCTAGAATCTCAGAAGTTTTCATCATATCTGAAGGAAAACTTTGATAATGTAGAAGCTTATTACAAATATATTTCATAAAATGAATATGCGGTTTAAACACTGGTTTTGGCTTTGATTAACTGTGTCAGCGGGAGACTGAGGTTATGCCCGGGTAGCAATCTAAACAGTCTTATGCTACTGGGACCAGTTTATGGTCTGTGTGGCAACATTGTTTGTATAGTAGCTGTTACCAAGCCGCTTGTCTCAACTAATCACCTTAAGAATGTGAGCCTGAAGGAACATGGGGCAAGTAGGGACGAATGATGCCATAATATTTATCAAGTACTAAGAGAGAGAAGGAAGGATTAGATAGAAGAGGATTAACAAGGTAAAGAACTGAATAAATTGAGATTTAATATGATGTCAAAAGTATGGATTGCCACTAACACCAAACAATTTCTTCCGTATCTGCTTTCCTCTTTACTGATAACTTTTGTATTGTCCTGTGCCACGACATCGGTGTCTTTGTCACTGAAAAAAGTCATTGTTAGCGTTATGTGTGCATCCAACATATCTCCTTTCCATCCCTTAATATTAATGCCTTGTGGCAGTTTACCTACATATAGTGTTTACCACCTCCACCAGGGAATGATTAACACGGTCACACAGGTATAAATATCGTCGTGAGTGGTTTTCCTAATAATGTCGACAATAGTTTTTGTTGTGTGGTAAGTGACCCTATTTCTGAGTGACAAGGAAAATGATGGAATAAGTTAATGGTCTGAAGAATTATCCATTTATTAAGTTTAATATAAGTGAATGGTCTGAAGAATTATCCATTAATCATGTTTAATAAACACGAATTTTATAATATATTTAGAAAAGAGACTTGAAGGCTTGATACTTGGTAATATATTACGTTAAAAATATTTCATTTAAAAGTTTCGAGAAAGAGGGAAGGTTGCCCTTCACGGGGTAAACTTGTTATTTGAGGGAATCATCACTGGAATTCACTTTTATCGTCAAAAATCGTCAACTATCAACTTACAGGCTACTGGTCTGACTAATTTAGAGAAGTGAAGTCTAGAATTGTTTTTTCCGTTCTCCCAAACTGTGCATTCACAATTTAAAATCACAATACTGTGGCTATGAAAGCATTGTTGTAAAGAGAAATCGATTTACACTTCCACATACTGGAGGTCACGGAATCATATGTTTAGAAATATCATTCCTTTAAGCACTATTACATACACTTGAATACACTGATAAAGATGGTTTCTCTCTCAAACATTCCCAGACCAATAGGAATATAACACATCTCGTTTTTAAATAATTTTTCCTCCTTACGGAGCAAGGCACCCTTGGGGTACTCATTACCTTCCAATATGGCTAATACTAGTCTACATACACAGGGGAGGAAAGAGCGGCAGCTGCCGCTTCAGGAGTTCCAGAGTCTGAAAATAGAACTCGTCATTACGATGTTTGTTCCCATAGACAGAGACCTTGGTTCTGAGCTAGTAATAGGGCTAGTAAGTAGGGTTCTCAGGCAGTAGATTTCTGTCCGCACACTGGTACAGCAGTGCAGAGGGGTAACGCTGCATACTGGGTACCTGCAGTGCAGAGGGGTAACGCTGCATACTGGGTACCTGCAGTGCAGAGGGGTAACGCTGCATACTGGGTACCTGCAGTGCAGAGGGGTAACGCTGCATACTGGGTACCTGCAGTGCAGAGGGGTAACGCTGCATACTGGGTACCTGCAGTGCAGAGGGGTAACGCTGCATACTGGGTACCTGCAGTGCAGAGGGGTAACGCTGCATACTGGGTACCTGCAGTGCAGAGGGGTAACGCTGCATACTGGGTACCTGTCCCACTGATGATGAGTTGCAGGAGATTTTTGTAATGTAATTTTTGAAAAACTCAGAGCAACATGTGCTTTTACGTATCCCTCAAACCTCACATATTGAATATACTATCTACATACCGTCTGTATATTACAATACACCACACACACACACACACACACACACACACACACACACACACACACACACACACACACACACACACACACACAGACGCAGTTTTCCCACCGGAATATCAGATCCTGAGGAAAGATACAAGGAGCAGAGGGGAAGGAGGGGTTACACTGCTCGTAAAAAACCGATGGAGTTTTGAGGAAATGGAAGGCATGGACGAAATTGGAGAAAGGGACTATATAATAGGTACAATTCAATCTGGGGAACATAAGGTAGTCATTGCAATGATGTATAACCCACCACAGAACTGCAGGAGGCCAAGAGAGAGATATGAGAACAACAGAGCGATGGTGGACTCACTGGCTCAGGTGGCACAAAGAGCTCAATCCTGCAGAGCAAAGTTACTGGTTATGGGTGATTTCAACCACAGGGATATCGATTGGAAAAACCTGTAGCCTCATGGGGGCCCCAATACATGGAAAGCCAAGATGATGGATGTGGTACTGGAAACCTCATGCATCAACACATCAGGGATACTACCAGAGAGAGAGGGGAGGATGTATCAGCAAGACTGGACCTTGTGTTCACCCTGAGTAGCTCAGACATTGGTGACATCACATATGAGAGGCCCCTCGGAGCTAGTGATCACGTAGTCCTGAGTTTTGATTACACAGTAGAGTTACAAGTGGAGAGGGTAACAGGAGTTGAAAGGGAAAACCCAAACTATAAAAGGAGGGACTACGCAGGTATGAGGAACTTACTGCGGGAGGTTCAGTGGGACAGAGAAATAGTAGGAAAGTCAGTAAATGAAATGATGTAATATGTAACAACAAAATGCGAGGAGGCAGAGGAAAGGTTTGCTCCCAAGGGCAACAGAAACAATGGGAAAACCAAAGCGAGTCCTTGGTTTACCCGAATGTGCAGGGAGGCAAAAACTAAGTGCATTAGAGAATGGAAGAGATATAGAAGGCAAAGGACCCAGGAAAACACGGAGATCAGTCGAAGAGCCAGAAACGAATATGCACAGATAAGAAGGGAGGCCCAGCGACAATACGAAAATGACATAGCATCGAAAGTCAAGTCGGACCCGAAACTGCTGTTCAGCCACATTAGGAGAAAGACAGCAAAGACCAGGTGATCAGGCTGAGGAAAGAAGGTGGGGAACTCGCAAGAAACGATCAAGAGGTATGCGAGGAGCTCAACACGAGATTTAAGGAAGCATTTACAGTGGAGACAGGAAGAACTCTGGGAAGACAGGACAGAGGGGGACACCAACAGGGAATAGACCAACAATTGCTAGATGATATGCACACAACTGAGGAGGAGGTGAAGAAGCTGCTAAATGACCTTTGATACCTCAAAGACCGGACAACATCTCCCAGTGGGTCCTCAGGGAGGGAGCACATATACTGTGTGTGCCATTAACCACAATCTTCAACACATCCCTCGAAGCTGGGCAACTACCTGAGGTATGGAAGACCGCAAATATAGTTCCCATTTTAAAAAAAAAGAGACAGAAAAGAAGCACTAAATTACAGACCGGTGTCACTGACGTGTATAGTATGCAAAGTCAAGGAGATGATTATCAGGAGGAGAGTGGTGGAGCACCTGGAATGGAACAAGATTATAAACGACAACCAGCACGGATTCGTGGAAGGCAAATCCTGTGCCACAAACCTTCTCGAGTTTTATGACAAAGTTACAGAAGTAAGACACGAGAGAGAGGGGTGGGTTGATTGCATTTTCTTGGACTGCAAGAATGCCTTCGACACAGTTCCTCGCAAGAGATTAGTGCAGAAACTAGAGGATCAGGCATGTATAACAGGAAGGGCACTGCAATGGATCAGAGAATACCTGACAGGGAGGCAACAACGAGTCATAGTACGGGATGAGGTATCACAATGGGCATCTTTGACGAGCGGGGTCCCACAGGGGTCGGTCCTAGGACCATTGCTATTTTTAGTATATGTGAATGACATGATGGAAGGGATAGATTCAGAGGTGTCCCTGTTCGCAGATGATGTGAAGTTAATGAGGATAATTAAATCAGATGAGGATCAGGCAAGACTTCAAAGAGACCTGGACAGGCTGGACACGTGGTCCAGCAACTGGCTTCTTGAATTCAACCCTGCCAAATGCAAAACCATGAAGATCGGAGAAGGGCAAAGAAGACCGCAGACAGAGTATAGGCTAGGTGGCCAAAGACTGCAAACCTCGCTCAAGGAGAAATATCTTGGGGTGACCATAACACCGAGCATGTCTCCGGAGGAACACATCAACCAGATAACTGCCGCAGCATATGGGCACCTGGTAAACCTGAGAATAGCGTTCCGATACCTTAGTAAGGAATCGTTCAAGACACTGTACACTGTGTACATCAGGCCCACACTGGATGCAGCAGCAGTTTGGAACCCACACCTGGTCAAGCACGTCAAGAAACTAGAGAAAGTGCAAAGGTTTGCAACAAGGTTAGTTCCAGAGCTCAGGGGTATGTCCTACGAAGAAAGATTGAGCGAAACCGGACTGACGATATTGGAGGACAGGAGAGTCAGGGAAGACATGACAACGACATACAAAATACTGCGTGGAACAGATAAGGTGGACAGAGACAGGTTGTTCCAGAGAGGGGACACAGAAACAAGGGTTCACAATTGGAAACTGAAAACTCAGACGAGTCATAGGGATGTTAGGAAGCATTTCTTCAGTCATATAGTCGTCAGGAAGTAGAATAGCCTGGCAAGTGATGTAGTTTAGGCAAGAACCATACATAACTTCAAGACGAGGTATGACAAAGCTCTGTGTGTGTGTGTGTGTGGGTGTGTGTGTGTGTGTGTGTGTGTTGTGTGTGTGTGTGTGTGTGTGTGTGTGTGTGTGTGTGTACTCACCTAGTTGTACTCCCCTAGTTGAGGTTGTAGGGGTCGAGTCCAAGCTCCTGGCCCCGACTCTTCACTGGTCGCTACTAGGTCACTGTCCCTGAACCGTACCTTTATCATACCTCTGCTTAAAGCTATGTAGGGATCCTGCCTCCACTGCATCGCTTCCCAAACTATTCCACTTCCTGTGGCTGAAGAAATACTTCCTAACATCCCTGTGATTCATCTGTGTCTTCAACTTCCAACTGTGTCCCCTTGTTGCTGTGTCCCATCTCTGGAACATCCTGTCTTTGTCCACCTTGTCAATTCCTCTCAGTATTTTGTATGTCGTTATCATGTCCTCCCTATCTCTCCTGTCCTCCAGTGTCGTCAGGTTGATTTCCCTTAACCTCTCCTCGTAGGACATACCTCTTAGCTCTGGGACTCGTCCTGTGTGTGTGTGTGTGTGTGTGTGTGTGTGTTGTGTGTGTGTGTGTGTACTCACCTATTTGTACTCACCTATTTGTGGTTGCAGGGGTCGATTCACAGCTCCTGGCCCCGCCTCTTCGCTGATTGCTACTAGGTCCTCTCTCTCCCTGCCCCATGAGCTCTATCATACCTCGCCTTAAAATTATGTATGGTTCCTGCCTCCACCACATCACTTTCTAGGCTATTCCATGGCCTGACTACTCTATGACTGAAGAAATACTTCCTAACATCCCTTTGATTCATCTGAGTCTTCAACTTCCAATTGTGACCTCTTGTGTCTGTGTCCCATCTCTGGAACATCCCGTCTTTGTCCACCTTGTCTATTCCGCGCAGTATTTTATATGTCGTTATCATGTCTCCCCTGACCCTCCTGGCCTCCAGTGTCGTCAGGCGATTTCCCTCAACCTTTCTTCATAGGACAATCCCGTAGCTCTGGGACTATTCTTGTTGCAAACCTTTGCACTTTCTCTAATTTCTTGACGTGCTTGACTAGGTGTGGATTCAAACTGGTGCTGCATACTCCAGTATGGGCCTGACGTAGATGGTATACAGAGTCTTAAACGAATCCTTACTGAGGTATCGGAACGCTATCCGTAGGTTTGCCAGGCGCCCGTATGCTGCAGCAGTTATCTGATTGATGTGCACCTCAGGAGATATGCTCGGTGTTATACTCACCCCCAGATCTTTTTCCCTTTAGTGAGGTTTGCAGTCTTTGGCCATCTAAACTATATGTGTCTGCGGTCTTCTTTGCCCTTCCCCAATCTTCATGACTTTGCATTTGGCAGGGTTAAATTCAAGGAGCCAGTTGCTGGACCAGGCTTTGTAGCCTGTCCAGGTCTCTTTGTAGTCCTGCCTGATCCCCGTCCGATTTGATTCTTCTCATTAACTTCACATCATCTGCAAACAAGGACACTTCTGAGTCTATCCCTTCCGTTATGTCGTTCACGTATACCAAGAACAGCACAGGTCCTAGGACTGACCCCTGTGGAACCCGCTTGTCACAGGCGCCCACTCTGACACCTCGTCGCGTACCATGACTCGTTGTTGCCTCCCTGTCAGATATTCTTGATCCATTGCAGTGCCTTTCCTGTTATGTGTGCCTGGTCCTCTAGCTTTTGCAGTAACCTCTTGTGAGGAACTGTGTCGAAGGCCTTCTTGCAGTCCAAAAATACGCAGTCGATCCACCCCTCTCTCTCTTGTCTTACTCTGTCACCT
This sequence comes from Cherax quadricarinatus, assembly GCF_026875155.1. Classification (NCBI taxonomy): domain Eukaryota; kingdom Metazoa; phylum Arthropoda; class Malacostraca; order Decapoda; family Parastacidae; genus Cherax; species Cherax quadricarinatus. Next base: position 14,504,008 of record NC_069422.1, read on the forward strand.
TGTCATAAAACTCTAGTAGGTTTGTGACACAGGATTTTCCTTCCCTGAAACCGTGCTGGTTGTAAATTATACACTTGTTTCTTTCCAGGTGCCCCTCCATTCTCCTCCTGATGATTTTCTCCATGCCCTTGCCATACTATACACGTTAGTGATACAGGTCTGTAGTTTAGTGCCTCATGTCTGTCTCCCTTTTTAAAAATTGGGACTACATTTGCCATTTTCCAATACCTCAGGGAGTTGCCCAGTTTCAAATGATGTGTTGAAGATTTTTGTTAATGGCTCACACAATTCTCTGCTCCCTCTTTAAGGACCCATGGAGAGATGTTGTCTGGTCCCACCCCCTTTGAGGTGTCAAGTTCCCCCATAGCGCTTCTTCACCTCCTCCTTGGTTATATGTACCTCATCCAGCACTTGCTGGTGTGCCCCCCTGTTCTGATTTCTTGGAGCCCTACTGGTTTCCACTGTAAATACCTCTTTAAATCTTGTGTTGAGCTCCTGACATACCCTTTTCGGTCGTTTCTTGTGAATTCCCTATCACCCTTCCTCAGTCTGATTACCTGGCCCTTTGACTGTTGTTTTCCTCCTGATGTGGCTGTATAACAGCTTCGGGTCAGTCTTTACTTTTGATGCTATGTCATTTTCATATTGTCTCTGAGCCTCCCTTTTATCTGTGCATATTCGTTTCTGGCTCTTGGGCCCTGTTTCTTTATTTTCCTGAGTTCTCTGTCTTCTGTACCTTTTCCATTCTCTAGTACACCTAGTTTTTGCCTCCCTACACCTTTGGGTGAACTAAGGACTCGTTTGTTCTTCCCATTATTTCTGTTTCCCTTGGGAACAAACCTCTCCTCTGCCTCCTTGCATTTTGTTGCTAAAATAGTCCATCATTTCTTGTACTGGTTTTCCTGTCAGTTCCCTCTCCCACTGAATGTCTTGAAGGAAGTTCCTCATGCCTGAGTAGTTCCCCTTTTGTATTTTGGTTTTTCCCAGCCTATTCTTGCTACTCTCTCCACTTGGAGCTCAACTATGTAGTCGAAGCACAGAACCACATGATTCACTAGCTCCCGGGGGCCCTTTCATACATGATACCCTCGATGTCCGAACTACTCATGGTGAATACAAGGTCCATCCTTGCTGGTTCACCCTCTCCTTCTCTCTGGTAGTGTCTCTAACATGTTGATGCATGAGGTTCTCCAGTACCACATCCATCACCCTTGGCTCTCCATGTTTCGGGACCCCATGTGGCTCCAGGTTTTCCCAGTCAATCCCCTTTGTGATTGAAATCCCCCATAACTAGTAACTTTGCTCCCCCATGTGTGCTCTCCTGGCCACCTCGGCTAGTGTTGTCGATCATTGCTCTGTTGCTCTCATCGTATTTCTTCTCTTGGCCTCCTGCAGTTCTGTGGTGGGTTGTCATTACTGCAATTATCACCTTATGTCCCTCAGACTGGATTGTTCCTACTAAGTATTTCCCTTTCGCCCATGCCATCCTTTCCCTTTCCCATTTTCTCAAAACCCCACTGGTTTTTAATTGAGCGTGCAACTCCTTTTTCCCCCTCTCCTCCCTCTGTCTTTCCTGAGGATTTGTTTTATCCGGATGGAAAGATTGAATCTGTTATTATTCTGGTGAGTTTTGTTTCTGTGAGTGCTATTATGTCTGGGGATGTCTCTTTGATTCTTTCGTGCCACTCCCCATACTTGTTTGTTATTCCATCTGAAATTTGTATACCACACCTTAAAACTTCTTTTCTAAGACTGTGGTCTGGGAAGTATATTGGGGTTGGGGAAGTGGGAGACCGGGTAAGGAACTATGGGTTGTTGCTGTGGGGGTGAAGTTTGTAATGTAGTGGGTGGGGGCATTGGATTGTGGCATGGGTGTTTTGATTTAGAGTGTTTGGTTGCACTGGGGTTTGACCTGGTTGGTAGGCTTCTATAGGAAGTTGTGAGGGAGGCTGTATTTGATCTTCTTCCGGGGGTCTGGGATCTCCTGTCTGTTTTTCTCCATCCCCTCTCTTTCCTCCTTTCGCCTTTGTACCATCTCTCTCAGTTTTTCCTTTCTTCTTGTGTTCTGTCGCGGTCGAGATACACCTTCCTGTATGCCGTCATGTCCCTTAATCGTGCTTTTCTCCTGCCCGGATCCTGGTCCGAGTCGCTTCTGCCTTTAAGGTCACTCTCACTGGCCGGGTTCTTTTTTTTACAAATCCCCCTTTTCTCCGAAAATTTTCCAGCTGGGTCATATCGTCTTCTCCCATTGCTTTCATGATGCTTTCAATTGCTTTTTTTTTTTCCCCTTGTTTTCTTGCTTCATATGTTTCCCCTTCAACTTCCTGGAGCCCATACACAAAAGACTGACCTCACCCCTTTTATTCTCCCACTGCATATCCCTGTGTATCCCCTCATTTAATTTGGTTTCCTCCACTGTAGCTTTCCTTTCATCAGTTTCACTGGCTAATGTACTTGGGCTCAGTGGCCTGTCATTTTCCCTTCTTTGGCTTTCCTTGGGCTCTGTTGTTGTCTGTTGGGCCTCACATAAAGCTTAGCTCTTTCATTTGCTACAGTCTCCTCTGATAGAGCATCTCCATGCAGTTGTGCCCCTTCTTTCCCTACAGTCCCCTTATTTGTGGCTGAGGTAGCAAGGGCTCTGTTGTCAATCCCAAAATGTTCTTTAATTCTTTAGGCTGTTTCAGATTTTTCAATTCCTCTTCTAAACTCTGTATCCTAGCTTTGCTGCCCTTTTACATGCACCTCCCCCTTCCTGTTTCCATATCTATCCTCTCTTCCATTCTCATGCTAAGTTCTTCTAGTTTCTTTTCCCATTTTATGATCCCTTTTTATGAGCTCTGCCCGCCCAATCTTTCCCTTTTCATTTTCCTCCTCCTGTCCCTTGGTTTTTCTTGTTGCTCTCTGGCAACCCATTTTTGTTTATCCTGATTGCCTCAGAGTGGGAAACCTATGTAGTTCTGTTATGTTAGGTTAGTAGTGTGTATGTCAGAGTGTGGGGGGGGGGAAAATAGTGGAGGAACTTTTGGCTATGTGGGAGCCGAAATGGGGAGGGGTGGGGAGGGTTTAGGGTGAACGGGGGATGGGAGGGTGATCGAGGGAGGGGAGGGATCAGGGGAAGTAGTGAGATGTCCGTGGTGAGGGGGGGTGTATTTTGTGTCTGGATATGTGTGTGTGTGTGTGTGTGTGTGTGTGTGTGTGTGTGTGTGTGTGTGTGTGTAATTTTGTGTGTAATTGTGTGTGGAATTATGTGTGGGTTTATTATGTACTGAAAGGTAGGTGGCTTGTGCATTTAAGGTAAGTCTCAGTGGTCCTTGGCTGCCCACACCTTCTTGTGACCTGACCCCCCAAACCCCCTGGGACTTACCGGCCCCTTACTTACAAGTGTGTGTGGGTGTGGGGTGTGGTGTGTGGTGTTATGTGTGTATGTGGGGTGTGTGTATGTGTGTGGGGTGTGTGTGTGTAAAGTGTGTGTGTGTGTGTTGTGTGTGTGTGTGTGTGTTTGTGTTGTGTGTTATATATTTATATATTTATGTGTGTGTGTGTGTTTTGTGTGTGTGTGTGTGTGTTTTAATTATGTGTCGAATTATGTGTGGGTTATTATGTGTCTGAAAAGTAGGTGGCTTGTGCTTGGAGTGTTATGTAGATTCTCAGTTGTCGCTTGTGTCCACAACCTCTTGTGACCTGACTCCAACCCTTACAGTGTTGCCTATGCTCGACCTGCTTATAGTGAGTTAATCGCCTTGTTCAATGGATTACCATTTGCTAAACCTTATTGAATACTTGAGTGGCCTATTCTTTATGTGCTTTGAGAGTTAGACCATTCACATTCAGCTTGGTGGTTAATTGGAACCTGAACCCCACACCCAAACAACCACTCATAGGTGATACAGTGCTTGTAGTGCAGCTGTAGCACAGGTCGATGTGACGTCCTGGCGTAGATCCAGCTCGACATACGTCCTGGCGTAGATCCACCTCAATTTCTTCTCGTTAATAATGTACCCTATTCACTGTATTTCTTTCCCCTGGTCACACGATTGTTTCACTTTATTACCTTTCTTGGGTGACACTTGGCAACGCCGCCTTACACACTAGCCTGCGCCACAACGCTTTTATTTTCCAGATCACTTTCAAAATTGTGGCTCCCCCCACATTGGGGCTCAGGCAATTACAAAAAACACTTCAGGTTTTTCACTACCCTGACACACTTAAAACCCCTTGCAGAAATTTAGGAGCCCTCAAAAACATTTAAAATTCCCGGGCACCGACGGCGTGACAGCGCGTCGCGCCCCTACGGGTTGGTGGTGTGTGTGTGTGTGTTGTGGTGGTGTGTGTGTGTGGGGGTTATCCCCCCAGTTGTACTCCCTATTGAGGTTTCAGGGGTCGAGTCCAGTCCGGGCCCCGCCTTTCCTGGTCGCTCTAGGCATCCCCTGAACCATGAGTTTTTAGTACTCGTTTTAAAGCTATGTATGGACCCGACCCCACACATCGCTTCCCAAAATTCCACTTTCCTGCTCTCTGGGTGAAAAAATATTCCTAACCCCCTTTTGTTTTAAATCTTGTCTTAAACTTCCAACTGGCCCCCTTGTTACTGTGTCATCTCGGGAAAACCCTATCTTTGTCCACCTTGTCAATTCCTCTCTATTTTGTAAGTCGTTTCTGCCCCCCTATCTCTCCGCCCTCCAGTTTTGTCAGGTTGATTTCCCTTAACCTGTCCTCATATGACATACCTCTTAGCTCTGGGACTATTTTGTTGCAAACCTTTGCACTTTCTCTAGTTCTTTTACATGCTTGGCTAGGTGTGGGTTCCAAACTGGTGCTGCATACTCCAATATGGGCCTAACGTACACGGTGTATAGGGTCCTGAACGATTCCTATTAAGATGTCGGAATGCTGTTCTGAGGTTTGCCAGGCGCCCATATGCTGCAGCAGTTATTTGGTTGATGTGCGCTTCAGGAGATGTGCCTGGTGTTATACTCACCCCAAGATCTTTTTCCTTGAGTGATGTTTGTAGTCTCTGAACCCCTAGACTGTACTCCATCTGCGGTCTTCTTTGCCCTTCCCCAATCCTCATGACTTTGCACTTGGTGGATTGAACTCCAGGAGCCAGTTGCTGGACCAGGTCTGCAGCCTGTCCAGATCCCTTTGTATTTCTGCCTGGTCTTCGATCGAATGAACTCTTCTCATCAACTTCACGTCATCTGCAAACAGTGACACCTCGGAGTTTATTCCTTCCGTCATGTCGTTCACAAATACCAGAAACAGCACTGGTCCTAGGACTGACCCCTGTGGGACCCCACTGGTCACAGGTGCCCACTCTGACACCTCGCCTCGTACCATTACTCTCTGCTGTCTTCCTGACAAGTATTCCCTGATCCATTGCAGTGCCTTCCCTGTTATTCCTGCTTGGTCCTCCAGTTTTTGCACTAATCTCTTGTGTGGTACTGTGTCAAACTGTGTGTGTGTGTGTGTGTGTGTGTGTGTGTGTGTGTGTGTGTGAGTGCTAGTGGGTATTCTTAGTGCAATTTTCTTACCCTCATAGTAACATTTATGTTATAGTATTTCATGGAGAAATAAATTTTTTTTTTTTTGGTGAGGTAACACATCGGTGTCGCCTGCAAGTGTGGTGAACCTGCTGTAACACTCTGGGACAAGTGTGGTGAACCTGCTGTAACACTCTGGGACAAGTGTTTGGCTATAAGGGCATTTCCTAATCTTCAACACTTGGTTGAGCACTGCTCAGTGTGTTGTATGGTATGAAAGGACCGGTGGTCTTATTAAGTAGGTTTTTTCCTCAGTACCGTGCTGGAATGTTACCCTTATGAGGGATGCTCTTCCCCAGTCATTAGTGTTCTTGAGGTGTGGTTGTGTGGTCTGAACCAAGTATGTTACACATTATTTAACGGTTATCTCACTCCCATCGGCATGCTCTCTCGACCAGCAAACTGGCTATTCAGAGTAGAGCAGTTCTGGGGCCCTACTGCTGAATTAATTGCCCATTTTAACCCACCAATCAGGTGAAAGCCGGCTCCACCAGTCAAGGTGATGCCACACCTGCCTGTGAGACAGACTTTCACCTATTCTGGTCGAAACTACTTGCGGCTTTGAGTGGTTCTTGGTTGTTTCGTCATGATACTGTTAACGTAATATTTTACCATTTTAGGTATTGTAAATAAGTGGTGAAGGAATACATGGTAAAGAAACCTACCCCTGTTGTGTTTGTCTTTCTTTATATTACTGACTTTGTTCACAGCCAGTGGCTACAGGCCTAGACTTGTTACTTGTGTTCGTAATATGGGCCCCCAACGATATTGAAAAAAAAATTTCGAACCACACAACTGTCTGCAAATATATTAGGTCAGTATATGTTTACAGGCTCAGCCGATGATCTAGAGTGTTAGTAGAGATGGAACATTAACATTCACTCTCCCATTAGTTCTCATGAACGACCGTCGCCAGGCGGAATGTCCCCTACATTTACCCTCAAACTGCAGCACGGTAAAGGCAGTATACATTTGTATAAGAGCAGGTCGTAATCGGCCACCACCCACCAGTATAGACACACTGAAATCCTTTGAAACGCGCTAACCTCGGCGATTTTTTTCATAATAATAATAATAATAATTAATAATAATAAATAATAATTAATAATAATAATAATAATAATAGTATTATTATTAATAATAATAATAATAATAATAATAATAATATCTTTATTTACTACAAGTACATGTACAAGGTATACAGGCCGAGCTGACATCAGTGACATACTTAATAGAAAGTCGTTTGTTATGCAGAGCATTTTGGGCAAATTAGGTCAGTTATGCCCCAGGATGCGACCCTCACCAGTCGACTAACTCCTAGGTACCCATTTCACTAATGGATGAACATAGACAACCGGTGTTAGGAAACACGACCAGTGTTTCCATCCCTTGTTGTACACGCTATTAACTATGCGATTTAAAAATAAAATGTCTAGAAGACTAAACTACGTTTCAGTCTGTCCTTGAGCATTATCAAGTTGTAGATAAATGGTTCAAAAATCCGACAAGATGATAAATTAGAGACATGTGCAACACTTGGGTATCTTTATTGAGGAAACGTTTCGCCACACAGTGGCTTCATCAGTCCTATGCAAAGAAAAATGGTAAAGATCAGCTGGAGTTTGTGGTAATCAGTCCCTCAGCCTGGAGTCGATGTATTCAGTTTTCTGAACCATTTGTCTACATTCCTGTCAGACACCGCGACATCTTGGGATGTTGCAATAGAGAATTCTTCACTTCCACATGTGGATTTGTCCACTGTGATATCCCGTATGACTGCCTCATCTCATCTGTCAACACTATATAAGCAGCTTCCTCGCACATATGTTGTATTCTTTTCAAGACTGATGGACCGATCACATCGACTCAAGGCTGAGGGACTGATAACCTCAAACTCCTTCTGATCTTCATCATTCTTCTTTGTATAGGACCTTTGTATAGGACTGATGAAGCCACTGTGTGGCGAAACGTTTCCTCAATAAAGACACACATGTGTTGCACATGTGTCTAATTTATCATCTTCAAGTTGGACGGAATACAACGTCGTCCAGTTTTCACCTGCCGCTCCTACATCACTCCTGAATTGTTCTTGCTACTGTAGTACGACTTTTCTTATTTTATCTGATTACACAGCTTTTATTATTTTGCATTCTTCCTGTTTAGAAAACATTTTTCGAAAGAGATAAAAGATTGACGACATATTTCGAATTCTAAAATTGGTCTGATCCCGTATCCACGAGGCTTGTGGTGCCAGGAGTTGTATCCACGAGGCTTGTGGTGCCAGGAGTTGTATCCACTAGGCTTGTGGTGCCAGGAGTTGTATCCACTAGGCTTGTGGTGCCAGGAGTTGTATCCACTAGGCTTGTGGTGCCAGGAGTTGTATCCACGAGGCTTGTGGTGCCAGGAGTTGTATCCACTAGGCTTGTGGTGCAGGAGTTGTATCACTAGGCTTGTGGTGCCAGGAGTTGTATCCACTAGGCTTGTGGTGCCAGGAGTTGTATCACTAGGTTGTGGTGCCAGGAGGTGTATCCACGAGGCTTGTGGTGCCAGGAGTTGTATCCACTAGGCTTGTGGTGCCAGGAGTTGTATCCACGAGGCTTGTGGTGCCAGGAGTTGTATCCACTAGGCTTGTGGTGCCAGGAGGTGTATCCACTAGGCTTGTGGTGCCAGGAGTTGTATCCACTAGGCTTGTGGTGCCAGGAGTTGTATCCACGAAGTTGGTGCCAGGAGTTGTATCCACTAGGCTTGTGGTGCCAGGAGGTGTATCCACTAGGCTTGTGGTGCCAGGAGGTGTATCCACTAGGCTTGTGGTGCCAGGAGTTGTATCCACTAGGCTTGTGGTGCCAGGAGTTGTATCCACTAGGCTTGTGGTGCCAGGAGTTGTATCCACGAGGCTTGTGGTGCCAGGAGTTGTATCCACTAGGCTTGTGGTGCCAGGAGTTGTATCCACGAAGCTTGTGGTGCCAGGAGTTGTATCCACGAGGCTTGTGGTGCCAGGAGTTGTATCCACTAGGCTTGTGGTGCCAGGAGTTGTATCCACTAGGCTTCTGGTGCAGGGAGTTGTATCCACTAGGCTTGTGGTGCTAGGAGTTGTATCCACTAGGCTTGTGGTGCCGGGAGTTGTATCCACTAGGCTTGTGGTGCCAGGAGTTGTATCCACTAGGCTTGTGGTGCCAGGAGGTGTATCCACTAGGCTTGTGGTGCCGGGAGTTGTATCCACGAGGCTTGTGGTGCCGGGAGTTGTATCCACTAGGCTTGTGGTGCCAGGAGTTGTATCCACTAGGCTTGTGGTGCCAGGAGGTGTATCCACTAGGCTTGTGGTGCCGGGAGTTGTATCCACTAGGCTTGTGGTGCCAGGAGTTGTATCCACTAGGCTTGTGGTGCCGGGAGGTGTATCCACTAGGCTCGTGGTGCCGGGAGGTGTATCCACGAGGTTTGTGGTGCCAGGAGGTGTATCCACTAGGCTTGTGGTGCCGGGAGGTGTATCCACGAGGCTTGTGGTGCCCGGAGGTGTATCCACTAGGCTTGTGGTGCCAGGAGTTGTATCCACTAGGCTTGTGGTGCCGGGAGGTGTATCCACTAGGCTTGTGGTGCCGGGAGGTGTATCCACGAGGTTTGTGGTGCCAGGAGGTGTATCCACTAGGCTTGTGGTGCCGGGAGGTGTATCCACTAGGCTTGTGGTGCCGGGAGGTGTATCCTCGAGGTTTGTGGTGCCGGGAGTTGTATCCACGAGGTTTGTGGTGCCGGGAGGTGTATCCACGAGACTTGTGATGCCAGGAGTTGTATCCACGAGACTTGTGGTGCCGGGAGTTGTATCCACGAGGTTTGTGGTGCCGGGAGGTGTATCCACGAGGTTTGTGGTGCCGGGAGTTGTATCCACGAGGTTTGTGGTGCCGGGAGTTGTATCCACGAGGTTTGTGGTGCCGGGAGTTGTATCCACGAGGTTTGTGGTGCCGGGAGGTGTATCCACGAGGTTTGTGGTGCCGGGAGGTGTATCCACGAGTCTTGTGGTGCCGGGAGGTGTATCCACGAGACTTGTGGTGCTGGGAGGTGTATCCACGAGATTTGTGGTGCCGGGAGGTGTATCCACGAGGTTTGTGGTGCCAGGAGTTGTATCCACGAGACTTGTGGTGCCGGGAGTTGTATCCACGAGGTTTGTGGTGCCGGGAGATGTATCCACGAGTCTTGTGGTGCCGGGAGTTGTATCCACGAGGTTTGTGGTGCCGGGAGGTGTATCCACGAGGTTTGTGGTGCCGGGAGTTGTATCCACGAGGCTTGTGGTGCCGGGAGGTGTATCCACGAGGCTTGTGGTGCCGGGAGTTGTATCAACGAGGTTTGTGGTGCCGGGAGGTGTATCCACGAGACTTGTGGTGCCAGGAGTTGTATCCACGAGACTTGTGGTGCCGGGAGGTGTATCCAAGAGGCTTGTGGTGCCGGGAGTTGTATCAACGAGGTTTGTGGTGCCGGGAGGTGTATCCAAGAGGCTTGTGGTGCCTGGAGGTGTATCCACGAGGCTTGTGGTGCCGGGAGTTGTATAAACGAGGTTTGTGGTGCCGGGAGGTGTATCCACGAGACTTGTGGTGCCGGGAGGTGTATCCACGAGACTTGTGGTGCCGGGAGTTGTATCCAAGAGGTTTGTGGTGCCAGGTGTATCCACGAGGTTTGTAGTGCCGATAGTTGTACCCAAGAGGTTTGTGGTGCAGGGAGGTGTATCCACGAGGTTTGTGGTGCCGGGAGTTGTATCCACGAGGTTTGTGGTGCCGGGAGTTGTATCCACGAGGTTTGTGGTGCCAGGAGTTGTATCCATGAGACTTGTGGTGCCAGGAGGTGTATCCACGAGGCTTGTGGTGCCGAGAGTTGTATCCAAGAGGTTTGTGGTGCCGGGAGTTGTATCCACGAGGTTTGTAGTGCCGGGAGTTGTATCCACGAGGTTTGTGGTGCCGGGAATTGTATCCACGAGGTTTGTGGTGCCAGGAGTTGTATCCACGAGACTTGTGGTGCCAGGAGTTGTATCCACGAGACTTGTTGTGCCAGGAGTTGTATCCACGAGGTTTGTGGTGCCGGGAGTTGTATCCACGAGGTTTGTGGTGCCAGGAGTTGTATCCACGAGACTTGTGGTGCCAGGAGTTGTATCCACGAGGTTTGTGGTGCCAGGAGTTGTATCCACGAGGTTTGTGGTGCCAGGAGTTGTATCCACGAGGCTTGTGGTGCCGGGAGTTATAAATGTATATGGAAAAGGGGCTACTCACATTATTCTTTTATTGTACTCTCAGACTGAATCGATAAAGTTATGGACGTCAGTTCGGTCTCCATTACTTCTTACATAGTTTGTTTCTTCACCATAAAGAGATTCCCACTTTAGATTTATAGATTAAGCAAACAGCCTAATCTCTTCCTCTCTTGTTAACAAATTCAGAGAATACGTAAAGATACTTGTTATCACAGAACTGTTTAAAAGATTTAAGCAGAGATATAAGAAGCAATGAGAGACTACATGCAGTATGTACACAGATCAGTGAAAGAATTTAAACGGGATAAAAACTTAGTTGAAGGCAAATAGCCTGCTTGTAGGGTAAATTTCCAATTGAGACAAATATGAGAGAGTGAATATGGAAGGTGAGGAAGACGAGTAGGCAGTCAGTCACAGCCAGGGTAGCTAGTTAGAGATGTAGCTTCAGATATTAAATGGAAAAAATACATATGGAAATAGAACTAGCTCTGATTTGTTACAAAGTCGTCGACAGGAAACCCACCCAGAAGAGTAAGTTGCTCCCAGATGTTATATATTCACAACAAATTTCATGCGGCAGTAATCTCTAGCTCACACCCCCCCCCTCCCTCCCCCCCCCTCCCCCCTCCCCCTCCCCTCCCCCCTCCCCCCTCCCCCTCCCCCCCCCCCCCCCCCTCCCCCCTCCCCCTCCCCTCCCCCCTCCCCCTCCCCCCTCCCCTCCCCCCTCCCCCCCGGAAAAAAGAGGAAATATTCTAATTAATGTAAGTTGAAATTCGCTATATCGAGAAATATAAAATTATGCCGAAGCTAATATACAGTACTCATAATCAGAGGAAGGAAAATAGAAACCTCTTTTTTATTTGATAAAATCAAACAGGCGCTACCAGACTGACAGTGTGCGCCTAGCTGGCTGTGTCTCTAAGGGAATTAGGCCTCACTTTTCGGTGTACCAACCTGTGCCTAAAGGAAAAAAAAAAATGGGGAGTAATAGCAGCTTCCTCTGCCGTCTTGTTTCTGGGCTGCAGTAAAACTCTTACGTCACAATTCAGCCCAAAATCCTGAAACCAGTTCAACTTTGGTGTTAGATTCAACATGACTGATGCAGCAGCCCATGCAGATTGATTATACATTCCTAACTGATCATAAAACCATGATTCAATAGGATTTTTAAAATAGAAGGGAGCCTGTAGAGCCACCAGTTCATCAATATTTCCCCCACCTCTATTTTTTCATTCCGTATTCTAAAAGTATATATATATATGTCGTGCCGAATACGTAAAACTGGTCAATTAGCAAGTCCTTTCTAAAGTTTTCTCTTATACATTTAAAGATTTATTTTTTCATTTATGTTAATATAAAAATTAGTGATTATAGGTCACACTACACGGGCACGCACATGCATATATAAACATACATCTAGGCTTTTCTTCTTTTTTCTAAATAGCTCTTGTTCTTCTTTATTTCCTCTATTGTCCATGAGGAAGTGGAAAAGAATCTTTCCTCCGTAAGCCATGTGTGCCTTATGAGGCGACTAAAATGCCGGGAGCAATGGGCTAGTAACCCCTTCTCCTGTAAACATTTACTAAAAAAAGAGAAAAACTTTATAAAACTGGGATGTTTGAATGGGTGTGGATGTAGTGCGGATGACAAGAAAGAGATGATTCCTGATGTTATGAATAAGAAGAAGTTGGATGTCCTGGCCCTAAGTGAAAAAAAGCTGAAGGGGGTAGGGGAGTTTCGGTGGGGAGAAATAAATGGGATTAAGTCAGGAGTATCTGAGAGAGTTAGAGCTATGGAAGGGATAACAATAATGTTGAAGGATCAGTTACGGAAGAAGAAGAGGGAATATAAATGTGTAAATTCAAGAATTATGTGGATTTAAATAAGGATTGGATGCGAAAAGTGGGTCATAATAAGCGTGTATGCACCTGGAGAAGAGAGGAGTGCAGAGGAGACAGAGAGATTTTGGGAGATGTTAAATGAATGTATACGAACCTTAAACCAAGCGAGATAGTAATTGTGATAGGGGACCTAAATGCTAAAGTAGGAGAAACATTTAGAGAGAGTGTGGTAGGTAAGTTTGGGGTACCAGGTGTAAATGATAATGGGAGCCCTTTGATTGAACTTTGAATAGAAAGGGGTTTAGTTATAGGTAATACATATTTTAAGAAAAAGAGGATAAATAAGTATAGAAGATATGATGTGGGGCGTCAGTAGTTTGTTGGACTATGTAGTGGTTGATAAAAGACTGTTTAGTAGACTTCAGGATGTACATGTTTATAGAAGGGCCACAGATATATCAAATCACTTTTTAATTGTGGCTAAAGTGAGAGCAAAAGGTAGATGGGGTACAAGGAAAATAGAAGCATCAAGTAAGAGAGAGGTGAAGGTTTATAAACTAAAAGAGGAAGAAGTTAGGATAAGATATAAGCAACTATTGGAGGATAGATGGGCTAGTTAGAGTACAGGCAATGGGGTCGAAGAGGTATGGGATGGGTTTAAAAATGTAGTGTTAGAGTGTTCAGCAGAAGTTTGTGGTTACAGGAAAGTGGGTGTGAGAGGGAAGAGGAGGAATTGGCGGAATGATGATGTAAAGGGAAGGAAAGGGAGGGAAAGTTAGCATATGAGAGGTTTTTACAAAGTAGCAGTGATGCAAGGAGGGAAGAGTATATGGAGGAAAAAAGTGGTGAAGCAATGTAAAAAGAGAGCAACAGGGACTAGAATGAAATTAGCCTAGAGTCATCCACACCATCGTATGTCCTTGGGTAGCGAGTACAACATCCAGTTCCGCTGGATGCGCTACTTTTAAGGACTGTATGGTCCAGTGGATTAAGGCGTCATGAGTTTCCGCCCACCATGAGACAGGCCAAAGCAGCATGGGTTCGAGTCCTTGGCTAGTCGCAGTGTTGTTACTGATCAATACCACTCGTTCGTGGGCACAATAATATATGAGATTTAACAGTAGATCTACTGTTAAAGCTCCTGGTCCGTTTGGGTTTATATTAATTATGTTATATTACAATTCAACTATTTTACATATAATTAATTTTATGAGAATTAGCAGCAGGGGATTGATGAGGCCTGACATATAAACATGTACTAATTACAAGTAATTAATGAGAGGAAGCCCGCTGGACCGGAGCTCCTGCAGTGCTGATGACAAACTGTCTTGATGCAGTGTCTACTAAATCATCCATGTCGACACTAACGCAGACGCACACGCAGACAGTAAGACAAACTCATGCAAACACTAAAATAAACACACTTATAAACACCTAGGCAGACACTTGCTCAGAGACGCTCAGGCGGACACTCACGTAAACGGTAATAAAGACACACCAACAGACACCAATACAGACACACACAGACTTAGAGACAGACACACACAGACTTAGAGACAGACACACACAGACTTAGAGACAGACACACACACGAAAAAAAGTTTACTTCAAATAAGAATTTACGTCGAAATAAAAAAGAATGATTTAATGGAAGATGTTGTAGAGCTATGAAGAAAAAGAGTTTGGAATCAGTATATACACTGAACCAATCAAGAAACTTAGCATAGATTCATGGAGATCAGAAATGAATATACAAATGTAAGGAGAGAGAGAGAGAGAGAGAGAGAGAGAGAGAGAGAGAGAGAGAGAGAGAGAGAGAGAGAGAGAGAGAGAGAGAGAGAGAGAGAGAGAGAAAGAAAGAAATTTTGAAAACAAGAAGTATTAGACAAGAGCAAAGTATAAACAAACCTTTCATTTAAGCATATAAAGAGCACACTTAATGTTAAACACAACATACAAAGTAAAAAATAATTAACGACGTTATAATGAGTGAGGTCGAGGAACAAACTTGTGAGGTATTATAGAGAAAGTTAGAGAGTGTGTTCACAAAAGAAGGTATTTTTCATGTAGGAGATTTCGATCACAGATAAACAACTGAATTAGCGGATATTGAAATAACTAAAGAGGAAGTAAAGAAACTGTTACATGATAACGATAATAAACAACTACTGGACAGACAGGACAGCACTTTGGTTCTTAAAATAAAGTACGGATGAGTTGTTATCCACTGGAAGAATATTGTATTTCACTACAGAAAAGTAAATTATTAAAAACATGGATGATGTAAAACGTCATCAGAGTAAAATACTTTGATCACCATAGAATAATAACTCACTAAATGGAAAGTAATTTGGCTTTCGGTCTGCACATTCATGTACATCAGATTTGTTAAGGTTTTGAGCCAGAGTTATGATAATTGTTCAAGAAATAAATGGATGGGCAGATTGCATTAACCTGGATTTTAAGAAAGCATTTGATAAAGTTTCCCGTGAAAGGTTAATTTGGAAACTGCAAAATGCAAAAGGAATTAAAAGTAAATTATTGTTTAAAAGAAAGACGTGAAGAGTTGTACGAGGAACATTGTAATGGAAGATGGCACAGGTGGGGTGCTACATGGTTCTGTACTTACCCCAAGAATGTTTCTAATTTATATAAATGATTTACCAGAAAGAATATAAATATATATGACTGTGTTTATAGATAACACATAAAATCTTTATTTTAATTAAAAATGAAAATGACTGTAAATCTTTACCAAATGATCTGGATATATTAAGAATATTTCTCACATTTCTATGTAATGGAAATGGGAGAAAGTTAAATCAGACAGAGAAAGTGATCTACAAGCTATTAAAAAAATTATCACTTGATGATCATATAAAAGAAATTGTGAGAAAATCATATGTTACACTGGCAAATGTAAAATAAATTTCAAATTTTCGGATAGTGAAATAATAAGAAGATTGTTTATAACTTATGCAGTGGAACCTCAAATTTTGAACGTATCACTTTTCGAACGTTTGAAAAAACTCTTTTTTCGAACCAACTTTGTCCCTATTATCGATCGCGCCCCTATTTTCGGACTGCCGGGTACTGGATCCATCCGCCAGCCCGCTCTGTCCGCGTCCCCGCACAGGCACCATGAGCCAGTCTGACTTTGTTGATACTTGAGTGAACACTAACCTGCGCTCTTATTCAAACATTTTACGATTATTTAATTGTGTTTAGTGCTTGTGGAACTGTGAAATAAGCTACCATGAGCCCAAAGGAACTTGTGGTAAAGAAAGTGAGAAACACCATAAATGTGAAGAAGGAAACACAGAAGTATGAGAGTGGTGTGAGACTTGCTGAGCTTGCCAGGATGTATGGGAAAAGCAAGTCGACCATCGGTTCTATCCTGGCAAAGAATGAAATCAAGGAAGCTGATGTTGCGAAAGGTGTTAATATGCTAATCAAAAAAAGACCACAAATAGTAGAAGAGGTTCAGAAGTTGTTGCTGGTGTGGATCAAGGATAAAGAGATGGCAGGTGATAGTGTTTCAGAGACGATTATTTGCAAAAAGGCAAGGAAGTTGCATGCCGATCTGGTACAGAAAACTCCTAGAACCAGTGCTGATAGTGAATTTAAGGCCAGCAGAGGCTGGTTTGACAGATTTAAGAAGCGTAGTGGCATACACAATGTTGTAAGACATGGTGAGGCAGCCAGTTCACACAAACAGGCGACTGAGAAGTTTGTTCAGGAGTTTAAGGGGTACATAGACACTGAAAAATTCAAACCCCAACAAGTGTTCAATTGTGACGAAACAGGCCTGTTTTGGAAGAAAATGCCAAAGGGGACCTACATCACACAGGAGGAAAATGCACTGCTAGGACACAAGCCTATGAAAGACAGGCTTACTCTTTTGTTCTGTGCTAACGCTAGAGGTGATTTTAAAGTGAAGCCTTTACTTGTGTATCATTCAGAAAATCCCAGAGTGTTTAAGAAAAACAATGTCTTTAAGAACAAGTTATGTGTCTTGTGGAAAGCTAATCATAAGGCACGGGTCACAAGACAAATTTTCAAAGAGTGGGTCCATGAAGTGTTTGGCCCCTGTGTGAAAAAATACCTCCTGGAAAAGAAATTGCAACTCAAGTGCCTCCTGTTAATGGACAATGCTCCTGCTCATCCTCCAAACTTATTAGACCTCTTGTCTAGGAACTTCAGTTTTATAAAAGTGAAGTTCTTGTCTCCTAACACCACTCCTTTCCTCCAGCCCATGGACCAGCAGGTCATTTCTAACTTCAAAAAACTCTACACAAAAGCAGTGTTTGAAAAGTCCTTTGAAGTGACCACAGACACTAAGTTGACCCTAAGAGAGTTCTGGAGGAATCACTTCAACATCTACAGCTCCATAAGCCTTATGGTAAGGCTTGGGAGGAAGTGACTTCCAGGACTTTGAACTCTGCTTGGAGACAATTGTGGCCAGATTGTGTCCAAAAGAGGGATTTTGAATGGTTTGAGGCTGACCCCTGACCCTGTCCCTGACCCAGCTGACCCTCTGCCTGTTGTGGACTTTATTGTGGCATTGGGGAACACCCTGGGGCTGGAGGTGAGTGGTGAGGATGTGGAAGAGTTGGTGGAGGATCACAGGAAAGAGCTAACCACTGAAGAGCTGCAAGAGCTTCATCTGGAGCAGTATCAGCCCACAGCTGAGGAACTTGCTTCAGAGGAGGAGGAAGAGGGAGTGGATGAGGTGCCTTCTTCAAAGATTAAGGAGATTTGTGCAAAGTGGAATGATGTCCAAATGTTTGTGGAGAAGTACCACCCTGAGCAAGCTGCAACAAGCCATCATTACAACAAGTTCAGTGACAGAACCATGTCCCATTTTAGGGAAATGTTAAAGAGGCGCCAGAAACAGAGGACTGTAGACAGTTATTTTGTGGGACAGGGGTTCAGTGACTCTCAAGCTGGTCCTAGTGGCATTAAAAGACAGAGAAGGGAAGTAACCACAGAGAGGGCTTTACTTGAAGTCCTCATTGAGGGGAGACATGATAACGACATATAAAATACTGCGCGGAATAGACAAGGTGGACAAAGACGGGATGTTCCAGAGATGGGACACAGACACAAGAGGTCACAATTGGAAGTTGAAGACTCAGATGAATCAAAGGGATATTAGGAAGTATTTCTTCAGTCATAGAGTAGTCAGGCCATGGAATAGCCTAGAAAGGGATGTAGTGGAGGCAGGAACCATACATAGTTTTAAGGCGAGGTATGATAGAGCTCGTGGGGCAGGGAGAGAGAGGACCTAGTAGCAATCAGCGAAGAGGCGGGGCCAGGAGCTGTGACTCGACCCCTGCAACCACAAATAGGTGAGTACAAATAGGTGAGTACACACACACACACACACACACACACACACACACACACACACACACACACACACACACACACACACACACACACACACACACACAAGGAGGCAAGGAAGGTGGAGAGCAGGAGAAATCATGCCCAGGTGGAAGAACAAACACAACCCCCTCCAGTACCACCCACAGAAGGAACACAACCATGGCAATCCCAAAGCAACCAACGACCTAACCCAAAGCCCACTCACTGCACCCTCTGCCCCCATCCCCCTCAGCACAAACCCCACCCCCACAGAAACCCACAGTAACCCACACATCCCCCTCTGCATAAACCCCACCCTCACAGTAACCCTCAGTAACCCGTACATCCCCCTCAGCTCAAACCCCCCCCCACAGAAACCCACAGTAACCCACACAATGTACCCTCTCCCCCCATCCCCCTCACAACAAACCCCACCCTCACAGTAACCCACAGCAACTCACACACTGTACCCTCTATCCCCATCCCCCTCACCACAACCCCCACCCCCACTGAAACCCCCCATAGGACCTCTGCCCCCACACCCCACACCCCACACCACAGACCCCACCCCCACACCAACCCCCTATAGGCCCCTGCTCCCCCCTAACCCACCTCTCTCCCCAGACCACAGCTATTGAAAAGAAGTTGAAGGTTTGATACACGAACGCGGATGGAATAACGAATAAATGTGAGGAGTGGCACCAAAGAATCAAGGAGTTGTCCCCAGACATTGTAGCGGTTACAGAAATGAAACTCACTGGGATAATAACAGATGCAATCTTCCCACCCGGATATCAGATCCTGAGGAAGGGTAGAAGGAGCAGGGGGGGAGGAGGGGTTGCACTACTAACAAAAAAACGGTGGGGTTATCAAGAAATGGAAGGTATGGACGAGATTGGGGAAAGGGATTACATAGTAGGTACAGTTCAGTCATGGGAACAAAAGGTAGTCATTGCAGTTATGTATAACCCACCACAGAACTGCAGGAGGCCAAGAGAGGAATATGATGAATGCAACAGAGCAATGGTGGACACTCTAGCTGAGGTGGCAAGAAGGGCTCACATGAGTAGAGCGAAGTTACTGGTCATGGGTGACTTCAATCATAGGGAGATTGATTGGGAAAACCTGGAGCCACATGGGGGTCCCAAAACATGGAGAGCCAAGATGATGGATGTGGTGCTAGCAAATCTCATGCACCAACATGTTAGGGATACTACCAGAGAGAGAGGGGAGGATGAACCAGCAAGACTGGACCTCGTGTTCACCCTGAGTAGCTCAGACATTGAGCACATCACATATAAAAGGCCCCTTGGAGCTAGTGACCACGTAGTTATGAGCTTTGAATACATCGTGGAGCTAAAAGTGGAGAGGGTAACAGGAGTAGAAAGGGAAAAGCTAAACTATAAAAGGGGGACTACACAGGAATGAGGACCTTCCTGCAGGAGGTTCAGTGGGAACAGGATTTAGTAGGAAAATCAGTAAACAAAATGATGGACTTTGTAACGACAAAAATGCAAGGAGGCAGAGGAAAGGTTTGTTCCCAAGGGTAACAGAAATAATGGGAAGGACAGAACAAGCCCTTGGTTTACCCGAAGGTGCAGGGAGGCAAAAACTAAGTGCTCTAGAGAATGGAAAAAGTACAGAAGGCAAAGGACTCAGGAGAATAAAGAGATTAGTCGACGAGCCAGAAACGAGTATGCACAGATAAGAAGGGAGGCGCAGCAGCAGTATGAAAATGACATAGCATCGAAAGTCAACTCTGACCCGAAACTACTCTACAGCCACATCAGGAGGAAGACAACAGTCAAGGACCAGGTAATCAGGCTGAGGAAAGAAGGTGGAGCTCACAAGAAATAACCAGGAGGTATGTGAGGAGCTCAACATGAGATTTCAGGAAGTATTTACAGTGGAGGCTGAAGGGACAACAGGAAGACAAAACAGTGGCGTCCAGCAACAAGGGATATACCAACAAGTGTTGGATAAATTACACACAACTCAGGAGGAGGTGGAGAAGCTCCTAAGTGATCTTGATACCTCAAAAGCAGTGGGACCGGACAACATCTCTCAGTGGGTCCTTAGAGAGGGAACAGGGACACTGTGTGTGTCACTAACCAAAATCTTCAACACTTCCCTTGAAACTGGGCAACTACCTGAAGTATGGAAGAAGGCAAATGTAGTCCCCATCTTTAAGAAGGGAGACAGAAATGAAGCACTAAATTATAGACCAGTGTCACTGACATGTATAGTATGCAAAGTCATGGAAAAGATTATCAGGAGGAGAGTGGTGGAGCACCTGGAGCGGAACAAGATTATAAACGACAACCAGCATGGATTCATGGAAGGCAAATCCTGTGTCACAAACCTACTAGAGTTTAACGACAAGGTAACTGAAGTAAGAAATGAGAGGGAGAGGTGGGTTGATTGCATTTTCTTGGACTGCAAGAAGGCCTTTGTCAGAGTTCCTCACAAGAGATTAGAACAGAAGCTAGAGAAACAGGCACGTATAACAGGAAGGGCACTGCAATGGATCAGAGAATACCTAACAGGGAGGCAACAGCGAGTCATGGTCCGTGATGAGGTATCACAGTGGGCGCCAGTGATGAGCGGGGTCCCACAGGGGTCAGTCCTGGGACCAGTGCTATTCTTGGTATATGTGAACGACTTGACGGAAGGGATAGACTCAGAAGTGTCCCTGTTTGCAGGTGACATGAAGTTAATAAAGAGAATTAAATCAGACGCGGACCAGACAGGTCTACAAAGATACGTGGACAGGCTGGATGTGTGGTCCAGAAACTCGCTCCTAGAATTTAACCCCGCCAAATGCAAAGTCATGAAGATCGGAGGAGGGCAAAGAAGACTGCAGACAGAGTATAGGCTAGGTGGCCAAAGGCTGCAAACCTCACTCAACGAGAAAGACCTAGGAGTGAGTATAATACCGAGTACATCGCCAGAAGCACACATTAACCAGATAACTGCTGCGGCATATGGGCGCTTGGCAAACCAGAGAATAGTGTTCAGGTACCTCAGTAAGGAATCGTTCAAGACTTTATACACTGTGTACGTCGGGCCCATACTGGAGTACACAGCACCAGTTTGGAACCCACACCTGGTAAAACACGTCAAGAAATTAGAGAAAGTGCAAAGGTTTGCAACAAGGCTAGTTCCATAGCTAAGGGGAATGTCCTATGAAGAAAGGTTAAGGGAAATCGG
Source organism: Cherax quadricarinatus (assembly GCF_026875155.1). Classification (NCBI taxonomy): domain Eukaryota; kingdom Metazoa; phylum Arthropoda; class Malacostraca; order Decapoda; family Parastacidae; genus Cherax; species Cherax quadricarinatus. The sequence continues at coordinate 14,525,199 of NC_069422.1, forward strand.
TCTGACAATACTGCAAGACAGGAGGGTCAGGAGAGACATGATAACAACATACAAAATACTGCATGGAATAGATAAGGTAGCCAAGGAGGGTCCCTTGCTGGATCAGGAACTTGCATTTTGGTAGCAAAGTGTTCAGCAAAGAGGTCCGCCTTCTCTTGACTACTAGTAGAGGTGGTCCCATCCTGTCGATTTAGAGGTGGAATAAGTTCATCAGGCAGATAACCTTGTCTGTATCTCTCTCTCTCTCTCTCTCACACACACACACACACACACACACACACACACACACACACACACACACACACACATATGCATACACATGCATACACATGCACACACATGCACACACATGCACACACATGCACACACATGCACACACATGCATACACATGCATACACATGCATACACATGCATACACATGCATACACATGCACACACATGCACACACATGCACACACACACACACACATGCACACACATGCCACACACACACACACACACACACACACACACACACACACACACACACATACACACACACACACACACACACAAACACACACACACACACACACACCTACACACCTACACACACACAACAGGCCTAGTGTCTAATCGGCATGTGCCTAGGACAAAATGGTAACTAACACACACACACACACACTCGCAAATACACCAGGCCTAGTGTCTAATCGACATGTGCCTAGGACAAAATGGTAACTAACACACACACACACACACACACACACACACACACACACACACACACACACACACACACACACACACACACACACACACAAACACATGCACACACACACACACACCTACACACACACGCACACACACATACGCACACACTAAGACAGGTACATATGCAGACAGTAAAGCAGACATCTAGATACTACGGCGGAGACATGTGCGAACATCATGGCAGAAATGCACACAGAAATTAAGACAGAAACACGCAGACACTAAGACAGACATACAGACAAACGCACACACACACACACACACACACACACACACACACACACACACACACACACACACACACACACACACACACACACACACTTGATCAAGCACGTCAAGAAATTAGAGAAAGGACAAAGGTTTGCGACAAGGTTAGTTCCAGAGCTAAGAGGTATGTCCGACGAGGAAAGGTTAAGGGGAATCGGCCTGACGACACTGGTGGACAGGAGGGTTAGGGAAGACATGATATCGACATACAAAATACTGCGTGGAATAGACAAGGTGGGCAGAGACAGGATGTTCCAGAGATGGGACACAGAAACAAGGGGTCACAATTGGAAGCTCAAGACTCAGATGAGTCAAAGGGATGTTAGAAAGTATTCCTTCAGTCATAGAGTAGTCAGGAAGTGGAATAGCCTAGCAAGTGAGGTAGTGTAGGCAGGAACCATACATAGCTTTAAGACGAGGTATGATAAAGCTCATGGAGCAGGGAGAGAAAGGACCTAGTAGCACTCAGAGAGAGGCGGAGCCAGGAACTGAGTCTCGACCCCTGCAACCACAATTAGGTGAGTACACACACACACAAAGAGCCATTGAGACAGAAACACGCTAACAGACAGACAAGCAAATATTAAAACAGGCTCATTTAGACAGCAACACAAACAGAGATGCAGACGTTACGACAGATAAAGACACTGACATTAAATCCGCCACGCGAAGACAGTAACGCAGGCACACAGGTAGACACTAAGACAGAAACAGACAGTAACACACACACACCCGCAGACTAGAAGGTAGATCAACTCTGAACTGTAGTTAAAGTACAGGTCCCACTGGGAGTATTCTGAAGCCTCACCCACCTACATCATCTCTCCTCAGCTGCTTTAACGCCTCCACGTGTTCCACTACGTGGAGATATTATAGTTAGTTCCTCGACGTATACAACCTGCCTGGAGCTACTCTCGATCTTCCTCGACGTATACTACCTGCCTGGAGCTACTCTCGATCTTCCTCGACGTATATAACCTGCCTGGAGCTACTCTCGATCTTCCTCGACGTATATAACCTGCCTGGAGCTACTCTCGATCTTCCTCGACGTATACAACCTGCCTGGAGCTACTCTCGACCTTCCTTGACGTATATCACCTTCCTTATAATCACTCTTAACCTTTATCGACTTTTCCGACCACAAGGGCGTCAGGTTGAACTCCTGTCTTCCTACAAACATGGCCTTCCCGACCCTAATTTTAATCTAAATTGTATACACGGCCTTGCCACGCTTTGATACCATCATAAAGAATCTTCTATAAATGATGGTAGCGAGAGTGAAATTATCCAATACTAATACACGCACGTGTTTTTTCCAACGTTTAAAACCACCACTGGTATCGTAAGTATTTAACTGGCCTTCGTTACCGCTAGATAACATCCTCCTGCTTATTTTTTTATCATATTTGTTATTTGCTGGGGAGGGTGGTAGCAAGAGTGTAAGTATCATCGGGGTCGAGTGTTATCGACTCATCTGCCAGTGAGACTACGACGGCCAGCACAACACAATTGTAAGCTCGCCCAGCAGTTAATAATTATGATATCATCGTACAGGTGGCAGGCCAGCGGTGGGACATCGTACCTAGTGGAGGCAGGGAAACGTACATGGCAGATGGGGGAGACACTATCGTACCAAAAGGAGTGCCGTTAATGGGACAGTATCGCTCTGGAGTGAGCGGTCCGCGTGGGACGTTATCGAACAGCTGAAACGTATATGTCCAAATGGAAAAACATGAACCTTGGTAATGCGGCGTTTACATCTCACTGTTGAAGTTAGTAGAGAAGTCGGGTCGAGGCGGAAAGGAAAGCGGACGGCTTCTCGGGTTTCACACAGACACTGTTAGGGACCTGAAATATGGTCTTAATGCTGACACAACGGTGACCAACACTCCTTTCTCGGCTCGGTCTTATTGCTGACACCGCGATAATGGCGTTATGTCGTCAGGAAAATGTCTCCTAACAATGGTCTTTGTCAGATGATGACCTGCTAAGTTCCTAAGCATCCACTGTTGGTGGTACTTGTGTTTGGTTCATCAGGAAACGGAGCAAGTGCTTCCCGACACGATTCCTACTGCTGACTCGGCGCTCACCAATTTACCTTTCATGGTCTCGTCTTTCTGATGACTCCGCGGTGACTGTAACCAACACACCTCACCCGGCCCCCATGCTGAGCACACAATAAAAATGGATTAGGTGATAATGGAGACTAATAAAGTAAAGTACAACGACGGGTACAATACCATAAAAAAAGAAAAAAATATTAATTGCACCAATAAACTCGAGTTACACACACAATAAAGTCTTTCTGGACATGTCCGGGTAGCATACAATAACAAAGATAAGATAAATGCTTAATATATATTATTGTAAGACAAAATATCTGGCAAATTTACTGTGTAACGACAAATAATATTTAAGAGACCTGAGAGTATAACAGAGGAAAACAATACTAAAAAAATACTCAGTGGTTTTCGAGTATTACCAAGAAATGTTAAACGCTTTACATAAGTAATGTAAATGCTAAATCTGAAACTTAAACTTGAAGACATTTAAAAAATATTTGTATAGCCGAAAGGAAAGAGAGATTAACATTTAAATTCCTTTTGAAATTAATATTGTCTATTGCCTTAGTTAAACAGGCGGAGGAGAGGCTGTAGACAGTTGATGACCCATGTGTCAGGCTGCTCTCTCTCTCTCTCAGCAGCTGAGGAGACGCTGTAGACAGTTGATGACCCATGTGTCAGGCTGCTCTCTCTCTCTCTCAGCAGCTGAGGAGAGGCTGTAGACAGTTGATGACCCTGTGTCAGGCTGCTCTCTCTCTCTCTCTCAGCAGCTGAGGAGAGGCTGTAGACAGTTGATGACCCATGTGTCTGGCTGCTCTCTCTCTCTCTCAGCAGCTGAGGAGACGCTGTAGACAGTTGATGACCCATGTGTCAGGCTGCTCTCTCTCTCTCTCTCTCAGCAGCTGAGGAGACGCTGTAGACAGTTGATGACCCATGTGTCAGGCTGCTCTCTCTCTCTCTCTCAGCAGCTGAGGAGACGCTGTAGACAGTTGATGACCCTTGTGTCAGGCTGCTCTCTCTCTCTCTCAGCAGCTGAGGAGACGCTGTAGACAGTTGATGACCCATGTGTCAGGCTACTTTCTCTCTCTCTCTCAGCAGCTGAGGAGAGGCTGTAGACAGTTGATGACCCATGTGTCTGGCTGCTCTCTCTCTCTCTCAGCAGCTGAGGAGACGCTGTAGACAGTTGATGACCCATGTGTCAGGCTGCTCTCTCTCTCAGCAGCTGAGGAGACGCTGTAGACAGTTGATGACCCTTGTGTCAGGCTGCTCTCTCTCTCTCTCTCTCAGCAGCTGAGGAGACGCCGTAGACAGTTGATGACCCATGTGTCAGGCTACTTTCTCTCTCTCTCTCAGCAGCTGAGGAGAGGCTGTAGACAGTTGATGACCCATGTGTCTGGCTGCTCTCTCTCTCTCTCTCAGCAGCTGAGGAGAGGCTGTAGACAGTTGATGACCCTTGTGTCAGGCTGCTCTCTCTCTCTCTCAGCAGCTGAGGAGAGGCTGTAGACAGTTGATGACCCATGTGTCTGGCTGCTCTCTCTCTCTCTCAGCAGCTGAGGAGAGGCTGTAGACAGTTGATGACCCTTGTGTCAGGCTGCTCTCTCTCTCTCTCAGCAGCTGAGGAGAGGCTGTAGACAGTTGATGACCCTTGTGTCAGGCTGCTCTCTCTCTCTCTCTCTCTCAGCAGCTGAGGAAAGGCTCCAAATAACCAATGACTCTTGTGTCTGGCTGTTTGTCTCAGCGAAATGAAAAGGAAATTTTTAGAAGAACTGAAATATTAATTAGAATATTGCAATAAAAATAAAAGTTAAACTTTATTAAAAATTATGTTTAAAATTTTAATTAAAATTTAGTGTTTCCCTATGTTCTTTCGAGTTTTATTATTATTATTATTATTATTATTATTATTATGATGATGATGATGATGATGATGATGATAATGATGATTATTATTATTATTATTATTATTATTATTATTATTATTATTATTATTATTATTATTATTATTAAATTATTATTATTATTATTATTATTATTATTATTATTATTATTGTTATTATTATTATTATTATTATTATTATTATTATTATTATTATTATTATTATTATATTATTATTATTATTATTATTATTATTATTATTATTATTATTATATTATTATTATTATTATTATTATTATATATTATTATTATTATTATTATTATTAACATTATTATTATTATTATTATTATTATTATTATTATTATTATTATTATTATTATTATTAATATATTATTATTATTATTATTATTATTATTATTATTATTATTATCATTATTATTATTATTATTATTATTATTATTATTATTATTAACTTTATTATTATTATTATTATTATTATTATTATATTATTATTATTATTATTATTATATTATTATTATTATTATACTGTTCCTGGGAACATGTTCAGCCTGTGTTTAGTCTCGTCTAGCCCAGTACTGGTAGTTACAGAGAGTTGATGCATGACCTATTTTACGTGTGCCAGTGGTGTGCACTGATCAAGCAATTTGGACTTCACTCTCTGTTGACAGTGAATACTGAACTTCGTGAAAAGTGACCCAGTTTCTTTTATGTCTCACTCGTCTATATTTTCAAACAGAAAAAAAAATACATTTTTCCACTTGAAGCATTTGCCTAACTTCTGTAACTATCCAGGTTTATCACGTAAACAAAACTGGACATCGACGTGATGACATTGTCTACCCTCCAGTGATCCCTTCCATCAGTATGTTATATTTATGTACACAATTAACCCCTCCACTGACCCTTGAGGATCGTTTATGTATACCAGCAACAGTATGAACCCAAACACTGAACCTTCTTTACAGCACTACTGATTACGGTTGTCCATTATTTTAAACAAAATAAGACCTATCAGTGAACCTTGGGCGACGTTTATATGTACCTTGAGGAGAATAGGACTTATTATTGAACCTTTGGGAAGATTTATGCATACCTGCGAGAAAATGGGATTTACTGAACCTTTGCGGACATTTATGTGTATCTTGTGAAGAACGTGACTCATCACTGAAGAACGCTTTGGTTAGCACCTCCGTTGCAATCCTCCAGTACAATGTTTCTTATTAAATCTAACTTTTTCTTCTGTCTCTCATGTATTCATTCATTCATGCTAGAACCCTCTCACCTCAGCCTGTCACTTCAGTCTGTCACTTCAGTTTGTCACCCCAACCTGCCATCTGAATCTGTCACATCAGTTTGTCACCTTAACCTGCCATCTGAGTCTCTCACGTCGATCTGTCACATCAGTCTGTCACCTCAGCCTGTCACTTCAGTCTGTCACCTCAGTCTGTCACTTCAGCCTGTCACTTCAGTCTGTCACCTCATTCTGTCACCTAAGCCTGTCATCTCAGTCTGTCACCTCAATTTGTCATCTCAGCCTGGCACATCAGTCTGTTACTTCAGATTGTCACGTCATCCTATCACATCAGCCTGACACCTCAACCTGTCATCTCAGCTTGTTACCTCAGCCTATCAACTCAACCTGTCATCTCAGTCTTTCACATCAGTCTGTCACATCAGCCTGTCACTCTTATAATTGTATTCTCTCACTCTCTCTCTCTCCATCATTGCTCTCCTGGCATCTTATCTCCCTCCCTTTACTGCTCTTTCTCTCTCTTTGTTTCCTCGTCCTCCCCTTCCTTCTATTCCTCCCTTGAATCCTCTCTCATTCTCTACCTATCTACCTCTCTTCTTCCTTCCCTTCCAGTTTCTCTCTTAGCCTCCGTTCTTCTCTCTCCCTACATTTTCCGCCACCCCCCCCCCCACTCTCTCCCTTTTCCCTGCTTTAATTCCTCCCACTCTAACTCTCTCTAACCTTCGTCTCTTTACTTCCCTCCATTCGTCCCTGCACCCTTTCCACCCTGCTACCTACCTACCTACCTACCTACCTTCCTCCCTGCTACCTACCTACCTGCCTTCCTCCCTGCTATCTACCTACCAACCTTCCTCCCAGCTACCTACCTACCTACCTGCCTTCCTCCCTGCTACCTACCTACCAACCTTCCTCCCTTCAACCTACCTACCTGCCTTCCTCCCTGCTACCTACCTACCAACCTTCCTCCCAGCTACCTACCTACCTACCTGCCTTCCTCCCAGCTACCTACCTACCTACCTGCCTTCCTCCCTGCTACCTATCTACCTACCTTCCTCCCTGCTACCTACCTATATGCCTTCCTGCTACCTACCTACCTGCCTTCCTCCCTGCTACCTACCTACCTACCTTCCTCCCTGCTACCTACATACCTTCCTCCCTGCTACCTACATACTTTCCTCCCTGCTACCTACATCCCTTCCTCCCTGCTACCTACATCCCTTCCTTCCTGCTACCTACATACCTTCCTCCCTACTACCTACATCCCTCCCTCCCTGCTACCTACATACCTTCCTCCCTGCTACCTACATCCCTTCCTCCCTGCTACCTACATTCCTTCCTCCCTGCTACCTACATACCTTCCTCCCTGCTACCTACATACCTTCTCCCTGCTACCTACATCCCTTCCTCCCTGCTACCTACATACCTTCCTCCCTGCTACCTACATCCCTTCCTCCCTGCTACCTACATACCTTCCTCCCTGCTACCTACATCCCTTCCTCCCTGCTACCTACATCCCTTCCTCCCTGCTACCTACATACCTTCCTCCCTGCTACCTACATCCCTTCCTCCCTGCTACCTACATACCTTCCTCCCTGCTACCTACATCCCTTCCTCCCTGCTACCTACATCCCTTCCTCCCTGCTACCTACATACCTTCCTCCCTGCTACCTACATCCCTTCCTCCCTGCTACCTACATCCCTTCCTCCCTGCTACCTACACCCCTTCCTCCCTGCTACCTACATCCCTTCCTCCCTGCTACCTACATCCCTTCCTCCCTGCTACCTACACCCCTTCCTCCCTACCTGCCTATCTATCTCTTCATCTTCCTCCTTGCCTGCCAACTTACCAGCCAACCTAACTGCCGACCTACCTGTCTGCCAACATACCTACCAAAGTACTTGCCTGCCAACGTGCAAGCCAACCTTCCTGCCTAACTACTTGCCTCTCTGCCTGTCAACCTACCTGCCGAGCTACCTGACCCTATGCCTGCCAACCTTCCTGCCAACCTACGTGCCGGCCTGCCTGCCAACCTACCTGCCAACCTACCTGCCAACTGCCAACCTACCTGCCAACCTACCTGCCAACTGTCAACCTACCTGCCAACTGCCAACCTACCTGCCAACATACCTGCCAATCTATCTGCCATACACAACCTGCCAACCCACACACCTCTCCTCCCCATCAACAAAACTTACCCTTCTTAACTCCTCGTCTAATACATCTTCACATATTAAGAAGCCACTCGAAGTAATAAGCTGATAGAGAGATAACAGGAGGAACACAAGTGTTCCTCCTGGATCATCACTAACATGTGTTTGATGCAACCCGTGTTATCCTTATTGTGATCTAAGAGAACAAATTAAATGTTAAGAGCAGAGATGTGATGATAATGCTCGCTTTGATGTATAATGAAGGTTGAGGGGGTGGATAGTGTGAAGGTTGATGAGGAGGGTGGTGTTGTAAAGGTTGACGGGGTGGATAGTGTGAAGGTTGATGCGGTGGGTGGTGTTGTGTAAAGGTTGATGGGGGTGAGTAGTGTGAAGGTTGATGGGGTGGGTGGTGTTGTAAAGGTTGATGGGGTGGATAGTGTGAAGGTTGAAGGGGTTGGTGGTATTGTGAAGGTTTATGCGGGTGGGTAGTGTGAAGGTTGATGAGGTGGGTGGTGTTATAAAGGTTGATGGGGGTAGGTAGTGTGAAGGTTGATGGGGTGGGTGGTGTTGTAAAGGTTGATGTGGGTGGGTAGTGTGAAGGTTGATGAGGTGGGTGGTGTTGTGAAGGTTGACGGGGGTGGATGGTATTGTGAAGGTAGACGGGCGTGGGTAGTGTTTTTAAGGTTGACGGGGGTGGGTAGTGTTGTGAAGTTTGACGGGGGTGGGTAGTGTTGTGTAGGTTGACGGGGGTGGGTGGTGTTGTGAAGGTTGACGGGGGTGGATGGTATTGTGAAGGTAGACGGGCGTGGGTAGTGTTTTTAAGGTTGACGGGGGTGGGTAGTGTTGTGAAGTTTGACGGGGTGGAGGTGTGTTGTGAAGGTTGACGGGGGTGGGTAGTGTCGTGAAACTTGAGGGAGTTGGTAGGGTTGTGAAGGTTAACGGGGTGGGTGGTGTTGTGAAGGTTGACGAGGGTGGGTAGTGTTGTGAAGGTTGACGGGGTTGATAGTGTTTTCAAGGTTGGCTGGTGGGTAGTGTTGTGAAGGTTGATGGGGGAGGGTAATAGGGGGTTTTGTGAAGGTTTGACGGTGGTGGGTGAGTTGTTGTGTAAGGTTGACGGGGGGGGTGGTGTTGTGAAGGTTGAGGGGAGTTGGTAAGTTTTGTGAAGGTTTGACGGGGTGGGTGTGTTTGAGGTTGAGGGGTGGGTTGTGTGTGAAGGTTGATGGGGTGGTGTTGTGAAGGTTGACGGGGTGGTGTTTTTAAGGTTGAGGGGTGGGTTGTGTGAAGGTTGACGGGTGGTATGTTGAGTTGCGGTGTGGGCTGTGAAGGTTGACAGGGGTGGATAATGTTGTGTAGGTTGATGGGGATGGGTACTGTTGTCAAGGTTGGCGGGGGTGGATGCTGTTGTGAAGGTTGACGAAGGTGGATGGTGTTGTGAAGGTTGACGGGGTGGGTGGTATTGTGAAGGATTACAGGGATGGGTGGTGTTGTGAAAGTTGCGGGGGGGTGGGTGGCGTTGTGAAGGCTGATGACGGTGGGTGGTGTAGTGAAGTTTGGCGGGGATGGGTAGTGTTGTGAAGGTTGACGAGGCTGGGTTATGCTGTGAAAGTTGACGGGTATAGATAGTGTTGTGAAGGTTGACTGGGGAGGGTGGTGTTGTAAAGGTTGATGGGTTGCGTGGTAATGTGATGGTTGATGAGGTGGGTGGCTTTGTAACGGTTGTTGGGGGTGGGTGGCGTTGTGAAGGTTGATGGGGTGGGGTATTGTGATGGCTGATGGGGGTGGGTGGCGTTGTGAAGGTTGATGGGGTGGGTGTTATTGTGATGCTTGATAGAAGTTGGTGGTATTGTGAAGGTTGATACTGTGGGTGTTGTTGTGAAGGTGACGGAGGTGGGTAGTGTTGTGAAGGTTGACGGGGGTGGGTAGTGTTGTGAAGGTTGATGCGAGTGATAGTGTTGTGAAGGTTGACGGTGGTGGGTGGTATTGTGAAGGATGACGTAGGTGGATGTGTTGTGAAGGTTGACGTGGGTGGGTAGTATAGTGAAAGTTGATCAGAGTTGGTATTTTTGTTAAGGTTGACGGGGGTAGGTAGTGTTGTGAAGGTTGACCGGAGTGGGTAATGTTTTTAAGGTTGACGGGGATGGGTAATATTCTGAAGGTTGATGGGGGGTGGGTAATGTGAAGTTTGACGGTGGTGGGTAGTGTTGTGAAGGTTGACGGGGTTGGGTGGTGTTGCGAAGGTTGACGGGGTTGGATAGTGTTGTGAAGGTTGATGGTGCTGGGTAGTGTTGTGAAGGTTGACAGGGGTGGATAGTGTTGTGAAGGTTGACGGGGGTGGATGGTGTTGTGAAGGTTGACGGGAAGGGTGGAATTGTGAAGGATTACGGGGGTGGGTGGTGTTGTGATGGTTGACGGGGATGAGCAGTGTTGTGAAGGTTCACGATGGTGGCTGGTGTTGTGAAGGTTGACAGGGGTGGTTGGTGTTGTGAAGGCCGACGGGGGTTGGTGCTGTTGTGAGGGTTGACGGGGGATGGTGGTATTGTGAATGATGATGGGGTCGGGGGTATTGTGATGGTTGAAGGTTGTGGGTGGTGTTGTAATGGTTGATGGAGATGGGTGGTATTGTGAAGGTTGATGGGGTAGTTGGTATTGTGAAATTGATTTGGGTGGTTGGTATTGTGAAGGTTGATGGGGGTGGGTGGTGTTGTGATGATTGATGGGGGTGGGTGGTATTGTGAGGGTTGATGGGGTGGGTGGTATTGTGAAGGTTGATGGGGTGGGTGGTATTGTGAAGGTCGATGGGGTGGGTGGTTTTGTGAAGGATGATGAAGTGGGTGGTATTGTGAAGGTTGATGGGGGTGGGTGGCATTGTGAAGGTTGATGGGAGTTGGTGGTATTGAGAAGGTTGAAGGGGTGGTGGTGTTGTGAATATTGATGGTGGTGGTGGTATTGTGAAGTTATGTGTGGATGGTATTGTGAAGTTGATGCGGGTGGGTGGTATTGTGAAGGTTTATGGTGGTGGATGGTATTGTGAAAGTTGATATGGGTGGGTGGTATTGTGAAGGTTGTTGGGGTGGGTGGTGTTGGGAAGGTTCATGGGTGGGTGGTGTTGTGAAAGTTGATGGCAGTTGGTGGCATTGTGACTATTGATGTGGGTGGGTGGTATTTTGACGGTTGATGGGGGTGGGTGGTATTGTGACGGTTGATGGGGGTGGGTGGCATTGTGAAGGTTTATTGGGTGGGTGGTATTGTGAAGTTTGTTGGGGTGTTAGTATTGTGAAGGTTTATGGGGTGGGTGGCATTTTGAAGATTGATGTGGTAGGTGGTATTGTGAAGGTTGATAAAGTGGATCGTACTGTGAATGTTGATGGGGTGGGTGGTGTTGTGATGGTTGATGGGGTGGGGGGGTATTGTGAAGGTTGATTATGTGGGTGGTGTTTAAAGGTTGATGGGGTGGGTGGTATTGTGAAGGTTGATGGGGTGTGTGGTATTGTGAAGGTTGATGGGGTGGGTGGTATTGTGAAGGTCGATGGGGGTGCATGGTATGGTGAAGGTTGATGGGGTGGGTGTTGTTGTGAAGGTTGATGGGGAGGGTGGTGTTTTGAAGGTTGATGGGCTGGGGGTATTGTGATGGTTGATGGGGGTGGGAGGTATTGTGATAGTTGATGGAGTTGGTGGTATTGTGACGGTTGATGGGGTAGGTGGTATTGTGAAGGTTGATGGCGGTGGGTGGTTTTGTTAAATGGGGTGGGTGGTATTGTGAGGTTGATGGGGTAGGTGGTATTGTGAAGTTTGATGGGGTGGGTTGTATTGTGAATGTTGATTGGGGTGGGTGGTATTGTGAAGGTTGATGGGTAGTGGTATTGTGACAGTTGAGGTTGGTGGGTGATATTGCAAGGTTGATGTGGGTGAGTGGTATTGCAACGGTTGATGGGGTGGGTGGTATTGTGAACGTTGATTGGGTGGGTGGTATTGTGAAGGTTGATAGGGTGGGTGATATTTTGAAGGTTGATGGGGAGGGTGGTATTGTGAAGGTTGATTGCGTGGGTGGTGTTGTGAAAGTTGATGGGGTGGTCGGTGTTGTTAAGGTTGATTGGGTGGGTGGTATTGTGAAGGTTGATGGGGTGGGTGGTATTGTGGAGGTTGATGGGATGGTATTGTGAAGGTTGATGTGGTGGGTGGTGTTTTAAGGTTGATGTGGTGGGTGGTGTTGTGAAGGTTGATGGGGTTGGTTGTGTTGTGAAGGTTGATGGGGGTGGGTGGCATTCTAAAGGTTAATGGGGAGGGTGGTATTTTGAAGATTTATGGGGTGGGTGGTATTGTGAAGGTTCATGGGGTGGGTGGTATTGTGCAGGTTCATGGGTGGGTTGTGTTGTGATGGTTGATGGGGGTGGGTGGAATTCTAAAGGTTAATGGGGAGGGTGGTATTGTGAAGATTTAGGGGGTGGGTGGTATTGTGAGGCTGATGGGTTGGTGGTATTGTGAGGCTGATGGGTGGGTGGTATTGTGGAAATTGGTGAGCTGGGTGGTATTGTGAAGGTTGATGGAATGGGTGGTATTGTGAAGGTTTATGGGAGGGTGCTATTGTGAGGGTTGCTGGGGGTGTGTGGTATTGTGAAGGTTGATGGGATGGGTGTTGTTGTGAAGGTTGATGGGAGTGGGTGGTGTTTTGAAGGTTGATTGGGTGGGTGGTATTGTGTTGATTGATGGGGTGGGTGGTATTCTGAAGGTTGATGGGGTGGATGGTATTGTGAAGGTTGATGTGGTGGGTGGTGTTCTGAAGGTTGATGGGGTGGGTGGTGTTTTGAAGGTTTATGGGGTGGGTGGTATTGTTTTGATTGATGGGGTGGGTGGTATTGTGAATGATGATGGAGTGGGTGTTGTTGTGAAGGTTGATTGGAGTGGGTGGTGTTTTGAAGGGTGATGGGGTGGGTGGTATTGTGTTGATTGAAGGGGTGGGTGGTATTTTGAAGGTTGATGTAGTGGGTGGTGTTCTGAAGGTTGATGGGCATGGATGGTATTATGAAGGTTGATGAGGTGGGTTGCATTTTGAAGGTTGATCGGAGTGGGTGTTATTGTGATGGTTGATGGGGTGCGTGGTATTGTGAAGATTGATGGGGCACATGTTGTTGCGAAGGTGGATGGGTGTGGGTGGTGTTTGTGAAGGTTGATGTAGGTGGGTGGTATTGTGATGGTGATGGGGTGGCTGGTATTGTGAGGATGATGGGGTGGATGGTATTGTGAAGGTTGATGGGAGTGGGTGGCATTTTGAAGGTTGATTGGGGTGGGTGGTATTGTGAAGGTTTATGGGAGGGTGGTATTGTGAAGATTGCTAGGGGTGTGTGGTATTGTGAAGGTTAATGGGATGAGTGTTGTTGTGAAGGTTGATGTGTAGACAGCCTGTACTGTCTGCACAGACAGCCCATGCTGTCTGCCAGCTTAGTTCATATTTCGCGCCACTCAAGTGTTGCCCTCTGTAGCCAGGCTTCTCGGTGGGCACGGCAGCCTGCCTGCCCTTGCCTCGCTCTCACTCTCACTAGCAGGAAGACACAAGGCCTACTCCTAGCTCTCTCTCATGGGATGGCCCTCCCGGGCCATGGGCACAACACACAAGCCTGTGTACCCACCACGACTTAACAATAAAGTAAGAAGCCTCCGAAGACGTATCATTTACTCCCCGCTACCAGAACACCAAATAATCCTTTTATAAATGTTGGAAAGCGGTGGTCGCAGCAGTGTGTTTGCCCAGAGAGAGGAAGGAAGGAATGAAGTTGTTCATTTCATCCCCCTACACAACAAGCATCCGTCTCTCAACGAGTTATCCTGACGCCGTGTCTGCACGTTTGAGCATCCAGACACAGGTACAAGCAGGATCCAGCCGAAATTTACCGAATTTCTTCGAGAATTGTAAGTGGCGTCCCAGTGACCCCACGCTACAGCGTCCCATGCTGTTTCTCAAGTCACGTGTTCAGCGTCACTTGTATGTTGCTGTTGTTGTTCAGCTCAGCACAGCTGTTTCAGCAAGCCAGAGGTGAGTTTCGTGGTGATTTCTGCATCCAGTGTGTTTCCCTGTGTTTGTGGGTGGGAGGAGGAGGAATGGTCAGATGCTCCCTCGCCATACACTCATCCACGCTCCTCGCCACCACACTACCATACACCACTCACCACTACTCACTCCCTCTGCTGTGTTTTCTGCTGTTTGTGAATTCATTGCCAGAGCTGTGTATCCGAGTGCCTGAGGCCACTCGAAGCTACATGGATCAGCAAGCCATATAGATCAGCATGCCACGCAGATCAGCAAGCCATATAGATCAGCAAGCCACGTAGATCAGCATGCCACGTAGATTACGACACCACGTGGATCCCGACGCCATGTGGGTGTGGGCGATGTCACGTAGATCTACCAGCCACGTGAGTTACCAGATGTCCCAGGCCTCATGCTGTGGTCTGCTGCCCGCATCACATTAACGTCACCGACGATGCTGCCCGACTTCATGACGTCACGATGTCTGCTGACGTCACCTCACGATGTCTACCTGATATCACCTCGAGATGTCTGCTGACGTCACCTCGCGACATCACATGATGTCACATCGAGTGTTTCTAGTAATTATTGTGGTATTGTCGAGAAGATTGAGAGAAGATATATGTCGTGTGTTAATTAATTCCTCTCAGTCAGTGTTCTCACATGTTAGTGTACCGTATGTACTGTGGGTGTGTTTAAAGTTTCCATGTGTCCAGTGAGGTTTGAGCCAGACCTGAGTAGCACCACTGTGCTATGTCACCCGATGTGACCAGTGCTTTTGACAGTTGTTATCTCAGCTCTGAGCATATGAGCTCCCTTGTACAGAAAGCTCTTATGCTCGTCGCTCATAGATGTTCTGCAGAATCGTACCTGCTACGATTCCCATTGAGATTTATTTCACTTCACCTCCAGACCTTCAGAGTGCAGTTATATGTAGAGAAACAAGTCTGGGGATGCTTAGACTAACCTCTGCTATATGTCAGCCTCGTGTCACAAGCTTCAGTGAGCAGCCTGCACAAAGAAGATGTCACTTTGACTGCTAGCTCTCTCACTGCAGTCTGGTGCATGATGTTACGACTCCCATTTGTTTCGCCCAGTCATCTCTGCCACGACTCGCTCCACAACTCGCTCCACGCTCGCCGGCAGTGACAGCCCAGCGACAGTGCTTGCCAGAAGTCCTGCCCAGTTGCCAAGTTTTGTCGACGCCTCACTCGAGGGCACCAGCATGTCGTGCCCCAGGTTGAGTGAAAACCTGCAGGGACTCCTACGATGACTGCTTCACCATTCCAGAGGAGACCGTAACCTGTTACGTCACAGCTCAGCCGCAGCGATGTCTCCTGTGTTGCAGTATGTCTAGACACAGGAAGGCATGCAGTGTTGCCCTTCGACACTCACTGCCTGTGACCATGATGTTTAGCACACCACATATGTTTTTTTCTTCCCTCCCTGTAGGAAATTTTTTTTCCATGTCCATATGTATAAATATGTTTTTATTTTGTGTTCTGTGCCCTGTTCCTACGAGAGAGAGACCGAGTTCCTTTTACCACCAGCATTGTCACATTGGGACGACGCACGGTAGGTGGCCGAGCATATGTAGACAGCCTGTACTGTCTGCACAGACAGCCCATGCTGTCTGCCAGCTTAGTTCATATTTCGCACCACTCAAGTGTTGCCCTCTGTAGCCAGGCCTCTCGGTGAGCACCACGGCAGCCTGCCTGCCCTTGCCTCCAGCCTGCCTGCCCTTGCTCGCTCTCACTCACACAGCGGCCTAGCAGGAAGACATAAGGCCTACTCCTAGCTCCCTCTCGTGGGATGGCCCTCCCGGGCCATGGGCACAACACACAAGCCTGTGTACCCACCACGACTTAACAATAAAGTAAGAAGCCTCCGAAGACGTATCATTTACTCCCTGCTACCAGAACGCCAAATAATCCTTTTATAGATGGGAGTGGGTGGTGTTTTGAAGGTTGATTGGGTGGGTGGTATTGTGATGATTGATGGGGTGGGTGGTATTGTGAATGTTGATGGAGTGGGTGTTGTGAAGGATGATGGGAGTGGGTGGTGTTTTGAAAGTTGATGGGGTGGGTGGTATTTTGTTGATTGATGGGGTGGGTGGTATTGTGAAGGTTGATGGAGTGGGTGTTGTTTTGAAGGTTGACGGGCGTGGATGGTATTGTGAAGGTTGATGGGGTGGGTTGCATTTTGAAGGTTGATCGGGGTGGGTGTTATTGTGATGGTTGATGGGGGTGCGTGGTATTGTGAAGATTGATGGGGTATGTGTTGTTGTGAAGGTGGATGGGTGTGGGTGGTGTTTTGAAGGTTGATAGGGTGGCTGGTATTGTGAAGGATGATGGGGTGGGTGGTATTGTGACAGTTGATGGGGTGATGGTATGTGAAGTTGATGGGGTGTGTGGTATTGTGAACGTTGATGGGTGGGTGGTATTGGGAAGGTTGATGGGTAGGTGGTATTGTGGTGGTTGATGGGGGTTGGTGGTATTGTGACGGTTCAGGTGGACGTGTGATATTGTGAAGGTTGATGTGGGTGGGTGGTATTGTGACGGTTGATGGGGTGGGTGGTATTGTGAAGGTTAATGGGGTGGGTGGTGTTGTGAAGGTGGATGGGGGTGGATGGTATTTTGAAGGTTGATGGCGTGGGTTGTATCGTGTCGGTTGATCGGGGAGGGTGGTATTGTGAAGGTTGATGGTGGTGAGCGGCATTGTGGAGGTTGATGGGGTACGTGTTGTTGTGAAGGTGGATGGGTGTGGGGGTGTTTTGAAGGTTGATGGGTGGGTGGTATTGTGAAGGTTAATGGGGTGGGTGGTGTTTGAGAAGGTTGATGTAGGTGAGTGGTATTGTGATGGTTGATGGGCGTGGGTGGTATTGTGACGGTTGATGGTGTGGGTGGTGTTGTGAAGGTTGATGAGTTGGTTGGTGTTTTGAAGGTTGATGGGAGTGGGTGTTATTGTGAAGGTTGATGGGTTGGGTGTGTATTGTGAAGGTTGATGGGGTGGGTGGTTATTGTGAAGGTTGATGGGGTGGGTGGTATTGTGAAGGTTGATGGGATTGGTGCTGTTGTGAAGGTTGATGGGGTGGGTGGTATTGTGAAGGTTGATGGGGTTGGTGCTGTTGTGAAGGTTGATGGGGTGGGTGGTATTGTGAAGGTTGATGGGGTTGGTGCTGTTGTGAAGGTTGATGGGGTGGGTGGTATTGTGAAGGTTGATGGGATTGGTGCTGTTGTGAAGGTTGATGGGGTGGGTGGTATTGTGAAGGTTGATGGGGTTGGTGCTGTTGTGAAGGTTGATGGGGTGGGTGGTATTGTGATGGTTGATGGGGTTGGTGGTGTTGTGAAGGTTGATGGGGTTGGTTGTGTTGTGAAAGTTGATGGGGTTGGTGGTGTTGTGAAGGTTGATGGGGTTGGTGGTGTTGTGAAGGTTGATGGGGTTGGTTGTGTTGTGAAGGTTGATGGGGTTGGTGGTGTTGTGAAGGTTAATGGGGTGGACGGTATTGTGAATAATGGCTGAACGGGTATGATGGTGACACTGGTATGATTGTGATACTTGTATGGGTGGCCCGGTGGCCTGGTGGCTAAAGCTCCCGCTTCACACACGGAGGGCCCGGGTTCGATTCCCGGCGGGTGGAAACATTTCGACACGTTTCCTTACACCTGTTGTCCTGTTCACCTAGCAGCAAATAGGTACCTGGGTGTTAGTCGACTGGTGTGGGTCGCATCCTGGGGGACAAGATTAAGGACCCCAATGGTAATAAGTTAGACAGTCCTCGATGACGCACTGACTTTCTTGGGTTATCCTGGGTGGCTAACCCTCCGGGGTTAAAAATCCGAACGAAATCTTATCTTATCTTATCTTAGATTTAAGATTTTGCCGCTGAAGTGCCTAGTTTTTTGTGCACCCCATATCCATCCCGTGGACGGTAGCGCACAATCAGGTGGATATACAAAGGGCCGAGGAATTAGTCCCCGACAGGTTAACATGAATACATTTAAGTTTATATCAACAGTTCACTAATCTGTTACAAGCAAATTTAGAAAATTTGCTTTATATATCCGGTATCTTATTTTCATTAATAACATATCTTGACATATTTCATAGGTTATTTTACTCTCTATTCCTCAATAAGTGGGCAATTAAGCACATAGCATAGAGATAGTAACCATAGACCTGGCCATGTACTTTGCATTTAGTTTAATCATCAGCTGTGTGTCTGCCAAACTGCCAAAAGTACTTGTAACCAAGCCTGAGCCTGGCCACCACAACATCAATCAATCAATCAATAAATAAATAAATCAGACTGTTCACATTGCAAGTTGCTCCATAAACGTACTTATCTACGTTCATGTTATCATAGTGGGCTATACATTTTCTCAGGCTTCTAAATACATTCACTCTCATCATTTACTTCTCTCTTAATATTATTAATAATGCTAGACACAGATATATCAAGGATATATTCTACATTCTCCTTTAGGGTAGTTTTCTTGGCTAACCTATCAAGTTTGTCATGGAGTAATATAATGTGTGATGAGATCCATAGCAATTGCACATTAATTCCTTTAAGACAAGTTTAAGAGGGACATTAAAAAGGGGATAAGAAAAGCTAAAAGGGACTATGAAATTAAAGTTGCTAGGGATTCTAAAACTAACCCAAAAAGTTTTTTCCAGGTATATAGAACAAAAGTCAGAGATAAGATAGGTCCCCTTAAAAATAACTATGGGCATCTTACTGACAAAGAGAATGAAATGTGCTCGATTTTAAATAATTACTTTCTCTCGGTTTTTACACAGGAAGACACTAATAATATTCCGGTAATTAATTTTTATAGTGGATCAGAAGAAGATAAATTATGTAACATCACAGTCATTAGTGAAATGGTTGTGAAGCAGATAGACCGACTGAAGCAAAATAAGTCGCCGGGTCCTGATGAGCTTTTTTCAAGGGTTCTTAAGGAATGCAAAATGGAACTCTGTGAACCATTAACTAATATTTTTAATTTATCTCTTCAAACAGGTGTAGTGTCTGATATGTGGAAGATGGCTAATGTAATTCCTATTTTTAAAGCAGGGGACAAGTCGTTGCCGTCAAATTACCGCCCAATAAGCCTGACCTCAAATGTAGGCAAATTACTAGAGTCAATTATAGCTGAGATTATAAGAAGCCATTTCGATAAGCATAGCTTGATTAATGATACTCAGCATGGATTCACAAGAGGCCGGTCTTGTCTAACTAATTTATTAACTTTCTTCAGGGCTCTGGTGGCCTGGTGGTTAACGCTCTCGCTTCACACGGTGAGGGCCTGGGTTCGATTCCCAGCCAGAGTAGAAACATTGGACGTGTTTCTTTCCACCTGTTGTCTATGTTCCCCATCAGTAAAATGGGTACCTGGGTGTTAGTCGACTGGTGTGGGTCGCATCCTGGGACACTGACCTAAGGAGGCCTGGTCACAGACCGGGCCGCGGGGGCGTTGACCCCCGGAACTCTCTCCAGGTAAACTCCAGGTAAGCTTTTGAGGCTGTTGACCACGATAAAGAATTTGATATTATTTACTTAGTTTTTAGTAAGGCTTTTGATAGAGTTCCACACCTGAGACTGTTAAAGAAAGTGGTTTCTCATGGCATTTGGGATAGGGTGCTCTCGTGGATCGAATCATGGATCACAGACAGGAAGCAAGTCGACCTCACCACTGTATTGACCAGTCGACCTCACCACTGTAATGACCAGTCGACTTCACATCACTGTAATGACCAGTCGACCTCACATCACTGTAATGACCAGTCGACCTCACCACTGTATTGACCAGTCGACATCACCATTGTAATGACCAGTCGAATTCACATCACTGTAATGACCAGTCGACCTCAAATCACTGTATTGACCAGTCGACTTCACCACTGTAATGACCAGTCGACCTCACATCACTGTAATGACCAGTCGACCTCACCACTGTAATAACCAGTCGACCTCACCACTGTAATGACCTGTGGACCTCATACCACAATAATTACCTGTCGGCCTCACACCACTATATTAACCTGTCATATCATACCACTATAATGAACTGTCATATCACACCACTGTAATGACCTGTCATATCACAGCAGTGAGAAGAAGAAAGAAAGAAGGAATACTGCAACAGGTCTACTGACCCATGCTGAGCAGGTCCATGTCCTCCCCCGGATAAGACAAATGACCCACCCCCCCGGATAAGCCCAATGACCCATCCAGTTTGGCCACCTCCACTCAAGGAAAGAGCACGGCACCAGACCCTGCAGCACAAGCTAGTCAGGTCCAACTCACACCCACTCATGTATTTATCTAACCTATTTTTAAAACTACACAACGTTTTAGCCTGAATAACTGTACTCGGGGGTTTGTTCCACTCATCCACGACTCTATTACCAAACCAGTGCTTTCCTATATCCTTCCTGAATCTGAATTTTTCCAACTTGAAATCATGGCTGCGAGTCCTGTCTTGGGTGGAAATTTTCAGCACGCTATTTACATCCCCTTTATTTATTCCTGTTTTCCATTTATACACCTCGATCATATCCCCCCTAATTCTACGCCTTTCGAGAGAGTGCAGATTCAGGGCCCTCAATCTATCCTCTTAGGGAAGATTTCTGATACACGGGATCATCTTTGTCATCTTCCTCTGTACGTTTTCCAGAACATTTATATCCATTCTGTAATACGGTGACCAGAACTGAGCAGCATAGTCTAAATGAGGCCTAACCAAGGATATACAGAGCTGAAGAACAACCTGAGGACTTCTATTATTTATACTTCTAGATATGAAGCCAAGAATTCTGTTAGCTTTATTGCGAACACTAATGCACTGTTGTCTTGGTTTTAGATTACTGCTAACCAGAACTCCTAAATCCTTTCGCATCAGTAGCATTAAGATCTACATTATTTAGTTTATATGTAGCATGGTTATTTACCTGTCCAATAATTAGAACTTTGCATTTGTCAATATTAAACTGCATCTGCCACTTCTCCGACCATTGCATCAGTCTATTCAAATCATCCTGGAGTGCTCTGGTGTCCTCATTAGAATGAATTGGACGGCCTATTTTGGTGTCATCAGCAAATTTGCTTATGTCGCTATTTATTCCCTCATCTATGTCGTTTAAGTAAATTGTGAACAACAACGGGCCCAACACTGACCCCCGAGGAGCACCACTTGTGATGTGCCCCCATTCTGATTTCTCTCCATTTATGCAAAATCTCTGCTGCCTATTTGTCAGCCATGCCTCTACCCAGGAAAAAAATTCTCCTCCTATTCCGTGTGCCTTAAGTTTCCTCAATAGCCTCTGGTGTGGAACTTGATCGAAAGCCTTACTGAAGTCAATATACACAATATCATATTCATTACCATGATCTACCTCCTCAAACACCTTAGTGAAAAAAGTTAGTAAATTCGTAAGTCAGGAACGCCCTTTTGTAAAACCGTGTTGAGATTCATTAATCAATTTATGCCTATCAAGATGGCTACGAATTGCTTCGGCAATTATTGATTCCATAAATTTTCCCACTATGGAGGTAAGGCTTATTGGTCTATAGTTCGAAGCCAAGGACCTGTTACCTACCTTGCAAATAGGTATTACATTTGCCATTTTCCACTTATCGGGCACTATGCCAGTTTGTAGTGATATGTTGAAAAGATTAGCCAAAGGTATGCTAACTTCCTCTTTACATTCCTTTAACACCCTTGCAAACAGTTTATCAGGGCCTGGGGATTCGTTAGGTTTTAATTTCTCTATTTGTCTGAGGACCATGTCACTAGTTACCGCAATCGTGCATAGTTCATTATCATCCTGTTCTACATAATCTATTATTTCAGGAATATCGCTAGTATTTTCCTGGGTGAAAACTGAGAGGAAGTAGGTACTGAGAATTTCACACATATCCTTATCACTGTCAGTGATCTGACCAGAGTTACTCTTAAATGGGCCAATCTTGTCCCTAATCTTACTTCTGTATACCTGAAATAACCCTTTTGGGTTAGTCTTTGAATCCCTTGCGACCTTAGCCTCATAATCCCTTTTTGGCTTTTGTTATTCCTTTCTTTATTTCTCTCTTTAATTGAATATATTGATTTTTTAACTGCCCATCCCCTCTTTTGATATGCCTATATATGCCTCTCTTTTGACCAATGAGATGTTTTAATCTATTGTTCATCCATTTGAGATCTTTTTTGTTAGATCTAATTTCCCTACTTGGAACAAAAGTTGCCTGGGCAGCTAGAACTATACTCTGAAAAAATTTCACATTGGCAACCAAGATCACCTACCTGACCCATAGTCAGGACATCCCAATTTAGCTCACCCAGGTAATTTTTCAGTCCCATGAAGTCAGCCAAGCGAAAATCTGGGACAGATATTTGATTGCAGTTATCTGGGTAATTCCATGATATATTGAAACTAAATGATTTGTGATTACTTTCCCCAAGCTCATCATTAACCTCAAGATTATTAATTAGTGAATCTTTGTTGGCAAGAACCAAATCAAGCAGATTGCTACCTCTAGTTGGCTCTGTCACAACCTGTTCTAAAAAGCAATCCTGAACGCTTTGGCAAAGGATCGACCAATGTTGAAAACATTTTGGCAAGGTCTTCGTCGTGGCATCAGGTCCTAATAACAGCAGTGATTAGGTTGTCCACAGTTGAGCAGTCCCGTTTAACGATCCTGCGTTTGGTTATTGGTTATAGATTCATAATTGGGTCAGGTAAGTTTCCAGAACAATTTAGGACTCTTAGCCCACTCTCTTCGAAGAATGTCAACATTTTTCTTAAAGTGTGACATGGAGAAAGAACCAGCTGGAAAATGTCTTCTCCATCAGAAAAGTCTATGTCCAAAATGTGAAGCAAATGAGTTGCCAAGATTGCCTTGTATTTGTCACTGTTTATCAATAACAACATCCAGCCCAGGACTTTCAGCACTAAAACTGCTATAAAACTTCCCAGGTGGGAGTTTTGGCGTTTGTTGAATGTGTCCAATCCGAAGAGGTTCGCTTATACTCCGTCTCGCTTCCACTGATCTGTATCCATTCTTCTGTCGACCATCCCTTGTGATCAAGTGCCCACCGCAGCCAGTTTTTTTCTTAAGAGCAGCAGTCAATAATTGTTTTTTTTGCCAGCTTTCTGGCAGTTCTGCCAACTTCAAGGAAGTTTCGTCGAACCGTTGAAGAATCAACATTTACGCTAGCTGAAGCCAAATCAGCCTTTTTTTATGATAACCTTGCCATCATCAGGTGTTGTCTTGCTTTTCTTACACATCTTTCTCGACGCAGCGCTCCACAATCACCATTGTCGTCAGCTCTCTTCAGAATCCGACCAACGGTTGAATTTGCTAGGGTCAAATTTTGGGCTATCTGTCTGATACTCAAATCAGCATGTTTTCTAAGAGCTACAATACTTGTCCTTTTCTTACATGTAACATCTATCATTTCAGCAGTAATCTTAAACTGAAGTGGAGAATTTAGCGAAACCACATTCACTCATGGAGCATGCTTGCAGGAACAGCCATACAGAGCAACAGCTGTTGTAGCACTGATGAGAGTCGCAGGGTCACTCAAAACAATATGAAATTTAATGAAGAGAGAAATTTCAATTACTCAGACATGGAAAGCTTGAGGAATTAAAACTGTATCAAGGTATACAACAAATTCTAACCATATAATAGAGAGTAAAGTAATGTGAAGGACCTGGGAGTGATAATGTCAGAGGATATGCCTTCAAAGACCACAATAATGTATCTACCGCATCTGCTAGGAAAATAATTGGATGGATAATGAGAACCTTCAAAACTAAGGACGCCAAGCCCATGATGATTCTCTTCAAATCGCTTGTTCTCTCTAGGATGGATTACTGCTGTACACTAACTTCCTTCCCCTTGAAGGAAGGCGAAATTGCTGACCTGGAGAGTGTACAAAGAACTTTCTCGGCACACGTAAGTACGATAAGACGCCTAAATTACTGGGAACGGTTGAAGACCCTTGATTTGTATTCCCTGGAACCCAGGCGAGAGAGAAACATGAAAATATACACTTGGAAAATCCTAGAGGGATTAGTACCAAACTTGAATACGAAAATCACTCCCTATGAAAGCAAAAGATTCGGCAGGAGATGCAACATTCCCCCAATGAAAAGCGCCATGAGTATACTGAGAGACAACACAATAAGTGTCCGGGGTCCAAGACTGTTCAACTGCCTTCCAGCATACTTAAGGGGAATTACCAATAAACCCCTGGCTGTCTTCAAGAAGGCACTGGACAGGCACCTAAATTCAGTACCTGACCAGCTGAGCTGTGATTCGTTCGTCAGTTTGCGTGTGGCCAACAGTAAGCCTGGTTGATCAGACCCTGATCCACCATGAGGCCTGATCTCAGACCGAGCCGCAGAGGCGTTGACTCTCCAAAACCCTCTCCAGGTAAACTCAAGGTAAACTGTATGGTTGTCAAAAATCAGTAGCAAACTCTTGTGAAAAGAAAAGAAATCAAACTACATTAATTAAGCAGGAAACTAAAACATAAGAGATAATCACAAAATTTACTCTTGTCCCAGTTAATTTGCACACTACTGTAGGTGTGGGGGTGAGTCCCCCACATTCACCTCCTGACAAGGTGGGAGTTGGGTTGTCTCATTCACCTGTTTTTTGACATGGTGGGTATGAGCCTCCCAGTCGTACCTCCAGAGAAGTCAGGTGTTGAGAGGGGGTGTGAATCCCTACCACTCACCTTCTAACAATTCAGTCGTGGCATTTGGGTCCCCCCACAGCCGCCCCCTGGCAAGGTGAGTGGAGGGATGTGTGCCCCCCTACATCTTGAAAAGGCATGTGTAGGGTGTTATGTCCTCACAATGGCCTTCTGACAACGTGGATGTGGGAAGGAGTCACTTAATCCTGCCTCTTAAAGTGGATGTGGGGTAGGGGGTGAGTTCTCCACATCCTCGTGACGAGGAAGGAGTTGAAGGCTTTAGAAACATTCAAAAGATTACTAATTTAAGAATTTTGCATCAGTGACTCACGAGTCATGATGACGGCATTGAGGGGACTAGAGACAGAGTTCGTCATGGCCTCGCTGGCGGGAGATTCATCTGTAAAAACTTGCATTTGTGGCCACAGTGGTGCCTATGTTAGCCTCTCTATGGTGTATAAATATACCTGCTTGGATGAATCTTACTGTAGTCAGCTGACCTAGTGGTATACGCACTGCCCTAGAGTTTTACGATTCACTCACCAGGAGTCATATCCCTGCCCGTGGTGTGGTTTGTTGATAATCGTGTCGTTACGATTTCGTGAGTCAAAGTATCATTCAGTTTGCATCAGTTAGAGATGGAGACTCTCGGCTGTATTTGTAGTTAAATCAAAGCTTGGCAGTAGTGCCATCACAGGGTATTCTGATTTTATTGGACACGGTCATGTAGCTCTTCTTGCGTAACATGAGGAGTGACTGACTAGTGTCATTCTTGCTGTCTCAAATCTTTATATTGTACTGGAATTCTTTGTGTATTGTTGTCCTCATACTGTTGGTGGTCATATCAAAGGCATGATCTATTTCCTGCTTGAAAACATATTGCGCTGGCTAGCTCATCAGTTATATTATGAATTCAAAGGTCAATGTAAGAAAGAATCCATATATAATGGACTCTGTCTCGGTCATTAATTATTTTATTATGCCTGTTCCTGGCTTCGGACGCAAACATGCTAGTCCTGCCTCAAAGGATTATAGCATTTAAGGATGATAGATTGTTACTTAAAATTAAGGTGTCAAGGTTGGACACATGTGCGTGTTTGAGTGCAAGAAGCATAACAAACACCTCAGCCTTTAAAGTGGAAGCTCAATTATTTATGCGTGCTTCACTCTCCAGGTAGGAGCCATCGCTCAGTGTCACAACAACGGCACTACCAGCTGCACTCTGGGTTAAAGGAGAGAACCATCGGTGTAAACAGTTTAAGAGAGAGAGGACACTGTAACTAACGTATCTATGTAATTTAAAGCAATATAATTTGCAAATAACGGAAGTTTAGAATGTGATCTAATTAAGTTCTTTGATGGAAAGGGGTGAACAGTGATTTGGAAAGGTGTAATTTCCCATAGTGTTGCTAAGTGCTGCTTTAGTCTTCAAGTACTGTCTCTCGTGTTTGTTAATTCAGTCGAAGTATTTTATATCTTTTTCTGAGTATTTATCTGTAATAAATAAGATCAGGAGGACTTGTGTGCAAGATTTGTAATAAGTATTTGAGGATTTTCATGAAAAAAAAGAAGAAAAACATAATACCATATCTGGAACAATATACAATATACGTAAGAAACTTTAGACGACGTATCTGTCAGCTCTGGAACATTACCAATTCACGGCGTGATAATAATCCAGGACGGAGACTGAGAGGAAACCTGCAGAACTAACAAATATGAGAAAACGCAATAAAAAATATTTAAAGTTAGATGTAATGGAGGGATATAAGACTAATGGTCAATGTAACCTCGGGAGTCATCACAATGCAAACCCACAACTCACTCAGCTACTGTACCCGGAGTCAAATATGTAAGAAGTGGGTCAATAAATATACATTCTGTCACACCTATGGCTTGGGAGACCTAGTTCGTCTGTCATTGATTTACGTGATAAAATTACAGGCTTGTGACAGCACCTCAAGACGTTAGTATGTAAATTTGTGAATGTGGTAAGGGAATGTAGTGAGGTCTGTCTTCCTCTCTCTCTCCTCTCATTCATCAAGATGTCAGACCAAGAAAGACCAACACACGCCAGTGTATCTTACTAACCTCTTCTCACTGTACTACGTTAGTTTCCTTACGTGATTTCCAACGTCAGTTTTTTCCTATTTTCTGTGAACTTACAAAACAATGTCTTCTTTATATCAAGTTAGTGTCTGGGGCTCGATTCCCAGCATGAGTGGAAATGTTGGGCATGTTTCCTTACACCTGCTGTCCCTGTTCACCTAACAGTAAGTAGGTATCTGGGTGTTAGTTGCTGCTGTGGATCGCATGTTGTGGGAGGCAATATGCCATAGATAAGGCTGGGCTCTGAAAAATGGTTTTTGGTAAGATAACTGATCTTAACCGATAAAACTGATCTGTGTAAAAAAGTAAACTTAAGTTACATAAGCTTATAAAAATGCACATATAACCAAAACAATTAAATTTAAAAATAAGGTCGAGTTAATTCGCCACTGGACGCTTACTGCGCTGCAACATAGTGTTCAGATGTGCACGAATGTCAGTGGAGGTGATCACAAGAGTGACTGGGATACCTACTACAAACATTCTGACGACGCCATCATTCTCTCAGGACTGCCCGTCATCCTAAGACCAGTTTACTTTTGAATGCATCAGTTTCTGCATAATCTAACTGGAGATAAAGATTAAATATTAATTGGTTTTAGTTAGACAAGGAAAGGTAAACTTAACCTAATCTTAATTAAATTAAATTGGTACTGTAATTAGGACTTAACTACGGCAATGTTCATGTGTAGGTGCCCAATGTTACATAGCCCATTACAAAATTCTTAGACCAATAAGTTTAAAAAGCCTTCCTTCACTGGTAATAAACATTCAACATTAGTCTGTCCTACCCAGAAGAAACCTGAAAGTTGGTGCACATTTCCAAGTTTTACATGTAAAATATTGCGGATTTTTTTCCAGTGTTTAATCACGTTAAATATATTTAAGCACACCCATATTGAACTGTTTCAATCTGTTGTAACTTACTGACAGGATATTATCCAGTAAGTTAAATTTTTGTAGTTGCAACTTTTCCAGTGTTTAATCACGTTAAATATATTTAAGCACACCCATATTGAACTGTTTCAATCTATTGTAACTTATTGATAGGATATTATCCAGTGAGTTAAATTTTTGTAGTTGCAAATTTTCCAACACACTAGCATATTTAAAAAAACAAAACATGGAATCGTTAGAATCCGTATGATAACTGAAGAATGACTCTTCTGGTAGGCTTTAACCTTTTATATCTTGTGCGTTGTCCTACATACAAGGTTCACATTGTTATTGGGAAGTAAACAGTCCATATTTGTCAAATGTATTAAAACCTAAAAAACGTGTTTAATGGTAATGCATTTGATAAAATGGATAACACTAAGTTAGAATCTGTTGGTAGAAAATATCTTAAAAACAAATACAGTCAAAAAAGAAGACTGAATTTCCTGAATTCGGTGCAAAAGCTTGAGAATGTTTTGTATGGTGGGCTTAAAACTTGAATAGTGTCTTTCTGAGAAGATTTATTACTTTAGATTTCCTTCTTTATACATTTATTTTCAGCACGTCATCTGATTAGAGATCAATAATTTCCTTTTGAAACTGACTTGAAAGTGTTTCAACACTGCAGTCAAATGGATTTTGAAAAAGCTTTATTTCATCTGTTTTTCCCTTAAGATCAGAAAATCATTTCTGAATTTGTTTTTGCAAGTGATTAGTGATATTTGTTGCAAATAAAGAAGAAATTCTGCATCATTTTCTCTATGAAGTTAAAAACTTTCATCTGTCCTTCAAATAGCATTAATTTTGCCCTGAATACTTTGACATGCGTGAATAGATCACAAATAAAATTTGTTTCACCTTGAAATTTCAGATTCAGTTGATTCACATGGCTTGTCACATCTGCATCAACTGCCAGTTTCTAAAGCCAGTCAGTGTTTGATAAAAATGGTTCGAGTCGATTCTTCTGTGTGAGAAATAAATCAGTTTCCTTTCTGAGTTGAAAGAACCGTGACAGACCCTTTCCACAACTAATCCATCGAACTGCTGTGTAATAAGGCAAGTCAACAATCTCAGAATCAGTTTCTTTCAGCATATCACGAAACTGGCGATGATTAAGCTGGTGATATCGAATGAAACTCACTGTTGATACAACAGGTTTCCGAACGCAAGACATATCCGCATATTTTCCGCACATTTCCTGGTGATGGATAAAGCAATGCAGAAACATGGGCTTTGAGAATTCGCCATCTTCACAAGTTTTTGTAATTTATCCAACCAAACCTTTCTTCACCCCAGACACGTTCTTTCCTCCATCAATCGTCACATACTCTAGTTTATTCCTCTCATGGTTATATTCTGATACAGTTTTTTTGCAATTCTTGGAAGATGTTTTCTCCGGTTCCTGTGCCGTACATGCTATACATTGATGTTAATCCTGCTTGACATTAAATTCACTGTCGACGCCAGGGATGAATACTAGGAGCTGTGATGTGTCTCTCATCATTCAGTTCATCAAGTGCGAGAGAATAAAACTGAAAAAATTTCATGCCTTGTCTGCAATTTGATGAATTATATTGCCTCATATATTCTCAGTTCTACGAGCAACATACAGTATTTGGCGCAAGACTGAGGATTTTGAACAGATATTCTTTTTCTGATCATAACTCTGCCACTGCTTCCGTCATACACTCTTTGATCAGATCTCCATCAGTGAATGGCTTTACTCTTTTAGTTCACATATAAGCTACCGTGTAACTGGCCCTGGTTAAAGCTCCATTTTTCAGCTCTCTTCTACGTAAAAAAAACTTGTTGGGAAAGCAACCTGCGATGCACTGATTCAAAATTTTCGAAAGCTGTGTTCCTGGGAACTGGGAATAACTTGGTTTATGTTTGGTTTCATAGTGCCGACGTACACTCTAGTCCTTCAAAACTGCAACAGTTTCATGGCATACGACACAAGGCTTTTTCAACTGCTTGTACAAAGAATTCCTTCACTCCGCATTCTTCATTAAACAGGCGACACTCACTCTGCACTGTTCTTTTCATTTCTCCTTCTATAACTGAAGGGTATATCAGAAAAATGAAAAACATTACAACGATATTTTGATAAAATTTTGACATAAATTGTTACAAGCAACAAAATCCTTATCTTTAAGTGACTTAAGTGACTGAAAATGAGGGTGTATTAGTTTTACTATTTATAAATATTTCAAGTTGCTGTGGGCCGCACATAATCTTGTGGGAGGCAATTTGGAGACCCGTGCTCGATATTCTTCATGATATAAATGACAGATATAAATGATATGAATGCCTGAAAACTATTTTTCAGACACTCTGATGACTGATAATTTTAAGTAACTATTTTCCAGTTAACTCTATAGGAAGAGTCTCACAGAACGCAATTGTCAATAATGGAATTGCCTATATCGGCGGCATACGTCTGGCACAAAGGGAAAACATCTTCGTCACTTAAAGAGTTGGAAACCTCAAAATCTTTGTATAATTCCCAGATGAGAAGCGAAGGAAGCCAGAACTACCAACACCGATTTACATAAAGAAACATTTATATCATAGTTAACAAGTTTAAATTGGAAATGGAGTCCAGTATTACAAAGAATTCCAGTGGCTGAGTGTAACACATGTAAGATAGCAGTGGCTGAGTGTAACACATGTAAGATAACAGTGACTGAGTGTAACACATGTAAGATAATAGTGACTGAGTGTAACACATGTAAGATAACAGTGACTGAGTGTAACACATGTAAAATAAATGACTGGGGTAACACATGTAAGATAACAGTGACTGAGTTGTAACACATGTTTAAAATAACAGTGACTGAGTGTAACACAATGTAAGATAACAGTGGGTGAGTTTTAACACATGCAAGATAACAGTGACTGAGTGTTACACATGTAAGATAACACTGACTGAGTGTAACATACGGAAGATAACAGTGGCAGAGTGTAACACATGTAAGATAACAGTGACTGAGTGTAACACATGTAAGATAACAGTGACTGAGTGTAACACATGTAAGATAACAGTGACTGAGTGTAACACATGTAAGATAACAGTGACTGAGGGTAACACATGTAAGATAACAGCGACTGTGTATAACATTTATAAGATAACAGTGACTGGATTTAAAACATGAAATATAACAGTGACTGAATGTAACACATGCAAGATAACAGTGACTGAGTGTAATACATTTAAGATAACAGTGACTGAGTGTAACACATGTAAGATAACAGTGATTGAGTGTAACACATGTAAGATAACAGTGACTGAGTGTAACACATGTAAGATAACAGTGACTGAGTGTAACACATATAATAAAAACAGTGACTGGGGTGTAATACATTTAAGATACAGTGACTGAGTGTAACACATGTAAGATAACAGTGACTGAGTGTAACACATGTAAGATAACAGTGACTGAGTGTAACACATGTAAGATAACAGTGACTGAGTGTAACACATGCAAGATAACAGTGACTGAGTGTTACACATGTAAGATAACACTGACTGAGTGTAACATACGGAAGATAACAGTGGCAGAGTTGTATAACAATGTAAGATAACAGTGACTGAGTGTAACACATGTAAGATAACAGTGACTGAGTGTAACACATGTAAGATAACAGTGACTGAGTGTAACACATGTAAGATAACAGTGACTGAGGGTAACACATGTAAGATAACAGCGACTGTGTATAACATTTATAAGATAACAGTGACTGGATTTAAAACATGAAATATAACAGTGACTGAATGTAACACATGCAAGATAACAGTGACTGAGTGTAATACATTTAAGATAACAGTGACTGAGTGTAACACATGTAAGATAACAGTGATTGAGTGTAACACATGTAAGATAACAGTGACTGAGTGTAATACTTTTAAAGGGATAACAGTGACTGAGTGTAACACATGTAAGATAACAGTGACTGAGTGTAATACATTTAAGATAACAGTGACTGAGTGTAACACATGTAAGATAACAGTGACTGAGTGTAACACATGTAAGATAACAGTGACTGAGTGTAACACATGTAAGATAACAGTGACTGAGTGTAACACATGTAAGATAACAGTGACTGAGTGTAATACATTTAAAATAACAGTGACTGAGTGTAACACATGTAAGATAACAGTGACTGAGTGTAACACATTTAAGATAACAGTGACTGAGTGTAATACATTTAAGATAACAGTGACTGAGTGTAACACATGTAAGATAACAGTGACTGAGTGTAACACATTTAAGATAACGTGCTAGATATCAGGTAAATCATGCAGTTTTAACTTATCTTTACTATTACTAGTCTATTATTTTCAGTCTCCTGATATATTTCTTAATAATTGTATAATACAATACAATACAATTTTTATTTCTTTGCAAGTTTACATTGAGATTCTGTAAGTACAATAATGAGTTGCAGTGCCAAGAGCCACTATCATGCCACGCCATTATGACCACACTAAATTAATGGCTTGCAGACTACTTAATACTAGAGAAATTGATCAGAGTTTGGTAAAGTTGTACATCTGTTTTTAATTAAAGTAGACAGTAGTTTATTCAAGTTACAATCTGGGGATATTACATTTTGACAATTTGAATGTATTTTGTAGGTTGAGTATATCAAGTTATTTTGTATATTTAAGTTATATTATTGGAATATAATACTAAGCGTTGGTGAAAGTAGTTTACAGTATGAGAATGCTACAATATGGTGTAAGGCAGTATAGTTTTGTGAAGGTATTTATTCTACAGTGTAATATAAGTTATGTATGAACTTTGGGTATTTAAATTTTGAAATGTTAAGATTTAGGTAATTGGGATTTTTTTTTTTTTTTTTTTTTTTTTTTTTTGGGTAAATTTAAATATTGAATATTTAGTTTATGGTGAGTAGATGGTTTTTAAGAAAAGTCTTAAATTGATGTTCAGACCTGATTACTTTAGTATTTACTGGTAATGAGTTCCAAATTTTGGGGCCCTTTATGTGCATAGAGTTCCTACATATGGACACGGGGTACATCTGTGTCTTGTGTTATGGTCGTGTGTTCTGATAAGGTTGGTAAGGAGAAGTTTGAGTGAAGGGTTTATGTTTGAGTGTAGTGTTCTATGTATTTAGTAGGCGCAAGAATAAGTATGGATGTTCTCTACGGTGAGTAGTTTTAGACCTTTGAATTTTGGCGGAGTATGCTGTGTGTAGTGGGAATCTGTTATCATTCTGACTGCAGCTTTTTGCTGGATTATAAGCGGTCTTAGGTGATTTAATGTTGTTGAGTCCCATGCACAAATTCCATAGGTGAGATAAGGGTAAATGAGTGAATGATACAGTGCAAGAAGAGCTGATTGTGGAACATAGTACCGTATCTTTGATAGTACGCCTACAGTTTTAGGGATTTTCTTGGAAATTTGTTTGCTGTATAGCCCTTGTGGCTTAGCGCTTCTTTTTGATAATAATAATAATAATAATAATTGGAAATTTGTTGCATATGGGCCTGGAATTTAAGGCTACTCTCAAGGTGGATTCCTAGGAATTTTCCCTCTGTGAGTCTTGTGATGGGTGATCCCTTTAGCGCTATGTTAAGTGGAACATTTGCAGCTCTGTTTCCAAACTTAATGAAATAGGTTTTGTCAGTATTGAGTGTAAGCTTGTTGGTCATCATCCAGGTAGATATTTTCTGCAATGCAGCATTAACAGCGTTGGCCAGTATGACTGGGTTTGGGTGAGAGAAGTATGTTGTGTCATCTGCAAATAATATGGGTTTGAGTAGTTGAGATGCATTCGGTAGGTCATTGATATAAATGAGAAAGAGAGGGCCAAGGACACTTCCTTGTGGGACCCCAACTGTAATTGATTGTGTGGAAGACTTAGCTCCATTTGTGTACACCTATTGGGTGCTGATAGTAAGGTATGACTTTAAGTAGTTAAGGGAGTGCCCTCTTATACCATAGTGCGTTAATTTAATGTGCAGCAAATCATGGTCGACTGTATCAAAAGCTTTACGTAAATCAATAAAGATTCCCAGCGGGACTTCTTTCTTCTCGAGAGCGGTGTATATTAGTTCTAGCATGTGTACAATAGCATCATTTGTGCTTTTATTAGTCCTGAATCCAAACTGAGTGGGGCTGAGTATGTCTTGAGAGACGAGGAAGGAATAGATCTGCCTATGAATTAATTTTTCAAAGATTTTAGAGAGCAGAGGTAAGTTAGATATTGGTCTACAGTTATTCAAGTCTGTTTGATCTCCTTTGTGAATCGGGGTCACCCTTGCTATTTTGAGAACTGATGGGAAGGTTGAGTATTCAATGGATTTGTTAAAAAGTGTTGCAATAATTGGTAACAGTACTTGAGAAGATTTTTGTACATAAAAGGTGGTAAGTTATTTATATATCCTGCCTTGTTTTTAAGGGTATTGATGATGAGCGAGATTTCTGGTGGGTTGGTTGAGGCTGGGAATAGTGTAATCGGGTAGGTACCCCGCGAGGTAGTCTGATTGACGGGTGTTTGAGCTTGGGATTTTGCTCGCTAGATTCTTTCCTATGGCGGAGAAGAAAACATTGAGTGTGTTTGCTGTTTCAGTTATTGGGAGTAGGGGTTCATCTGATTTTGTTAATTTGATTGTTTTGTTTTTGGATATCTTTTAAGTTCCTAGAATTTCAAATAGGGTTTTCCAGGCCTTTTTCATTTCACCTTTTATGTAATATAATCTGTTCTCATAATACAATTTTTACCCTCATATCAGGCTGGTAAGGACTGACGAGTAACATTTAGAATAGTCTCTGGTTATTTGGCCCATTCTATACTTTTTCATATAGGTGCTTTGTGTTAATGGATTTAAGGATGCTACGTGTTAGCCAGGGACTGTTCAGTCTCTAAGCTATGATCTGTTTATTTTTTGGGGGGCAATGCTTGTTATAGAGGTAATGGGTTACTTTTAGAAAGTTACTGTTACATTCATCAGTATCTGTATATGTTTCTAGCTCATTATTCCAGTAGACGTTAATCATAACTACTGTCTCATTATGTAGTTTGAAGATAACTTTAGTAGTGTCTTGTGGCAATTTACCTAAGTTGGTTATGAGAAGGTAGGGTAGTGGTCTGTGGTGTTGTCTGTGATTATGCCTGATTTTAAAGGAGATATGGTGTTAGTCCAGATATGGTCTAATAAGGATATGGTCTAATAAGATATGGGTTTTGTTATTGTTGGTAGCAACAAGCAGTTACTCGTAGTGTTTGTGAATTCGGTTACTTGTGGGTCCTGGTCATGTAGGAAATTTATGATGAAATCTCCTGTGAGCAGTAAGCGTCATTATTCATGTGCGCATCAGTGATCATGTTTCCTAATTTGTCATTAAAATGGTAAATGTTCGACTGTGTTACTCTGTAGATGTTTATGACTGTGAGGGGTTTTCCGGTCTTTTGATTAAAATTTAGCTATTATATATTCTCCATGTTTGTCCCTTTTGGAAGAATTATTGATACATTCAAGTTGATCTGAGTAGTATATAGCTGTTCCATCCCCTTGCTGGTCTGTCCTACAGTTGTGTATGGCTGTGTAACCAGGAATGGCATAAACATCTGTAGTACCAGGCTGTAGCCAGGCTTCAGTGAGTGTGATGACTGACATA
>NC_069422.1:14566014-14635161 GCF_026875155.1 Cherax quadricarinatus
TGATGTGTCGAGTGTGTTGATGTGTCGAGTGTGTTCATGTGTCGAGTGTGTTGATGTGTCGAGTGTGTTGATGTGTCGAGTGTGTTGATGTGTCGAGTGTGTTGATGAGTCGAGTGTGTTGCTGAGTCGAGTGTGTTGATGAGTCGAGTGTGTTGATGTGTCGAGTGTGTTGATGTGTCGAGTGTGTGATGTGTCGAGTGTGTTGACGAGTCGAGGGTGTTGATGTGTCGAGTGTGTTGATGAGTCGAGTGTGTTGATGAGTCGAGTGTGTTGATGAGTCGAGTGTGTTGATGAGTCGAGTGTGTTGATGAGTCGAGTGTGTTGATGAGTCGAGTGTGTTGATGAGTCGAGTGTGTTGATGAGTCGAGTGTGTTGATGAGTCGAGTGCGTTGATGAGTCGAGTGTGTTGATGAGTCGAGTGCGTTGATGAGTCGAGTGTGTTGATGAGTCGAGTGTGTTGATGAGTCGAGTGTGTTGATGAGTCGAGTGTGTTGATGAGTCGAGTGTGTTGATGAGTCGAGTGCGTTGATGAGTCGAGTGTGTTGATGAGTCGAGTGCGTTGATGAGTCGAGTGTGTTGATGAGTCGAGTGTGTTGATGTTTTCGAGTGTGTTGATGTGTCGAGTGTGTTGATGAGTCGAGTGTGTTGATGTGTCGAGTGTGTTGATGTGTCGAGTGTGTTGATGTGTCGAGTGTGTTCATGTGTCGAGTGTGTTGATGTGTCGAGTGTGTTGATGTGTCGAGTGTGTTCATGTGTCGAGTGTGTTGATGAGTCGAGTGTGTTGATGAGTCGAGTGTGTTGATGAGTCGAGTGTGTTGATGTGTCGAGTGTGTTGATGTGTCGAGTGTGTTGATGTGTCGAGTGTGTTGATGAGTCGAGTGTGTTGATGAGTCGAGTTTGTTGATGAGTCGAGTGTGTTGATGAGTCGAGTGTGTTGATGAGTCGAGTGTGTTGATGTGTCGAGTGTGTTGATGTGTCGAGTGTGTTGATGAGTCGAGTGTGTTGATGAGTCGAGTGCGTTGATGAGTCGAGTGTGTTGATGTGTCGAGTGTGTTGATGAGTCGAGTGTGTTGATGAGTCGAGTGTGTTGATGTGTCGAGTGTGTTGACGTGTCGAGTGTGTTGATGAGACGAGTGTGTTGACGTGTCGAGTGTGTTGATGTGTCGAGTGTGTTGATGTGTCGAGTGTGTTGATGAGTCGAGTGTGTTGATGAGTCGAGTGTGTTGATGAGTCGAGTGTGTTGATGTGTCGAGTGTGTTGATGTGTCGAGTGTGTTGATGTGTCGAGTGTGTTGATGAGTCGAGTGTGTTGATGAGTCGAGTGTGTTGATGAGTCGAGTGTGTTGATGAGTCGAGTGTGTTGATGAGTCGAGTGTGTTGATGTGTCGAGTGTGTTGATGTGTCGAGTGTGTTGATGAGTCGAGTGCGTTGATGAGTCGAGTGTGTTGATGTGTCGAGTGCGTTGATGAGTCGAGTGTGTTGATGTGTCGAGTGTGTTGATGAGTTGAGTGTGTTGATGAGTCGAGTGTGTTGATGTGTCGAGTGCGTTGATGAGTCGAGTGTGTTGATGAGTCGAGTGCGTTGATGAGTCGAGTGTGTTGATGTGTCGAGTGTTTTGATGAGTTGAGTGTGTTGATGAGTCGAGTGTGTTGATGTGTCGAGTGTGTTGACGTGTCGAGTGTGTTGATGAGACGAGTGTGTTGACGTGTCGAGTGTGTTGATGAGTCGAGTGTGTTGATGAGTCGAGTGTGTTGATGTGTCGAGTGTGTTGATGAGTCGAGTGTGTTGATGAGTCGAGTGTGTTGATGTGTCGAGTGTGTTGATGTGTCGAGTGTGTTGATGAGTCGAGTGTGTGTGACGTGTCGAGTGTGTTGATGAGTCGAGTGTGTTGATGAGTCGAGTGTGTTGATGTGTCGAGTGTGTTGATGAGTCGAGTGTGTTGATGAGTCGAGTGTGTTGATGTGTCGAGTGTGTTGATGTGTCGAGTGTGTTGATGAGTCGAGTGTGTTGATGAGTCGAGTGTGTTGATGAGTCGAGTGTGTTGATGTGTCGAGTGTGTTGATGAGTCGAGTGTGTTGATGTGTCGAGTGTGTTGATGTGTCGAGTGTGTTGATGAGTCGAGTGTGTTGATGAGTCGAGTGTGTTGATGTGTCGAGTGTGTTGATGAGTCGAGTGTGTTGTATGTGTCGAGTGTGTTGATGAGTCGAGTGTGTTGATGTGTCGTGTGTGTTGATGAGTCGAGTGTGTTGATGTGTCGAGTGTGTTGATGTGTCGAGTGTGTTTGATGAGTCGAGTGTGTTGATGTGTCGAGTGTGTTGATGAGTCGAGTGTGTTGATGTGTCGAGTGTGTTGATGTGTCGAGTGTGTTGATTGAGTTCGAGTGTGTTTATATTATTATTTTTATTATTATATTATTATTATTATTATTATATTATTATTATTATTATTATTATTTATTATTATTATTATTATTATTATTATTATTATTATTATTATATTATTATTATTATTATCATTATTATTTTCACAACTACTGCTATATCTGAATTTATTATAGATTTAGAGAAAATATAAACATGTGGCTAAAGGGAACTGGTGACAAAGCGTTGCTCCAATATTCCGTAACTCCATCTCCGTGTGCAGCAACCATCCCTCATGGAAGGTTCCTTCATGTTGGTGAGGGGATCTTGATCTAAGGAATTAGAGCTGTATTCAAGTTCCTTGATTCTAGTCTGAATACTTTCCAGTCTTCCTTGTTCTGTATGACACCTACGGGTGTAGCGTTTCCCGTGAGCGTAATAAAAAGGAACCTGAGTCTACACACAAGGATTAACAGCAGGAATAACACAAGGAACAACGCACAAGAAATAACAAGCTGCAGCACAGTTTCTGATACTGTCAGTTATAAAAATTACTACGAGTTATTCAGTATGTCAGCGCTCTCAGGAGGTTTATTACCAGGCTCATTGCATCATAGGAATTCTAATATCTGTAAGCTAAGAGGCACACATGGCCCAGGAGCTGTCGATCAATATCCCTTAGAGATCCAGGAATTAGGACTTTGAAAACATTTATTAAGTAACATTGTGTAACATTTTTCAGTTCTTTAACTAACACACTATGAAACATCGAATATCAATTAAATAGTTAGAATTGATATAAACAAATACTAAAACGATGAAAATTACTAGAAAAAGAGCATGAGCTGGAACTCATCCCAGACTGTTTATGGACTAACACCATCCAGTCTGTGTGTATCCATGTTTCAAGAACTGTCCAATACTGTAACACATCAAATATCAACTTATGAATTTAGTCAAACACTATAATAATACCAGACTTGGTTCAGTCCCTACGTTATCGGAGAAAAATATTCCCTGTATACCATAAGATCAGCATCCAACCCTCAAGACACGCACAATGAATAGCGCAGAGTGTGGCAATAATTTCCAACGCAGCTAAAAATCAGAGATGTAGATCTGAAACCAACCAGAAAACTCATTAGCTATTTATTACATGGACTCCTGTATCCCAAACTCACCTATAATATGAAAACGGCCCCAACACAACCCGAAACTATTTCTAACTTTCCATTAAGATGTACCAGTTTGGAAAGTTGCAAGTAACCAGAGGAATTCTTTAATTTTCTCACTGAGACAAAATATGAGAAAATGTGTGATTACATTAAGCTTAAAACATCTCAGAAATTACAGTCCAATGTTATTATTGTAGAAGTTTTGAATCTGATCACATAAAACCTTGGCATAAAAAACTATTTTATTTTGACAATTTCTTCAATAAAACTGTCAAACTGACACCTACAGAGTCAAAAAATATTTCAAACTTTTCTTTCAGTAAGATCAGAAGAGGCATTTTAAAGTTGTTATATTTTAGTAAAATTAGCAAATTATAACTTTAATAACGTAGAATTAATGCAAAGGTTTCCTTGAGAAATATTGGTACTAAAATTTTGAAGCCGACCACAACAAACCTTTTGTAGTTATCACATACAATCTAACAATTCAAGTTTATTAACTATGTTTTAAATTGACAAACTGACACCTACATAGCTTGAAGATAGTTATGGTTCTTTTCGAAAGATGTTTCGGTCGTTAATGATTGAAGCCGATCAGGTATTTAGGAGAAAATAATACCATTCTATTACAACAACAACAACAACAACAACAACAACAACAACAACAACAACAACAATAATAATAATAATAGTAATAGTAAAAATAATAAATAATAATAATAATAATAATATAATAATAATAATAATAATAATAATGATAATTCAATAATAATAACGATAACAATAATAACGATAATAATAATAATAATAATAATAATAATAAAATAATAATAATAATAATAATAATAATAATAATAACGATAATATGTAATAATAATAATAATAATAATAATAATAATAATAATAATAACAATAATAATAATAACTATAATAGTAATAATAATATAATATAATAATAATATAATAATAATAATATAAATAACGATAATAGTAATAATAATAATAATAATAATAATAATAATAATAATAATAACTATAATAATAATAATAATAATAATAATAATAATAATAATAATAATAATAATAATAATAATAATAATAATAATAGGTAGTAGGTTGGTAGACAGCAACCGCCCAGGGAGGTACTACCGTCCTGCCAAGTGAGTGTAAAACGGAAACCTGTAATTGTTTTACATGATGGTAGGACTGCTGGTGTCTTTTTTTTCTGTCTCATACACATGCAAGATTTCAGGTACGTCTTGCTACTTCTACTTACACTTAGGTCACACTACACATACATGTACAAGCATATATATATACACACCGCTCTGGGTTTTCTTCTATTTTCTTTCTAATTCTTGTTCTTGTTTATTTCTTCTTATCTCCATGGGGAAGTGGCACAGAATTCTTCCTCCGTAAGCCATGCGTGTTATAAGAAGCGACTAAAATGCCGGGAGCAAGGGACTAGTAACCCCTTCTCCTGTATATATTACTAAATGTAAATGGAGAAACTTTCGTGTTTCCTTTTGGGCCACCCCGCCTCGGTGGGATACGGCCGGTGTGTTGAAAGAAAATAATAATAATAATAATAATAATAATAATAATAATAATAATAATAATAATAATAATAATAATAATAATAATAATAATAATAATGATAACAGTAATAATACTGGCATACTGGAACTTACACATTCCAATATAAGTGTCAACCTTGGAAGTGTCAGCCAGACAGCAGCAACTCTCATGATAACACAGAAAGTTAGAAAAAAAAACTTGAGCGGAGAGCACTTGCACATGACAGCAGTTCAATGAGTTTTTCCTTGTTTATATTTGACCAGTGAATATTAAACTGGCATATAATACCGTCAGGTCGGTGAGACACATCTGCAACAGTTAAACACCTTGATTCCGAAACGTTTCGCCTACTCAGTAGGCTTCTTCAGTCTTCTCATCTCTTCTGCTTCTGGGAACTTTTCTGTACTCGACTGAAGAAGCCTGCTGTGCAGGCGAAACGTTTCAGAATAAAGATGCTTAACCGTTGCATATGTTTCTTACTTACCATAGATGACGAGTGTTGAAAATTTGAAGCCGAGCGGATGAAGCATTGTCAAGTAATAAGTAAAACCATGAAGGAAACACTGAACACAGTGCCTGGAATTATAAGCCGGATCAGGTGAAAATAGAATTTTAAGACTTCACTATCATAATGAATATTAATAACGAGAATATTCATTAATTCTCACTTTTCTGGTTTCAATTATGTCCTTTTAATTTTGTCTTCAATTCTATGAGAAAACAATATTTGGATGAACCTTATTGTAGCCAGCTGGCCCAGTGGCTAGGGCGTCGGTCTGGAGTTTCATGACTCTCTGACCGCGGGTTCTATCCCCGTCCGTGGTATGATTTATCAAGGTTGAAAGTTTGAAGTCAACCGGATAAGTCTTCACAGAACATTACATAAAAAAAAATCATAAAATTTCCACATTTTCTTCAAAAACGTTTTGGCACTTACAATGTCAAACTTAAATACAATGTTTGTTATAGTAATGAGACACCAGAATTATCACGTGTGATAAGGTATTCTCAGTAGCACATTAACCAATATCAAAAAGTCATTGATAAAATGGTCAATTTCAGACCAACTCTGACACTACGAGCAGATTGTAGATCCAGCTTGTAGATCAACCTTGTAGATCAAGCTTGTAGACCAAGCTTGTAGATCAAGCTTGCAGACTAAGCTTGTAGATCAAGCTTGTAGACTAAGCTTGTAGATCAAGCTTGTAGACCAAGCTTGTAGATCAACTTGTAGACAAGCTTGTAGAGTCAAACTTGTAGACAAAGCTTGTAGACTAAGCTTGTAGATCAAGCTTGTAGACTAAGCTTGTAGATCAAGCTTGTAGACCAAGCTTGTAGGTCAAACTTGAAGACCAAGCTTGTAGATCAAACTTGTAGATCAAGCTTGTAGACCAAGCTTGTAGATCAAGCTTGTAGACCAAGCTTGTAGGTCAAACTTGAAGACCAGGCTTGTAGATCAAACTTGAAGACCAGGCTTGTAGATCAAACTTGTAGATCAACCTTGTAGACCAAGCTTGTAGATCAAGCTTGTAGACCAAGCTTGTTGATCAAGCTTGAAGATCAAGCATGTAGACTAAGCTTGTAGATCAAGCTTGTAGACCAAGCTTGTAGGTCAAACTTAAAGACCAAGCTTGTAGATCAAGCTTGTAGACCAAGCTTGTAGATCAAGCTTGTAGACCAAGCTTGTAGATCAAGCTTGTAGATCAAGCATGTAGACTAAGCTTGTAGATCAAGCTTGTAGACCAAGCTTGTAGGTCAAACTTGAAGACCAAGCTTGTAGATCTTGCCTGTAGATCAAGCTTGTAGACAAAGCTTTTAGACAAAGCTTGTAGATCAAGCTTGTAGATCAAACTTGTAGATCAAACCTGTATACCAAGTTTGTAAACCAAGTTTGTAGATCCAGCTTGTAGATCAAGCTTGTAGATCAAGC
This sequence comes from Cherax quadricarinatus, assembly GCF_026875155.1. Taxonomy (NCBI): domain Eukaryota; kingdom Metazoa; phylum Arthropoda; class Malacostraca; order Decapoda; family Parastacidae; genus Cherax; species Cherax quadricarinatus. The sequence goes on from NC_069422.1 coordinate 14,573,057, forward strand.
TTGTAGACCAAGCTTGTAGATCAAGCTTGCAGACTAAGCTTGTAGATCAAGCTTGTAGACTAAGCTTGTAGATCAACCATGTAGACTAAGCTTGTAGATCAAACTTGTAGGTCAAACTTGAAAAGCAAGCTTGTAGATCAAGCCTGTAGATCAAGCTTGTAGACAAAGCTTGTAGGTCAAACTTGAAACGCAAGCTTGTAGATCAAGCCTGTAGATCAAGCTTGTAGACAAAGCTTTTAGACAAAGCTTGTAGATCAAGCTTGTAGATCAAACTTGTAGATCAAACCTGTATACCAAGTTTGTAAACCAAGTTTGTAGATCCAGCTTGTAGATCAAGCTTGTAGATCAAGCTTGTAGATCAAGCTTGTAGACCAAGCTTGTAGATCAAGCTTGTAGACCAAGCTTGTAGATCCAGCTTGTAGATCAAGCTTGTAGACCAAGCTTGTAGATCCAGCTTGTAGATCAAGCCTGTAGATCAAGCTTGTAGATCAAGCTTGTAGACAAAGCTTTTAGACCAAGCTTGTAGATCAAGCTTGTAGATCAAGCTTGTAGATCAAACTTGTAGATCAAGCCTGTAGATCAAGTTTGTAAACCAAGTTTGTAGATCAAGCTTGTAGATCAAGCTTGTAGATCATGCTTGTAGACCAAGCTTGTAGACAAGCTTGTAGATCAAGATTGTAGATCAAGCTTTTAGATCAAGCTTCTAGACCAATCTTGTAGATCAAGCCTGTAGAACAAGCTTGTAGATCAAGCTTGAAGACCAAGCTTGTAGAACAAGCTTGTAGATCAAGCTTGTAGATCAAGCTTGTAGATCAAGCTTGTAGACCAAGCTTGTAGACCAAGCTTGTAGATCAAGCTGTAGATCAAGCTTGTAGGTCAAGCTTGTAGGCCAAGCTTGTAGATCAAGCTTGTAGATCAAGCTTGTAGACCAAGCTTGAAGATCAAACTTGTAGATCAAGCTTGTAGATCAAGCTTGTAGACCAAGCTTGTAGATCAAGCTTGTAGACCAAGCTTGTTGATCAAGCTTGTAGATCAAGCATGTAGACTAAACTTGTAGATCAAGCTTGTAGTTGACAAACTTGTAGGTCAAACTTAAAGACCAAGCTTGTAGATCAAGCTTGTAGACAAGCTTGTAGACAAGCTTGTTAGACAATGCTTGTAGATCAAGCTTGTAGATCAAAGCATGTAGACTAAGCATTGTAGACAAGTTTGTTAGACCAAGCTTGTAGGTCAAACTTGAAGACCAAGCTTGTAGATCTTGCCTGTAGATCAAGCTTGTAGACAAAGCTTTTAGACAAAGCTTGTAGATCAAGCTTGTAGATCAAACTTGTAGATCAAACCTGTATACCAAGTTTGTAAACCAAGTTTGTAGATCCAGCTTGTAGATCAAGCTTGTAGATCAAGCTTGTAGACCAAGCTTGTAGATCAAGCTTGCAGACTAAGCTTGTAGATCAAGCTTGTAGACTAAGCTTGTAGATCAAGCTTGTAGACCAAGCTTGTAGATCAAGCTTGTAGACCAAGCTTGTAGATCAAGCTTGTAGATCAACCATGTAGACTAAGCTTGTAGATCAAACTTGTAGGTCAAACTTGAAAAGCAAGCTTGTAGATCAAGCCTGTAGATCAAGCTTGTAGACAAAGCTTTTAGACCAAGCTTGTAGATCAAGCTTGTAGATCAAGCTTGTAGATCAAACTTGTAGATCAAGCCTGTAGATCAAGTTTGTAAACCAAATTTGTAGATCAAGCTTGTAGATCAAGCTTGTAGATCATGCTTGTAGACCAAGCTTGTAGACAAGCTTGTAGATCAAGATTGTAGATCAAGCTTTTAGATCAAGCTTGTAGACCAATCTTGTAGATCAAGCCTGTAGAACAAGCTTGTAGATCAAGCTTGAAGACCTAGCTTGTAGAACAAGCTTGTAGATCAAGCTTGTAGACCAAGCTTGTAGATCAAGCTTGTAGACCAAGCTTGTAGACCAAGCTTGTAGATCAAGCTGTAGATCAAGCTTGTAGGTCAAGCTTGTAGGCCAAGCTTGTAGATCAAGCTTGTAGACCAAGCTTGAAGATCAAACTTGTAGATCAAGCTTGTAGTATCAAGCTTGTAGATCATGCTTGTAGACCAAGCTTGTAGACCAAGCTTGTAGATCAAGCATACAGATCAAGTTTGTAGATCAAGCTTGCAGATCAAGTTTGTAGACGAAATTTGTAGATCATGCTTGTAGATCTAGTTTGTAGATCATGCTTGTAGACCAAGTTTGTAGACCAAGCTTGTAGATCAAGTTTGTAGACCAAGCTTGCAGATCAATCTTGTAGAACAAGCTTATATGCCAAGCTTGCAGACCAAGCTTGTTGATCAAGCTTGTAGACCAAGTTGAGATCTGCTTGTAGACAAGTGAGACCAAGCTGGTGATCAAGCTTATAGACCAAGCTTTATCCAGCATTTCCAAAGTCTTCGGCAACCTTGGTCTCCAAATGTAACCTTTACTCAGTAAAGTTTTTCTGCCTCAGTATCGGTTGGTCGACTACAATCACTCATTCCCTGTAACCTACGCAATCATCCCCCTTCCCCCCCTAAAAAATCGTTTTCTTACACTAGGGAAACCATTCCATTTCGAAAAATTGCAAAATATGAAGTCTATCTGATGACTCATTCCCGTCTTATTAAAAGAGTATTAATGCTTTATTTTTGTTTAATAAAACTAACAAACTGAGTCTTAGAAAACGCAATAACAATGTGAAACTTGTTGTGAGCAAAATAGAGCTGTACTGAAGCTTTCCAGCAAGAGAGAGTGATGCTCCTGTTACTGCACGAACACCCAAATCAAACACAGTCCATAAATTTTCAGAATTATTTAAAGCATTAGAGGCATCAACGTTTAAACTTTCAACTCATTCATGAGAATCATTGTTAAGGTGAAAAAAGAAACATGTGGAACGCTATGGAATGTTCGTTATGAAGATGTTTCGCCTAATAATAATAAACTCCATTCTGAGATTATGAGCCGGAGAAAGTGGAAAATAAGGCAATCATTATCTCAACTTTGTAAGAAGGTGTTTATACTCTTGTAGTCCAGATCAATCAGAGGTAGAGGAAAGAAAATGGACGTTTATATAATAGAACTGTTATCTTTAATATGAAGACGTCTCGAAATCCAGAGTTTTTTTTTTCAAATCAATATATGTCAATGTGAAACAAAGGTAGCAGAATGAACACTTATTTTATCAAACCATACCTCGGGCGGGGCTTAAACCCGCGGTCAGAGAATCATAAAACTTCAGACCGATGCGTTATCCACTGGGCCAACTGGCCGCGGATTCAAGGCCCGCCCATGGTATGGTTTGTCTGCAATCATGTCACTACAATTTCGTGAGTCATGAAAACTTACATAGTGCAGTCGGTTGAGAGAAGTATTGTCACAGGTGGAAATGGGCCATAGCCATTAGTAGGGTCATGAATAGGACCATGGCTATGAGTAGGGCCATGGCCATGAGTAGGTCCAGAGGTTATTAGCTATAAGGTTGAAAAAGATATCCTGTACTAGTCTTGTATCATGGTTTAGGGAATAATTATCTTCCAGGCTCTCTGGTTTATAATTTCTGTATTGAATAAAGAAGCTACAAGAGGGCGAAACATCATAATAAAGACATCCAGGGGCATGTACATTCACTACTTTTCTTATCATGCTTCCTCTGTCAAGAAAAGTGTTCTTATCTCCCTCTTTCTCCGTGCTATACGCATATGTGATCCTCAGTTCCTTCAATCTGAAATTTCCACTCTTCATAATTCATGGAAATATAAACACAAATGCAGTATAATGTGATCCTTTATTGACAACGTTTCACCCACACAGTGGGCTTTTTCAAGTCACACACGGATCTACCTGGGGTTGGAAGGTACGAGAGTATTTATAGTCATGTTGAGGTCAGGTGGAGAATGCTGCAGCTGATGATCTACCGGGTGGGGTTATAGAGTCTTGGGTAGCTTGGCAGGACTGACGATACAAGGAATGCCTGTGTACAACATCGCAATTCACACAACCATTTAGTTAACTACAGAAACTCAAGACTTATAGCCACAGAAGACAACACTCAATACAGAAGAATCCTGGAATCATCGCTCATCTCTACAACCAACAATTTCAACCAGAACAATGGCTTCTATAACATAGCTGAACCACTCGCCAAGAAACTTCTTCATCGCTATCCCACATAAGAACATAGAACACTGCAGAAGGCCCTACTCAAAACTTGTCCAATACCCCTGCCAAGCTACCCAAGACTCTATAACCCCACCCGGTAGATCATCAGCTGCAGCATTCTCCACCTGACCTCAACATGACTATAAATACTCTCGTACCTTCCAACCCCAGGTAGATCCGTGTGTGACTTGAAAAAGCCCACTGTGTGGGTGAAACGTTGTCAATAAAGGATCACATTATACTGCATTTGTGTTTATATTTCCATTGTGTCGGTATTTTATACCATATATTCTTCATAATTCATTTTCCCGTCTTGGCTACCCTTCCCGTGCTAAACGTAGTTTCTTCTCTCCCAAACTCTCTACTCCTGGGAACTCTTCTGTCCTCTGCCTTCCCTACATTTCCGGTCGTTCTAATCTCAACAACTCTCTCCGTTCCTTAGACATCAAGCTTACTTTCCGCCAGATTAATACTCCTCGCACTAAACTCGTTCATACCTCTCCTCCCTCTACAGATGTTCCTGGTGTCTACTCTATTTCTTGTTCCTCCTGTCCTCTTCAATACTTTGGAGAAACTGGCCGTTCTCTTTCTGACAGACTTAGGGAGCACAAAAACTAGTGTTAGGCTTGCCGACACTAACAATACTCTTTTCTGTCACGTCAGAGATCACAGCCATCCTACTGACTGGTCTTCTGCTAAAACTGTCTTCCCTACTTCCAACTTTAACTGTCGCCGTCTGGTTGAATCCTTCCTAATACACAACTTTCCTTGTATGAATCTTAGTCCTGGCTTCGTCTCTGTAAAATGCTCAAAACTTCAGAACACTTGTGATCTAACCTGATTCCTCCTTTTTTTCTTCTTCTTCCTCTTCCCCTTTTCCTCTTTCCTTTTCTCCTTTGGGTTGTCTGTCTTTCATCTGTTCTGTGTATTTGTTCCTTTTATTTATTTATTTGTTTTCCACCCCTCGGTGTTCTTGCTCTTACCCTCTGTGGGCACCAGCTCCCTTGCAGTGCTCCTCTTTCTTAGTATTTGACTGGCCCCTCCTACTCTTACCACCTCCCCACTACTACTTCCTTCCACCTCCACTACTACCACCACTACTACTACTACCTCCTCCTGCCTATATATACCCTTCCTGCTCTCCTTTTCGTTAGTGCGACTTTGTAAATGGTCGAAGTCGGGCCGAAACGTCGTCGTAAGCTCCTCTCTTCAATGTGCGGGTTATTTGTGTATTGTTCCAGTCACGGTATTGTGCCTTTTTATTTATTTGTGTAGTGTAGGGGCTGCACATGTGCTTTATTCATGGGCTCGTTTATATTATATTCCAGTATTATAATGAAGAATTCTTAAGTTACTTCATGAAAAAACACGCAGTTTAAAAAACTGGAAATTATCACCTGATAACAACTATGTCAATTTAATCTCCTAAGTAAGAAACACGAGTCTTGAAAGTTGATGACAATCAAATAATACTTTTTTCAAGTATCGCTAAGCAAGCCATGTAATATTTTGTTGTAAATAAGTGCGAAACATCGCACCTGAAAATCCAAAATAAAAACAAGACTTTCAGTAATTACTGAGCACAAACGATGAAAATGTAAAGAACTTTATTTAGATGAATGATTGTCAAGTTATTCATGATAACTTTAGAAGAATAAAAAAGAAACTCTGACAAATATAATACATTAACTCAGCAGAGGGATACCTAAATAATGATGGATAAATATGCAGTAGTACATTCTTTTATTCTATGAGAGGGATACACAGTTATGTTTGGTACTCTTTATTAATCCACGAGAGGGATGGATAATAATATAGAGTGAATATCTATAACTACATGAAAAACATCTATAATTATCTCTCATGACTTTCAATTACTGAATAAGAGGGATAGATAAATATGTTGTTTTTTTCAGCCTGACAGCTGGAAGTTCCTTGGCAGAAGTACATGAGAAGAACAGTGACAGATGGTCACTTAACAGTAGCACCTCAGGTGAGGAGGAAGACAGAGGGAGGAAGACGGGAGAGAGGAGGAAGACCGGGGAGAGGAGGAAGACCGGGGAGAGGAGGAAGACCGGGGAGAGGAGGAAGACAAGTGAGCGGAGGAAGGCGGGAGAGAAGAGGAAGACGGAGAGAGGAGACGAGAGGAGGAAGACGGGAGAGAGGAGGAAGACCGGGGAGAGGAGGAAGACCGGGGAGAGGAGGAAGACAAGGGAGGAGGAAGGCGGGAGAGAAGAGGAAGACGGAGAGAGGAAGACGAGAGGAGGAAGACAGAGGGAGGAAGACGGGAGAGAGGAGGAAGACCGGGGAGAGGAGGAGGCCGGGGAGAGGATGAAGACAAGGGAACGGAGGAAGGCGGGAGAGAAGAGGAAGACGGAGAGAGGAAGACGAGAGGAGGAAGACGGGAGAGAGGAAGACGAGAGGAGGAAGACGGAGAGAGGAAGACGAGAGGAGGAAGACGGGAGAGAGGAAGACGAGAGGAGGAAGACGGGAGAGAAAAGGAAGACGGAGCAGAGGAGGAAGACGGGAGAGAGGAAGGATAAAGGAAGAAAAGAGAAGGAAGACAGAGGCATGGAAGAAAGCAAAGAAGGGGAAGAAATAGGAGGAGGAAAGGAGGGGGGGAGGAAGACAAACGTGGGAGACAGATAAAGTGATAAGACAGAGCAGGTTGAGACAGAGAAAGGGAAGAGGCCAGAGGAGTTGGAAGAGAGAGAGGAGAGCGTGGGAGACAGAAGAAGAGAGAGAGAGAGGAGGGCGTGGAGACAGGGGAAGAGAGAGAGAGAGAGAGAGGAAGTGAGAATAGAAAATGTCAGATGAGGACGACGAAGATAAGGAGGGAAGGACGATAAATTAGTGGAGGAAGACAAAGAAGGAAGGAAGATAAATTAATGGAGGAAGACAAGGAGGGAAGGGAGAAAAATTAGGGGTGGAAGCTAGAGGAGGGAAAGATAGAGAATATGAAAGCAGAGTAGGAGAGGAAGACAAAGGACTGGAAGAAAACGAAGATGGGAGGAAGATTAAGGAAGGAAGAAAAAGTGGAGAGGAAAGGTAAACAGAGAAGGGGAGTAAGACAGAGGAGGAGAGGAAGATAAAGTGAGAAAGAGAGAGGAGGGGAGGAAGACAGAGAAAGTGAGAAAGACAGAGGAGGGAAGGAAGACAGAGTAAGTGAGAAAGAGAGAGGAGGGGAGGAAGACAGAGAAAGTGAGAAAGAGAGAGGAGGGGAGGAAGACAGAGAAAGTGAGAAAGACAGAGGGGGAGGAAGACAGAGAAAGTGAAAAAGAGGAGGGAAGGAAGACAGAGAAAGTGAGAAAGAGAGAGGAGGGGAGGAAGACAGAGAAAGTGAGAAAGACAGAGGAGGGAAGGAAGACAGAGAAAGTGAGAAAGACAGTGGAGGGAAGGAAGACAGAGAAAGTGAGAAAGAGAGAGGAGGGGAGGAAGACAGAGAAAGTGAAAAAGATAGAAGAGGGAAGGAAGACAGAGAAAGTGAGAAAGAGAGAGGAGGGGAGGAAGACAGAGAAAGTGAGAAAGACAGAGGAGGGAAGGAAAACAGAGAAAGTGAGAAAGAGAGAGGAGGGAGGAAGACAGAGAAAGTGAAAAAGATGGAGGAGGGAAGGAAGACAGAGAAAGTGAGAAAGACAGAGGAGGGAAGGAAGACAGAGAAAGTGAGAAAGACAGAGAAAGTGAGAAAGACAGAGGAGGGAAGGAAGACAGAGAAAGTGAGAAAGACAGAGGAGGAAAGGAAAACAGAGAAAGTGAGAAAGACAGAGGAGGGAAGGAAGACAGAGGATAGGGAAGAAAGAGGGGAATAATACAGATGATGGGGAAGAAAGAGTTGAGGAAGTAGAAGGAGGAGAGGAAAGACAGAGGAGGAAAGAAATATAGATGAATCAAGGAAGAATGAGTAAAAGAAGACAGAATAGGGAAGAAGAAAGAGGAGGGAAGACGACAGTGGAAGAAACTGGAAAGGGAGGAAAACAGGAGGACAGAAAAGCAAATGATGTGAAAACGACATAAGGGGAGGAAGGTAGAAGACAGGAGGAGAATAGAAATGAGGAGAAAGACAGAGGAGGGAAGGAAGAGAAGAAGACAGTGGAAAGGAGGGAGACAAAGGATGGGAGGACGACACAGGAGTAAAGGAACATGGAAAATTGGGAGAATGAAAGAGGATGGGAGGAAGACAGAAAATTCGAGGAAGATAGAAGGTATGAAATTAGAGAGGAGAAAGAAACAGTTGAGGAAACACTCAAGTGATGAAAGGAAAGGGAGGGAAGACGACAATGGGGGGGGGGGAGGAAGACAGGAGGGGAGTTATACTGAAAAACCGAGAGCACAGAAGCTGTCATACTGACTGGTAGAAGAACAACACTGAAGCTGTTATACTGACTGAAAAAAGAACAACACTGAAGCTGTTATACTGACTGACAGAAGAACAGCACTGAAGCTGTTATACTGACTGACAGAAGAACAGCACTGAAGCTGTTATACTGACTGACAGAAGAACAACACTGATGCTGTCATACTGATTGACAGAAGAACAACACCGAAGGTATCATACTGACTGACAGAAGAACAACACTGAAGCTGTCATACTGACTGACAGAAGAACAACACTGAAGCTATCATACTGATTGACAGAAGAACAACAATGAAGCTGCCATACTGACTGACAGAAGAACAACACTGAAGCTGTCATACTGACTGTCAGAAGAGCAACACTGAAGATGTCATACTGACTGATAGAAGAGCGACACCGAAGCTGTCATACTGACTGACAGAAGAGCGATACTGAAGCTGCCATACTGACTGGCAGAAGAGCGACACTGAAGCTGTCATAATGACTGATAGAAGAACAACACTGAAGCTGTCATACTGACTGTCAGAAGAGCGACACTGAAGATGTCATACTGACTGACAGAAGAGCGATACTGAAGCTGTCATACTGACTGGCAGAAGAGCGACACTGAAGCTGTCATACTGACTGATAGAAGAACAACACTGACGCTATCATACTGACTTATAGAAAAACATCGCTGAAGCTGTCATACTGACAGAAGAACAACACTGAAGGTATCATACTGACTGACAGAAGAACAACACTGAAGCTGTCATACTGACTGACAGAAGAAGAACACTGAAGTTATCATACTAACTGACAGAAGAACAACACTGAAGCTGTCATACTGACTGACTAAAGAACAACACTGAAGCTATCATACTGACTGACAGAAGATCATCACTGAAGCTGTCATACTGACTGACAGAAGAGCAACGCTGAAGCTGTCATACTGATTGAGGGAAGAACAGCACTGAAGCTGTCATACTGACTGAGGGATGAACAGCACTGAAGCTGCCATACTGACTGAGGGAAGAACAATATTGAAGCTGTCATACTGACTGAGGGAAGAACAACACTAGAACTGTCATACTGAATGAGGGAAGAACAACACTGAAGCTGTCATACTGTCAGCATAGTTGCTGATCCCCTTACATGTGTTGTATAGCTTAGCTAGTACCATCCGTGTGTTTTATATAGAAGATCCCTATTAGGCCTAGTGACTGTATGATGTCACGGGATGTGCATGAGTTAGTGGGACGTGCTACCTCACTCTCATTCCACGCTTAGACATACAACAGGCATGCAGGCAGGCTGGGCCCCTTCCCTTACCACAGTCTGACAATATATAGCGTTACCATCCAACAAGTGTGTTTATCTTCAATCATCATATCTCCTTCCTAACCCCCATGACAAATTGGTGCCAGCAGTGTGGGCGTAAAATTGATAATTACGCCGATGCATGGAGATTTCTCTCAGCCGATGACGGACATCTTGTGTGGTCAGTACTCTGACCTAGCCAGCCAGCTACCCGACCAAGCGTCTACCAGCCTCTACACTATTCACTGGTCAGTCTCTGTGTATTAGTGTTTATCTCCTTATTTGCATCACTCCCGAGAGGTTGACCCGAGTTTGCAAAGTAAGCCAAACCAGCAAGCCAGTCTGTGGTGGGGGAGTGAGTCAGAACAAGCCCAGTCAGCCCAAGCCTTACACCATCCAGCCTTGCCTGCCAAGCCAGCTTTCCACCCCTGCTGTGCTCATCATTAGAAGTTATCAAGCCATTCTGTGTGAAGGGTTAAGCCAAGCCAGCCAGCAACTAACCCAGGTGACTAACCCAGTACCCAAGCAAGCCACGTGGGCACAGTCTTCTTCATCGCTCTGTGCTTCAAGTTCCAAGCCATTCTGAGTGCTTTATCATCCCTGTGGTGTTGTGGTATTTCGTGGGTTTGTTTTTAAGACAGCCCGGCTTAGAATATTTTCGTGCCTAGTGCGGGTGTCCCCAGTGAGGCTTATGCCGTTCATCCCATAGGCCCAGTCACCACGCGGTGTCTCACTGCGCGGCCTCACCCACCTCACTACCACTGTTTTGTACCCTTATTACGGGTTCTAGCACCATATTTTAAGGACCACATAGGGGGTCAAGAGCTAGAGTGTGTTCTTTCGTCAGTAGTGCCATAGTTAAAAGCCTCCTGTGCGAGTCCACCGTGTAGACAGCCTGTACTGTCTGCACAGACAGCCCGTGCTGTCTGCCAGCTTAGTTCATATTTCGTGCCACTCAGATGCTGCCCTCTGTAGCCAGGTCTCTCGGTGAGCACGCCAGCATGCCTGCCCTTGCCTATGCCTCACTCACACAGCGGCCTAGCAGCAAACACAAGTACTAGTAGCTCTCTCTCGTGGGATGGCCCTTCCCGGGCCATGGGCACAAACACACAAGCCTGTGTACCCACCACGACTTAACAATAAAGTAAGAAGCCTCCGAAGAAGATATATCATTAACCACCCACTTCAGCCCTACCAAATAAACTCATTAAACAATCGTCGATTTAAGCGCAAATTCTACGATCACATGTGAAGAGGAGCAGCGAACGCAGCCAGCCACGAGACGACATAACCATCCTCCACCACCATCTACCTCATTCTTCACCAACGTCGCTACAGTGATAATATTTTTCATAGAGACATTTGCGAATGTTGAGACATTTTTGTGTTTCCAGTGATTTCTTAGTGACATTCAGTAACTCTTGATTAGACTCAATGTTTATTATATACTGCTTGCAACATTATTTTTTTTTCTCTTCTTAATTCAGTGTTAATTTTCGTGCATTATTTTATGTCTGTTGTGTTGTGTTTCTTTTTATATATACTTGAAGTAAGTACTTTAATGTTTTTCCTTGTTGTGTGCAATATATAAGAAGTATAAACCTTGTGTTACATTTCACAATTACCTTGTGTTCACAGTATTGCAGTGAAGTAATTCAGTAATTTATTACCTTATATTCTGCATCACAACTCAGTGTTGTCTCAGTTATATATTTTTTTTCTCCCAGCATTTGTGTATTCTTGCTGTTTTTGTTTTCATTCATTTGCTATTTTATTTTATTTTTCTCTCTGTTTTGAACATTCTTGTGTTAATTCTTTTCATTTAACCTGTGTCTAGTTTGTCTTATTTCCACAGACAATAGTGCCATTATTTTGTTCAAGCCAGACAATTATTTTCCAAATTTTTCATACCTCAAGTTTCATAGCAAGAAAATTCTAGTATTGTGTTTATATTGATGTGTTGTATTTTCTTGAGTGTATAATTATTTTATTATTTCACATTGACTCATTTTACAATAATTCTTGTGTAAACATTGTGATGCCATTAAAATTTTTTCTTTCAGAAATTTTATGTAGTGTTGTGCAGAACTTTTGATTAGTAATTGTTATTTGCAATATTGCTACAGTTTATTTCAGTGCAGTTTCATATGCTCTGTTCTGTGCATAATATTTTGTTCTTTGTGTGCCATTTTCTTTTCTTTTTAGTGAATTACTTTCCCAGTTTGTTTTAATTTTGCACAAGCTTTATTGAGTCCATTTTCACATTTTTGATTGATTTATCAATTATTGTTGAATTTTCTTATTGCATTGAGAGTAAAGACAACTCACTGTGCCATTCATTCAATTTAAAGTAAATCTGATCAAATTTGATTTGAGTAAAGTACAATTTCTCTTGTTTTTCAAAGTGTTGCTTATTCAGTTGAGTATTTTCCTTTGTGAGTGTGAGTTTTCCTTGCTTACAGTGTGACTTATTTTTTTTTAAATAAGTAATTTCTTCCCATTTAAGATTACTGTGTCATATATTCTCTTTATTTTCTTGCCTTATGCCCTTGAGTAAGTTCCCTGAGAAGATGTCCCAGTCACTTTTGAATGTTCACTTAGTCTTAGTGTATCATGCCAGTCAAAGTCAATATGAATCAGTCCACAGTACCAGTATTCCCTTACTGATTGGAAGACAATACCTAGCCTTTGAGCAATGTGTTTGTTCTCACAGCTTGTATCTGAGATTTGTTGAAATGCTGCAAAATGTGAAGTTCAGATTAAGTTCCTATAGATCCGTGAATTACTTATTAACGTAGCCGAGCAGCCAGGCACTAGAAATACTGTCACTCCTGTCTGGACTCCAGCCACAATATCGTGCACGCAGGATAGTGTACAGTTACCTTGGGTTTCAGAGGAACCTCAGACAACCCTTGGTGCTGAGACTACTATCCTTGCGACTTGTTCAAGTATTCGTTCCTTCCCAGGGGACGCTTTGAGAAGAACTTTACTTGCAATGAGTTATGCCATCTCTTCCTGATGCCACAAGCCGTTGCAGAAAGACGTTTCTGTGGCTAGTGTACTCACTTGAGTGTTGTTGTTGTCCCTTGTGTTCCAGATGGTGATGCCATCCTCGTTGACAGTAATTCGTGCATTGTAAAAAGTTATTTCTCGAGTAACTTTCACATGTTGTTAACGTTTGTAAGTGTAGTTTCTTAAAGTTGATACTTCGTGTCACTGTGTGTGACTCATTGAATATCTGTATTGTTGACCGTGTTCATTTATTTTCCCCTGTGCTTGCAGTGAGAGATAGTAGATTCATTCTACCTTGCTCATATTGCGTGTTATAGAGTTATTTTTTCAACCGGGGAGAGTTGTCCACTCCACCGAGTTTGTTCATTCCTCCAGTAAGAAACAACCGATCCCTTGTGTTCTGGTGTGATTCGATTCCTGCTCCAGGAAGATCTTATTCTGACTGTGAAGCCACCAGCACCCATTAGTGACTTTGTAATGAGCCAAGAATTACTGTATCGAACAGTCGAGTTGAGTACTCCTAGCAGAAGAGTTAGTAATTCCACAGTCGCTAGTGAATGTAGCTGTATCTTTTGTAGATACTCGTTCAGATCGTCCTCAGTCAAGGCATGTTAGCCATCGCAGAAGAGTTCGATCCACCCAAAGATGATAACCATTCTGCATACGTAAGCCTTACCCTCGCAGAATTGGGTTTAAATGTAAACAGTCTGTATAATTAGATGTCAGAGATGAACGAAATTATCAACTGTGTGCTTTGTTATTAGCTGATCAGTTTGTCAGAATTTTTTGTGTTCACGTTCCCTCCAAATTCTGAGAATTTAGCAATACTGATTAGGGTGCACAAGATCTTGCTGTTAATTATTTTCACTTTGTAAATATATATTTACTCTTCCTCAGAATCCATAGAGTGCATGAATACAGATCGATCGATCAATTCCATCCTATATTATACAATGATTTGTTCTTATAATTTGTAATGCATTACGTTAAAACTCATGATGTTAACATCCATTACCATCCATTAGTTCTAAGTTACATATGTCTTTGTTATTGTATAGAATCAGCCCAGAACCACCTTCCTGTTCAGTCTATAGCATAGTAGTGTATGTCGAGACGACATACGTAACATGAGCGAGCTGTCAGCATAGTTCCTGATCCCCTTACATGTGATGTATAGCTTAGCTGAGTATTAAAGTACCATCCATGTGTTTTATATAGAAGATCCCTATTAGGCCTAGTGACTGTATGACGTCACGGGATGCGCATGAGTTAGTGGGACGCGCTACCTCGCTCTCACTCCACGCTTAGACATACAACAGGCAAGCAGTCTGACAATATATAGCATTACCATCCAACAAGTGTGTTCATCTTCAACCATCATATCTCCTTCCGAACCCCCACGACAATACTGACTGATAGAAGAGCGACACTGAAGCTGTCATAATGACTGAAAGAAGAGCGATAGTGAAGCTGTCATATTGACTGACAGAAGAGCGACACTGAAGCTGTCATACTGACTGATAGAAGAGCGACACTGAAGCTGTCATACTGACTGATGGAAGAACAACACTGAGGCTGTTATACTGACTGGCAGAAGAACAACTCTGAAGTTGTCATATTGACTGATGGAAGAACAACACTGAAGCCGTCATACCGACTGGTAGAAGAACCACACTGAAGATGTCACACTGACTGAGGGAAGAACAACACTGATGTTGTCATACTGACTGACGGAAGAACAACAGTGAAGCTGTCATATTGACTAATGGAAGAACAACAATGAAGCTGTCATACTGACTGAGAAAAGAACAACACTGAAGCTGTCATATTGACTCAGGGAAGAACAACACTGACGATGTTATACTGAATGGTAGAAGAACAACATTGAAGCTGTCATACTGACTGCGGGAAGAACAACACTGAAGCTGTCATAATAACTGACAGAAGAGCGACACTGAAGCTGTCATACTGACTGACAGAAGAGCGACATTCAAGCTGTCATACTGACTGCGAGAAGAACAACACTGAAGCTGTCATAATAACTGACAGAAGAGCGACACTGAAGCTGTCATACTGACTGACAGAAGAGCGACATTCAAGCTGTCATACTGACTGAAGGAAAAACAACACTGAAGCTGTTATACTGGCCGAGGGAAGAACAACACTGAAGCTGTCATATTGACTGACAGAAGAGCGACATTCAAGCTGTCATACTGAGGGAAGAAAAACACTATGAAGCTCTCAAATGACTGACGGAAGAACAACACTGAAGTTGTCATACTGACTGAAAGAAGAACAACACTGAAGCTGTCATGCTGACTGGGAGAAGAACAACACTGAAGCTGTCATACTGACTAATAGAAGAACAACACTGAAGGTGTCATACTTACTAAGGGAAGAACAACACTGAAGCTGTCATATTGACTGAGGGAAGAACAACACTGAAGCTGTCATTTTGACTCAGGGAAGAACAACACTGAAGCTGTCATGCTGACTGGTAGAAGAACAACACTGAAGCTGTCATACTGACTAATAGAAGAACAACACTGAAGGGTCATACTTACTAAGGGAAGAACAACACTGAAGCTGTCATATTGACTGAGGGAAGAACAACACTGAAGCTGTCATATTGACTGAGGGAAGAACAACATTGAAGCTGTCATACTGACTGGGGGAAGAACAACACTGAAGCTGTCATATTGACTGTCAGAAGAGCGACACTGAAGATATCATACTGACTGATAGAAGAACTACACTGAAGCTGTAATACTGACTGATAGAAGAACAACACTGAAGCTGTCATACTGACTGATAGAAGAACAACACTGAAGTTGTCATACTGACTTACAGAAGAGCGGCACTGAAGCTGTAATACTGACTGATAGAAGAACAACACTGAAGCTGTCATACTGACTGATAGAAGAGCGACACTGAAGCTGTAATACTGACTGATAGAAGAGCGACACTGAAGCTGTAATACTGACTGATAGAAGAACAACACTGAAGCTGTCATACTGACTGATAGAAGAACAACACTGAAGTTGTCATACTGACTGATAAAAGAGCGACACTGAAGCTGTAATACTGACTGATAGAAGAACAACACCGACGCTGTCATACTTACTTATAGAAGAGTGACACTGAAGCTGTCACACTGACTGAGAGAAGAGCGACACTGAAGCTGTCATACTGACTGATAGAAGAACATCACTGAAGTTGTCATACTGACTGAGGGAAGAACAACACTGATGCTGTCATACTGACTGATGGAAGAACAACAGTGAAGCTGTCATACCGACTGGTAGAAGATCAACACTGAAGCTGTCATACTGACTGGTAGAAGAACAACACTGAACCTGTCATATTGACTCAGGGAAGATCAACACTGAAGCTGTCATACTGACTGGTAGAAGAGCGACACTGAAGCTGTCATACTGACTGAGAGAAGAGCGACACTGTAGGTGTCATACTGACTGTTAGAAGAACAACACTGAAGCAGTCATACCGACTGGTAGAGGAACAACACTGAATTTGTCATACTGACTAATATAAGAACAACACTGAAGCTGCCATACTGACTCAAGGAAGAACATCACTGAAGCTGTCATATTGACTGAAGGAAGAACATCACTGAAGCTGTCATATTGACTCAGGGAAGAACAACACTGAAGCTGTCTATTGACTCAGGGAAGAACATAAACTGAAGCTGTCATATTGATCAGGGAAAACAACACTGAAGCTGTCATATTGACTCAGGGAAGAACAACACTGAAGCTGTCATATTGACTCAGGGAAGAACAACACTGAAGCTGTCATATTGACTCAGGGAAGAACAACACTGAAGCTGTCATATTGACTCAGGGAAGAACAACACTGAAGCTGTCATATTGACTCAGGGAAGAACATCAACTGAAGCTGTCATATTAAACTCAGGGAAGAACAACACTGAAGCTGTCATATTGACTCAGGAAGAACAACACTGAAGCTGTTATTTTTGACTCAGGGGAAGAACAACACTGAAGCTGTCATATTGACTCAGGGAAGAACAACACTGAAGCTGTCATATTGACTCAGGGAAGAACAACACTGAAGCTGTCATATTGACTCAGGGAAGAACATCACTGAAGCTGTCATATTGACTCAGGGAAGAACAACACTGAAGCTGTTATATTGACTCAGGGAAGAACAACACTGAAGCTTTTTATATTGACTCAGGGAAGAACACCACTGAAAGCTGTCATATTGACTCAGGGAAGAACAACACTGAAGCTGTTATATTGACTCAGGGAAGAACAACACTGAAGCTGTCATATTGACTCAGGGAAGAACAACACTGAAGCTGTTATATTGACTCAGGGAAGAACAACACTGAAGCTGTTATATTGACTCAGGGAAGAACAACACTGAAGCTGTTATATTGACTCAGGGAAGAACAACACTGAAGCTGTTATATTGACTCAGGGAAGAACATTAAAAAGAGTAACAATAATAAAGTTAGCAATAATAAGGATAACAGTAACAAGGATAACATTTACAATGAAAACAGTAACAATAATAACTATAGCAAGGATAAGAATAACAGAGATAACAAGAATAACGATAGCAAGGATGATAATACCATGGACATCGATAGGATGAATAACACTGACAAGGCTAACAATAACAAGGATAAAATTAACAAGGATAACAATAACAGGGTTAACAATAACAGGGATAACATTAAGAGGGATAACAAAATCAAGGATAACAGCAAGGGTAATATTAAAAAGATTAATAATAACAAGGGCAGCATAAACAAGAATAACAATAACAGGGATAACAACAGCAAGGGTAACATTGACAAGGCTAGCAATAACCAGGATAGCATTAATAAAGATAACAATAACAGGTAGTAGGTTGGTAGACAGCAACCACCCAGAGAAGTACTACCGTCCTGCCAGATGACTGTGAAACAGAAACCTGTAACTGTTTTGCATGATGGTAGGATTGCTGGTTTCTTTTTCTGTCTCATAAACACGCTAGATAACAGGGATATCTTGATACTCCTACTTACACTTTGGTCACACTTCACAGACACGCACATGCATATACATACATCTAGGTTTTTCTCCTTTTTCTAAATAGCTCTTGTTCTTCTTTATTTCTTCTATTGCCCATGGGGAAGTGGAAAAGAATCTTTCCTCCGTAAGCCATGCGTGTCGTATGAGGCGACTAAAATGCCGGGAGCGATGGGCTAGTAACCCCTTCTCCTGTAGACATTTACTAAAAAAGAGAAGAAGAAAAACTTTATAAAACTGGGATGCTTAAATGTGCGTGGATGTAGTGCGGATGACAAGAAACAGATGATTGCTGATGTTATGAATGAAAAGAAGTTGGATGTCCTGGCCCTAAGCGAAACAAAGCTGAAGGGGGTAGGGGAGTTTCGGTGGGTGGAAATAAATGGAATTAAATCTGGAATATCTGAGAGAGTTAGAGCAAAGGAAGGGGTAGCAGTAATGTTGAAGGATCAGTTATGGAAGGAGAAAAGAGAATATGAATGTGTAAATTCAAGAATAATATGGATTAAAGTAAAGGTTGGATGCGAAAAGTGGGTCATAATAAGCGTGTATGCACATGGAGAAGAGAGGAATGTAGAGGAGAGAGAGATTTTGGGAGATGTTAAGTGAATGTATAGGAGCCTTTGAACCAAGTGAGAGAGTAATTGTGGTAGGGGACCTGAATGCTAAAGTAGGAGAAACTTTTAGAGAGGGTGTGGTAGGTAAGTTTGGGGTGCCAGGTGTAAATGATAATAGGAGCCCTTTGATTGAACGTTGTATAGAAAGGGGTTTGGTTGTAGGTAATACATATTTTAAGAAAAAGAGGATAAATAAGTATACAAGATATGATGTAGGGCGAAATGACAGTAGTTTGTTGGATTATGTATTGGTGATAAAAGACTGTTGAGTAGACTTCAGGATGTACATGTTTATAGAGGGGCCACAGATATATCAGATCACTTTCTAGTTGTAGCTACACTGAGAGTAAAAGGTAGATGGGATACAAGGAGAATAGAAGCATCAGGGAAGAGAGAGGTGAAGGTTTATAAACTAAAAGAGGAGGCAGTTAGGGTAAGATATAAACAGCTATTGGAGGATAGATGGGCTAATGAGAGCATAGGCAATGGGGTCGAAGAGGTATGGGGTAGGTTTAAAAATGTAGTGTTAGAGTGTTCAGCAGAAGTTTGTGGTTACATGAAAGTGGGTGTGGGAGGGAAGAGGAGCGATTGGTGGAATGATAATGAAAAGAGAGTAGTAAGGGAGAAAAAGTTAGCATATGAGAAGTTTTTACAAAGTAGAAGTGATGCTAGGAGGGAAGAGTATATGGAGAAAAAGAGAGAGGTTAAGAGAGTGGTGAAGCAATGTAAAAAGAGAGCAAATGAGAGAGTGGGTGAGATGTTATCAACAAATTTTGTTGAAAATAAGAAAAAGTTTTGGAGTGAGATTAACAAGTTAAGGAAGCCTAGAGATCAAATGGATTTGTCAGTTAAAAATAGGAGAGGAGAGTTATTAAATGGAGAGTTAGAGGTATTGGGGAGATGGAGGGAATATTTTGAGGAATTGTTAAATGTTGATGATGATATGGAAGCTGTGATTTCGTGTATAGGGCAAGGGGGAATAACATCTTGTAGGAGTGAGGAAGAGCCAGTTGTGAGTGTGGGGGAAGTTCGTGAGGCAGTAGGTAAAATGAAAGGGGGTAAGGCAGCCGGGATTGATGGGATAAAGATAGAAATGTTAAAAGCAGGTGGGGATATAGTTTTGGAGTGGTTGGTGCAATTATTTAATAAATGTATGGAAGAGGGTAAGGTACCTAGGGATTGGCAGAGAGCATGCATATTTTCCTTTGTATAAAGGCAAAGGGGACAAAAGAGAGTGCAAAAACTATAGGGGATAAGTCTGTTGAGTATACCTGGTAAAGTGTATGGTAGAGTTATTATTGAAAAAATTAAGAGTAAGACGGAGGAATAGGATAGCAGATGAACAAGAGGCTTTAGGGAAGGTAGAGGATGTGTGGACCAGGTGTTTACAGTGAAACATATAAGTGAACAGTATTTAGATAAGGCTAAAGAGGTCTTTGTGGCATTTATGGATTTGGAAAGGTGTATGACAGGGTGGATAGGGGGGCAATGTGGCAGATGATGCAGGTGTATGGTGTAGGAGGTAGGTTACTGAAAGCAGTGAAGAGTTTTTACGAGGATAGTGAGGCTCAAGTTAGAGTATGTAGGAAAGAGGGAAATTATTTCCCAGTAAAAGTAGGCCTTAGACAAGGATGTGTGATGCCACCGTGGTTGTTTAAATATATTTATAGATGGGGTTGTAAGAGAAGTAAATGCGAGGGTCTTGGCAAGAGGTGTGGAGTTAAAAGATAAAGAATCACACATAAAGTGGGAGTTGTCACAGTTGCTCTTTGCTGATGACACTGCTCTTGGGAGATTCTGAAGAGAAGCTGCAGAGATTGGTGGATGAATTTGGTAGGGTGTGCAAAAGAAGAAAATTAAAAGTGAATACAGGAAAGAGTAAGGTAATGAGGATAACAAAAAGATTAGGTGATGAAAGATTGGATTATCAGATTGGAGGGAGAGAGTATGGAGGAGGTGAATGTATTCAGATATTTGGGAGTGGACGTGTCAGCGGATGGGTCTATGAAAGATGAGGTGAATCATAGAATTGATGAGGGGAAAAGGGTGAGTGGTGCACTTAGGAGTCTGTGGAGACAAAGAACTTTGTCCTTGGAGGCAAAGAGGGGAATGTATGAGAGTATAGTTTTACCAACGCTCTTATATGGGTGTGAAGCATGGGTGATGAATGTTGCAGCGAGGAGAAGGCTGGAGGCTGGGATGTCATGTCTGAGGGCAATGTGTGGTGTGAATATAATGCAGAGAATTCATAGTTTAGAAGTTAGGAGGAGGTGGCGGGATTACCAAAACTGTTGTCCAGAGGCTGAGGAAGGGTTGTTGAGGTGGTTCGGACATGTAGAGATAATGGAGCGAAACAGAGTGACTTCAAGAGTGTATCAGTCTGTAGTGGAAGGAAGGCGGGGTAGGTTGGAGGGAGGGGGTAAAGGAGGTTTGTGTGCGAGGGGCTTGGACTTCCGGCAGGCATGCGTGAGCGTGTTTGATAGGAGTGAATGGAGACAAATGGTTTTTAATACTTGACGTGCTGTTGGAGTGTGAGCAAAGTAACATTTATGAAGGGGTTCAGGGAAACCGGCAGGCCGGACTTAAGTCCTGGAGATGGGAAGTACAGTGCCTGCACTCTGAAGGAGGGGTGTTAATGTTGCAGTTTAAAAACTGTAGTGTAAAGCACCCTTCTGGCAAGACAGTGATGGAGTGAATGATGGTGAAAGTTTTTCTTTTTCGGGCCACCCTGCCTTGGTGGGAATAGGCCAGTGTGATAATATAATATATATATAACAATATCAGGGATGATTTTAACAGGGATAACAATAGCAGGGATAACATTAACAGGGATGACATTAACAGGAATAACAATAACAGGGATGACATTAACAGGGATAACATTAACAGGGATAAGAATAACATGGGTAACATTAACAGGGATAACAATAACAGGGATAACAATAGGCCACAGTATTAAGTTTAAGAATAAGTGGAACCGAGAAGATAATGGAAATATTGTGGTAGCAAACAGTGAAGACAGTAAACACTTCCTCCTGTAGCTATAAAACATATAGTGAGAAATGAGTCATTACAAGGACTCTCTCACACAAGTGTCTCCCAGACTCCCACAGGCTCTCTCTCCTTACATTCTTACAAGGGCTTCTCACCCACACATGCCTCTCTCATACAGGGACCTCAATCCTACACGCCCACACGGGCGTCCAGTTCGCATGGGCGTCACTCACATCAGGTTTCTCCATCTGCAGCAACATCATAATATGCCAGGACCGCCGACCTGTGTGTAGGTACTGCTCATTGTAAGTAATCACTCCATCATCTCCAACACTACATAAAAAACTATAAATACTAAAACAGAGTGCGGCCATAACTCTATGTATTATTAAGGAGGCGGGGACTTATTATGCATGCTGCTCACACACACAACAAGAGCGGCGAGCGAGCTGACTAATTGCAGTACGACAATTAAGAAGGATGTTATTATGCAAACTATTCTCGCACTGCAAGTGATAATAGTGAAGATTTTAACGTTCCAGGTTAAGCACCCATGGCACTGCCTGGCGCACCACACTACTGTTTTCAACTTAAGTTTTTTTTGTAATATATATGTAAATATATATATATATATATATATATATATATATATATATATATATATATTATATATATATATATATATATATATATATATATATATATATATTTATTATTTTATTATCACACTGGCCGATTCCCATCTACCTTTTACTCTCAGTGTAGCTACAACTAGAAAGTGATCTGATATACCTGTGGCCCTCTATAAACATGTACATCCTGAAGTCTACTCAACAGTCTTTTATCTACCAATACATAATCCAACAAACTACTGTCATTTCGCCCTACATCATATCTTGTATACTTATTTATCCTCTTTTTCTTAAAATATGTATTACCTATAACTAAACCCCTTTCTATACAAAGTTCAATCAAAGGGCCCCCATTATCATTTACACCTGGCACCCCAAACTTACCTACCACACCCTCTCTAAAAGTTTCTCCTACTTTAGCATTCAGGTCCCCTACCACAATTACTCTCTCACTTGGTTCAAAGGCTCCTATACATTCACTTAACATCTCCCAAAATCTCTCTCTTCCTCTGCATTCCTCTCTTCTCCAGGTGCATACACGCTTATTATGACCCACTTCTCGCATCCAACCTTTACTTTAATCCACATAATTCTTGAATTTACACATTCATATTCTCTTTTCTCCTTCCATAATGATCATTCAACATTACTGCTACCCCTTCCTTTGCTCTAACTCTCTCAGATACTCCAGATTTAATCCCATTTATTTCCCCCCACTGAAACTCCCCTACCCCCTTCAGCTTTGTTTCGCTTAGGGCCAGGACATCCAACTTCTTTTCATTCATAACATCAGCAATCATCTGTTTCTTGTCATCCGCACTACATCCACGCACATTTAAGCATCCCAGTTTTATAAAGTTTTTCTTCTTCTCTTTTTTAGTAAATGTCTACAGGAGAAGGGGTTACTAGCCCATTGCTCCCGGCATTTTAGTCGCCTCATACGACACGCATGGCTTACGGAGGAAAGATTCTTTTCCATTTCCCCATGGACAATAGAAGAAATAAAGAAGAACAAGAGCTATTTAGAAAAAGGAGAAAAACCTAGATGTATGTATATATATATATGCATGTGCGTGTCTGTGAAGTGTGACCTAAGTGTAAGTAGGAGTAGCAAGATATCCCTGTTATCTAGTGTGTTTATGAGACAGAAAAAGAAAACAGCAATCCTACCATCATGCAAAACAGTTACAGGTTTCTGTTTCACAGTCATCTGGCAGGACGGTAGTACTTCCCTGGGTGGTTGCTGTCTACCAACCTACTACCCACGAAGTAGTGATATCGATCAATAACAACAATGCGACTAACCAAGGATTCGAACCCGTGCTGCTTTTGTCCGCCTCATGGTGAGCGAAAACACATGACGCTCTAGTTCATGGGACCTCATAATCCTCAAGAATGACGCACCCAGCCAAGCTAGGTGTTTTACTCGTTATCCGAGGACATACGATGGTGTGGATGCTTCTGAGCTAATTTCATTCTACTCCTTGTTTAGTGTACTAACTCAACGAGCAATATTTTATATCATTGAACCCACAAACGAGTGGAGTGGCGTTATTCTTGAGGATTGTGTGGTTCCGTGGACTAGAGCGTCATGTGTTTTCGTTCACCATGAGGTGGGCCAAAGCAGCATGGGTTCGACTCCTTGGTTAGCCGCAGTGTTGTTATCGATGAATACCATTCGTTCGTGGGTACATTATTATAAAATATTGCTCGTTGGGCTAGTACACCAATCAGGGAGTAGAATGAAATTAGCTCAGAAGCATCCACACCATAGTATGTCCTCGAATGAAGGGTAAAACATCTAGTTTGGCTGGGTGTATCATTCTTGAGGATTATGTGGTCGCGTGGACTAGCGCGTCATGCGTTTTCGTTCACAATGTTTCGGGCTAAAGCAGCATATATATGTGCGTGTATATATATATATATTATATATTTATATATATTATATATATATTATATATATATATTATATATATATAATATTATATATTATGTGTGTGTGTGTGTGTGTGTGTAAATATATATGTCATGCCAATAGCTGAAAGTGGTCAATTAGCAAGAACAAATTTAAAATTAAGTCCTTTCTAAAACATTCTCTTATACATTTAAAGATATTTATGTATTTTTTCACTTATGATAATATAAAAATTAATGATTTTATACCAATGGAACCTTAGGAAACTTACCTAACCTTATTATAACAAGCGCAATTTAATTTAGCCATATCCAACTAAATATAATCTATAAAAGTTTACAATAATTTAATAAAAAATAAACACAATGAAACATATTTTTTTTTGTTTGATTCAGAACGATTTTTGCGAAATTATTTCATACACAAATTTTCGCTTGCTTCATTCGGCAAGAAGAGCGTTGCTATTTGAGCCAAAATCAAAAGTTTTACCTATTCGGTTGTGATGTCAGTGATGTCGTGTCTGAGGGCAATGTATGACATAAATATTTGCACAGAAGTCGTATTCTGGAGGTTAGGAGGTGTAGCATTTATTTTTCAGATGGCTGAGAGATTGTTGAGGTGTTTTGAACATTTAGATAAGATGGAGCAAAATAGGATGACCTGGATGATGTATATATCTTTAGTAGAGGACAAGAGTAGGGGTCGTCCTTGGGAAGATTGGAGGGGAGGGATAAAGAAGGTTTTGCGTGCAAGAACTTGGACAACCAACAGGCTTGTGTTAGTTTGTTAGATAGGAGTAAGTGGATGCAAATGATTTTAATAACTTGTCGTGCTGCTGGAGGCTGAGCAAGGTAAAATTTATGAAGAGATTCAACTAAACCTGTTAGCAGAACTTCAGTCCTGGAGGTAAGAAGTACAGTGCCTGCACTCTGAAGGATGGCTTGGTGTGTGTATTCATCTAGTTGCACTCACCTAGTTGTGGTTGCGAGGGTCGAGTCTTAGCTTCCGGCATCCCCTCTTCACTGGCCGCTACTAGGGCACTCTCCCTGCACCTTGAGCTTTATCATACCTCTGCTTAAAGCTATGAATGGATCCTGCCTCCACTACATCGCTTCTCAAACTATTCCACTTCCTGACTACTCTGTGACTGAAGAAATACTTCCTAACATTCCTGTGATTCATCTGTGTTTTCAACTTCCAACTGTGTCCCTTTGTTGTTGTGTCCCATCTCTGGAACATTCTGTCTCTGTCCACCTTGTCAATTCCTCTCGGTATTTTATATGTTGTTATCATGTCCCCCTTATCTCTCCTGTCCTCCAGTGCCGTCAGGTCGATTTCCCTTAACCTCTCCTCGTAGGACAGACCCCTTAGCTCTGGGGCTAGTCTTATTGCAAACCTTTGCACTTTCTCTAGTTTCTTTACGTGCTTGGCTAGGTGTGGGTTCCAAACTGTTGCCGCATACTCCAATATGGGCCTAACGTACAGAGTGTACAGCGTCCTGAACGATTCCTAAAGATGGCGGAATGCTTTTCTTAGGTTTGCTAGGCGCTCAAATGCTGCAGCAGTTGATATTTTGTAATCTCTAACCCCTTAGACTGTACTCCGTCTGAGGTTTTCTTTGCCCCTCCCCAATCTTCATGATTTTGCACTTGGTGGGGTTAAACTCGAGGAGCCAATTGCTGGACCAGGCCTGCAACCTGTCCAGATCCCTTTGTACTCCTGCCTGGTCTTCGTTCGATTGAATTCTTTTCGTCAACTTCATGTCATCTGCAAACAGGAACACTTCGGTGTCTATTCGTTGCATCTTGTCGTTCACAAATACCAGAAACATCAGTGGTCCTAGGACTGATTCCTGTGGAACCCCACTCGTCACAGGCGCCCACTCTGACACCTAGCCTCGTGCGTGTGTGTGTGTGTGTGTGTGTATTCACCTAGTTGTACTCACCTAGTTGAGGTTGCAGGGGTCGAGTCCAAGCTCCTGGCCCCGCCTCTTTACTGATCGCTACTAGGTCACTCTCCCTGAACCTTGAGCTTTATCATACCTCTGCTTAAAGCTATGTATGGATCCTGCCTCCACTACATCGCTTCCCAAACTATTCCACTTCCTGACTACTCTGTGGCTGAAGAAATACTTCCTAACATCCCTGTGATTCATCTGTGTCTTCAACTTCCAACTGTGTCCCCTTGTTGCTGTGTCCCATCTCTGGAACAGAGATGCGCGCGCGCGCGCGCGCGCGCGCGTGTGTGTGTGTGTGTGTGTGTGTGTGTGTGTGTGTGTGTGTGTGTGTGTGTGTGTGTGTGTACTCACCTATTTGTGGTTGCAGGGGTCGAGTCACAGCTCCTGGCCCCGCCTCTTCGCTGATTGCTAGTAGGTCCTCTCTCTCCCTGCCCCATGAGCTCTATCATACCTCGCCTTAAAACTATGTATGGTTCCTGCCTCCACCACATCACTTTCTAGGCTATTCCATGGCCTGACTACTCTATGACTGAAGAAATACTTCCTAACATCCGTTTGATTCATCTGAGTCTTCAACTTCCAATTGTGACCTCTTGTGTCTGTGTCCCATCTCTGGAACATCCCGTCTTTGTCCACCTCGTCTATTCCGCGCAGTATTTTATATGTCGTTTATCATGTCTCCCCTGACCCTCCTGGCCTCCAGTGTCGTCAGGCCGATTTCCCTCAACCTTTCTTCATAGGACAATCCCGTAGCTCTGGGTACTAGTCTTGTTGCAAACTTTGCACTTCTCTAATTTCTTGACGTGCTTGACTAGGTGTGGATTCCAAACTGGTGCTGCATACTCCAGTATGGGCCTGACGTAGATGGTGTACAGAGTCTTAAACGAATCCTTACTGAGGTATCGGAACGCTATCCGTAGGTTTGCCAGGCGCCCGTATGCTGCAGCAGTTATCTGATTGATGTGCGCTCAGGAGATATGCTCGGTGTGTTATACTCACCCCCAGATCTTTTTCCTTGAGTGAGGTTTGCAGTCTTTGGCCATCTAAACTATATTGTGTCTGCGGTCTTCTTGCCCTTCCCCAATCTTCATGACTTTGCATTTGGCAGGGTTAAATTCAAGGAGCCAGTTGCTGGACCAGGCTTGTAGCCTGTCCAGATCTCTTTGTAGTCTGCCTGATCCTCGCCCGATTCGATTCTTTCATTAACTTCACATGTCTGCAAACAAGGACACTTCTGAGTCTATCCCTTCCGTTATATCGTTCACGTATACCAAGAACAGCACAGGTCCTAGGACTGACCCCTGTGGAACCCCGCTTGTCATAGGCGCCCACTCTGACACCTCGTCGCGTACCATGACTCGTTGTTGCCTCCCTGTCAGATATTCTCTGATCCAGTGCAGTGCCTTTCCTGTTATGTGTGCCTGGTCCTCTAGCTTTTGCAGTAACCTCTTGTGAGGAACTGTGTCGAAAGCCTTCTTGTGTGTGTGTGTGTGCGTGTGTGTGTGCGTGTGTGTGTGTGTGTGTGTGTGTGTGTGTGTGTGTGTGTGTGTGTGTGTGTGTTACCATTTTGTCCTAGGCACATGTCGATTAGACACTAGGCCTGTTGTATATGTGTGTGTTAGTTACCATTTAGTCCTAGGCACATGTCGATTAGACACTAGGCCTGTTGTATATGAGTACGTGTGTGTGTGTGAATATATGTGTGTGTGTGTGTGTGTGTGTGTGTGTGTGTGTGTGTGTGCGCGTGTGTGTATGAGTTTGTGTATGAGTGTGTGTGTGTGTGTGTGTGTGTGTGTGTGTGTGTGTGTGTGTGTGTGTGTGTGTGTGTTTGTGTGTGTGTTTGTGTGTGTGTGCATGCATGTGTGTTGTGTGTGTGTGTGTGTGTGTGTGTGTGTGTGTGTGTGTGTGTGTGTGTGTATGTGTGTGTGTGTGTGTGTGTGTGTGTGTGTGTGTGTGTGTGTGTTACCATTTTGTCCTAGGCACATGTCGATTAGACACTAGGCCTGTTGTATGTGTGTGTGTGTTAGTTACCATTTTGTCCTAGGCGCATGTCGATTAGACACTAGGCCAGTTGTATGTGTGTGTGTGTGTGTGTGTGTGTGTGTGTGTGTGTGTGTGTGTGTGTGTGTGAGTCCTCCCATGTGTCCGTCCTCCCGTGTGTCTGTCCATGTGCATCTCCGCCCATGTGTGTGGAAAAATTTTCTCCAGGAGGGGGGTATCAGCCCCCTTCAGCCCTTTTTAGCCCTGAGGAGTTCAGCTCTCTCAGAAGGGGCAAGCATCTTGTTTACTTCCACATCAAGTAATTACAAGCAGAAGTTTAACCAGCGTGTACCAGTTATAGGTCATGTGACTTCTTTGCAAGAGACTAGTGTTGCAACCAATGTGAGTTAACAAGTGTAAATAATCTCTGTACCACAACAGGAAAGGTACAGGGAAACTTCGACCTCACTTTATTCACTTGTGGGACATAATGAACTCTAAGTGATTGAGACATATCTTGAAATCAAGCATTCTGCTTTGCTTCCTGGTGGAAGTTTGGCAAGCAGGGCAAATATACTCTGTCAGCTTTTCTTTTGTAGCTGGGGCAAGCAAGGTGTGGGGAGGGGCGTTATAGCTCAGATGTGTGTGTGTGTGTGTGTGTGTGTGTGTGTGTGTGTGTGTGAGCTCTTTCTTGTCATTCTTTCTGTGTTATTTTCTCATCTTTTTGAACTTCTCTCGTGTGTGACCATCATCTTAATTACTGGTCTTTTCTCTCTCCTGTCATCTTTCTTCCTTCAGTGTTTTTCCTCTCCTCTTACAACTCTCATCTGCCTTCTTCCTACCTCTTTTGTGCTCCTTTTGTCTCTTTTTCTAATTTCTTTCTTCCTTTTCATTTCTTTTCTCTGTCCTTTGTCTTACTACACATCTCCCTCCTCCTTTTCCACCTCTTTCTTCCTCTCAGTCCCCTGTCTTCCCCCCCTCAGGTCTTCCTTCATCAGGTCTTCCTCCACTTGGGCATTCCTCCCGTCAGGTCTTCCTCCTCTCAGATCTTCCTCACATTCTTTATCTTCCTTCCCTTCTCTATCTTCCTCCCCACCTCTATCTTCTTCCCTTCGTCTGTCTTCCTTCCCTCCTCTGTCTTCCTCCCTTCCTCTGTCTTCCTCCCCTCCTCTATCTTCCTCCCCTCCTCTATCTTCCTTCCCTCCTCTATCTTCTTCCCTTCGTCTGTCTTTCTCCCCTCCTCTGTCTTCCTCCCTTCCTCTGTCTTCCTCCCCTCTTCATCTTCCTCCCCTCCTCTATCTTCCTCCCCTCCTCTGTCTTTCTCACTTTATCTTCCTCTCCTCATCTGTCTTGCTCCCCTTCTATGTCTACCTTTCCGCCCCACTTTTTCTTCCCTCCTTGTCTTCCTACACTAATTTATCTTCCTTCCCTCCTTGTCTTCCTCCTCCTCATCTGTCATTGTCTTTTCTGACTTCCTCTCTCTCTCTCTTCCCCTGCCTTCCACGCTCTCCTCTCTCTCTCTCTTCCCCTGCCTTCCACGCTCTCCTCTCTCTCTTCCAACTCCTCTGGCCTCTTCCCTTTCTCTGTCTCAACCTGCTCTGTCTTATTCACTTTATCTGTCTCACCACGTTTGTCTTCCTCCCCTCCTCCTTTCCTCCTCCTATTTCTTCCCCTTCTTTGCTTTCTTGCATGCCTCTGTCTTCCTTCTCTTCTCTTCCTTTATCCCTCCTCTCTCCCGTCTTCCTCCTCTCGGCTTCCTCTCTCTCGTCTTCCTCTTCTCTCCCGCCTTCCTCCGCTCACTTGTCTTCATCCTCTCCCCGGTCTTCCTCCTCTCCCCGGTCTTCCTCCTCTCCCCGGTCTTCCTCCTCTCTCCCGTTCTTCCTCCTCTGCCCCGTCTTCCTTTTCTCTCCCGTCTTCCTCCTCTCGTCTTCCTCTCTCCGTCTTCCTCCTCTCGTCTTCCTCTCTCCCGTCTTCCTCCTCTCGTCTTCCTCTCTCCCGTCCTCCTCTCGTCTTCCTCTCTCCGTCTTCCTCCTCTCGTCTTCCTCTCTCCGTCTTCCTCCTCTCGTCTTCCCTCTCCCGTCTTCCTCCTCTCGTCTTCTTCTCTCCCGTCTTCCTCCTCTCGTCTTCCTCTCTCCGTCTTCCTCCTCTCGTCTTCCTCTCTCCGTCTTCCTCTTCTCCCCCGTCTTCCTCCGCTCACTTGTCTTCCTCCTCTCCCTTGTCTTCCTCCTCTCCCCGGTCTTCCTCCTCTCCCCGGTCTTCCTCCTCTCCCCGGTCTTCCTCCTCTCTCCCGTCTTCCTCCTCTGCCCCGTCTTCCTTTCTCTCTCCCGTCTTCCTCCTCTCGTCTTCCTCTCTCCGTCTTCTCCTCTCGTCTTCCTCTCTCCCGTCTTCCTCCTCTCGTCTTCCTCTCTCCCGTCTTCCTCCTCTCGTCTTCCTCTCTCCGTCTTCCTCCTCTCGTCTTCCTCTCTCCGTCTTCCTCCTCTCGTCTTCCTCTCTCCCGTCTTCCTCCTCTCGTCTTCCTCTCTCCCGTCTTCCTCCTCTCGTCTTCCTCTCTCCGTCTTCCTCCTCTCGTCTTCCTCTCTCCGTCTTCCTCCTCTCGTCTTCCTCTCTCCCGTCTTCCTCCTCTCGTCTCCTCTCTCCCGTCTTCCTCTCTCGTCTTCCTCTCTCCGTCTTCCTCCTCTCGTCTTCCTCTCTCCGTCTTCCTCCTCGTCTTCCTCTCTCCCGTCTCCTCCTCTCGTCTTCCTCTCTCCGTCTTCCTCCTCTCGTCTTCCTCTCTCCGTCTTCCTCTTCTCTCCCGCCTTCCTCCGCTCACTTGTCTTCCTCCTCTCCCTTGTCTTCCTCCTCTCCCCGGTCTTCCTCCTCTCCCCGGTCTTCCTCCTCTCCCCGGTCTTCCTCCTCTCCCCGGTCTTCCTCCTCTCCCTTGTCTTCCCCTCTCCCCGGTCTTCCTCCTCTCCCCGGTCTTCCTCCTCTCCCCGTCTTCCTCCTCTCCCCGGTCTTCCTCCTCTCCCGGTCTTCCTCCGCTCCCTTGTCTTCATCCTCTCCCCGGCCTTCCTCCTCTCCCCGGTCTTCCTCCTCTCTCCCGTCTTCCTCCCTCTGTCTTCCTCCTCTCGTCTTCCTCTCTCCGTCTTCCTCTTCTCTCCCGCCTTCCTCCGCTCCCTTGTCTTCCTCCTCTCCCCGGTCTTCCTCCTCTCCCCGGTCTTCCTCCTCTCCCCGGTCTTCCTCCTCTCCCCGGTCTTCCTCCTCTCCCCGGTCTTCCTCCTCTCTCCCGTCTTCCTCCGCTCCCTTGTCTTCCTCCTCTCCCCGGTCTTCCTCCTCTCCCCGTCCTTCCTCCTCTCCCGGTCTTCCCCCCTCTCCCGGTCTTCTCCTCTCCCTTGTCTTCCTCCTCTCCCCGGTCTTCCTCCTCTCCCCGGTCTTCCTCCTCTCCCCGGTCTTCCTCCTCTCCCCGGTCTTCCTCCTCTCCCCGGTCTTCCTCCGCTCCCTTGTCTTCATCCTCTCCCCGGCCTTCCTCCTCTCCCCGGTCTTCCTCCTCTCTCCGTCTTCCTCCCTCTGTCTTCCTCCTCTCGTCTTCCTCTCTCCGTCTTCCTCTTCTCTCCCGCCTTCCTCCGCTCCCTTGTCTTCCTCCTCTCCCCGGTCTTCCTCCTCTCCCCGGTCTTCCTCCTCTCTCCCGTCTTCCTCCCTCTGTCTTCCTCCTCACCTGAGGTGCTACTGTTAAGTGACCATCTGTCACTGTTCTTCTCATGTACTTCTGCCAAGGAACTTCCAGCTGTCAGGCTGAAAAAAACAACATATTTATCTATCCCTCTTATTCAGTAATTGAAAGTCATGAGAGATAATTATAGATGCTTTTCATGTAGTTATAGATATTCACTCTATATTATTATCCATCCCTCTCGTGGATTAATAAAGAGTACCAAACATAACTGTGTATCCCTCTCATAGAATAAAAGAATATACTACTGCATATTTATCCATCATTATTTAGGTATCCCTCTGCTGAGTTAATGTATTATATTTGTCAGAGTTTCTTTTTTATTCTTCTAAAGTTATCATGAATAACTTGAGAATCATTCATCTAAATAAAGTTCTTTACATTTTCATCGTTTGTGCTCAGTAATTACTGAAAGTCTTGTTTTTATTTTGGATTTTCAGGTGCGATGTTTCGCACTTATTTACAACAAAATATTACATAGCTTGCTTAGCGATACTTGAAAAAAGTATTATTTGATTGTCATCAACTTTCAAGACTCGTGTTTCTTACTTAGGAGATTAAATTGACATAGTTGTTATCAGGTGATAATATCCAGTTTTTTAAACTGCGTGTTTTTTCATGAAGTAACTTAAGAATTCCTCATTATATTGCTGAAATTCATTATATTATTATTTTTGCCTTTTGAAAATATAGACCCCTGGTTGTCTTCAAGAAGGCACTGGACAGCTGTGGTTAGTACGTGCGGCCAGAAGTAACAGACTGGTTGATCAGACCCTGATCCACCACGAGGCCTGATGTCAGACATGACCACGGGGGCGTTTACTCACGAAACCCTCTCCAGGTATACTCCAGGGGCCCTCACAGTACCTGTAGGCCAGGGGCCTACTAAACCTTAATCCGGCTCTGAGTAGAAACGTTGAAGCGTCTGGGAGTTATGTTGAGAATGTTGTCAACATAACGGAGCCTACCAACCAACACTATATTCTCCACTTCTGCTCTCACCACGACATAACAATTATGCAAGTGAAACAAAAAACAATTAGAATGAAGGTATTGAGACAGGTTGCCAGGGTTGATGATAATGTACTAATTGTTCAGAGTGCAATCAGTAAATTTAATGAACATGAGACAGTTGTCGTAGTTAGACAAGATGTGGATGTTATTGTTCCTCTTACTCCAGATGATAAAAATATTATTATCTTGCAAGAAGGAAAGGGAAACCTCCAAGAACGTTAAGTAACATCAAAGAGTCGCCACCAAAATTGATACAAATCAGAGACACACACGGTAAGAAGATGTTTTGCAGACTGTGACGTTTACAAGAACACAGAATAAAACACAAACACAGTGTCATAAAGCATTTAGAATTCAAATGTCTGGCTAAGAGACGCAGAAGACAGGCGGAGGGTGATGAAAAATCTGGGTAGAGGACTGAGGAAGTTTTTACAATTCTTATTCATCGTGAATAATATGAGTGATGGTTAGGTAAGATTTGTCAGGATGCAAGACAAGTGTTTCCTGACGAGGATGTTAGTCAGGTGATGAGCATCGCTAATGTGCACATTCTCTGTAGTGTTCATTGCCATCTGCGAGGTCAATGGTGGGTGCTTGAGGACACCTTTGTGTGGCTATGATGCTCTCCAGGTATACTGCCTGGCGAGCTACAGCCTTCCTCAACCAACCTACATCCTTCACTGGCGACCTACTCACACAAACACACACACACATACACACACACACACACACACACACACATACACACACACACACACACACACACACACACACACACACACACTCACAAACACACACACACACACACACACACCTACAACACCCACACAAAACACTCACCTACAACACTCACACTCACGTTTACCTATAAAACTCACACCCACACTCACGTATAACGCTCACACCCCACACTCACCTCTAATACCCACACCCCCACTCACCATTAACACTCACTCCTACACTCACCTATAACTCTCACACCCACACTCACCTATAATATTCACACCCATACTCACCATTAACACACAAACCTACACTCACCTTTAACACTCACACTACACTCACCTATAACACTCACACCCACACTCACCTCTAACACTCACACCCACACTCACCTCGAACACTCACACTCACCTATAACACTCACACCCACACTCATCTACAACATTCACACTCACTTATAACACTCACACCCACAATCACCTACAACACTCACACCCACACTCACCTACAACACTCACAAAGACACTCACCTACAACACTCATACTCACCCACAACACTCACACCCCACATTCACCTACAACACTCACACCCACACTCACCTACAACACTCACACCCACACTCACTTACAACACTCATACTCACCTACAACACTCACACCCACACTCATCTTCAACACTCACACTCTCCTACAACAATCACAGAAAACACTCACCTACGACACTCACACTCAAACTCACCTATAACACTCACTTCCACACTCACTTATAGCACTCACACCCACACTCACCTACAAGACTCACACTCACACTCACCTACAACACTCACACCCACGCTCACCTCCAATACTCACAACCACATTCACCTACAACACTCACACCCACACTCACCTACCTAACACTCACACCCACACTCACCTCAAACACTTACTCCCACACTCACCTACAACACTCTCACCCACACTCACCTCCAACACTCACACCCCTCTCTCATCTACAACACTCACACCCACACTCACAGTCACCTACAACACTCACACAAAACAGTCACTTACAACACTCACACTCACACTTACCTATAAACACTCACACTCACACTTACCTATAACACTCTCACCCACACTCACCTTCAGCATTACACACCCACACTCACCTCCAACACTCACAGTCACCTCCAACACTCGCACCCACACTCACCTTCAGCATTCACTCCAACACTAACCAACAACACTAACACTCACAGTCACCTACAAAACTCTAACAAAACCGTCACTTACACCAATCACACTTACACTTACCTATAACACTCATACCCACACTCACCTACAACACTCACACCCACACTCACTACAAAACTCACCTCCACCACCCTAACTCACACTCACCTACAACACCTCACACCCGAATTCACCTACTACGATCACACCCAAACTCACCTATAACACTCACACCCACACTCACCTCCAACACTTACACCCACACTCACCTACAACACTCACACCCACACTCACCTCCAACACTCTCACCCATACTCACCTCCAACATTCAAGCCCACACTCACAACACTCTCACCCACACTCACCTCCAACACTCACCCATACTCACCTCCAACATTCACACCCACACTCACCTACAACACTCACTCCCACACTCACCTCCAACAATCACACTCACTTACAACACTCACACAAAACACTCACCTACAACACTCACACTCACCTATAACACTCACACCAACTCACCTCCAACGCTCACACCCACACTCACCCCCACAATCACCTCCAACACTTACACCCACACTCGCCTCCAACGCTCGCACCCACACTCATCTCCAGAACTCACACCCTCACTCACCTACAACACTAACATTCACACTCATCTCCAACACTCACACTCACTTGCAACTCTCACACAAAACACTCATCTACAACACTCACACTCACCTATAACACTCACACCCATACTCACCTCCAACATTTACGCCCACACTCACTTACAACACTCTCACCCACACTCACCTCCAACATTCACACCCACACTCACCCAAAGCACTCACACCCACACTCACGTACAGCATTGAACCCTACAATAACCTCCAACACTCACACCCACACTCACCTCCAACACTCACACCCACACTCACTCACAACCCCACACACCTACTCACCTCCAACAATCACACCCACACTCACCCACTCTCACCTAAACACTCACACCCACACTCCCCCAACATTCACACCCACACTCACCTACAACACTCACACCCACACTCACCTCCAACACTCACCTCACAACACTCCACCCACACTCACCTCCAACACTCATCCCACTCACTTATAACACTCATACCCACTCTCACGTACAACACTCACACCCACACTCACGTACAACACTCACACCCACACTCACCTCCAACACTCACACCCATACTCACCTCCAACATTCACACCCCTACTCACCTACAACACTAACACCCACACTCACCTCCAACAATCACACTCACAGCACTTACACAAAACACTCACCTACAACCTAACCTTACGTAACCTATCATAATTTATAATTAAGAAAATAATATTTGTAAATTTACTGCAAGGGTTAGGAAATAATAATAATAATAATAATAATAATAATAATAATAATAATAATAATAATAATAATAATAATAATAATAATAATAATAATAATAATAATAATGATGATAATAATAATAATAATATTATTATTATTATTATTATTATTATTATTATTATTATTATTATTATTATTGCTATTAATAATAATAAGAATATCAAAATAAAAAGCTAATCCAGAAGGGGTCAACGAGGAAGGGCTAAGAAGTGGACGTAGGGAACCTTATAAAAAAATCAGATAGAAAATGAATCTGGTTTGAGTGGCAGTGTCCACCACAACACTTCCTCCAGCAGATCTGTGATGAGATCCGTGGAGACACAGCGTAAGCCTAACATGTGATGCCACGATAGCATTTATCTAATATAGAAATTAAAGCCCGACCAGCATTACGATAACAACCTGTCACAGCCAGATAAGTGATGGTTGTGGGTATTTTACGATGATCTAGAGTTGCTTGTGTGTGTTAGAGAGAGATACCCACATTCCTCCAAAAATAATAAAAGGCACAATCCCGCAACTGGAACAATATACAAATAACCCGCACGTGGGAGAATGGAATTTATGACGACATTTTGATCTGACTTGGGCCTTTAACTAGATAGATATTGACTTGGTAAATACAAATATTTGTTTGTTACAGAAAGAGAGAGAGACACACTGTTAAAATTATGAAGAGACAACTGCTAGAAAAGATATCTGATGCCGATGAGACAGGGAAATTGTTTTTTTAGCGTGACATCAGGGTGGTGTGCGGTTGCCGATGGACGGGTAGATGGGTGAATGGGTGGTGGGTGGGAATTGAGGATGGATGGGCGGGCGGGTCGGCCGTGGGGAAGGGAGCGGATGCGGGAGGTCGGTTGATGGGGTGGGCGGGTAGTGTCTGAAGGTGATATCTAGCGATACATCAAAGACCGCCCTTAGGACAACTTGCCTTATCTCTGTTATCTTGACCAGGAGAGAGCATCACTGCTTATCTTCTTCATCTAGCAGCTACCATCATAAACACTCAACTCCTCTCATCAACCTCATTTAACTTTTTGTATTAGTCCAAGAAATATACGTCTTAGTGTAAAAAAATACAATAAGAGTTTTTTAATGTCTTTTAGTTCAGACTTCCTAAATAATACATAAGAACATAAGAACATAAGAAAGGAGGAACACTGCAGGAGGCCTGTTGGCCCATACTAGGCAGGTCCTTTACAATTCATCCCACTAACAAAACATTTGCCCAACCCAATTTTCAATGCCACCCAAGAAATAAGCTCTGATGTGAAAGTCCCACTCAAATCCAACCCCTCCCACTCATGTACTTATCCAACCTAAATTTGAAACTACCCAAAGTCCCAGCCTCAATAACCCAACTAGGTAGACTGTTCCACTCATCAACTACCCTATTTCCAAACCAATACTTTCCTATGTCCTTTCTAAATCTAAACTTATCTAATTTAAATCCATTACTGCGGGTTCTCTCTTGGAGAGATATCCTCAAGACCTTATTAATATCCCCTTTATTAATACCTATCTTCCACTTATACACTTCGATCAGGTCTCCCCTCATTCTTCATCTAACAAGTGAATGTAACTTAAGAGTCTTCAATCTTTCTTCATAAGGAAGATTTCTAATGTTATGTATTAATTTAGTCATCCTACGCTGAATGTTTTCTAACGAATTTATGTCCATTCTATAATATTGAGACCAGAACTGAGCTGCATAATCTAGGTGAGGCCTTACTAATGATGTATAAAGCTGCAGTATGACCTCTGGACTTCTGTTGCTTACACTTCTTGATATAAATCCCAGTAATCTATTTGCCTTATTACGTACGCTTAGGCATTGCTGTCTTGGTTTAAGGTTGCTGCTCACCATAACCCCCAAGTCCTTTTCGCAATCTGTATGGCTAAGTTCTACATCATTTAACTTATAAGTACTAGGGTTATGGGCACTCCCAAGCTTCAGAACCTTGCATTTATCTACATTGAACTGCATCTGCCACTTTTCTGACCAAGAATAGAGTTTGTTTAAATCCTCCTGAAGTTCCATAACATCTACGTTTGAATCAATTATCCTACCTATCTTTGTGTCATCGGCGAATTTGCTCATATCTCTAGTAATTCCCTCATCAAGATCATTGATATATATTATAAACAACAACGGGCCCAAGACTGATCCCTGTGGAAGGCCACTTGTTACAGATCCCCACTCGGATTTAACCCCATTTATGGACACTCTCTGCTTCCTGTCAGTGAGCCATGACTCGATCCACAAGAGCACCCTTCCCCCAATGCCATGAGCTGCCACTTTCTTTAACAGTCTATGGTGCGGAACTCTATCAAAAGCCTTACTAAAATCTAAGTAAATAATATCAAATTCTTTATCGTGGTCAACAGCCTCAAAAGCTTTACTGAAGAAAGTTAATAAATTAGTTAGACAAGACCGGCCTCTTGTGAATCCATGCTGAGTATCATTAATCAAGCTATGCTTATCGAGATGGCTTCTTATAATCTCAGCTATATTTGACTCTAGTAATTTGCCTGCAATTGAGGTCAGGCTTATTGGGAGGTAATTTGACGGTAATGACTTGTCCCCTGTTTTAAAAATAGGAATTACATTAGCCATCTTCCACATATCAGACACTACACCTGTTTGAAGAGATAAATTAAAAATATTAGTTAATGGTTCACAGAGTTCCATTTTGCATTCCTTAAGAACCCTTGAAAAAACCTCATCAGGACCCGGCGACTTATTTTGCTTCAGTCTGTCTATCTGTTTCACAACCATTTCACTAGTGACTGTGATGTTACATAATTTATCTTCTTCTAGCCCACTATAAAAATTAATTACTGGAATATTGTTAGTGTCTTCCTGTTTAAAAACTGAGAGAAAATAATTATTAAAAAATCGAGCACATTTCATTCTCTTTGCCAGTAAGGTGCCCATAGTTATTTTTAAGGGGACCTATCTTATCTCTAACTTTTGTTCTATAGACCTGGAAAAAACTTTTTTGGGTTAGTTTTAGAATCCCTAGCAACTTTAATTTCATAGTCCCTTTTAGCTTTTCTTATCCCCTTTTTAATGTCCCTCTTAATGTCAATATACTGATCCATAAGATGACCCTCACCTCTTTTGATACGCCTATAAATTCCTTTCTTATGCCCTAGTAGATATTTGAGCCTATTATTCATCCATTTTGGGTCATTTCTATTTGATCTAATTTCTTTATATGGGATAAACGTTCTTTGAGCAGCATGTATAGTGTTCAGAAAACTGTCATATTGATAGCTCACTTCGTTACCCCAGTCAACAGATGATAAATGTTCTCTAAGCCCATCGTAATTTGCTAAGCGAAAATCTGGGACTGTTACTGAGTTATCCCTACTATCGTTCTTCCATTCAATGCTAAATGTAATTGATTTGTGGTCGCTAGCACCCAGTTCCTCTGAAATTTCTAAATTATTAACAAGGGATTCATTGTTTGCCATAACTAAGTCAAGCAGGTTATTTCCCCTTGTAGGTTCTGTCACAAACTGCTTCAAAAAACAATCCTGAACTACTTCTAAGAAGTCGTATGATTCTAAATTCCCAGTCAAGAAATTCCAATCAATATGACTAAAGTTAAAGTCTCCTAGAATTACTACATTATCGTGCCTTGTGGCCTTAACAATTTCCTCCCATAGTAGTCTCCCTTGGTCCCTATCTAAGTTTGGGGGACGGTATATCACTCCTAAAATCAGTTTTTCGTGCCCCTCTGAAAAATCTATCCAAACAGACTCTATATGTGTTACTTCAGACTTAATACCCGTTTTTATGCAACAGTTCAAGCGAACTCGGACATACAATGCCACCCCACCCCCCTTCCCGATACTTCTATCTACTTGGAACAATTTAAAACCCTGAATATGACATTCCGCAGGCATGTCCCGACTTTTTGAATTAAACCACGTCTCAGTTAAGGCAAATACATCAATGTTACCTGCACTAGCAACTAATCTCAACTCGTCCATCTTATTCCTAGCACTACGGCAATTAGCATAATAAACATTGAAAGACTCTCCTTTCTCTTTACCCTTCCTGCTCATTTCTGTTTTTCTACTAAACCTATTACTGTCCTTATCACCCAAAGTCCCTGGCTTTTCAATATCTACCTCGTTCTGCTTATTACTAGTTCCCCTAGAACTCGTAATATTACTACACTGGGACTTCACTGTTTTCCTGCCAAAACCCATACCACTAACTATTCCTAGTTTAAAGTCCTAACTGCTCCCTCCACTGCAGTTGCCAATGCCCCCACCCCAGACCTAGATAAGTGAACCCCATCCCTGGCATACATGTCATTTCTGCCATAGAAGAGGTCCCAGTTGTCAATGAATGTTACCGCATTTTCCTTACAGTATTTGTCCAGCCAGCAATTGACACCAATTGCCCTGGACAAGCATTCATTTCCAACTCCTCTCCTTGGCAAAATACCACATATGACAGGGTTCCCACCCTTCCTCCTAATTCTTTCTATTGTTGACCTATACGTGCTAATCAGGCCTTTACTCCTACATCTGCCAACATCGTTACCTCCAGCACTGAGACAGATAATAGGATTGCTCCCATTACCTCTCATGATGTCATCCAGACGGCTAACAATATCCTCCATCCCAGCCCCAGGAAAGCAAACTCTCTGTCTCCTACTCCTGTCCTTCAAGCAGAACGCCCTATCCATACTCCTAACTTGGCTATCCCCAACAACAAAAATATTCTTACCTTCCTTGGTGTCGTTCGTCGTGATGTTCCCAGTAGTCGACTCATCGTCGACTACTGGGAACGACTACATCGTTTCTACCTTTCCATTCGTCTTCTTGATCGTCAACTTCATTCCCTGCTGTCCAGCCACTGACCAGTTTCCCTTCTTGACCTGAGGACTCAAAACAGGAGGACTACTACGAATCTTCTTGTTTTCCTCGGTCAGTCGCCGAATCTCCAACTTCGCCATCCTCAATTCTTCCTTAAGCTGTTGGTAAAGTTGCTCGATGGAGGGCATCTTGCTTCAATTCGTAGAGAGGGCGAAAACAGGTCTTCACAGAGCTAAGTACACGTCAACACTGCGCAAAAGCCAACTCAATCAGGAGCTACTGCGCAGCACGTCCGCACGGCCCAATAGCGATGTGAACAATCCAACCTCTACGTAATATAAAACCCAGGAAAACAACAATATCAACAAAACACCAAACTAGCATTCACCCCCCTCCCTCCCCCTTAAAATAACACATTTTAGTTTCTATGGCAATTTTTATACCGGAGATCTTATTTTCATATATATTGTACATCTGGGTCTATTAGTTACAATAAAATATCAGTTGTTTATATTTTTTCAGATGTGAATGGAAAAGACCATTATGGCAGCTATGTCATCAAGCAAAATTTGCATTATCTGCAAAAAAAAAAAAAAAAAAAAGAAACACTGATGATGAGTAATCATTTTGTTGGTAAGAATGTAGATGTGAAAGTTGTCGTTTCTGGACGACGTATTATGCAAGTGGTTAGACCGAGAGTCATAAATGATTAAATGCTGTTAGGTCTTGAAGTGTAAATGCATTACCAGTATCTATCTAAGCATCTTGTACTTACAATGAATCATCTTGGCTGTTCTGCTTCATACAGTGAATTGAAGAAATATGAACGCTATGCAGTTCTTGCATTTGACAACACAATTAGCAAATGCAACTGGGATTTGTTCTTTCCTTCTTGTTGCAGACAATGCTGATCACAACGCTTGTATTCTACACGAGAAAAACATCTTTCATGGAATGCGTAATCAGTGTGATTACCCTTGGTAATTATGTTCATCGGACTATATACCGATGAAAAGTTACTGAGGCCGACATCAAAATGTTACAAGTAGTGCCAATACGGAGAAGCAAGTCATTAATGAAGAAGATAGAGTTGCAAAACCTACCCAGTTTTGTCTGTCACTGAAGAACCATTGACCTTCTCTGTCTGGTTTCCATGCACTTTCAACGCCAAGTTGGTTTGGATCTAAAGAAATCTTCTCTCAATTTATTTTAAGAGCCGGTGAGAAAATCCTTAGTTAATTGTCTACCAATCAAGGCTTAACATCCCAGTGACATGACACGCTTTCTCTCAACATATATATGATGATGTCCTGATGCTTACACCCTTCCACACCTTTTGCGAATTTCGTGGTACGCTGATGGAAAGTTCAGGTCTGCGTGAGACACTCCCGGAAGTGTATGGAGAAAAGGCATTTCTTATTATGCTATTTAGAAAGTTACTATCACGAGATTTTCGAGGGCACATATTGGTTGATACAGCACTGTGTAACTTGCTCCGTCAACGCGTATTTCCTACAGCTGAATGAAAAAGTGACTGTGTATGAGTCCAGGATGTCTCTTGAAACAACTGATGTGAAGCAACTGTTGATGTTGTTAATTCTTCGCAGACAATGACTAAGATGACAGAAATGCTAGACTTAAGCAGAAGTGAATTAAGCAAAATAAATCCCGGACTTGCCAGCTTTACCTTGATACAATATATAGTTTTTACAGATCTCAAGTTTCCCGTGGCAGATTGAACTGGTAATTGGAACATGTATTTGCAGGCAATTGAGAAGGCCTACCATGTCTCAGCAGCAGATAAACATGTTATTGTCACCTACAGGTACTGCCTGAGTGCTTTCCAAATTTAATGGTTGTTTTCATATAATAAGAACTGCCAAAAACGGATATGGTTAGCATCTGATTTTACCACAGAACAAGTGTTTTAGAGGTCATTAAAAACACAGGTTGACTCACTAAAGGAAGAAATTATCTGATGTCCAGAGACCGGCATGGCACCATGAATGTATAGTGACCATGCAAAATTTTTCATCCATTGCATACGAGACAAGTG
The DNA here is from genome assembly GCF_026875155.1 of Cherax quadricarinatus. Classification (NCBI taxonomy): domain Eukaryota; kingdom Metazoa; phylum Arthropoda; class Malacostraca; order Decapoda; family Parastacidae; genus Cherax; species Cherax quadricarinatus. The sequence continues at coordinate 14,616,037 of NC_069422.1, forward strand.
AAGAGCACATAATGTGAACAAGAATATGGCACGCTTTGAGTCCATCTCACTTTTCCATATAGAGGGCTCTCTACACTACATAGTGACTAATGAATGGTTTACAAATACTTGGCACAAAGTTATTAGCAGTAATAAAAGGCAAGAAAATATATTTAAATTTCGTTGCAAGTTAAGTAGTAGTGTACAAACACTTGCTTCTGCTGCCTGTGTTAAAATTATTCAGGAAGGAAGTTTTGATCCAGGGACGTTGTTCCAATTAATGCTGCTTCTCTTTAACGAAGGTAAAGTCATTCTTAAAGACGTTTTACTGTATGAGCTTTGTGCCTATCCTCCATCATTGTTTAAATATTAAACTATGATCTTAATGATAGACAAAGCACCATTTCAGTTCGAGAATGTAACGTATGACGAGTCGCTGGATGGGGGCTTCTCTCTCTCTACAGAATACCATGGTGTAAAGGGACTACCAACGATGACAGTGAATTCCTATGCAGAGTTCACTTCTCTTACCTACGGGACAGTTTTTGTCATTACTGATGGATGTGAAAATGGACCATCCACAGAGGATGACACTCACCGACGTATGTCAGGTAACTGCATTATTACAACAAGTTAATTTCTTGCCGGACACATAATTCGCTGGAAGAAAGTACCACTTCTTGTCCAATAGCACCAATAAACACTTCGTTAGTGAATGAATACCTCACTATAAGTGGATTCACAGTAACACAGCTCATGGTACTGGAGACGCTGAAACTAAGATGGCCAGTGCTACAGTATAACTAGGCCAAGTACCTAAAGTCACTGTCATTAAGGAAGATACTGACGTCCTCATTAATCTGATTACAACCGCAAACCCTGGGACTCTGCACTCTCGTGGTGATGTTGAACAAAAAAATTGCGAAGAGATCAACGTTCGATATTAAGAGCATTATAACGACATCTGCAAACAATTGCTCTTCATACTTACTTTCACCGGATGTGACTATACGTACCAAATATATGGCATGGGAAAGTCTAAGGCTGTATACAAACTGATTTATGAGAGCAAGTTTTCCAGTTTGTCAAACCTCCAGGTCTAAATCCATTAATTATCGCCTTAACCTGGAAACGGAGATGCTCTGTTTGATGGTAATTCAAAAGAGGTAAACACTCTGTATCTTCAAACTCTAGGAGAAAGTCTGCTGCTGTTGCTGCTGCTCAGTGTTAGGTTACTGCAGAGCGCCTTTACTCCAATTAATCTGCAACAAAGTACCAGCGCGATGCATCTTTATAATATCGAATCCAAGAAATGTAGTCGGAAGTAAAAGAGTAACTATGTGATGGATACTGAAAAGCAACGGATTCTACCCAGTTGTATTATATGTAAACTATCCCTTTCTCAAGGGTTATCGACATTGATGGCAGCTCTACAGCGTTATGCCTCAGTATGTTCTGTAGCAGCAAGACGACGGGTTTTCTTACGAATTTGGAAGAGAAATTGTTATTATGATAATCAAAAAGAAGCGCTAGACCTACAAGGGTCATACAGCGCGACAGAAGTGAAAATAAATTAGAAAGTGAAGACTCAGATGATAGTGAGTAATGTTTCATTGCTGGAGAAAATTAATTTCTCATACAACCCAGCATTTTTTCATTGAAAGTTTTTGCAATGTAATACAAGGGAAGCGCTACGGGAGGTACCAGGAATTTTAATTAGATTACAAAGTAATAATAATAATAATAATAATAATAATAATAATAATAATAATAATAATAATAATAATAATAATAATAATATTATTATTATTATTATTATTATTATTATTATTATTATTAATTATTATTAATAATAATAATAATAATAATAATAATAATAATAATAATAATAATAATAATAATAATATTAATAATAATAACTGTCTGTTTTCTCATTAATGTGTTTGAGAGCTTTACTAATTTGTAATCCAGAGTTCATAGATGAGGAAATATCCAAAATTTATGAAATAGGTAATGATTTGAAATACCCAAGAAACGTAATTGATAAATCTTTTAAAGTTGCTAAAAATACTTTTTACAATCCAAAAAGGGACAACCAGCCTTATTCAACTAAAAATATGTTGGTTCTCCCTTACCATGAAAACTTGGTTGATATGCCTTCTCTTCTTAAGACTTTTATTATTAAAGTTGTATTCAAAAATATTGATACAGTAAAAAAACTTTTGATAAAGAATTCCCCCCAAAATGCTGATGGATGTGTCTACAAGATTCCTTGTAAAATTTGCGATAAAGTTTGCTACAGTCAAACTGGTAAAAATCTCGAACTAAGATTAAAACAACATAAATATAGCATTAGAACTGGACAAGAATCCAATGCTCTATTTATTCATGTGAGATATTTTAACCATCCAATTGATTTTCAAAAAGTTGAGAAAGTTGTATCAAGCAAGTCCATGGTCGACAGGAATGTAATTGAATCTTGTTTTATGAAAAGCAGTTTTGACAATAATATGAATATTTCCTTTGGTTTATATAAATTAAATCCATTTATAATTAATAGAATTTGGGGAGAATTTAATAATACATTGGACAAATAATAATTTTTAAAATTCTTATTTCTTGGGTAGAATAGTTTGTTGGTGGGTTGTGTGAAGGACCTGTCTAGTTGGGCCGGCGGGCCTGCTGCAGTGTTCCCTTTCTTATGAGTCGCGCATCAGGTGTTTTCTTTGTTGTGGGATCTGATAGTGAGGTGTGGGCTAGACCCTTATATATACCTTCCTTTGATGCTCTACTTTCATAGTTCCTTGATAATGTGAGTAGTCACGAAAGCGCTTGGAATTTCTCTATTCTTTCACAGTGGTTGTTTTGCATATATATATATATTATATATATATATATTATATATATATATATATATATATATATATATATATATATATATATATATATATATATATATATAATATATATATGCAAAACAACCACTCTGAAAGAATAGAGAAATTCCAAGCGCTTTCGTGACTACTCACATTATCAAGGAACTATGAAAGTAAAGCATCCAAGGAAGCTATATAAGGGGTCTGGCCAGCACCTCACTATCAGATCCCACAACGGTTAAACACGTGACGCGCGGCGACCCAACTTGGATAGGTCCTTTGCACAACTCACCCACACACTATTCTACCCAAGAAAATTTAAAAATTATTATTTGTCCAGTGCATTATTAAATCTTCTTCCAAATTCTATTAATTATAAATGGATCTAATTTATAAAACCAAAGGAAATATTCATATTATTGTCAAAACTGCTTTTTATGAAACAAGATTCAATTATATTCCTGTCGACCATATATATATATATATATATATATATATATATTATATATATATATATATATATATATATATATATATATATTATATATATATATATATATATATATGCAAAACAACCACTGTGAAACAATAGTGAAATTCCAAGCGCTTTCGTGACTACTCACATTATCAAGGAACAATAAAAGTAATACATCAAGGAAGGCATATAAAGGGTCTAGACCACACCTCCCTATCACATCCCACAACAAAGCAACACCTGATGCGCAACGACACGCGACTCATAAGAAAGATAACACTGAAGCAGGCCCGCTGGCCCAACTAGACAGGTCCTGCACGTCATTCCACAAACAAACTATTCTGCCCAAGAATTAAGATTTATTTTTTGTCCAATGTATTATTAAATTCTTCCCAAATTCTATCAATTATAAATGGATCTAATTTATATAAACCAAAGGAAATATTCATATTATTTCAAAACTGCTTTTTATGAAACAAGATTCACTTATATTTCTGTAGACCATGGACTTGCTTCATACAACTTTCTTAACTTTTTGAAAATCAATTGGATGGTTAAAATCTCTCACATGAATAAAAAGAACATTGGAATCTTGTCCAGTTCTAATGCTATATTCATGTTGTTTTAATCTTAGTTCGAGACGCTTACCAGTTTGACCGTAATAAACTTTATCACAAATTTTACAAGGAATCTTATAGACACATCCAGCAGCATTTTGAGGGGAATTCTTTATAAAAAGTTTTTTTTATTGTATCAAGATTTTTAAATACAACTTTGATATTAAAAGTCTTAAGAAGAGAAGGCATATCAACCAAGTTTTCATGGTAAGGGAGAACCAACATATTTTTAGTTGAATAAGGCTGGTTGTCCCTTTTTGAATTGTAAAAAAGTGTTTCTAGCAATTTTAAAAGATTTATCAATTGCGTTTCTTGGGTATTTCAGATCATTAGCTACTTCATAAATTTCGGATATTTCTTCATCTATGAACTCTGGACTACAAATACGCAAAGCTTTCAAAAATATTGATGAGAAAACAGACAGTTTAACTCTATAAATAACAGAAAAAGGCACAATACCGTGACTGGAACGATACACAAATAACCCGCACATAGAAGAGAGGAGCTTACGACGACGTTTCCGTCCGACTTGGACCATTTACAAAGTCACACTAACCAGAATTGGAGTAGGACGGGTATATATAAGCAGGAAGAGGTAGTGGTAGTAGTAGTAGAAGCAGTAGTGGTAGTAGTAGTAGTGGCAGCAGTAGTAGAAGTGGTAGTAGTGGTAGTAGTGGGGAATGAAGGAGGAGGAGCCAGTCAAATACAAAGAAGGGGGAGCACTGCAAGGCAGCTAGGTGCCCACAGAGGGAGAGCAAGTGCACAGAGGTGGGGGGAAGGGGAAGTGATGGAATAAATAATGAAGGAACAGAATCACAAGACAGAAGAAAGAAAGACAACCCAGAGGAGAAAAAAGAAGGAAAGAGGAAAGGGGAAGAGGGAGAAGAAGAAAAAGAAAAAATTAGGAATCAGGTTAAGTCACGAGTGTTCAGAAGTTTGGAGCATTTTACATTGTAGTGGGAGAGGAAGGCATCTACAGAGACGAAGCCAGGACTAAGATTCATACAAGGAAAGTTGTGGATTCAACTAGACGGCGACTGTTAGAGTTGGAAATAGGGAAGACAGAATAATAGTGTACATAGGAACAGTTATTTGTAGATTTTCTGTAAATTTTAAATTTGAATTCATTATTACCCTTAATAATTAAAACATCTAGAAAACGCAATGAGTTATTTTCCTCAAACTCAACAGTAAAGTTTATAGAATTGGCTAAGCTATTTAATTTAACAAAGAAATGGTGTATATCTACATTCTTGGGAATAAGACACAAAATATCATCAACATATCTGAACCATTTAGCTCTATTAGCGAGGATTGTGTTAAGCAGCCTTGTTTCGAAAAATTCTATGTATAGGTTATTAAGAACATGTGAAAGAGGATTTCCCATTTATTATTAAATACAAATTTTGCATCAACAATGCAAAGTTTAATAAGTTTAATGATAGTAGGAACTGGCAATGGTAAATCATAATTAACAAGTTCTTCAGATAAGAAACTTAATAAATCATCAACAGGAACTTTCGTAAACAAGGAAGTAACATCAAAACTAACCATGTTAAAATCATTTAGTCAGTAAGGAACTTAATTTATCAACTATATCTATGTTGTTTTTAACATTAAAGTTAGAAATTTTGCCAACAATAGGGCTCAAAATGTCAACAAGCCATTTGGATAATTTATATGAAACTGATCCCATGGAGCTAATAATTGGACTGACTGGATTACCCGGTTTATGTGTTTTTATTAGTCCATACATGTAAGGTAAAGATGGATTAGTGGAAGTAAATTGTTTGATTAATTCATCTTTACCTTTCAATAGAAGTTTTATTGTTTTATTGAAATTGTTGTTAACAGTTTCTAAGGGATTCTTTCTAAGTTTAGAATAGGTTTCAGTATCATCTAAGAGACTGTACAGTTTTTCTTGGTAATCATTTTCTTTCATAATTACTATTGCATTTATTTTATCTGCTTTGGTAAGGCGGAAATTTTTATTATTATTAAGTGTATCATAAGACTTAAAGAATCTTTGAGGGCAATTGCGAATGTTTTGTTTTAACATGATGGTGAGGTGTGGTCTAGACCCTTTATATGCCTTCCTTTGATGTATTAATTTTATTGTTCTTTGATAATGTGAGTAGTTACGAAAGCGCTTGGAATTTCACTATTCTTTCACAGTGGTTGTTTTGCATATTCTGAAATCACCCGTTTACTGCGATCCTATTGAATGTATATATATATATATATATATAATATATATATATATATATATATATATAATATATATATATATATATATATATATATAATATATATATATATATAAATGCATATATATATATATATATATATATATATATATATATATATATATATATATATATATATAAATATATATATATATATATATATATATATATATGTCGTGCCGAATATGCAAAACTGGTCAATTAGCAAGAACTCATTTAAAATAAAATCCTTCCTGAAATTTTCTCTTATACGTTTAAAGATATATTTTTTTCATTAATGTTGATGTAAAAATTTATAATTTTGCACCAAAAGGAACTTAGAAAACTTACCTAACCTTATAATAGCAAGAGCAGTTTATTTTAGCCTAACCCAACTAAATATATTTTAAATTTGTTTACAATAATTTAATACTAAACAAACACAGTGAAATATATATTTTTTCGATAGGTTCAGAATGATTTTGGCGAAATTATTGCCTAAACAAATTTTCATTTCTCCTGTATGGCAAGATGAGTGTTGCTATTCAAGCCAAGATCGCAAGTTCTGCCTATTCGGCACGACATATATATATATATATATATATATATATATATATATATTATATATATATATAATATATATTATATATATATATATATATATGTATTCAACAACTCGGCCCTCTTCCACCGATGCAGGGTGAGCCAAAGAGAAAGAAAATCCCCAAAAAGAAAATACTTTCATCATCATTCAACACTTTCACATCACTCACACATAATCACTGTTTTTGCAGAGGTGCCCAGAATACAACAGCTTAGAAGTATATACGTATAAAAATACACAATATATCTCTCAAAACTGCCAATATCCCCAACCCCTCCTTTAGAGTGCAAGCATTGTACTTCCCATTTCCAGGTTTCAAGTCCGGTTATATAAAATAACCGGTTTCCCTGAATCCCTTCACTAAATATTACCCTGCTCACACTCCAACAGATCGTCAGGTCCCAAATACCATTTGTCTCCATTCACTCCTATCTAACACGTTCACTCACGCTTGCTGGAAGTCCAAACCCCTCGCCCACAACACCTCCTTTACCCCTTCCCTCCAACCTTTTCGAGGACGACCCCTACCCCGCCTTCCTTCCTCTACAGGGGAAGGAAGGCGGGGAAGGGGCTCAACAAACCTTCTTCACCCCTCTGACTAATACTTTTATTAACTCCACACCTTCTTCTAATTTCCACACTCCGAATTTTCTGCATAATATTTACACCACACATTACTCTTAGGACATCTCCACTGCCTCCAACCGTCTCCTTGCTGCAGCATTTACAACCCAAGCTTCACACCCATATAAGAGTGTTGGTACTACTATACTTTCATACATTCTCTTCTTTGCCTCCATAGATAACATTTTTTGCCTCCACATATACCTCAATGCACCACTCACCTTTTTTCCATCATCAATTCCATGATTAATCTCATCCTTCATAAATCCATCTGCTGACACGTCAACTCCCAAATAAATGAAAACAGCAACCACCCAGGGAAGTACTACTGTCCTGCCAGATGACTGTGAAACAGGAACCTGTAACTGTTTTGCATGTTGGTAGGATTGCTGGTTTCTTTTTCTGTCTCATAAACACGCTAGATAACAGGGATATCTTGCTACTCCTACTTACACTTTGGCCACACTTCACAGACACGCACATGCATATATATATACATATATATATACTTACATCTAGGTTTTTCTCTTTTTTATAAATAGCTCTTCTGCAAGAATGGTATATAATGCCGACAAGATGAAATTAAGACGCATGTGCAACATCTGGGTATCTTTATTGTAGACGTTTCGCCATCCAGTGGCTTTATTAATACAAATTCTAGGACATAGCTTAAAGACAGTAGGACTATATACAGAAGATGAGGTAATCAGTCCCTCAACCTTGGAGTAGGTGCGAAGAGCACCTACTTGACCATCTCTTTGGGAAGGACCTACTTCCACTGGGAAATCCCGCCTACCAGTGACTATGCCCTCGTCTGATACACCTGACGTTACTATATAAGCGAGAGCGCCAGGCTCCTTGCTTCTGCTTCAGATTCTCCACAACTACGGTGCTCTTCGCACCTACTTCAAGGATGAGGGACTGATTACCTCATCTTCTGTATATAGTCCTACTGTCTTCAAGCTATGTCCTAGAATTTGTATTGATGAAGCCACTGGATGGCGAAACGTCTACAATAAAGATACCCAGATGTTGCACATGTGTCTAAATAGCTCTTGTTCTTCTTTATTTCTTCTACTGTTCATGGGGAAGTGGAAAAGAATCTTTCCTCCCTAAGCCATGCGTGTCGTATGAGGCGACTAAAATGCCGGGAGCGATGGGCTAGTAACCCCTTCTCCTGTAGACATTTACTAAAAAAGAGAAGAAGAAAAACTTTATAAAACTGGGATGCTTGAATGTTCGTGGATGTAGTGCGGATGACAAGAAACAGATGATTGCTGATGTTATAAATGAAAAGAAGTTGGATGTCCTGGCCCTAAGCGAAACAAAGCTGAAGGGGGTAGGGGAGTTTCGGTGGGGGGAAATAAATGGGATTAAATCTAGAGTATCTGAGAGAGTTAGAGCTAAGGAAGGGGTAGCAGTAATGTTGAAGGATCAGTTATGGAAGGAGAAAAGAGAATATGAATGTGTAAATTCAAGAATTATGTGGATTAAAGTAAAGGTTGGATGCAAAAAGTGGGTCATAATAAGCGTGTATGCACCTGGAGAAGAGAGGAATGTAGAGGAGAGAGAGAGATTTTGGGAGATGTTAAGTGAATGTATAGGAACCTTTGAACCAAGTGAGAGAGTAATTGTGGTAGGGGACCTGAATGCTAAAGTAGGAGAAACTTTAGAGAGGGTGTGTAGGTAAGTTTGGGTGCCAGGTGTAAATGATAATGGGAGTCCTTTGATTGAACTTTGTATAAAAGGGGTTTAGTTATAGGTAATACATATTTTAAGAAAAAGGGATAAATAAGTATACAAGATATGATGTAGGGCGAAATGACTAGTTTGTTAGATTATGTATTGGTATATAAAAGACTGTTGAGTAGACTTCAGGTTGTACATGTTTATAGAGGGCCAAGATAAATCAGTTTCACTTTTTTGTTGTAGCTACACTGAGAGTAAAGGTAATGGGATACAAGGAGAATAGAAGCATCACGGAAGGGGGAGGTAATGTTTATAAACTAAAAGAGGAGGCAGTTAGGGTAAGATATAAACAGCTATTGGAGGATAGATGGGCTAATGAGAGCATAGGCAATGGAGGCAGTGGAGATGTCATGTCTGAGGGCAATGTGTGGTGTGAATATATGCAGAGAATTTGTATTTTGGAAGTTAGGAGGAGGTGGGGATTATCAAAACTGTTGTCCAAGGGCTGAGGAAGGGTTGTTGAGGTGGTTCGGACATGTAGAGAGAATGGAGTGAAACAGAATGACTTCAAGAGTGTATCAGTCTGTAGTGGAAGGAAGGCGGGGTAAAGGGGTCGGCCTAGGAAAGGTGGAGGGGCCGGTTTAAAAAGGTTTTGTGTGCGAGGGGCTTGGACTTCCAGCAGGCATGCGTTTAGCGTGTTTATAGGAGTGAATGGAGACAAATGGTTTTTAATACTTGACGTGCTGTTGGAGTGTGAGCAAAGTAACATTTATGAAGGGGTTCAGGGAAACCGGTAGGCCGGACTTGAGTCCTGGAGATGGGAAGTACAGTGCCTGCACTCTGAAGGAGGGGTGTTAATGTTGCAGTTTAAAAACTGTAGTGTAAAGCACCCTTCTGGCAAGACAGTGATGGAGTGAATGATGGTGAAAGTTTTTCTTTTTCGGGCCCCCTGCCTTGGTGGGAATCGGCCAGTGTGTTAATAAAAAAAAATTCACTTCTTCCATACTCCTCCCAAATTTGATATCCAATTTTTCTTTATCTAAATCATTTGATGCTCTCATCACCTTACTCTTTTCTATGTTCACTTTCAACTTTCTACCTTTACACACATTCCCAAATTCGTCCACTAACCTTCGCAATTTTTCTCCCATAAGCACAGTATCATCAGCAAAAAGTAACTGTGTCAATTCCCATTTTGAATTAAATTCCACATAATTTAATCCCACCCCTCTCCCGAACACCCTAGCATTTACTTCTTTTACAACCCCATCTATAAATATATTAAACAACCATGGTGACATTACACATCCCTGTCTAAGACCTACTTTTATCGGGAAGTAGTCTCCCTCTCTTCTACACACCCTAACCTGAGCCTCACTATCCTCATAAAAACTCTTTACAGCATTTAGTAACTTACCACCATATACTTGCAACATCTGCCACATTGCTTCTCTATCCACTCTATCATATGCCTTTTCTAAATCCATAAATGCAATAAAAGCTTCCCTACCTTTATCTAAATACTGCTCACATAAATGCTTCAATGTAAACACTTGATCTACACATCCCTACCCACTCTAAAACCTCCTTGCTCATCCGCAATTCTACACTCTCTCTTACCTCTAATTCTTTCAATTATAACCCTACCCTACACTTTTCCTGGTATACTCAGTAAACTTATTCCTCTATAATTTTTACAAGTCTCTTTTGTCCCTTTCCCTTTATATAAAGGGACTATACATGCTCTCCGCCAATCCCTAGTTACCTTCCCCTCTTTCACACATTTATTAAAAAAAAAAATTCCAACCCAAACCCCAAACACTTTTGTCCCCCCCCTGTTTTTAACATTTCTGTCATGATCCCATTATTTCCCAAGCTCCCTTTACCCCCTTTCATTTTTTTGTAATGCCTCACAACCCCCCCCCTCACTACACCCTGCTTTTTTAAATCCTAAAAGTTGATTTTCCTCTTGACCATTTGCTTTAAAATTAGGGCCTCCATTTCTTGGGTCGAAAATTTAAAAGTTCCTCAAAATTTTCTCCCCTTTCCCAAAAAACTCCCTTCCCCATTACTAACTCCCTTCTCTGTTTTTAACTAATAAACCCCTTTTGGTTCCCAAGGTTTTTCAAAAAATTTTTTAAAACTCCCCTTTTAAATTTTTTTTTTTTTCTTTAAATTTTTCCTTGACAGGGGCCTCTCCCCCTCTTCATCTGTTTCTCCTTTTGAAATCTCTCACCCTCTCTTGCCTTTTTTTTACTTCCATTACTTATTTCTTCTTAAAAACACTACCTTTTTCTTTTTTATCAAAACCCTTTACTTCATAATTCCCCAAATTGAACCATAAAACCCACATGCAGTATTTTGGCCATGCGCTATTTTCCCTTCACCCGGGGGTTTACCAACATTTTGAGGATGGAAACCCGATGAAGCCAGCCAGCCAAAAAAGCCGGGGAAAAAAATTACACCCAACAATGAAAAAAGAGGCACATGTCGGTTTGTTTTGGAGGGTTTCGAGCACGCAACGGGGGAGGGCCCCCCATTCTTTGCACAAAATGGGTGTGCGGATCCATTTTCCCCCCAGCGAGCGCAGCCCACGCCTCCACAGGCGATGAAAATTTCCAATGGAAACCTTCTTCACTTGCAAAAACCTTCTGCTGGCATTCAAATCGACTGTGGGGAGTACACTGTCCCAACCCTTTTTAAGGGGCTCGCCCATATGCAACAGGGAAATTCACAGACCTTTTAAAGGGGGTTTGAAGGGAGGCCCCAACCCTCTTAAAACCCCGAGGGCCCCACCCAATGCATGGGCTAAAACCTACTCTTATTGGGGCAATGTCTGTTTTGGGCGTTCCTAAAAGCCCGATTAAAACTGCAAACCACGTCAGTTATCAAGGGCAGTGGAAATCCCCCAAAGAACGGATAATGTGTCCCTCTCCCCAAAATCGCAGGAATAAAAAGAGGTAGCCCCAAAAAAAAGGCCCCCCACTTGAAAACGAAAAAATTTTTGCGAAACAGGTTAGAAAAAAAAAATTGAAGAGGTAACACAGTGGGGCAATAAAAATTTAAATTAAAATTTTGAGACACTTACCCCAAGGTGAGACCCCCCGGCCCAAGCACTAAGAAAAGGAATCCAACCGGGGGACCCCAAAACCCATCAACGAAAACCCCTGAGAAGACCCCATCATGAAAAATTTAAAATTTTCCCAGAATCGGAAGTCTTTTAAGGCGATGGTCTTTTCCCGCGGATCTGCAGGGGGTTTAAAACCGGGAAATTTCGACCTCAGCACCTCAAAGAGATGGAAAATTCCGTACTCGGGAATCGGGGCATAAATTTCTTCCCCCGATTTAAAACAATTTTTTCGTCAACAATTGCCGGGGGGGCGAACCCCCAGAAAAAAATTAAAAAACCTTTTTTTTTGGAGCCACACTTTTTGTCCTTTGAAAGAAGGGGGAGGGGGGGAATCAGCCCCAATTCCCGGGTTGGAAACACTCTTCGCCGTCTCGTTGCCAAAGAAAGCATTTGAAAAAACATTCGCCAAAAAGCTCCCCCTTTTTTTCCCCAGCCACACCAACGGGTTTTGGGGGGTCTCTAAAGGCAGTGAAGCTGCAGCTCTTTGCAGCAAGGGCCGGGAATCGGGGAAACCTACCGGGAAGACAAGGCCATAAGCCCAATTTGTTTTTTAGAAATCCCTTTTAAATATGGTGAAGGGGAGATGCTGTTTTGCCAGCTGTTCGGGTTTGGGTTTCCCCGTCTTTTTCCCTTCATTTCAGCGGTTTACAGAAAAACTCTCAATTCTTTTCCCCTTGGGAAAAACCATAAAATTCCCAACTCAGAGGGTTTTCCCGAGGGTGACCCACCGCTCCACTTCTCTTCTGCTTGGCATAAGAGAACAAACTTCCGGGGCAAACGCAGTGAGCTCATATCTGGCCTGGATGACGGCACCTGGGGGGTACTGAAGAGTCCCTGGGGGGGGGACCTAAAAAACTGGGGGGGAAAACACAGGGAGAAGACTTGGGATTTATCCTAAAATCCCTCCAAGTGCGAAATATCACGGCAAACCCGGGAAAATAATCAATGCTGGGCAAAAAAGAACCCTCCCAGAAGTCTCAATTTTCAACTCCGTCCAACAGTCCCACCCCTTGGGGGGGCCCCGCTGGGTCCCCAGGCCATCGATACTGTCCTAGGGAAAAAATTGAATGCCCTGATGAGAATGGAGGGGGGAAAAATAAGCGTTTTTGATGCCCATGTTTGTTTTTGTATCTCCTCACAAGGTGTTTATATGCCAAGACTCACTTCTTCTTGAGATGGCCCCCTTTCTTTTGACCCCCAACATTTCGAGGGAATATGACGCACACATGAGATCAACTTTTTAAGAAGGCACTAAACCCGGGTCACTAGAGGATGAGAAAAGGGTTGGGGGCAACCCTCCTAGTGCGGATTGGGGGGTATAGGGGTGGTAAAGCAATGCATTTTGCTTTCCCTGATTTTCTTTTCTTCGTGTTTGGTTCCATTTGCTTAGTAAGAAGATATGCCCGGAAACGCTTGAGAGCCCTTGGGTAGGAGCAGCGTTTTCGGTGGGACCCCTTACGGGCTCCCCCCATTTGACCAGCTCCTCCCAAACAGCAAAACAGCCCCATTGGGCCCAAACCAAATCAGGGGAAAAAATCGCAACCAATGCTCTCCAGTGTTTCAGGAAAGAACAAAGTCGTCTCCTGGCAGTAAAGGGGGCACCAATCAGGAGTTTTTCCTGTTAGCGGGTTTCCCCAATTCCTCCGGGGGCACCCGTTCGCCCCAAAGGCTATTCGGTTTTGGTTTTGCTCTTCGCCTGCCGCCCCTTTCCTCACCAAAACATGGGGTGTTTTTTCGGCAGGGAAACAGCTGATCAATTCGGATTTCAGGGCCTCGTTTTCCCACCAGCAGAAGGGAAGTATGCCGGGCATGAGGAGATAAATGACATAATAAAGAGAAGCCTCGCCACACCCCTTTTGCCCAGCTCAACGAAAACCCCCAAATTTCAGGGGTCTGAGGGAAAGTAAAAAAAAGCGTCCTCAGGGGACCCACTATGCACCCTGGAAAAAATTTGGAAAAAGGATTCCCTTTGGGACTACACCTGTGCTCCCCACTTTGGCGGGACACCAAATTTGCCATACTCTGTGTGGAAGGGGGTGGAGTCCCAGCCACAGGGAGACCGGAAAGATCCGAAAATATGGGGGGCCCTTTCCCCCTTGCTAAAAACTTCTTCCAATAGGGTCGGAGACCCTTGGGGCATGGGGCAAGTTTTGCTCTAAAGTTCCTCAAAAAAGCTGGGTAAAAAAAGTATATAGAAAACCCAAAGGGCCACAGGGGGAACCCGCTTCTCTTTTTAGAGAATCAGGGGTTGCGATCCCGAGAGGGGAAAAACCTGCCCCCATTCTGGGCATGCGGCCCACCCCCGGGGAGCGGGTGGAAGGTTTTGAGAGGGAGTTGAGTTACCCATGTTTGTTTTACTTTCTGTTTTCATTTTTGTGAATTTTTTGTCCAATGTATTTTGTCTTTTAAAAAAAAAAACTTTTATTATTTTATATATTTTTTTTATATATAAAATATTTTATTTTATATATATATAAATATATATATATTTATATATAAAAATAATATATATATATACCCAAAAGTTTTATAGATATATATATTAAAATTTTATAATATACTAAGTAGTGTTTTTAAATTTTTACGAGGGTCTCCTCCTCTCGCGGGCCCCTCCGCTCAGTGGCTTTTCCCAAAGGGCCCCCTTTTACAGAGCGGTCTTTTTCCCGAGTGGCTTCCCCCCAAAAGGACTTCTACAGAGTTTGGGCTCCTTTTCACACCATGTGCTAATTGGGCCTTGACTCGCCCTCGAGACCACCCCACCCCGGGGACCACCTACCCCCGAGACCACCTCACCCTCGAGGGCCACCCCACCCTAAAAACCCCCCCCCTCAGCCCCCCACCCGTGGCCCCCCCCCGCCTCCCACGCCCCCCGGGGCCCCCCGCCCCCCCCCTCGCCCCCTTTCGCCCCCCGCCCGGGCGCCCCCGACCCAGCCGCCCCCCCGCGCCCTTTGCGCCCCGCCCGTTTGCGCCCCCCCGCGCCTTTACTGCGCCTTCTGGGAAGGGGGGTCGTCCGGATCGCCCCCGCCCCCCCGAAATTTTTTCCCATTTTTTTTTAATTTTTTTTTAGTTTTTTTGCCCTCTCCTCGGATCAAAATTTTTTAGGGTTCCCCCCCCCGTTCACCCCCCCCCAATTTTTTTTTCGTTTTAAAACAAAGACTAAATTTTATTGGGGTCAAAATTTTTGGGGTACCCCTCCTTCCCCCCCCAATTTTTTTTTCTCGATAATACAAAGACTCCTTTTCCTTGGATCAAGGTTTTTTTCGGGTAATTCAAAAATCTCCACTCCCCGGATCAAATTTTTTTGGATTCCCCCCCTCAGGGTAAGCATTCAAAAGAAAATCCTGTGGGGGGAAATGGTACTCTCTCTTATACAGGTCCCAAAAAAGTGTGACGTCACCCCCCTGTGTATACTCGGCGGGCAGTGACGTCCGTGAGGGCCCCAAAAATTTCGGGGGTGAAACTTGGGCGGGTTCCCCCTATGGGCAGGGCGTCACCCCGATGACCCCCACACACACGGCGAAAACTTGTCGGGCTTCCCCCAATCTCAGTATTAACATTTCATTTACAAAAATGGGAAAAAAAATTTTACTTTAACCCCGGTTTAAACCCAAAAAATTTCACCCTTTTTTTTTGTTTAAAACCCCCAACAATCCCACAATTTTTTTCAAAAAACAACCCCCAAGTTTGGGAAATTTTTCTGTTTTAAATATTTAAACTCAGGTCCCCCACGAAGTTAACCCTTTTTTTTCTCTCCTCCTCCCCACCCTCCCGAAAAACCCACACCAAACCCAAAACCCTCACAAATTTTTACTCACAATTTCCCCAATTTTTTTTCGTTTTAAAATAATTTTATCAGAAAAGTCCCAAACACTTTTAACCCTTTTCCTTAATTCACTTGACACAAATTTACATATTTCAAGGTTAATACGCACACACACCCCCACTTTACTTTTAAAAACCCCTTTTAAAAAACCTCATAAATCATTTGGGTTTCTCAAAAAATACCTTTGAAAATTTTTTAAACACTGAAAAAACTTCCAAAATTTCATTTTGAATACTCCAAAATAAGAATTTTACAGCCCCAATTTATCTGCACTTACACAATTTTATTAAATTTTCAAAATCTTTCCCCCCCCAAAATCCTCCCTCGTCTCTAGACTTTACAAAAATTATAAAAAAACTTAAAAAACACTTTAAATTTGAAAAATCACCCCAAAAAAAACCATCAATTACCCCCTTTTTTAAAAACCCCAAAAAAATCACTCGAACACCCCCCAAACACCTTTGAATACCTTTTTTCCGAACACCTTTTAAGTTTCTCTATAAATCATTTAACACCTTCTAAAAAAAACCTTTGAATAACCTTTAAAACACCATTTGGTACTCCCCAAAAAACCCCCTGAATACTACTAAAAAAAACCACTGAATACATCAAAAAAACCACAAAATCACCTAAACAAGATCAACACCCCCCATCCCCCAACACCCCAACACCCACAAACCCACACACCCACAACCCACAAAACCCCACCCCCCAACCAACAACCCACAATTTTTTCCCGTTTTAAAATAAAATTTTAAAAGAAAAAAAATTTCCCAAAAAAAAACCCCCTTTTTATCATCTTTCTTTTGGGATCTCTAGTTCGACTAATTACCCCCAACCCTCATCCAAAAAACCCAAATTTTTTTCACAATTTTTTTTTCCCCTTTTTTTTACTGAATCTTAAAATTGTAACACCATTCCTCTTTTCAATTTCCCAAAATTCTAATAAAATCCTTTTCCATACCCATGTTTCCCTTTTATCCACATAAATTATATTATACTCGCATCAAGTAATTTTCACCCACCCAATTAATTTCACATGTTTCAACACCCCCCCATTCTTTTTCCCAAAATATTTTTAACTTTTCAATTCTATAATTTTTTTTTAAAAAATTCGCACTTTCCCTTTTTTTTTAGTAAAAAACTCCCCTAAATTTTATTAAATTTTTTAATTTCAACCCTCCCAAACCCCCTTCCCTCTCACCCGCTTTTTTTCACACCCCTCACCCACTCGAAACACACCTTTCTAAAACAACAAAAAATCACATTTCACCCCCACAAATGCACTCATCACCCATCTAAAAACCCCACAAAAAATCACTGTAAACAAGAAATTCCAAAACTTTGACCACCTAACACCCACAAACCACACACAACACACACACACCTAACAAACCTAACCGACTAACCAACTAACCTAACCTAACCTAAACCTATCTTAAAACCTATCCTAAACCTAATCTAACCTAACCTAACCTATCTAACCTTTCGTAACCTAACTTAATAACCTAACCTAACCTAACCGAACCTAATTTAAAACATAACCTAACCTAACCTAACCGAACCTAACCGAACCAACCTAACCAAACCAACCCCTAACCAACCTAACCAAACCTAAACCTACCTAACCTAACCTAACCTAACCTAACCTAACCTAACCTAACCTAACCTATTTTAACCTAACCTAACCTAACCTATCCTATCCTAACCTTACCTAACCTAACCTAACCAACCTAACCTAACCTAACCTATCCTAACCAAACCTAACTTTCCAAAACCTAACCTAACCAAACCGAACCGAACCGAACCTAACCTAACCTAACCTAACCTAAACCTAACCTAACCGAACCTAACCTAACCTAACCTAACCTACCTAACCTAACCTATCCTAACCTATCCAAAAACCAAAACCTAACCTAACCTAACCTAACCTAACTTATCCTAACTTAACCTAACCTAACCTAACTTAACCTAACCTAACCTAACCTAACTTATCCAAACCCTAACCTAACCTAACCTAACCTAACCCTAACCAAACCCTAACCTAACTTATCCTAACCTAACCTAACTAAACCTAACCTAACCTAACCTAACCTAACCTAACCTAACTTATCCAAAACCAAACCAAAACCTAACCTAACCTAACCTAACCAAACCTAACCTAACCAAAACTTATCCTAACCTAACCTAACCTAACCTAACTTATCCTACTCAAACCCACTAAAATCACTGTAACCAAGATATTCACAAAACTCTATGACCACCTAACACACACACACACACACACACAACACACACACACACACACACACACACACAACACACACACACACACACACACACACACACACCTCACTTTGCTTTGAACACCTTCAAAACACTCTCATACATCATTTGAGACCACGTTTTCTCAATATCTCTCATCCACAACCTTTATCATCTCATACAAAAACAACCCCAAGATTACTTCGAACATTTCTCATAAATCATTTGAATACTCACATAAACACCTTTAAAACATTTCCAAAACACTGAAGCACTTCCAAATATCATTTGATTACTCCCAAAAAAGATTTATCATCTCTAGTCTATCTACACTTACACATTTCATTAACTGAATTACAACACATCCACCATACTACTCCCTCAGTCTCCAGACTTTACAACATTAACACAAAAAAATAACTCAGACACTTATGACATGAGACATTTTACCAAAACTAACAAAACACATATCTGTTATATCTCCAATATCTAAGATCACCACAATCAAGACGTTTGCCAAATTTTTATAACCCCCACCACTAAGACCACACATTTTTTTTTGTACACATTCTCTTTAAAACATCATCATAACGAAGATCACTATAAACTATCTATACTTTTACTAAGAAACACATAACATTTTGTCTTCTCTAACTCACACACCAATTACATTCTCATTCACACTTACACATTTCATTAAATTACAACTCATCCCCCCAAACTCCTCCTCATTCTCCGGACTTTACAACATTGCACAAAAAAAAACTAACTCATACACTTTTGACATGGACATTACCATATCAAAACACAAATTTTAA
>NC_069422.1:14635661-14693051 GCF_026875155.1 Cherax quadricarinatus
CAGAAGAGGATTGTCAGAGTCTGTCTCATTAGTCTGGGTAGCAAATATCCTCAACATCGCATACTAATTTCATATGATCTAAATGCGATCTTTGTATTTGCCAGTACTAATTTCTCTAACCTTATACTTATTTCCAGAGATATGTTCTACAACTCGATAAGGTCCGACAAAACTTTTGATCAGCTTTGGAAATTGCAGACGTTTTGTTAAATTTAATCAGCATAACTCTCCGAACCTACTTTGATTTTGGATGGCTTACAGGGCTATTAGTTACTCTAGTAAATTCTGCTGTTGCTTTATGAAGTTTTTTCACGGATTCTTCTAAAAAACCACTTTGAGCTAAGCTGGTACGAGTTGCACGAAATCATCAGGGTTGAAAATTAGGTTTCGGAGTGGAATATAACAACTCATAGGGTAACCGCTTGTCTACACCATACAATGCATAATTGTGGAGTATCACCTATGGAAGCATTGTAAGCAGAAATTATGGCACACTGGACATCTGGTATAACTTCATCCCAAGTTTCACAAATTGGGGTTTGATAGTGGCTCTCAAGACATCAAGAACTTTCTTATTGGTTCGTTCCGCTAACCCATTGCTGGCAGGATGAATGAGGAACAATGGTGGATTTAAAAGATCTTGTATAAAGTACACAAATTTTCAAGAATTTAATTACAGAATTCACCTCCATTATCTGTTACTAAGGACTTTGGGGTGGTAGGGCCTGCAGATAATGCGTTCTTTAAAACGCTTTAGCTACTGTCTCTGCAGTCTTATCTGCAATAGGAACTAACTCACAATATCTGGTGAAATGGGTCTACCAAAACACACAGATGTTTGTTGCCTTGGAGGGAACATTTAAAATTAGTTAACAATCAAGGGCAACTCTTTCCCACGGTTCGCTATGGTTGGGTACACTTGGATTGGGTTAGGACCATTGACATTTCCTTTATGCTGCATACAGACACTACATTTCTTAACATACTCGGAAATGTCAGTTGCCAAAACGTGGCCAAAAGTATTTCATTCTGGCTTGTTTCACAGAACGATCCATACCAGGGTGGGGCAACACTGGTGCATCATGAACTAGCTGTAGAGCTACGTTAAACTAGTGACTGTGGAATTACTAATGGTAAACTCTTCTGCTTGGAGTACCCAACTCGGCTGTTCGATACAGTAATTCTTGACTCATCAAAAAGTCACTAAGGGTGCTGGTGGCTTTACAGAAAAAGAATGGGATCTTCCTGGAGAAGGAATCGAATCACACAAGACCACATGGGATCTATTCTTTGTGCATTTTTGCATCCTCGACAGTAAATGGAGGAATCTGCAGAAAACTACACTAACGTGTCGCGATAAAGCATCAGCGACTACTTTTTGATTGCCAGGTAAATGTTCAAAGTGGGAGAACTCTTGGATAGTCAAGGTCCATCTGGCTAACCTTCCAGTAGGCTGTTTTTTCTGGAATAATAGGTAACAGTTCTTCCTTACTGGAGGAAAGAACAAACTCGGTGGAATGGATGACTCCCCCCGGTTGAAAAATTAACGCTATAACACTCAATATGAGCAAGGGAGAACGAATCTACTATCTCAAACTGCAAGCACAGGAGAAAAGAAATGAACACGGTGAACAATGCTGATATTCAATCTGAGTCGCACACAGTGACAAGAGGTATCAGCTATAAAGAAACTACACTTACAACATTAACATGTGAAAGTTATTCGAGAAATAACTTCTTACAATGCACTGATTACTGTCAACTAGGATGGGATCACAATCTGGAACACTTACAGACACTCTAGTGAGAGCACTAGCCGCAACAGAGACGTCTTTCTGCAGACGGCATGTGACATCAACAAGAGATGGCATTACTAGTTGCAAGTAATTGTTTTCCGACAAGGCGTCCCCTGTGGAGAAACTACTACTCGAACTAGCAGGCATTGCAGGGATAGGTTGTGCACTCAAGGCACTGAGCGTCCTCGGACACTTGAGGCATCGGACTATCCTGCAAATCTGAAGGTATAGGTGGAACACTGATGGGAGTGACAGAATTACCAGTGCCTGACCGCTTGGGTACGCTACTGGAGAATGCATTAGCTTGTAAGGACTTTTAATCCGTACATCATACTCTGCAGGGAGTATAACAGATTTCGGATCCAACTGGTAACCCCAGAATGGGGAACGATTAAGTCGTCAATTTGTGCCCTGCCATCGATAAGGGTCCCAGCACAATGCGTAAGTCTCGCATGGAAGCAAATCCAGTAGAAGTCACCAGGGAAAGTAAATCTGGTCGACAACAAGGAAGGAAGCAGTGAAGTCTCTACCTTGATAGAAAGGTTAGGGAAGTCCGACCTCGGACACGCAGGTGAGAACCAGATACTCCACTAAGGGAGGACACAGGAGTCGGTTCTACGAAAAGGGACATTCGAATTTTCTTACCCTTTAAACAAACTAGACCTAATAAATTTGATTTTGCCACCGAGTCCAAAATGAACGGGGCATTATAAACAGATGCTTGCACATGGGCCATGTTGCATTGGAAGTTTTGTGCAAAAAAAAGGGGTGGTTTGTCACAGAAAAAACTTTTTTTCTACTCCACCCCCAAAATATCTATGCCCAAGACATGTGAAGATCAGCGGGGGTTGTCATTTCGAGCGCTTAAGGCTTAAAAGGGAATAGGGAGGGTGTACTCATTATCACCTACTGTCCCGGGGACGGTTTTGACTGGGGGCTCGAATTCCCCCGAATTGGGAAAAAGAACGAGTGGTTCTGGTAGTTTGAAAATTGAAAGAATAAACCCCGGGTTTTTGGTTATTTTAAAAACCACGAGATCTGTTTCCTCTACGGGTTTTTCGTTCGACCACGGCATTGGAGCCAGGGTAGAGGTGTGTTGGAGGGGGTGAGGTTCTCTGGCTCCTACCGTGATGGGCCCTGGGGGGTTAAAACAACTTGGGAGAATACGGAAAAGAATAAGGAAGGATGTTTTGGGGATAGTGGATAGGAAATGTGATATGCAACATAAATGCGGTATAAATATTCCCCCGCAATATGTCAAGTATGGGTTTTTGGTGATGTCTTTAGTTAAGATTGTATGTTTATTTGGGGGTGAATGCTTAGATTTGGGCGTATGTTCATGTCTTAATTTGTGATTGAAATGTATAAGTTTGGGGGTGTTGTGTATAATTTTTTTTGTGAAGTGATATTTTAGTGCTCATTTATGTTATAGATTTTGGGGGAAGGGGTGGATTTTTGTGAAATGTCTTATTTTTTGCGAAGGGGTTTTTAAAAAAAAATGTTTTCAGTGATCATAGTAGTTTTGAATCATGACTAGATTTTTGGTGCCCCTTTGGTGAGATGATGTAGATGAGGGAAAACAATAGGGAATTGGTGATCGGATTTTTGTGTGAAAAATTTAAAAAAAAGTGTGTTTTCTGTGATCTTGGTGGTGGGATATAAATCGGGGGTAACGCTTGGATATATTGTTTTTAATAATGTGGGGTACAACAGGTTGAAACAAGGTGGGTTGGGTGGATTTTCCCAAACCACCAAAAACACAAGGATGTGACGTCACTGGAGTTGACTCGCGGTCCTGTGGGGTGTGACATCGGGGTGTTGGGGGTTTAGTGGGGTGGGGCGCTTAGTATTGTAAAATAGATTTTTTTGTGTGAAAGGTTATAAAAATGGTGTTTTCTGTGATATTAGTGATTTTGGGGTAAGTGAACAGGGTGATTGTAGTTGGTGGTTGTTTTAAATTATGTGTTGTACAAGATATTTTTTCATTATGGTGAACATGTACTAAGTTTTGGTATTAGGTTTGTGTTCCTTTTTTTTTTTTTTTTCGCCAAAGGGGGAAGGGAGTTTTTGGTTATAGTGTTTTGGGGATTTCTATAAAAAGGTGTAGATGGGGGGATGAAAAAACTTAGTTTCGGGGTGATTTTGCCGGTGATTGGGGAGTATTCAGGGGTGATTTGGTTAACAGTATGTTTTGGAGTTTTTCGGAGGTGTTTGATGGGTTTTTTTGAAGGTGTTCAAATGACTGAAAAGGTTTTTTTGAAGAAGATCAGTGGTGTTCAGAGTAGGTTCAAAGTTAGTCATTTGTTTAGATAGGTAATGTCTCATGTCAAAAGTGTATGATTTAGTTTTTTTTTGTGAAAATTTTGTAAAGCCCGGGAAATGAGGGAGGATTTTGGGGGGGGATGAGTTGTAATTTAATGAAATGTGTAAGTGTAAATGAGAAGTAAATTTTGGTGTGTGGTTAGAGAAGACAAAATTTTTTGATCTTGAAAAAGTATGATAGTTTTAGTGACTTCGTTATGATGACCCTTTAAGAGAATGTTACAAAAAAAAATGTGTGGTCTTAGGGGTGGGGGTTATAGAATTTGGAAAAAACTCTTGATTGTTGACTTGAATGGAGAAATAAAATTGTTTTTTTTTTTAAAATTCCCTTTCATAATGTCGAGTTAGTTTTTTTGTTAATGTTGAAAGGGTGAGGGGGGGTATTTGGGGGTTGTAATTTCGTTAATGAAATGAAGGTAATAAAGAGAAAATCTTATTTTGGGTAAACAAAATGAATTTTGGGAAATTTTCATTTTGGGGAAAGTTCAAAGGGGTTTTTGTGGATTCAAATGTTTTAAGGTTTAAGAATTTGGGGTTGTTTTGTGTGAGATTTTGGGGGGGGGTTTGGTTTTGGGGTTTTAAAAAAAAAAAAAAGGGGTTTTTTTTGTTTGAATGTTGGTTTTTGAAGTGGGGGTGTGGGGTGTGTGGTGTGTTGTGGTGTGTGTGGGGGTGTGTGGGGTGTGGGTGTGTTGTGTGTGTGTTGGGTGTTGGTTTTTTTGTTTTGGTGGATGGTTTTTTAAATTTTGGTTAAAATGTTTTAGGGGTTTTTAAGGTAGTTTGGTGGTTGGTTGGTTTGGTGATAGGGTTTTTTAAAAATTTGGTTAGGTTAGGTTTGGGTTTGTTAGGTTAGGTTAGGTTAGGTTTGGTTTGGTTGGTTGGTTGGTTTTGGGTTGGTTGGTTGGTTAGGTTAGGGAAAATTATTAGTTAGGGTTTGTTGTTAGGTTAGGTTAGGTTGGTTAGTAATTTTGGTTGGTTTAGGTTAGGTTAGTTAGGGGTTTGGAAAATTAAGAGGAAAAAAGGGTTAGGTTAGGTTAGGTTAGGTTAGGTTGAGGGGGAAAAGGGTTTGGTTAGGGTTTGGTTAGGTTGGTTGGTTTTTTTTAGGTTTTGGTTAGGTGGAGGTTGGTAGGTTGGTTGGTTGGTTTGGGTTTGGTTAGGGTTTGGAAAAAATTGGATAGGTTAGGATAGGAAATTAGGGGTTTGGTAGGGTTTTTAGGTAGGTAGGTTAGGATAGGTAGGTTTTGGGTTTGGTAGGTTAAAATTGGTTAGGGTTGGTTAGGTTAGGTTAGGTTAGGTTAGGTTAGGTTGGTTTGGGTTGGGGTTTGGTTTTTGGGTTTGGTTGGTTTTGGTTGTTAGGTTGGTTAGGGTTGGTTTGGAGTTTAATAGGGTTGGTTTGGTTTGGTTTTGGTTGGTTAAATTGGAGAAAAGGGGGGGGTTGGGGGGTTAGTTAGGTTAGGTGGTTGGGTGGTTGGTTGGTTGGGGTTTGGTGGTTAGGTTTTGTGGTTTTGTTTGTGGTTTGGTTGGTGGGTGTTAGGTTTGGGAAGGGTTTTTGTTTTTGTTTCAGGATTTTTTGGGTTTTAGAGGGTGATGGGGAGATTTGGGAGTGAAAGGTTTTGGGTTTTTAGAAATTTTGGGGGGGGGATATTTAAAAAGGGGTGGGGAAGGGGGTGGGGGGGGGGGTTTTTAAAAAAAAATTGGGGGGTTTTTGAAAAAAAGGTTGGGTATTTAAAAGTTATAGAATTAAAATTATGAAAAGGGAAAAAAAAAGGGGGTTTTTAAAAATTTTCGAATAAGGGAGTGAGTTTTTAGATCGGGAAAAAAAAATTGGAAAAAATGGGGAGGGGAGGTTTTTTGAATTTTGTAATGGTAAAAGGAAAATTTTTAATTTTTTTTAAAAAAAAGGGGAAAAAAAATTTTAAAAAATTGGTTGTGGGGTTTTGGGTTGATGTTGGGAAAAAAGGAAAATTGGGGTTGTTTTTGGGGGGGTTTTTTGTTAAAAGTTTTGGGAAAAAAAAATTTTTGGTGTTTTGGGGTTTGGGGGGTTTTGGGGTTAGGGGGGGTTGGGGTTTTTGGGGGGTTTTTTGGGGGTTTTTCGTTTTATGGATTTTGGGGGTTTTGAGTATTTTTTGGGGGTTTTGGTTTCCCCTGGTGTTTTGGGAAAATAAAATGGTTTTTGGTTTTCAAAGGTGTTTTTGAAGTTTTGTTAAATTTTTAAGGGGTTTTTTAGTTTAAAAAGGGTTTTTGGGGGGGATGATTTTTTAATAAAAGGAATTGATTTTTTTGGTGAAATTTTAAATAAAATTTTTATTATTTTTGGAAATGTTTAAGGTTAGGAAAAGGGGAAAGGATTTTTTTGGGGGGATGATTTTGGAATTTTAAAAGTGTAATAGATAAATTGAGTGTCTTTATTTTTATATTAAAATTTTTTGGAATTTTATTTGAAAGTTAAAAGGGGTTTTTTTTTTGGGTTTTAAAAATTTTAAAGGAAAGGGGATTAAAAAAAAGTGGGGTTGGGGATTAAGTTTTAAATTTTTGGAGGAAAAGAAAAGGGGTTTAAATTTTGGGGGTTTTTGAAAAAAAAAAAAAAAAAAAAATTGGGGTTTGGAAAATTGTGAGGTGTTGGGTTTTATGTGATTGGATGGGGGGGAAAAGGAAAATTTTCAGTTATGAAATTTAAAAAGGAAAAAGGGGCGTTTGGGTTTTTTTGGGAAAATTTTGGTTTTTTGGGGATTCGAAAAAAAAAATTTAGGTACCGGTTAAAGTTTTTTTTCCCCTTTTTAAAAATTTTTGTAAAAGGGGGAAAGGGGAAGTCCCCAAAAACCTTTTGGGGGGGGACCCAAATCCGAAAGGGGGAAGGGAAAATTTAGAAAAATTTTTTAGGATTTAAAAACGGAAAAAAATGGGGGGGCCCCCTTTTTTACCATGAAAGTCCGACAGGAATTTGGTTACCCGGGGGGGGAATCCAAAAAAACTTGATCCGAGGAGATGGAGACTTGGTATTATCGAGAAAACCTTGATCCAAGGAGATGGAGTCTTTGTATTATCGAGAGAAAAAAAATTGGGGTGGAAGGAGGGGTACCCAAAAACTTGATCCAATGAGATTTAGTCTTTGTATTATCGAGAAAAAAAATTGGGGTGGGGTGAACGTGGGGGGAACCTCAAAAATTTGATCCGAGGAGAGCGCAAGAAAACTAAAAAAAAATTGAAAAAAATCGGAAAAAATTCGGGGCGCGGGGGCGATCCGGACGACGCTGCAGAAGGCGCAGTAGAAGGCGCGGGCGGGCGCGACGGGCGGGGCGCGAGGGGCGCGGGCGGGCGGCTGGGTCGGCGCGACGGGCGGGGGGCGCATGGGGCGAGGGGGGCGCGGGGGGCGCGGGGGGCGTGGGAGGCGCGGGGGGCACGGGTGGGGGGCTGAGGGTGGGGGGTTGAGGGTGAGGTGGTCTCGAGGGTGAGGTGGTCTCGAGGGTGAGGTGGTCTCGAGGGTGAGGTGGTCTCGAGGGCGAGGTCAAGGTCATTAGCACATAGGTGTGAAAAGGAGACCACTCTGTAGAAGTCCTTTTGGGAGGAAGCCACTCTGTAGAAGAGACCGCTCTGTAGAAGGCCTTTTGGGAGGAAGCCACTGAGCGGAGGAGACCGCTGAGAGGAGGAGACCGCTCTGTAGAAATCATCACTACTTATGTATATTATATATATATATATATATATATATATACATTTGTATATATATATATAATATATATATATATATATATATATATATATATATATATATATATATATATATATATATATATATATATATATATAATATATATCAAGTATGTTTTATTTAAAGACAAAATACATTGGACAAACATTCACAAAAATGCAACAGAAAGTAAAACAACATAGGTAACTCAGAGCTACATCTCGAATACTTCATCCAGCTCCCGGTGGTGGGCCGCATGCCCAGATAATGGTGCAGGTATTTCCTCTCTGGATCGCAAACACTGATTCTCTGAAAGAGGAAGCTGGTCGCCCTGTGGTCCTTGGTTTCTATGATGAGCTTTTCACCCAGCTCTTTGAGGAACTTTAGAGCACACTTGGCCCCATGCTCCAAGGGTCTCCGACCCTTTGGAATGAAGTTATAGCAAGGGGAAGGTCTTCATATTTTCGGATCTTCTGGGTCTCCCTGTGGCTGGGCGGCTCCACCCCTTCCACTACAGAGTATGCAATTAGGTGTCTGCCAATGTGGCAGCCACAGGTGTAGTCCCAGGCAATCTGCTTTCCATTCTTCCAGGTAGCATAGTGGCTCCATGAGGACGCTTTTCACTTCCATCAGACCTCTGTACTTGGGGTTCTCGTTGAGCTGGTGCAACGGGCTGTGGCGAGGCTTCTCTTTATTATGTCTTGATCTCCTCATGCTGGCATACTTCCTTCTGCTGTGTGGCACACGAGACCATGAAGTCCGAATGATCAGCTGTTGGGGGCCCTGCCGCAAATACACCTATGTTCGGTGAGGATGGGGGCGGCTAGGCGAAGAGCAACACCAATCCGAATAGCCTGTGGGTCGAGACGGGTGCCCAGGGAGGAATTGGGAACAGCTAACAGGAAATCTCCTGAGTGTGGTGCCTTCACTGCCAGGAGACGAGCTTTGTTCTTTCCTGAAGCACTGGAGAGCATTGTGTTGGCGATTTTTTCCATGATCGGTTTGTCCCAATGGGACTGTTTGTGCTGTTTGGGAGGAGCTGGTCTACTGGAGGAGTCTGTAAGGGTGTCCCACCGAATCGCTGCTCCTACCAAGTCTCTCAAGCGTTCGGGCACTATCTTCTTGACTAATGCACTGGAAGCCAAACACGAAGACAGAAAATCAGGTAAAGCAACATGCATTGCTTTACGCACCCCTATACCTCCCAGTCGCACTAGGAGGGTTGCCCGATCCCATTGCTCATCCTCTAGTGACAGGTTCAGTGCCTTCTTAAAAGTTGATCTCATGTGTGCGTCATATTCATCGAGTGTTGGGTTGTCAAAAGAGGGTGCACATCTCAAGAAGTAAGTGAGTCTTGGCATAGTAAGACACCTTGTGAGGAGATACAGAGCATCATGGGCATCAAAATCGCTTATTCTCTCCTCCATTCTCATCAGGTCATTCAATTTGTCCCTGAGGACAGTATCGATGGCCTGGTGACCCAGCGGTGCCCCCAAGAGTGTACTGTTGGACGGAGTTGTAGTTGAGACTTCTGGGAGGATTCTTCGCACAGCATTGATTATTTCCTGGTTCGCTGTGATGATTTCGCACTTGGAGGGATTGAGGATGAGTCCCAAGTCTTCTCCCTGTGTTTTCACCAGTTGTAGGTCCCCCACGAGGGACTCTTCAGTACCTGCCAGAGTGCCGTCATCCAGGTACCAGATATTGAGCTCACTGCGTAGCCTGGAAGTTAGTTCTCTTACTGCCAAGCAGAAGAGAAGTGGAGCGAGTGGGTCACCCTGCTGAACACCCTCTGATGATTGAATTTCATGTTCTCCAAGCAAAAGAATTGAGAGTTTGCTGTAGCCGGCTGAAATGAAGGGAAAGAGACTGGGGAACCGAACCCGAACAGCTGGCACAAAACAGCATCTCTTCTTCACCATATTAAAGGCATTTCTAAAATCAAGTTTGACTATGGCCTTGTCTTCTGGTAGGTCCCTGATGCAGGCCCTTGCTGCATGAGCTGCAGCTTCACTGCCTTGAGAGACCCCAAAGCCCAGTTGGTGTGGCTGGAGTAAAGTGGCAGCTTTTAGGCGAATGTTTCTCACTGCTGCTTTGGCAACGAGACGGCGAAGAGTGTTTCCAACTGCAATGGGTCTGATTCCCCCATCCCTCTTCTTCAAAGGACATAGTGTGGCTCCAAAAAAGAAAGGTTTAATTTCTTCTGGGATTCGCCCAGCCAGGCAATTGTTGACGAAAGTTGTTAACTCGGTGAGAAGAATTGATGCAGATTCACCGAGTACTGGATTTACCATCTCTTTGAGGTGCTGAGGTCGAATTCCAGTGTAACCTCCTGCAGATCCTGCTGGAAATGACACGATCGCCTTATAGACTTCCGATTCTGGCAAAATTAATTGTTCAGTGATGGGGTCTTCCTCAGGGTTGTCGTTGATGGCTATGGTGTCCCTGGTTGGATGCTTGTCTCTTAGTGCTTGGGCCGTGGTCTCATCCTTGGGGGCTACAGTGTCGTCACTTGTAATTATTCTTATTGCTCCCACTGTGTTACCTTCTTCAATTTTTTTGCTAACCTGTGCGCAAATTTTCTCGTTTTCAGTGGGACTTTTCTTGGGTCTACCTCTTTGATTCCTGCGATGATGGGGCAGAGGGACACAGTTATCCGTTCTTGGGTAGTTGCGCACTGCCTTGATAACTGACGTGGTTAGCAGTTTGAATCGTCTTTCAGGAACTGCAAGACAGACATTGCCGAATAAGAGTAGGTTGAGCCATGCTTGGATGGTGCCTCGGGCTTCTAAGATGGTGGAGCCTCCATTCACCCGCTTAAGAAGGTCTGTGAATTTCCCTGTTGCATATGGGCGAGCCGCTTTAGGGATGTGGGACAGTGTACTCCTAGCAGTCGATTTGAATGCCAGCAGAAGGTTTTCGCAAGTGACGAGGTTGCCATTGGAATTGTCATCTGCCTGTGGAGGCTGTGGGCTGCGCTCTGCTGGGGGCATATGTGATCCTGCACACCCATTGTGTGCACGAATGCGGCCGTCCCTGTTGCGTGCTCGAAACTCTCCACACACCTGACATGTGCCTCTTCTTTCATTGTTGGGTGTATTGTTTCCCTGGCTTTGTGGCTGGCTGGCTTCATCGTCTGCCATACCTCAAACTGTGTGGTAAACCCAGGCTGAAGGGAAAATAGCGCATGGCACATACTGCATGTGGTTCATGGGTTCATTGGTGGAATGATGAAGTAAAGGGTGTGATAAAAGAGAAAAAGGTAGTGTTATAAGAAGAGTAGAGTATATGGAGAGTAAAAGAAAGGCGAAGAGAGTGGTGAGAGAGTGCAAAAGGAGAGCAGATGATAGAGTGGGAGAGGCACTGTCAAGGAATTTTAATGAAAATAAGAAAAAAATTTAAGGTGAGTTAAAGAAGTTATGAAAGCCTTGGGAACAAATGGATTTATTAGTTAAAAACAGAGAAGGGGAGTTAGTAGATGGGGAGAGGGAGGTTTTGGGTAGATGGCGAGAATATTTTGAGGAACTTTTAAATGTCGACGAAGAAATGGAGGCAGTAATTTCATGCACTGGTCAGAGAGGTATATCATCTTTTAGGAGTGAAGAAGAGCAGGATGTGAGTGAGGGGGAGGTGTGTGAGGCATTACATAAAATGAAAGGGGGTAAAGCAGCTGGAACTAATGGGATCATGACAGAAATGTTAAAAGCAGGGGAGGGACATAGTGTTGGAGTGGTTGGTATTTTTGTTTAATAAATGTGTGAAAGAGGGGAAGGTAACTAGGGATTGGCGGAGAGCATGTATAGTCCCTTTATATAAAGGGAAAGGGGACAAAAGAGATTGTAAAAATTATAGAGGAATAAGTTTACTGAGTATACCAGGAAAAGGGTAGGGTAGGGTTATAATTGAAAGAATTAGAGGTAAGAGAGAGTGTAGAATTGCGGATGAGCAAGGAGGTTTTAGAGTGGGTAGGGGATGTGTAGATCAAGTGTTTACATTGAAGCATTTATGTGAGCAGTATTTAGATAAAGGTAGGGAAGTTTTTATTGCATTTGTGGATTTAGAAAAGGCATATGATAGAGTGGATAGAGGAGCAATGTGGCAGATGTTGCAAGTATATGGAATAGGTGGTAAGTTACTAAATGCTGTAAAGAGTTTTTATGAGGATAGTGAGGCTCAGGTTAGGGTGTGTAGAAGAGAGGGAGACTACTTCCCGATAAAAGTAGGTCTTAGACAGGGATGTGTAATGTCACCATGGTTGTTTAATATATTTATAGATGGGGTTGTAAAAGAAGTAAATGCTAAGGTGTTCGGGAGAGGGGTGGGATTAAATTATGTGGAATTTAATTCAAAATGGGAATTGACACAGTTACTTTTTGCTGATGATACTGTGCTTATGGGAGAAAAATTGCGAAGGTTAGTGGACGAATTTGGGAATGTGTGTAAAGGTAGAAAGTTGAAAGTGAACATAGAAAAGAGTAAGGTGATGAGAGCATCAAATGATTTAGATAAAGAAAAATTGGATATCAAATTTGGGAGGAGTATGGAAGAAGTGAATTTTTTTTTATTAACACACTGGCCGATTCCCACCAAGGCAGGGTGGCCCGAAAAAGAAAAACTTTCACCATCATTCACTCCATCACTGTCTTGCCAGAAGGGTGCTTTACACTACAGTTTTTAAACTGCAACATTAACACCCCTCCTTCAGAGTGCAGGCACTGTACTTCCCATCTCCAGGACTCAAGTCCGGCCTACCGGTTTCCCTGAACCCCTTCATAAATGTTACTTTGCTCACACTCCAACAGCACGTCAAGTATTGAAAACCATTTGTCTCCATTCACTCCTATCAAACACGCTCACGCATGCCTGCTGGAAGTCCAAGCCCCTCGCACACAAAACCTCCTTTACCCGGCCCCTCCAACCTTTCCTAGGCCGACCCCTACC
Organism: Cherax quadricarinatus; assembly: GCF_026875155.1. NCBI lineage: Eukaryota > Metazoa > Arthropoda > Malacostraca > Decapoda > Parastacidae > Cherax > Cherax quadricarinatus. Next base: position 14,648,406 of record NC_069422.1, read on the forward strand.
CCGCCTTCCTTCCACTACAGACTGATACACTCTTGAAGTCATTCTGTTTCACTCCATTCTCTCTACATCTCCGAACCACCTCAACAACCCTTCCTCAGCCCTCTGCACAACAGTTTTGATAATCCCGCACCTCCTCCTAACTTCCAAACTACAAATTCTCTGCATTATATTCACACCACACATTGCCCTCAGACATGACATCTCCACTGCCTCCATTGCCTATGCTCTCATTAGCCCATCTATCCCCCAATAGCTGTTTATATCTTACCCTAACTGCCTCCTCTTTTAGTTTATAAACATTCATCTCCCTCTTCCGTGATGCTTCTATTCTCCTTGTATCCCATCTACCTTTTACTCTCAGTGTAGCTACAACTAAAAAGTGATCTGATTTATCTCTGGCCCTCTATAAACATGTACATCCTGAAGTCTACTCAACAGTCTTTTATATACCAATACATAATCTAACAAACTAGTCATTTCGCCCTACATCATATCTTGTATACTTATTTATCCTATTTCTTAAAATATGTATTACCTATAACTAAACCCCTTTCTATACAAAGTTCAATCAAAGGACTCCTATTATCATTTACACCTGGCACCCCAGACTTACCTACCACACCCTCTCTATAAGTTTCTCCTACTTTAGCATTCAGGTCCCCTACCACAATTACTCTCTCACTTGGTTCAAAGGTTCCTATACATTCACTTAACATCTCCCAAAATCTCTCTCTCTCCTCTACATTCCTCTCTTCTCCAGGTGCATACACGCTTATTATGACCCACTTTTTGCATCCAACCTTTACTTTAATCCACATAATTCTTGAATTTACACATTCATATTCTCTTTTCTCCTTCCATAACTGATCCTTCAACATTACTGCTACCCCTTCCTTAGCTCTAACTCTCTCAGATACTCTAGATTTAATCCCATTTATTTCCCCCCACCGAAACTCCCCTACCCCCTTCAGCTTTGTTTCGCTTAGGGCCAGGACATCCAACTTCTTTTCATTCATAACATCAGCAATCATCTGTTTCTTGTCATCCGCACTACATCCACGCACATTCAAGCATCCCAGTTTTATAAAGTTTTTCTTCTTCTCTTTTTTAGTAAATATCTACAGGAGAAGGGGTTACTAGCCCATCGCTCCCGGCATTTTAGTCGCCTCGTACGACACGCATGGCTTAAGGAGGAAAGATTCTTTTCCATTTCCCCATGGACAGTAGAAGAAATAAAGAAGAACAAGAGCTATTTAGACACATGTGCAACATCTGGGTATCTTTATTGTAGACGTTTCGCCATCCAGTGGCTTCATCAATACAAATTCTAGGACATAGCTTGAAGACAGTAGGACTATATACAGAAGATGAGGTAATCAGTCCCTCAACCTTGAAGTAGGTGCGAAGAGCACCGTAGTCGTGGAGAATCTGAAGCAGAAGCAAGGAGCCTGGCGCTCTCGCTTATATAGTAACGTCAGGTGTATCAGACGAGGGCATAGTCACTGGTAGGCGGGATTCCCCAGTGGAAGTAGGTCCTTCCCAAAGAGATGGTCAAGTAGGTGCTCTTCGCACCTACTCCAAGGTTGAGGGACTGATTACCTCATCTTCTGTATATAGTCCTACTGTCTTCAAGCTATGTCCTAAAATTTTTGTATTAATAAAGCCACTGGATGGCGAAACGTCTACAATAAAGATACCCAGATGTTTGGCACATGCTCTTAATTTCATCTTGTCGGCATTATATACCTTTCCTTGCACAAAAAGCTATTTATAAAAAGAGAAAAACAGAGTATTATAAATATATATATATTAATATATAATATAATATATATATATAATAAAAATAATATATAATATAATATATATATATAATATATATATATAATATGCATGTGCGTGTCTGTGAAGTGTGGAAAAAGTGTAATTAGGAGTAGCAAGATATCCCTGTTATCTAGCGTGATTATGAGACAGAAAAAGAAACCAGCAATCCTACCAACATGCAAAACAGTTACAGGTTCCTGTTTCCACAGTCATCTGGAAGGACAGTAGTATTTTCCCTTTGGGGGGTTTGCTGTTTTCATTTATTTGGGAGTTGACGTGTCAGCAGATGGATTTATGAAGGATGAGATTAATCATGGAATTGATGATGGAAAAAAGGTGAGTGGTGCATTGAGGTATATGTGGAGGCAAAAAATGTTATCTATGGAGGGGAAAGAAAAGAAAAGTATGAAAGTATAGTAGTACCAACACTCTTATATGGGTGTGAAGCTTGGGTTGTAAATGCTGCAGCGAGGGAAAGGTTGGAGGCAGTGGGATGTCCTAAGAGTAAGTGTGGTGTAAAATTACGCAGAAAATTCGGAGTGTGGAAATTAGGAGGTGTGGAGTTAAAAAAAGTATTAGTCAGAGGGCTAAAGAAGGTTTGTTGAGCCCCTTCCCCGCCTTCCTTCCCTGTAGAGGAAGGAAGGCGGGGTAGGGGTCGTCCTCGAAAAGGTTGGAGGGGAAGGGGTAAAGGAGGGGTGGCGAGGGGTTTGGGGCTTCCAGCAAGCGTGAGTGAACGTGTTAGATAGGAGTGAAAAGGAGAACAAATGGTATTTGGGACCTGACATCTGTTGGGGTGTGAGCAGGGTAATATTTAGTGAAGGGGTTCAGGGAAAAACCCGGTTATTTTTATATAACCGGACTTGAAACATGGAAAGGGGAAGTACAAGCTTGCACTCTAAAGGGGGGTTTTGGGATTTGGCGTTTTGAGAGATATATTGTGTATTTTTTTTACGTAAATACTTCTAAGCTTTGTATTCGGGGCACCTCTGCAAAAAAGGATTATGTGTGAGTGATGTAAAAGGGTTTTGAATGATGTAAAAAGTTTTTCTTTTTGGGGATTTTTTTTTTTTTTGGCTACCCTGCACGGTGGAAAGGCCGAGTTTTGAATCACCCCACCAAAAATTTATAAAATATAATATATTATTTTTATATTATATATATAAATATATTAATATAATTTTATATATATATATTTATATTTAAATTTTAAATTTTAAAATATAATTATATATACAAATAAAATTTTAAATATATAAAATAATATTATATATAAATTTATATATAAATATTTATATATATATATATATTGTATAAATATGTATATAATATGTATATATATTATATATATATAAAATTTTTAAAAAAATATATAATTTATAATATATTTATATATATACAAAATTATATATATATATATATTTATATATATATATATAATAAATATATATATAATTATATATATATATTATATAAAAAGTCTGCGAATAGGCAAAACTGCGATTTGGGGTTTAAAATAGCAACTTTCATTTTCCCAAAATTGGGGACAAGTAAAATTTGTGTATGCAAAAAATTTCGCCAAAATTTTCTAAACCCTAACGAAAAAATAATTTGATTGTGTTTGTTTAGTATTAAATTATTGAAAAACAAATCAAAAAATTTATTAGTTGGGAGGCTAAAATAAATTGTTCTTTTATAAAAGGTTGGAATTTTTCTAAGTTTCTTCTGGTAAAAAATTTAAAAAATTTTTACTTTAAACATTTTGAAAAAAATAAAATCTTTAACGTATAAAGAAATTTTCGGGAAAGGGTTTTATTTTAAATGAGTTCTTGCTAATTTGCCAGTTTTACATTTCGGCCCGAAATAAATATATAAATATATATAAATATATAATATTATATAAAATAAATATATATATATTTTATATAAATATTATATTATTATTATAACATATATATAATATTATTAAAAATTAATATATATATTTTATATAAAAAATAAAAATTTTTAAAAATAATTATATATATTATATATATAATTTTAAAATATATATATAATTATATATATATATATATATATAAATTTTATATTAATATTCGGCCAAAATAGGCAGAGCTTGCGATCTTGGCTTGAATAGCAACCTCATCTTGCCAAACAGAGAGTAAAAATTTGTTTGGCAAAAATTTCGCCAAAATCATTGAACCCTATCGAAAAAAAAATATTTTCATGTGTTTTTTTTAGATTAAATTATTGTAAAAAAATTTAAAATATATTTTTTGGGGTTGGGCCTAAAAAAACTCTTTGTTATAAAAAGGGTTAGGTAATTTTTTCAAATTTTCCTTTTGGTGCAAAATTATAAATTTTTACATAAACTTTAAAGAAAAAAATATATCTTTAAAGTATAAGAAAAATTTTTCAGGAAGGATTTTTTTTTTTAAAGAGTTCTTGCTAATTGACAGTTTTGCATATTGGGGCACGACATATATATTTATATATATATATTATATATTATATATAATATATATATTATTATATATATATATATTATATATATATATATATTTTTATTTTTTTTTATATATATATTAAATATATATATATTATATATTATAAAATATAAAATATATATATATAAAAATATAATATATTTTAATTTATATATATTTATATTATATTTTTATATAATATATATAATAAATATAAAAATATAATATATAAATATATATATTATATATATATATATTTTTATATATATATATAAAAAATATATAAAATATAAATATATAAAATATTATATATTTATATATAGAAATTTTTACAATCAATAAAACACAGTAAAGGGGTGTTTTAAAATATGAAAAACAACCACTGTAAAGAATAGTAAAAATTTCCCAAAGGGTTTCGAAACTACTCACTTTTCAAAAAACAATAAAAAAAATACCAAAAAGGGAAGGGATAAAAGGGTTAGACCACAACCTCACCATCAGTTAAAACAAAACATTCCAATTGCCCCCCAAGATTCTTTAAGTCTTTTGATACACTTAATAATAATAAAAAATTTCCGCCTTAAAAAAAGCAATAAAATAAAGCATAAAAAAAAATTAATCAATAATTTGAAAAAAATATTACCAAAAAAAACTGACAGTCTCTTTAAAGATACTGAAACCTATTCTAAATTAGAAGAATCCCTTAGAAACTGTTACAACAATTTCAATAAAACATAAAAATTTTATTGAAAAGGGAAAGATGAATTAATCAAAAAAATTTACTTCCACAAAACCATCTTTTCCCTTTCATGTTTGGCTAATAAAAACAAAAACCGGGTAACCCGTAGTCAATTATTAGCTCCATAGGATCAGTTTTATTAAATTTTCCAAAGGTTGTTGACATTTTGAGCCCTATTGTTGGCAAAATTTTCTAACTTTAATTTAAAAACAACATAGATATAGTTGATAAATTAAGTTCCTTTCTGATCAAATTTATTTTAACATGGTTAGTTTTTTATGTTACTTCCTTGTTTACGAAATTTCTGTTGATGATTTATTAAGTTTCTTATCTGAAAATTTTTAATTTTATTTACCATTGCCTTCCTACTATCATTAAACTTATTAAATTTGGGTTGTTGATGCAAATTTGTATTTAAAAATAAATGGGAAATCCCCCCTTTTACAGTTCTTAATAAACCTATAAAAAGAATTTTTTTGAAAAAAAAGGCTGCTTAAAAAACAATCCCCGTAAAGAGCTAATGGTTCAGTTGTTGTGATATTTTGTGTCTTATTCCCCAAGAATGTTTTTCACCCATTTTTTTGTTAAATTAAAAAGCTTTTGCCAATTCTAAAAACTTTTCTGTTTATTTTAGGGGGAAAAAAATCATTGCGTTTTCTAGATTTTTTTAAATTTGGGTAATAAGAATTCAAATTTAAAATTTTCAGAAAATCTAAAATAACGTTCCTTGTACCTATTATTCTGTCTTCCCCATTTCCAACTCTAAAATCCCGTCTGTTGAATCACAACTTTCCTTGTATGAATCTTGTCCGCTTCGTCTCTGTAATGCCCTTTCCCTCCCACTACAATGTAAAAAAGCTCCAAACTTCGAACACCGTGACTTAACCGATTCCAATTTTTTCTTTTTTTCCCTTCTCCCTCTTCCCCTTTCCCCTTTCCTTCTTTTTTCCCCTGGGTTTTTCTTTTTTTTTTCTGTCTGTGATTTTTGTTTCCTTCATTATTTATTCCCCCCTTTCCCCTTCCCCCCACCTCTGTGCACTTGCTCTCCCCTTTTGGGGACCTAGCTCCCTTGCAGTGCCCCCCCTTCTTTGTATTTGACTGGTCCCCCCTCCTTCATTCCCCCCTACCCACTACTACCCTTTTACTACTGCTGCCACTATACTACACCACTACTGCTTCTACTATACTCCCCTACCCTTTTCCTGCCTATAAAAACCCGTCCTACCCAATTCTGGTTAGTGTGAAATTTGTAAAGGTCCAAGTCGGCGGAAAAGTCGTCGTAAACCCCTCTCTAGTGCGGGTTTTTTGTGTATCGTTCCAGTCCGGTATTGTGCCTTTTTCTGTTATTTATAGAGTTAAACTGTCTGTTTTCTCATCAATATTTTTGAAAGCTTTGCGTATTTGTAGTCCAGAGTTCATAGATGAAGAAATATCCGAAATTTATGAAGTAGCTAATGATCTGAAATACCCAAGAAACGCAATTGATAAATCTTTTAAAATTGCTAGAAACACTTTTGTACAATTCAAAAAGGGACAACCAGCCTTATTCAACTAAAAATATGTTGGTTCTCCCTTACCATGAAAACTTGGTTGATATGCCTTCTCTTCTTAAGACTTTTAATATCAAAGTTGTATTTAAAAATCTTGACACAATAAAAAAACTTTTTATAAAGAACTCCCCTCAAAATGCTGCTGGATGTGTCTATAAGATTCCTTGTAAAATTTGTGATAAAGTTTATTACGGTCAAACTGGTAAGCGTCTCGAACTAAGATTAAAACAACATGAATATAGCATTAGAACTGGACAAGATTCCAATGCTCTTTTTATTCATGTGAGAGATTTTAACCATCCAATTGATTTTCAAAAAGTTGAGAAAGTTGTATGAAGCAAGTCCATGAGTTTTAGTTAGTTTAATATGTTTATTATGCACCCCATACCCATCCTGTGGGCGGTAGTCAAAAGATTACAGAGGTACATAATGGGTAAAGGGACTGGGCCTCAGAGTTTTGATAGCTGAGCAAGTTACAGAGGTAATGAATTCACAATTTACAAAGGTAATGAACTCACAATTTACAAAGGTAATGAACTCCAGGTAGGTCTAGTTACAATCATGACAAGTTACAAAGGTATTTACAGATTACAGAGGTACACAATGGGTCCAGGGACCGGGCTCCAAAGTTTTGATGGCTGAACTAGGTACAAGGTAATGAACTCACAAGTTACAAAGGTAATGAACTCACAAGTTACAAAGGTAATGAATACTGTAAGAATGGTTACTTACGTTTATACATGGCTGCAATCATGAACAAATTTTAGAGTAATGAGCAATTCACACTTCCACACCCGGTCACAACTGTAGTGAGTTATTGGTGCAAATGTTGATTGCTGAGTCTCTCTCTCTCTCTCTCACACACACACACACACATACAAATTCATACACACACACACATAAACACACACACACACACACACACACACACACACACACACACACATACACAAACTCATACACACACACGCACACACACTCATATACACACACACACTCATACACACACACACACTCATACTCACACACACACACACACACACACACACACACACACACACACACACACACACACACACACACACACACACACACACACTCAACACACTCATACACATACACACAAACACACATCACACACACACTCACACACACACACACACCACACACACACACACACACACACACACACACACACCACACATGCACATATGTGGTAATGCTTTATTTACAGCTAGCAAAGTCAGGGTATTTCTCCAGAATGGTCTGTAATATACCACTGTGGATAAAATACTTAGCCATTTCTTGAACACTTCTGAGTGAGTTGTTTCTAAATTCATTAATTTTATCGCACTCCAGTACATAATGACGCAGGGTGTGACAATAATCCATCTGGCAAAGTTTACATTTCGTTTGGTCTACATCTGGTGGTGGTGATTTAACCTGCCAAAGATACTTGTAACCCAGCCGGAGCCGGGCGGTAGTGACATCCAAGAGTCTGCTTATTTTGTTGGATGCACCATAGACATGTGGCTCCTCCTGCATGATAGAATGATGATAGATGGACTCACTGGTGTCAATCTCCCTGAGCCTTAAGTCCATAAAATTCAGCTGAAGTTCTTTTCGTATTATTGTTCTCAAACTACTACCTGACAAGCCAAGATTGTAATCTACTCCCTCTTTGAAAGCATACAGCTTAGCCAATTTATCAGTTCTATCATGCATCTGAAGACCAATGTGAGATGGAATCCACAGCATGTGCACTCTGACTCCACTGTCCACATTCCATGGTCGACAGAAATATAAGTGAATCTTGTTTCATAAAAAGCAGTTTTGAAATAATATGAATATTTCCTTTGGTTTATATAAATTAGATCCATTTATAATTGAAAGAATTTGGGAAGAATTTAATAATACATTGGACAAAAAATAAATCTTAATTCTTGGGCAGAATAGTTTGTTTGTGGAATGACGTGCAGGACCTGTCTAGTTGGGCCATCGGGCCTGCTTCAGTGTTATCTTTCTTATGAGTCGCGTGTCGTTGCGCATCAGGTGTTGCTTTGTTGTGGGATGTGATAGGGAGGTGTGGTCTAGACCCTTTAAAATGCCTTCCTTGATGTATTACTTTTATTTTCCTTAATAATGTAAGTAGCCCAACGAAAGCGCTTGGAATTTCCCCATTTTTTTAAACAGGGGGTTTTTTGCATATTTTATATTATATATATATATATATATATATAAATTATATATATAATAAAAAAAATTATAAATATTAAATATTTTATAATATTTATATAAATATATTTATATTTTATTTTTTTTTAAAATATAATTTTAATATATATATATATATATAAAATATATAAAAATTATAAAATATTATATATAAATATATAAATATATAAAAAATTTTATATATAGGGCAAAAAAACCCACTCGAAAGAATAGAAAAAAATTCCCAAGCGCTTTTTTGACTACTCATGTGAGTTCACGAAAGCGCTTGGGAAATTTCTCTTTTCTTTCAGAGGGGTTTTTTTTGAATTCTGAAATAAACCTTTTTTACTGTGATCTTTTTGGGCATAATAAATATATAATATATATAATATATATATAATATTTTTTATAAAATTTATAAAAATATAAATATATTTTAATATATAAATAATTTTATATATATATAAAAAATAAATATATATATAGGAAAAAACAAACCACTGTGAAAGAATAAAAAAAAATTTTCCAATTTGCATTCGTGACTTCTCAATTATAAAGGGGAACAAGGGAAATTGGGAGCATAAAAGGGAAGGTATATAAAAGGGGCCTAGCCCACACCTCACTATAGATCCCCCCAACAAAGAAAACCCCTGATGCGCGCCCTCATAAGAAAGGGAACACTGCAGCGGGCCCCCCGGGCCCAACTAGAAAAGGTTTTCACACAACCCCCCAACAAACTTTTTCTCCCCAAAGAAAAAAGAATTTTAAAAATTTTTTTTTTTCCCAATGTATTATTAAATTCTCCCCAAATTTATTAATTATAAATGGTTTTAATTTTAAATAAAACCCAAAAGGGAAAATTCATATTATTGCCCAAAAACTGCTTTTCATAAAACAAGATTCCCAAAAACATTCCTGTCGACCATGGACCCTTTGCTTTGATACAACTTTTTCAACTTTTTGAAAATCAATTGGTGGGTTTTAAAAAACTCACATGAATAAAAAGAGGGACTGGATTTTTGTCCGTTCTAATGCTAAATTTATGTTTTTTAATCTTAGTTCGAGATTTTTACCCGTTTGACCGTATCAAAAATTTTTCGCAAATTTTTCAAGGAATCTTTTTAGACACACCCTCAGCATTTTGGGGGGGAAATTTTTTATCAAAAGTTTTTTTTCTGTAACAATATTTTTGAATACAAATTTTTAAAAATAAAAGTCTTAAGAAAAAAAGGGGATTCAACCAAGTTTTCATGGGAAAAGGGAACCAACCCCTATTTTTTAGTTGAAAAAAGGGTGGTTGTCCCCCTTTTTTTTATTGTAAAAAGTATTTTTTTGCCCCAAATTTAAAAATTTATCAATTACGTTTTTGGGTATTTCAAAACATTAACCCATTTCAAAAAATTTTGGGTTTTCCTCATCTATTTAACTCTGGATTTCAAATTATAAAGCTCTCAAAAAAAATTAAAAGAAAAAACCCGGGCAGTTATTAAATTTTTAATATTATTATTTTTATTATTAAATTTTTTTATTATTATTATTAAATTTTTATTATTTAATAATAATAATAATAATAAAAATAATAATAATATTTAAAAAAATATTATTAAAATTTTTATTAAATTTTTATTTTTATTAAATTTTTATTATTATTATTATTTTATTATTTACTTTGTAATCTAAATAAAATTCCTGGGGGACCTCCCTTTCGCTTCCCTTTTTATTCATTTCAAAAAAATTTCAATTGGGAAAAAAAGCTGGGGTTTTTGTATGAGAAATTAATTTTCTCCAGCAATGAAACATTACTCACTATCATCTGAGTCTTCACTTTCTAATTTATTTTCACTTCTGTCGCGCTGTATGACCCTTGTAGGTCTAGCGCTTCTTTTTGATTATCATAATAACAATTTCTCTTCCAAATTCGTAAGAAAACCCGTCGTCTTGCTGCTACAGAACATACTGAGGCATAACGCTGTAGAGCTGCCATCAATGTCAATAACCCTTGAGAAAGGGATAGTTTACATATAATACACCTGGGTAGAATCCGTTGCTTTTCAGTATCCATCACATAGTTACTCTTTTACTTCCGACTACATTTCTTGGATTTGATATTATAAAGATGCATCGCGCTGGTACTTTGTTGCAGATTAATTGGAGTAAAGGCGCTCTGCAGTAACCTAACACTGAGCAGCAGCAACAGCAGCAGACTTTCTCCTAGAGTTTGACGATACAGTGTGTTTACCTCTTTTGAATTACCATCAAACAGAGCATCTCCGTTTCCAGGTTAAGGCGATAATTTAATGGATTTAGACTGGAGGTTTGACAAACTGGAAAACTTGCTCTCATAAATCAGTTTGTATACAGCCTTAGACTTTCCCATGCCATATATTTGGTACGTATAGTCACATCCGGTGAAAGTAAGTATGAAGAGCAATTGTTTGCAGATGTCGTTATAATGCTCTTAATATCGAACGTTGATCTCTTCGCAATTTTTTTGTTCAACATCACCACGAGAGTGCAGAGTCCCAGGGTTTGCGGTTGTAATCAGATTAATGAGGACGTCAGTATCTTCCTTAATGACAGTGACTTTAGGTACTTGGCCTAGTTATATTGTAGCACTGGCCATCTTAGTTTCACCGTCTCCAGTACCATGAGCTGTGTTACTGTGAATCCACTTATAGTGAGGTATTCATTCACTAACGAAGTGTTTATTGGTGCTATTGGACAAGAAGTGGTACTTTCTTCCAGCGAATTATGTGTCCGGCAAGATATTAACTTGTTGTAATAATGCAGTTACCTGACATACGTCGGTGAGTGTCATCCTCTGTGGATGGTCCATTTTCACATCCATCAGTAATGACAAAAACTGTCCCGTAGGTAAGAGAAGAGAACTCTGCATAGGAATTCACTGTCATCGTTGGTAGTCCCTTTACACCATGGTATTCTGTAGAGAAAGAGAAGCCCCCATCCAGCGACTCGTCATACGTTACATTCTCGAACTGAAATGGTGCTTTGTCTATCATTAAGATCATAGTTTAATATTTAAACAATGATGGAGGATAGGCACAAAGCTCATACAGTAAAACGTCTTTAAGGATGACTTTACCTTCGTTAAAGAGAAGCAGCATTAATTGGAACAACGTCCCTGGATCAATACTTCCTTCCTGAATAATTTTAACACAGGCAGCAGAAGCAAGTGTTTGTACACTACTACTTAACTTGCAACGAAATTTAAATATATTTTCTTGCCTTTTATTACTGCTAATAACTTTGTGCCAAGTATTTGTAAACCATTCATTAGTCACTATGTAGTGTAGAGAGCCCTCTATATGGAAGAGTGAGATGGACTCAAAGCGTGCCATATTCTTGTTCACATTATGTGCTCTTCACTTGTCTCGTATGCAATGGATGAAAAATTTTGCATGGTCACTATACATTCATGGTGCCATGCCGGTCTCTGGACATCAGAAAATTTTCTTCCTTTAGTGAGTCAACCTGTGTTTTTTATGACCTCTAAAACACTTGTTCTGTGGTAAAATCAGATGCTAACCATATCCGTTTTTGGCAGTTTCTTATTATATGAAAACAACCATTAAATTTGGAAAGCACTCAGGCAGTACCTGTAGGTGACAATAACATGTTTATCTGCTGCTGAGACATGGTAGGCCTTCTCAAATTGCCTGCAAATACTGTTCCAATTACCATTTTCAATCTGCCACGGGAAACTTGAGATCTGTAAAAATATTATTGTATCAAGGTAAAGCTGGCAAGTCGAGATTTATTTTGCTTAATTCACTTCTGCTTAAGTCTAGCATTTCTGTCATCTTAGTCATTGTCTGCGAAGAATTAACAACATCAACAGTTGCTTCACATCAGTTGTTTCAAGAGACATCCTGGACTCATACACAGTCACTGTTTCATTCAGCTGTAGGAAATACGTGTTGACGGAGCAAGTTACACAGTGCTGTATCAACCAATATGTGCCCTCGAAAATCTCGTGATAGTAACTTTCTAAATAGCATAATAAGAAATGCCTTTTCTCCATACACTTCCGGGAGTGTCTCACGCAGACCTGAACTTTCCATCAGCGTACCACGAAATTCGCAAAAGGTGTGGAAGGGTGTAAGCATCAGGACATCATCATATATATGTTGAGAGAAAGCGTGTCATGTCACTGGGATGTTAAGCCTTGATTGGTAGACAATCAACTAAGGATTTTCTCACCGGCTCTTAAAATAAATTGAGAGAAGATTTCTTTATTTATTTATTTATTTATTTAGAAATTTTAGCATACAAACAGAGGTACAAAAAATACAGGTAAGAGCAGCATGCCAAAGCCACTTATATGCATAGCATTACGGGCTGGCTTAAAATTAACTTAAGATTAACTAAGCAATGATGAAATCAGTGATAAGACATTATTGTAAACAGATAACTATAAAATACAAATGAGTATTACAAAGACAGGTCCAAACCAACTTGGCGTTGAAAGTGCATGGAAACCAGACAGAGAAGGTCAATGGTTCTTCAGTGACAGACAAAACTGGGTAGGTTTTGCAACTCTATCTTCTTCATTAATGACTTGCTTCTCCGTATTGGCACTACTTGTAACATTTTGATGTCGGCCTCAGTAACTTTTCATCGGTATATAGTCCGATGAACATAATTACCAAGGGTAATCACACTGATTACGCATTCCATGAAAGATGTTTTTCTCGTGTAGAATACAAGCGTTGTGATCAGCATTGTCTGCAACAAGAAGGAAAGAACAAATCCCAGTTGCATTTGCTAATTGTGTTGTCAAATGCAAGAACTGCATAGCGTTCATATTTCTTCATTTCACTGTATGAAGCAGAATAGCCAAGATGATTCATTGTAAGTACAAGATGCTTAGATAGATACTGGTAATGCATTTACACTTCAAGACCTAACAGCATTTGATCATTTATGACTCTCGGTCAAACCCACTTGCATAATACGTCGTCCAGAAACGACAACTTTCACATCTACATTCTTACCAACAAAATGATTACTCATCATCAGTGTTTCTTTTTTTTTTTTTTTTGCAGATAATGCAAATTTTGCTTGATGACATAGCTGCCATAATGGTCTTTTCCATTCACATCTGAAAAAATATAAACAAACTGTATTTTATTGTAACTAATAGCCCCAGATGTACAATATATATGAAAATAAGAACTCCGGTATAAAAATTGCCATAGAAACTAAAATGTGTTATTTTAAGGGGGAGGAGGGGGGGGGAATGCTAGTTTGGTGTTTTGTTGTTATTGTTGTTTTCTGGGATTTATATTACGTAGAGGTTGGATTGTTCACATCGCTTTTGGGCCGGGGCGGACGTGCTGCGCAGTAGCTCCTGATTGAGTTGGCTTTTGCGCAGTGTTGAGGGTGTACTTAGCTCTGTGAAGACCTGTTTTCGCCATCTTACAAAATTGAAGCAAGATGCCCTCCATCGAGCAACTTTACCAACAGCTTAAGGAAGAATTGAGGATGGCGAAGTTGGAGATTCGGCGACTGACGAGGAAAACAAGAAGATTCGTAGTAGTCCTCCTGTTTTGAGTCCTCAGGTCAAGAAGGGAAACTGGTCAGTGGCTGGACAGCAGGGAATGAAGTTGGACGATCAAGAAGACGAATGGAAAGGTAGAAACGATGTAGTCGTTCCCAGTAGTCGACGATGAGTCGACTACTGGGAACATCACGACGAACGACACCAAGGAAGGTAAGAATATTTTTGTTGTTGGGGATAGCCAAGTTAGGGAGTATGGATAGGGCGTTCTGCTTGAAGGACAGGATAGGGGACAGAGAGTTTGCTTTCCCGGGGCTGGGATGGAGGATATTGTTAGCCGTTGGATGACATCATGAGAGGTAATGGGAGCAATCCTATTATCTGTCTCAGTGCTGGAGGTAACGATGTTGGCAGATGTAGGAGGGAAAGGCCTGATTTAGCACGTATAGGTCAACAATAGAAAGAAATTTGGGGGAAGGGTGGGAACCCTGTATATGTGGTATTTTTCCAAAGGGGAGGAGTTGGAAATGAATGCTTGTCCAGGGCAATTGGTGTCAATTGCTGGCTGGACAAATACTGTAAGGAAAATGCGGTAACATTCATTGACAACTGGGACCTCTTCTATGGCAGAAATGACATGTATGCCAGGGATGGGGTTCACTTATCTAGGTCTGGGGTGGGGGCACTGGCAACTGCAGTGGAGGGAGCAGTTAGGACTTTAAACTAGGAATAGTTAGTGGTATGGGTTTTGGCGGGAAAACAGTGAAGTCCCAGTGTAGTAATATTACGAGTTCTAGGGGAACTAGTAACAAGCAGAACGAGGCAGATATTGAAAAGCCAGGGACTTTGGGTGATAAGGACAGTAATAGGTTTAGTAGAAAAACAGAAATGAGCAGGAAGGGTAAAGAGAAAGGAGAGTCTTTCAATGTTTATTATGCTAATTGCCGTAGTGCTAGGAATAAGATGGACGAGTTGAGATTAGTTGCTAGTGCAGGTAACATTGATGTATTTGCCTTAACTGAGACGTGGTTTAATTCAAAAAGTCGGGACATGCCTGCGGAATGTCATATTCAGGGTTTTAAATTGTTCCAAGTAGATAGAAGTATCGGGAAGGGGGGTGGGGTGGCATTGTATGTCCGAGTTCGCTTGAACTGTTGCATAAAAACGGGTATTAAGTCTGAAGTAACACATATAGAGTCTGTTTGGATAGATTTTTCAGAGGGGCATGAAAAACTGATTTTAGGAGTGATATACCGTCCCCCAAGAACAGCACAGGTCCTAGGACTGACCCCTGTGGAAGCCCGCTTGTCACAGGCGCCCACTCTGACACCTCGTCGCGTACCATGACTCGTTGTTGCCTCCCTGTCAGATATTCTCTGATCCATTGCAGTGCCTTTCCTGTTATGTGTGCCTGGTCCTCTAGCTTTTGCAGTAACCTCTTGTGATGAACTGTGTCGAAGGCCTTCTTGCAGTCCAAAAATATGCAGTCGATCCACCCCTCTCTCTCTTGTCTTACTTCTGTCACCTTGTCATAAAACTCTAGTAGGTTTGTGACACAGGATTTTCCTTCCCTGAAACCGTGCTGGTTGTCAATTATACACTTGTTTCTTTCCAGGTGCCCCACCACTCTCCTCCTGATGATCTTCTCCATGACCTTGCATACTATACACGTTAGTGATACAGGTCTGTAGTTTAGTGCCTCATGTCTGTCTCCCTTTTCAAAAATTGGGACTACATTTGCCATTTTCCATACCTCAGGGAGTTGCCCAGTTTCAAATGATGTGTTGAAGATCTTTGTTAAGGGCTCACACAATACCCCTGCCCCCCCTTTAAAGGACCCATGGAAAAGATGTTGTTTTGGTCCCACCCCCCTTTGAGGTCAATTTTCGCATAGCATTTTTTCTTCCCCTCCCCCCGGGGTTATATGAACCCTCATCCAGCACTTGCTGGGGGCCCCCCTGTTTCTGATTTTTTGGGGAGCCCCAACGGTGGGGTGTTGGGTTTTTGGGGTGTGTGTGTTGTGTGTGTTGTGTGTGTGTGTGTTTTGTTTTGTGTGTGTGTGGTTTTGGGGGGGGGGGGGGGTGAGGGAAGGGAGAAAGAGAGAGAAAAAAAAAGAAAAAATTTAAATTAAAAATTAATTCAGAAAATATAAAATTGCAAAATTTTTCCTGAGCTTTGTAGTGATGGGGGGGCCCAGAAGACGAGAGCACAACAAAAAAGAGAAGGAAATACATTCAAGACTGGGGCACCCAGCCACGGGTCTTCATTACCATATGCAGGGGAAATTCCTAATATATATGAACCCCCTTTTTTAAACCCAAAAAGGAAAAAATGATTTCTAAAACCAATCAGGTGACAGGGGGGAAAGGGACACTTTTATTTTTGCCGTTTCAGAGGACAAAACAATTATAATTTTTAAAATTTTCCCTTTGTAATTTTTAAAGAAAAAAAATTTTTTTTTTTCAAAATACAAAAGAAAATAATAAATTGCTGTGGGGCGGGCAATGAGTGGGGGCAATGATGGTGGCAGTGAGTGGGGCAGTGGGTGGTGGCAGTGAGTGGGGGCCAGGAGGGGTGGAAAGTGGGGTGGTGGCAGTAAGGGGGAAAAAGAGGGGTTTGGCATAAGTGGTGGCAGGGGAGTGGGGGCAGGATGGGGGCAGTGATTGGGGGGCAGTGAGGGTGGCAGTAATTGGGGAGTGAGTGGTGACAGTAAGTGGGGGCGGGAAGGGTTTGGCCCAGTGAGTGGTGGCAAAAAGTGGGGGCATGATTTGGGGGCCGTGGTGGTGGCAGTGATTTGGGGCAGTGAGGGGGGAAAGTGTGTGGTGGCAGTGTTGGTGGCAGTGAGTGGGGGGCTGTGTGAGGCAGTGGGGTGTTGGCAATTGTGGGGCAGTAGTGGTGCCCGTGAGGGGTTTGGCAGTGAGTGGGGGCAGTGAGTGGGGGCAGTGAGTGGTGGCAGTGAGGGGTGGCGGGAAGGGTGCAGTGAGGGGTGGCAGTGAGTGGGGGGCAGTAGGGGGTGGCAGTAAAGTTGGGGGCCAGTGAGTTTTGGTAGTGTGGGGTGGAAAGGGGAAGGGGGTTGGCAGTTTTGTTGGCATTTGAGTGGTGGCAGGTGGTGATAAATTTATTTTGGGGCAATTTTGGGGGTGCGGGATGGTGACGTAAAGGGGCAGGAGTGGGGGGCAGTATTTGGGGGCCCAGTGAGGATGGCAGTGTGTGGTGGGAGTGAGGGGGTGCAGTAAAGGGGTGGCAGTAGGGGTGGCATGAGTGGTGGCAGTGGGGGTTGGCAGTGATTGGTGGAAATTGGTGTGGGGAAAGGAGGGGTTGGCAGTAAATTGGGGGCCCATTGAGTGGTGGCAGTGAGGGGTGGCATTTTGGGGAAAGGCAGTGTTGGTGGCAGGAGTGGGGGCATTGAGGGGTGGCAGGAGGGGTTTTGGGCAGTGAGTGGGGGGCAGGTGTGGTGGCAGTGAGTGGTGGCAGTGTGTGGTGGTAGTGAGGGGTTGGAAAGGAGTGGTGGCAGGAGGGGGCAGTGTGTGGGGGCAGTGAGTGGGGGCAGTGTGTTTTTGGCAGTGAGTGGGGGGCAGTGAGTGGTGGCAGTGAGGGGTTGCAGTACTGTGGCATGAGTGGTGGCAGTGTGTGGGGCAGTGTGTAGGGGGACAGGATTGGGTGGCAGTGAGTGGTGGAAAGTGGGGGTTTGGCAGGAATGGTGGCAGGGGAGTGGTGGCAATGAGGGTGGCAGTGAGGGGGGGCAGTGATGGTGGCAGTGAATGGTGGCAGAAAGTGGGGGCAGAAGTGGGGGGCAGGGAGGGGGTGGGGGTTTGATTTGGTGGCAATAAAGGGTTTGGCAGTGATGGGGGCAGTGAGTGGGGGGCGGGGTGAAGGGTGGCAGTGAGGGGTGGCATTGATAGGGGTTTAGTGAGTGGGGGTAGTGAATATTTGGCAGTGAATGCTGGCAGTGATGAGGGGGGGTGGTAGCGGGAGTGGTGGCTTTTGAACGGTGGCAGTGAAGGGTAGCAGTGATTGGCGGCAGTAAATTTGGTGGCAATGAGTGGTAGTAGTGGGGTTTTGGGTATTTGAGTGGGGGTATTTTTGGGGTTTACAGTGAGGGGTGGTAGGGGGTGGGCAGTGAGTGGGGGGCAGTAAAAGGGTGGCATTTTTGGTGGAGTGAGGGTGGAAAGGGGTGTGGGGGCAGTAAAGTGGGGGAAAGTGAGTGGTGGCATGGGGGTGGCAGTGTTTTGGGGGCAGTGAGTGGGGGGCAGTGGGGGTTTGGCAGGAGTGGGGGCAGTGTTTTTTGGGGCAGTAGTTGGGGCAGTGATTTGGTGGCAGTGAGTGGTGGCAGGGGTTTTTTTTGGCAGTGAGTGGGGCGGGTGTGGGGTTTTTGAAAGGAGTGGGGGCCCGGAATGGGGGCCAGTGAGGGGTGGCAGTGAGTGGGGCAGGGGTGGGGTTTGGCAGTGTGGGGGGCATAAAAGGGGGGGCAGTGATTTGGGGGCCCGGAGGGTGGCAGTGAGTGGTGGCAGTGAATGGTGGCATTGAATGGTGGCAAGGGAGCGTGGCGTGAATGGTGGCAGTGATTGGTGGTAGTGTGTGGGGCAGGGGGAATGGGGGCCCAATGAGGGGTGGAAAGGTGTGGGGGGCAGTGAAGGGTTGGCAATGAGTGGTGGTGGGGGGGGTTTTTGGGGGCAGTGAAGGGTTGGCAAGGGGTTGGGGGTGGGTTTTTTGGGGTTGGCAGTGAAGGGTTGGCAGTGAGTGGTGGTAGTGTGTGGGGGCAGTGAAGGGGGGCCCAATGAGTGGGGTAGTGAGTGGTGGTTGTGTGGGGATTGGGGTGTGGAAAGTGTGTGGTGGCAGTGAGTGGTGGATGTGGGGGTTTGGCAGTAAAATGGGGGCAAGGGAGGGGTGTAGTGAGTGGTGGTAGTTTTTGGGTGGCAGTGAGTGGGGGTAGTGGGGGTGGCATTTGAGGGGTGGTAGTGTTTTTGGGGCAGTGATTTGGTGGTAGTGTGTGGGGCAGTGAATGGGGGAAAAGAGTGGGGGAAAAGTGAGTGGGGGTATTGTGGGGTGGCAGTGAGTGGTGGAAATTGGTGGTGGCAGTGAATGGGGGGCAATGAGTGGTGGAAGTGAGGGGTGGTAGGAGTGGTGGCATTTGATTGGGGGTAGTGTTTTGGGGGCAGTAAAATGGTGGTAGGGGTGGGGTCCCAGTAAAAGGGGGTTAGTGTTGGGGCATGAATGGGGATTTGGGGTGGGGGCAGGAGGGTGGTAGTGTGGGGTTTGGAAAGTAAAAGGGGCAATGAGTGGGGGCAGTGAGGGTGGTAGTGGTGGGGGGCGTGAGTGGGGGGAAAGTGTGGGTGGCAGTAAACTTAAACATTGATGTGTGTTATAGAGTGTTGTAAAAAAAAATTTATAAAAAAAAATGCCCATATATAAAATAAATTTCCGTGTAGTATACTGAAAGTGGACGTTTATTATTCACCGAAATAAACGCTTTTTTAATTCCTGCCCAAGTCAGGCAGGGGTTCGGACGGAAAAGACGAGTCGGGGTGGTGACGGGGTAAAGCCCTCATTTTTGGGCGGTATTTTGATAGGAAATTTTTTGGAAATTTTTTTAGTGTTTTAACCATGGGTGTTTGTTTTTAAGGGCGCCTCATTTTTTAATTAAAAGCCCTATTATGCAGAGGTTTTGTTAATGCTAAGAACTGAAGGTGTTTTTCCCCCCTGCGGGAAATTTTACCCCTACCAAAAAGTGAAGACGGGTGTTTTCATTTTGCCTCCCGGGTGATTTATTCTTTTTTTAACCATTAGTTTGCAGTGTCCCTATGACCCTAATGTGAACTGGGGGTTGTAGTTATTTTTTTGTAGTAGTCAAAGTTGTATAAAAGTTACTGTTAATAAAAAAGTATTTTAAACATAGGAAGGTTTTTGCCCCTTCCTTCCTAAAAAAAATTTTAATATTTTTTAATATATGGAAAATGCTGGCCCCAAAGGGTTTTTTGTCTTTTTCCAGTGAAATTTTTAAATAATCCCAACAACAGGGGTGAGCACCTTTTAGCAGCCGGGAACCTTTTTAATTTAAGTTACTACTTCAAAGCCCGTAACAGTGGGCAGTGATTTTTGGCAGTGAATACGGCAGTGGGGGTGGTGGGGAGAATGGGGGCCCATTTTGGTTGGGTGGGTGGGTGGGACAGTGAATATTTGGTATGACAGTGAAGGGGAAATGGTATTGGCAGTGAATACGGGAAAGGAATACTGGCTTAAAGTAATGAAAAAGTAAAAGGTGGAAAGTGATGGAGGCAGTAATTGGTGGCAGTTAGTGGGGGCTTGAAAAAGGCGGGTGAGGGGTGGCAGTGGGTGGGGGAAAAGATTGCTGCATTTTGAAAAGGCATGATTAATGGCAAGTTGCTGTTTAATGAGTAATGCAGTTAGTCGGGCAGTGAGTAGGGGAAAAAACGAGTGCTGGCATTAGTAATGGCAGTGAGTGCTGTTAGTGATTAATGGCATTGAGTACTTTTTTAAAGGATAATGCCATGAGTTTTGGGCAGTGAGAAGGAGAATGAGTGGGGCAGTGAGTAATGGGCAGTGAGGGGTGTAAAAAAGAAAAATTAAAATGCTGGCAGTAAAGAAATGAAGTGAGAAATTTGGCAGTGAGTAGGGGCAGTGAGTGCTGGCATGGGTCCTGGCAGCCAACCCAACTTTGAATAAGGGGAAAGGGGAGTTCGGCTTTGATTAAACAGTGGTGAATTTGCAGTGAGGGGGTGGCGGGAAAGTAGCCCAACACCTGGTGGTGCTGACAAGAATACAATGTACCCTTTGTAGCGGGCCACTTTCCCAAAAATCCCCACGATATTAACGGACTGGTCATGCTTTTTGTAACCAGCACAGAACAACTCGGGCAGCAGCCAGTCTCGCTTCACCAGTGAAAAACCTTTCTATTTCCAAATTTTGGGGTTAAATGAAAGTTTTAGTGGTTTATGAAACCCAACCAAACCCCAAATTCATCTTACCCAAACCCCTTAAAGAAAACCTAACCTAATTTAAACATAAACTAATCAAACCCTTTAAGTAACCAAAATCTAACCTAACTTAACGTGAACTAACCTAATTTTAAAATTTAACCTAAGATAACCTATCTCACGAAAATTAAAACTTAACCAAATAACCTAACGTAAAAAATAATACAAACAAAATTAACCTAACAAAAAAAGGCACTTAATCAAACTGAACCCAATTTTAAAAAAATTTACACACAAATTTTATAAAAATTTCCCACGGGGAAACTCTAAGAAACCTTTATTAGTCACATCAAAAAAAAGTAATTTTAAAAAAGGGGAAAAGGGGGGGTTACCAAGGGTTTTAAAAAGGGTCCCCCAAAGGACCGAAGCCCAAACGCCCCTGATTTTCCATGCTGGACAGGGAAACCCCACAGACCGAGCGCGACTAAACCTCATGCCAGGAGGGCGTGAAAAGGGAGTGAGGCCAGGCAGCAGGAGGGGGAAAACCACGTGATAAATTTTTAAAATGCCAAATAGCGTGAGGACATGTAGGGGAATGTTTCAATTGAGGTAAAGCAAAAGGGTTAAATAAAAACCACTGTTCCCATTTCCCGGCAGGGCATAAGGGGAAAAGTTGGGAACTGCAGGGTTTTCCCTTTTTTTTAAATTCTTTAAATAACACCAACAAAAATTTTTACAATTTAATCCTAAATTTTTCCGTTATTTTAAAATTTATGCAACAAAATCCATTACACACACACCACAGAGCGCCCTTTTTAAAAATCGGGGCCAGGGCCCCTTGAAGGGCAAATTTATAGCACACTGCCATCGGAAATTTCTTTCCCAAGTTTCACTGTTGGGTTTTAAATAAGGGCCTCAAGACATAAAGTACTTTTTTAAATTGGTTCGTTCCGTAACCCATTGCTGCGGATGTTTAGGAAAAATTGGGGGAAATTTTAGAGCCCTTGTCCCAAGGGTACCCAAATTTTCAAAAAACTCATTACAGAATTCACCCCCATTATCTGTTACTAGGACTTAGGGGGGGTATGCCTGAAATAATGCTTTTTTAAACGTTTTAGCTATTTGTCTCGGCAGTTTTAAACTGCAATAGGAACTAACTCCCAATTTTTGGGAAAGGGTTTAACCAAAAAACACAGATTTTTTGGTTCCCCTTGGAAAAAAACTTTGGGAAATTAGTTAACAAATCAAACCCCAACTCTTTCCCACGTTCCCCTATAGTTGGGTACACTTGGATTGGGGTTAGGGCCATTAGCATTTTCTTTATGTGGCACCCCAGACACTACATTTTTTAACTTTCTCAAAATAAACATTCCCTACGAGGGCCCAAAAATATTTCAATCTGGCTTTTTTTTACTGAACATCCATTCCCTGTGTGCAACACCTGGGAAAATCGTGAAATACTGTAAGGTACATTCACTATGACGGGAAAATTTCTAACTGGGAAACTCTTCTGCTAAGTACCCAACTCGGGTGTTTTGATACAGTAATTCTTTTTTTTTAATGAAAAAAGTCACTGATGGGTTTCTTTGGGGCTTCACAGTCCCGAATAAAAATCTTCCCGGAGAAAAAGGGAAACGAACCCCCAGAAAACAAGGGTCATTTTTTTCTTTCTGGAGGAAAAGAACAAACCGGTGGAGTGGATGACTCCCCCCGTTTTAAAAAAATTTAAAAGCTATAAAACGCAATATTTAGCAAGGGGGAACGAAAATTTCTATCTCAAAAAGCAAGCACAGGGGAGAAAAAAATGAACACGGGTGAACAATGCTGAAAATTCAAAACTGAGTCGCAAAACAGTGACACAGGGAAACAAACTATAAACTTCACTTACAAACGTTAACAACGGAAGTTACTCCGAAAATAACTTCTTACAAATGCACTGATTACTGTCAACTAGGGTGGGATCAAAATCAAAAACGGATCCAGACAGGAATTGGGCAGTATTCAAAAGCCTGACTTCTCGGGGGGGTTTCGTTTTAAAAAGTAATTCAACGGATCATAGGAAATTAAAAAGAACTTCACATTTTGCAGCACTTTAACAATCTCAATACAAGCTGGGGAGAACAAACACATTGCTCCCAAGGGGTAGGTTTTTCCCTTTTAGTCAGTAAGGGGAAAGTTTGGGACTGTTGGGCGAATTTAATTGACTTTGACTGGCATGGGAAAAAACTAAGTGAAAATTTTAAAAGGGACTGGGACATGATCTCAGTGAAAATTAAATCAAAGGAAATAAGGCAAAAAAAAAAAAAAAAAAGAAATGACACGTAAGCTTAAGTGGAAAAAAAGCTTAATAATTCTGCAAAAAAAATAAAAAATTCTAAGAAACACTGCAAGAGGAAAGGGCAACCCGAAGTAAAGGACATTGGCCCCAAAAAAAAAAAAATTACATTTAAAAATACAAGTAAAAAATTACTGGAGCTGAATTTAAAAGGAAAAAGGGCCCTCTTTTTCTCCCTTTCTAATAAAGAAATTTAAAAATTTAAAAATTTTTTAAAACAATGTAAAAAGTATAAAATAAAAAACACAAAATTTTTAACTGGGAAAAATTTAAATTTTTTCTAAGAATGCTAAAAAAAAATTAAAAAAATTAATGCAAAGACAACATCAGGGAAAAAAAAAAAATTAAAAAAAAGACCAAACAATAATGAACTGAGAATTTAAAAATGGGAAAAAAATATCAATAAAAGAAAATTTAAATTTACTGCTGAACAAGTTCAACAAAAAAAAATTTACGCAGAACAAGGCAACAAAAAAAAAGGGGGTAGAAATAATCACTGCCAATAATTTAAAATCTCACTGGGGAAAAAACCCGTTAAAAAAAAAAAATAAAAATATGAAGAAAAAATGATTTTAACCCTTTTAAACCCCTTTAATTTTAAATTAGAAAAATAATTTACTCAAACAGAGAAAAAAACCCCTTTTTCGTTAAAAAGAAAAATTTAAATTTCATCAAGAGTGAATTTTTTTCAAAGAAATAAAAAAAAATGAAAAAAAATTTTTAAAAAAAAAAGGAACAAAACCCGGGAAATGTAAAAACTTAAAAAGTGGCGGGGGACACAAAAACTTTAATCACGAAATTTATTTTTTTAGTATATTTTTACAACAAAAACTTTCTTTGACTGATACGACAAAAATTTGCTGGGAAAAAAATGGTACCAAGTCTTCGAAAAAAAAATTTGAGGAAAGAACACGCGGCATACGAAAAAAAGGGACACATAAAATAAATGGGTAATTTTTTAAAATGGGGTGGGAAAATCACTGCATAACTACAGTGAAAAAATACTGGAAATACAATGCTGGGAAAAAATACAGTAAAAAAAATGAAAAACAATTCAAAACAGAGTGACTGACTGGTACAAAACACAAAAATAATTTTTTTTCAGAAAAGAGAGTAGCATAAAATAAAACACAGATAAAAAAATAAAAAAGATTTACAAAATCACTAAAAATAAGCAAAAAAAAAAAAAAGAGTCAAAAAAAACCTGAGGCAAAACTGAAAATACAAAGCTTAGAGTACACAAAAAATTTACTATAAAAGGGTCCCCACACGCAAATGTTTTAAACAAAAATTATCACTGAATCTGTAATTTGAAAGGATGACTGGGATGAAAGGGGAGGGGTTTTCAAGGTTTCCTGTGCGTGATGACTGACCCTCCTACACTCACGTTGTCTTTAAAAAAAATGCGCTTTTTCGGTGAACTCACATAAATGCTTTAATCGTTGGCCTCGCTACAATCCTTTCCAATTATGTTTAACCAAAACAGTAAATTTGGACCCGGTACAAAAGGGGGGCAAACAACCCCAGGGAAAAAGGTTGGGGTTTTTTGGCGGGGGGGGAAGGGAGCGTGACTCTCTCCTTTGGCCCCTCACTGGGCGCACTCCACTCACTACCCACGAAGGGGGCTTTATAAGCCCCCTAAAGGGCCGGGATCTTGCATCCCAAAAGGGGGCACAAAGCCCATATATGAGAAAAATAAATTTAGAGGGAAAATTTTTAAGGGTTAAATTCCTCCCCTCAGCTGGGGTTTGAAACTGGGGTTGGGTGACGTTAACCCACGAAAATGGGTGACGGGAAAAACGGGTAACCATGCACCCATCGAAGGAGCAGGGGGATGACAGGAGACAGGCTGGGGGTAGGCAGCAGGCGATAGCGTTCACTTCCCCAGTCTGGGGTTACCCGACTGCCCTTTAATGCCAAAAAACCCCGGGGCAACCCCCCTGAAATTTAAGCAATTAAAACACGAACTAAGCCAGGGGAAACTTTTAAACAGCTGCAACGGGTACAGGGGGGGGTTGTGAGGGGGGCTAGAGCTGGAGTGGGGGGAGGGCGTTTTTCCTTTAAACCCCCGCCTCCCCACAAACAAATCCCTTTTAAAAGTCTTGAAATACCCTTAAAAAAACCCTTTAAAACCACCTCCCACACCGATGCCACCATTTTATCCCTTTTGGTTCGAACACTTGGGTAGGGTAAAGAAATACCACGTAGGCTGGAATACGTATATTACAGATAAAGTTTGGGACGGGCCCAAAAAGCCTTGACCTGCCTCCTTGCTCACTCTTTGTCAGACCGACTAAACCCCCAACCCCTAATTTAGGGGGTGTTTGAATACGCTGTGGGGGCAGCACAATATGAAAAACAACAGGGGATTCACGCAAAACTTTTGGTAGGAATCATCTACTGGTACACTGGTTACTTGGGAAAATGGTTACTTGGGGAAATGTACTACACTTAACACAAACCCAGACGACCAGTGAAATCCGGGGGCCGGGGCTTTTATCGACCCCCGCAACCACAAATAGGGGATTTCAGCTAGGAGAGTACATACCGGGGTGGAGGGAGGAGAGAGGGGGGACCAATTTTGACCCCACGAGGAGGCGGGGGGGGGAGGAGCCGTAACTCGAAACCCCCGCAACGACAATTAGGGATGTACAGGGCACACCACAGCCAAAAACAGACGCAGTCAAATCACAGGGCAAAGACCAGACGAAACCTATAGGTTACAAGTGGGGGGGAAGAAGGAAGGCAAAGGTAAATGGGCCAAAAAACAAAAAGGGGACACACGCACCGGGGAATTTCCTGCCTGAGGGTCATTTGGACAAAAAAAGCAGGGGGGTAAGGTTTAAATTTAGAGATGGAATATGGGACAACAATATGCAAAAAATATACAACAATATTTCGTTACCCAAGGGTAACAAAAATACGAGAAGGCCCGGGTGAGCCCCTTTGTTCCATCAAAGGTGGTTTTGGAGGGGGTTTTCCAAAAACCCAAATTTTGTTAGAGAAAAAAGTATAAAGGCAACGAACCCCAGGAAAAATAAAGAGAGCAGTCCTAGAGCCAGAAACAAATATTCACAGGTAAGAAGGGGGGCCCAACGACAATACGAAAAAAGACTTAGCAGCGAAAAATTTCCCAAAAACTCCTCCCCAAAAATGTTGTACAGCCACAACAGGAGGGAAAAAAACATTCCCAAAAACCAGGTAAACAGGGTGGGGGAAGGAAAGGAGGGGGGATCAAAGAAGCGAAACCCAGAAGTTTTCAAGAACTCAAAAGAGGAACCCCGAAGGGAACCCCGAAAGATGGGGAGTGGGTCCAAACCCTAAGTTTTAAGACACAATACGTACAACCAAGGAAAAGTGAAGAGGCTGCCCAATGGGGCCTTTGTACCTCCCAAAAGGGGATGGGGGGGGGATAACATCTCTCCATGGGGCCTGAGAGAGGGAGCAGAGGCACTAAGCAAGCCACTTCAATCTTCAACACGTCTTTTCGAAAAAGGGCCAGAAACCCGAGATATGGGAAAAGTGTTGCAGCACCTAGAAAGGAATAACTTAAAACACAACCAGCACGGGTTTTAGGGATGGGGAAAACCTGTGTCACCAAAACCCACTGGAGTTGAAAAGACAGGGGAACACATAAGACAAGAGACAGAAGGGTTTGATTGTGATTTTTTTGGACTGTGAGAAAGTTTTTTACACAGTTCCCCCCAAGAGATTATTCAAATTTGCTGAAGGGGGGCCCAAAAAGGTTTTAAAAAAGGGAAGGAGCCCGCAATTGGGTCAGGGAATGCCTGTCGGAAGACATTTAAAATTTGTGGGAAAGACGACTGTCAGAGTGGGCCCTGTGAAGACGGGTTTTCCCCAGGCCTTTATCCTAGGGACCGATGCTTTTCTCGGTATATGTAAAGACATTAAAAAAAATAACTGTTGCAAACATATGGGCACCCCAGCAAACCTAAGAAAAGCATTCCGACCCTCCAATAAGGAATAGTTCAGGACCCTGTACACTGGGATATGTCAGGCCTATAAATTTGGGGTATGCAGCACCATTTTTTGGGAACCCCCACCTGCCAAGCAGTTTTTAAAATTTGAGAAAACGCAAAGGTTTTGGGAACAAGACTAGTCCCGGGGCTAAGTGGGATGTCCTTTAGGAGTGGTTAAGGGAAATCCAAACCCGAAGGGGACTATAGGGCCCGGAAGGTAGAGGGATAAGATAACGATTAAAAAAAATAACTGAGGGAACTGACAAGGTGGACAGGGCAGGATGTTCCCGAGAAAGGAACACAACAAAAAAGGGGGGCAAAAATGGAAGCTAAGACCAATGAATTACAGGGGTCCAAAAAGTTGAATAGTCCTTTAAGTGAAGAAATGGAGGGAAGGGTCCGTACGTAGTTTTAAAGAAGAGGGAAGAAAAAAGTTATGGAGCAGAAGGGTTTCATAGTACGGGCCGGGAAAAGGGGGAGGGGCGGGGGCTGTGAATTGCTCCTGCAACCACAACTAGGATTAACCCCCCACCACACACACCCCACAGAAGGGGTTCCAGAAAATTTGGGCACAGTAAAAAGGGGGCCCCGTTGGATGTTTAAAACCCGTGAATCACAGGGATGGGTTGGGAATAAAAATTTTTCAGCCACAAAAGTATCTTTAAATGGAATAGTTTGGGAAGCGATGTAGTGGAGGGAATCCTAAATGGCTTTTAAACAAGGGGGATAAACCACGGCCCCAGGGAGAGGGGACCTAGTACGATCAGTGAAAGGGGGGCCAGGAGCTCGGATTCGACCCCCGCAACCTCAACTAGGTGAGTACCACACACAAAACACAACACACACAAAACA
This sequence comes from Cherax quadricarinatus, assembly GCF_026875155.1. NCBI lineage: Eukaryota > Metazoa > Arthropoda > Malacostraca > Decapoda > Parastacidae > Cherax > Cherax quadricarinatus. The sequence goes on from NC_069422.1 coordinate 14,676,836, forward strand.
CACACACACACACACACACGCACACACACACACACACACACACACACACTCACACTCACAGACCCACAAACTCACTTAAATTCGTTGATGGTGAAGCAGGTGATCCTGACCGCTATGACTGAGAGGACAAGATGGGACACGATTATTACATGCAAAAATCCTGAGAGCAGAAAGGGAGGGAATGATTGTATAAGGATGTCCAGTGTGAAGGAGACGCTACAGGAAGCTGAAGACCGCAGTTGAACAGTAGGAATGTAATTCAATATTTCTTTGGTTTAAATTTAGTTGGGAAGTGGAATGACTTAGATTTAGAAATGGTAGATTGAAATTCAATACAGAGTTTCAAGACCAGATATAAATAGCCTTTAGGGAGCAGACATTAGTGATGCCGATCTCAGTAGTCTAGAAAGTGGGGCCAAGAGTTGAGTCTCGACTCCTGCAAACACAAATCATGAGTACAAATTGACGGTCATACACACATACACTGACTTGTCCACACTAAAACATGAAGAGAAAATTGTTCACTAATCATTTCCAGGAAACAAGACGAAGGAAACGTGACAACACACGAAAAAGATTGATGTAATACTCAAATAACCCACACATAAAAGAGAGAAGCTTACGACGACGTTTCGCACACTAACCAGAAGTGGAGCAGGACGGCTATATATAGGCAGGAAGAGGTGATGATATTTCCCTGATTAGCTCTTTTGATTCCTTTCGTCAATCTTGCTCCCGTAATCTTCCTGACTTGTCCACTTTTCGTGGCGCTCTCCTTCCTGCTCCTGTTAGTCTGTTCTCTAAGAATCACCACCTTCCACGCCGTTATCAACTTGCCCTTTCTTCTCTTAAATCCAACACTAACATTGTCATACTATCTTCTGACAAAGGTAATTCGGTAGTTATCCTTGATCGCGAGGATTACCTCCGTAAAGGTGATGTCTTGCTCTCTGACTCACGTACCTACACTCCTCTCGTTTCCAACCTCTTGATCGCATCAAGAGAACTTTCAACAAAAACTAAAGACTCTCTCCGACCTCTGTCCTCCTGACTTTGACCTTGTTCAACGGTTTCGTGTCATCCCGTCCCTCTCTTCCCTATTTCTATGACCTTCCCAAAAATCATAAACCTGAATATTCCTCTCCGTCCTATCATATCCTCTAGAGGTTCTGTCTCTTATTCTCTTGCTTCTTGGCTGGCCAAAGCCCTCACTCCCTTTCTTGGTACTTTTTCTCCTGCCCACCTCCGTCACTCTCATCACTTCATTTAACAGGTTCGCTCTCTCCCAACCTGTAAGATGCTTAGTCTTGACGTTGGGTCCCTCTTCACCAATGTCCCTCTTGATGATGTCCTTGATTTCCTTAGAGAGAAGGCCCATGAAGGGTTTCTTCATCTCCCTATACCTACTGATGTCTTTCTTGATCTTATCTGCCTCTGTGTGGACTCTAACTCCTTTTCCTTAGAAGGGAAATATTATTCTCAAACTCTCGGTGTCGCTATGGGCTCTCCTCTCTCTCCTGTCCTTGCTAATCTTTACATGGAATACTTCGAGACTGTTCTTCTTCCTACCCTCGATGTGCAACCTTCACTCTGGCTCCGCTATGTGGATGACATTTTTGCTCTGTGGCCTCATGACTCCAATCTCTTCCAACCTTTTCTTGAAGCTCTTAACAATCTTGCTCCATCCATTAAGTTTAAGGTTGAATGGGAATCTAATTCCTTGCTTCCTTTCCTTGATGTCCATGTCCACCGCTCAGATACAGGTTTTTCCTTTTCCGTTTACCGAAAACCTATGCACAGTGGCATGTACATTCACTACTTTTCCTATCATGCTTCCCCTGTCAAGAAAACTGTTCTTATCTCCCTCTTTCTCCGTGCCCACCGCATCTGTGATCCTCAGTTCCTTCCAGCAGAAATTTCCACTCTTCATAATTCGTTTTCCCGTCTTGGCTACCCTTCCCATTTCATAGACTCTGCCCTCTCACGTGCAATTTCTTCTCTCCCAAACTCTCTACTCCTGGGAACTCTTCTATCCTCTGCTTTCCTACATTTCCGGTCTTTCTAATTCCAATTCTCTCCGTCCCTTAGACATCAAGCTTACCTTCCGCCAGACTAACACTCTTCGCACTAATCTCGTTCATACCTCTCCTCCCTCTACAGATGTCTCTGGTGTCTACTCTATTTCTTGCTCCTCCTGTCCTCTTCAATACTTCGGAGAAACTGGTCGATCTCTTTCTGACAGACTTAGGGAGCACAAAAATAGTGTTAGGCTTGCCGACACTAACAATGCTCTTTTCTGTCACGTCAGAGATCATAGCCATCCTATTGACTGGTCTTCTGCTAAAACGGTCTTCCCTACTTCCAACTCGAACAGTCGCCGTCTAGTTTTAATCCTCTCTATACACAACTTTCCTTGTATGAACCTTAGTCCTGGCTTCGTCTCTGTAGATGCCTTCCTCTCCCACTACATTACAAATGCTCCAAACTTCAGAACTCCCGTGACTTAACCTGACTCCTCATTTTTTCTTTTTCTTTTTCTTCTGTTTGCTCTTCCCCTTTCCTCTTTCCTTTTTCTCCTCTGGGTTGTCTTTCTCTCTTCTGTCTCGTGTTTCTGTTCCTTCTTCATTTTATTTCACCACTTCCCCTTTCACGCACATCTGTGCGCTTGCTCTCCCTCAGTGGGCACCTAGCTCTCTGCAGTGGTCCCCTTCCTTTGTATTTGACTGGCTCGTCTTCCTTATTTCCACCTCTACCACTTCCACTATACTACCTCTTCTTCTTTATACATCTAACTGTTGAAATTAGACACTGTGCGGGGTCTGGTTGTCTTTGTTGTGGGACGTTTTCCGCCATCCAGTGCTGGCTGGATGGCGAAACGGTCTACGGTGGGATGCCCGGGTGTTTGTGCATGTGGCATTTCATCCTGTCGGTATTTTATACATTTTTGTTACTTCTACTACTACCCATCTACTGCCTCCACTCTTCACTGCCTATAATAGCGTCCTGCTCCTCCTCTGTTTGTGTGACTTTGTCATGGTCCAAGTCGGACCGAAACGTGTCGTTAGCTTCTGTCATTTATGTGCGGGTTATTTGTGTATCGTTCCAGTCACGTATTGTGCCTTTTGTTATTTATGGAATTGATATCTACATATCTTTAATTAAATTATTATTACAAGCAAATTTAGGAATTTGCTAGTATTCTTGTCTCTTATTTCATTATAAGATATCTTGACATGTACATAGTTTATTATTACTGTCTGTCTCTGTATTCCTCAATTAAGTGCGACAATTAAGCACATAGTGGTCAAGAGTGTGTCATTTGCCTAGATCATTAATTTACATTTTAGTTGGATTCTCGCATCATTGGTGTGTCTCCCTAAAACTGTCAGAAGTACTTGTAACCAAGCTTAAGTATGGCCCCCTCAACATCAGTCAGTCTGTTCACATTGCATGTTTGCTCCATAAACATACTTATCTACGTTTCATGTTATCTTAGTGGGGTTATAAATCTACTCAGTCTAACTGCCATTCTATAACAAATCATTTTCATTATTTACTTCTCTCCTAATATTCATTCCTATTTGCTCTAGACACAGATATGACCAAAAGTTATATTTCATTCTCTTCTGGGTACTCTTTCTTGGCTAACATATCAACTTTCTCCAGAAGGGAGTTAATCCAATGTGTGATTGGGAATCCCATGCAATTTGTACATTAATTCCTTTGTCCCTGATTTTTGAGTATCTATACCTGGCTTCTCCAATGAGCATGTTGTTGAAGTCATTATATGGGTTAAGAGCATTCGGTGATGACATAGAATTAGTAATGATGATAGAGTCAAGCTCAGTGTCATAAGTTAGCTTTAGCGCTATTAGGATTGCAAACAGTTCAGTTTGGAATGTAGACGCCCAGTTGTTAATTCTTATGCCTAGTTCAACAAGTTTATTATCGTTGTTAACTAGGGAGGTGGCAACAAGAGTAGATGCAGCCCTGCCAGAAGACCATCAGTGTATATTACTTGTGATAACTTATTACTACCAGCTAGGTGAGAAATTTCTTCTTGAGCAGTTGCTTTAAAAAGTGATTTAAGGAAGGATTACTAGTAATGAGCTTCTAGGGAGGGACTTGCAGGTATGTGATATTAAATGAACACATCTTCCATGGAGGGGTGAAATGCTCTTGTTGTCTACAGTGATACAGTTCATGCAGGTTATAAAACTTAATGCAATTGCACGTTTTCACAATCCATTTAGATCTGTGTGTATTTACTTCTAGACACTTAGTAAGATTCATTGTGACAGTGTCTGTTTCATTTCTTAACATTCTAATACCGAGTACAGTGTTAATCTCAACAATCCTATCACTGATACTAGAAATACCTAGCTCCTTCCTCTTATTAAGAACCTTTGTAGATCTGGGACAACCAAGAATAATTCTGAGAGCTTCATTTTGCATTAACTCCAAGGGTCGGAGAGAACTTTCTCTAGCTAATATCAACATGGGAGCAGCATAATCAATTAAGGACCTAACATAGGCTATGTACATCATTCTCACGATTCTCACATTAGCACCATAGTTGGGGTTGTAGCCAGCAACAGCTTTGAGAGCATTTAGACTATCTTTGCATTTCATATTTCGTTGTGGTATGGTGGACTTATTAAAGGGTACGTCTACACCAAGATATCTGTAAGTTTTAACGTAGCTAATGTTTTCACCCTGCAAATTGATAGGTGGGGGATGTCGTTTGCTTGTTAATATCTTTGTTTTAGAGGAAGATATTATGAGGCCTAGTCGATTACAAATTGCTTGAACTTCATTAAGAATGGTACTCATCTTTATATGCCCTGTTGTATGGATCATGATGTCATCAGCATAGCTTATAGCTATATGTTTAGGTGAGGCAGGTAGAGCATTTAGGAGAGCATACTCAGAATATTAAATATCATGGGACTGAGAACTCCTTCCTGCGGTGTACCTAGGGACATTTCTTTAGACTCACTTCTAAAGCCTTGGTAGAGGACAGAGGATACTCTATTTGACAGGTATCCTATTATCCAGCAGAGTAAGCTACCACCAATATTCATTTTGACTAGTTCATGTAGAATAACGGTTTTGTTCGCGATATCAAATGCAGATTTTAGATCAAGAAAAGTGGTAAAACTAGTAGAGGTGTGTGCAGTGAGAAAGGTGGAAATACAGTTCTGCACACTTTTACCTTTCATGAACCCATAGAGGTAGGGGGAAAGTTGGTGTCTGATTCTTTAGTACGGTCTGTTAAGTATCATTCTTTCAAAAGTTTTACAAAGACAACTATTAAGGAGATCGGTCTAAATGTATCAGGCTGTTGTGGCTTAGGGATAGGCAGAATGAGACTATTGGTCCAGGAAGTAGGAAAAACTCCCTCAATGTAACTAAGATTATATAGTGCCAACAAAGGGTTATCAGGCACTTGTCTTAAAGTTCTGAGAATATCATAGGTTATACCATCCTCTCCAGGAGCAGTTGATCGACTTTAAGCTAATGCATTATCTGATTCATACTCGGTGAAGAGGCAATCACTCTCATCAATATTTTGGCTCATAAAATTATTCAGTTTCAACATTTCTTCAGAAGTACTCTCTAACTTTTTTCTAATATGAGATGGAAGGCTTTCACGCCTTGATGTTTTGGACCAGTCATTTATGAGGTCATTTGCTTTTTCAAGAGGAAAGGGATGAGCAACATTGCCAGTCTTTTTCCTGGCTATTTTATTTATACCTTTCCAAGCCAAACTTAAAGGGGTGGACCTATTTAATCCGCCAACAAATTGTTCCCATCCCTGTTGCCTAAATTCTTGCTTCTATTCCTTGCATTTGTTAGTGCAGCTTGGAACGTTCTGAGCAGGTCTGGGGTTCTACATTCACGGTATGCTTTACCAATCCTCCAAGCTGCATGTGTTAGATTGCGTAGCTGTGGATCATTATAGTATTTACATTAGTTTTTATTGTCAGTTATAGTGGAAGGTCTATGTTGTCTTTTCCTGCCCATTTGATCTGTGAGTACAGTCTCAATAGTGGCAGCTAAATCATCGTTGAATTGTTGTGTGTCAATGGGCTCGTAATTCTTATACCATTGATCCAATTGGTTAATAAAGTTGCCTGTTTGCTCTGGGTTGAGAATAAGTTTCCTCCTGTACTTAGCTCCTTGATTACTGGAGATGTAATCAAGATTGACAGTTGTGAGTCTAGGGAAGTGATCAGATAGAAGATCATCAACTATGACCGAGTAATGCATCGTATATGTTGTATTAAATCCAAGGCACAGATCTAGTATGCCACCATATATGTGAGTAGGCTCAGTAGTGCCCACAATTCGAACATTATCATGCTCATTTAGCAATTTCACTAGTTTAGTTCCATTGGTGTTTGTTATAGACCCACCAATATTCTTATGTCTGGCATTAAAGTCTCCAAGAATGAGGGTAGGTTCACTATTGATGTGATCTGGTAAAGCATCAGGTCGAAGCTGGTTCGCTGGGGCATAGAGGTTAAAAATGTTTAGGGAAAAATCGCCTGCATATGAAAGCACGTGATAGGGGCTTCTTGCAGTTCTTGATGAACACGGAGTTCCATGAGTCTGGCCCTGGGGCAGAGTGCATGGGCATGTCATTTATCGCCTGTTCGAAGTCATTTGGTGTCAGGATAACATCAGATAGGCTTGTGTTTACCAAATTCTGTGGCTCTCTTATAAAAAATTAATTTTGATCTTCGACTCTCAGTCCTGACTCCTATAAGATTTCTTTAGCTTTAGTTCGATGTTTGCTATTTCTCTAACCAGTGTCTCCCTACTAGAGGCGTATTAAGGGGGGGCGGGGGGTGAGGGCCGCCCCGGGTGACACCATTTAGGGGGTGATACCATAGAGTCTCTAAAGAAAAATGGCAGTAATGGCCTAAACTATGCTGCAGCTTCTTCTTCTTATGACCAGAGCTTTGGTAAGATGGGTAAGGAAGAAGGATGGGTAAGGATGGAAATATTGGAAAAGGGTGGGAGGGGGGAGAGAGGTAGGATATAAAAGGTAAGTGGCCCAACCACTTTGGTGTAATTTAAAAAGTGTATGTGAAATGATAAGATATTCTTTAAGGGGTATAATACTAACCCATCAGAGTCACATAGATATAACAGATATATAAGTACATGACTCTGAATTGGTAGTAATTATACAAGTTGCAATTGCTTCTTTTTTTTTTTTTTTTTTTTGATATTTATGCGACAATGAAGGCAATAATTTTCTGCCAGTTTAAAGGAATTTCGTGACAATGGCTTCTTACAGGTGGTGTCCAGCCATGGGAAATAGCATAAATTTTTATATTAGATTGTTATGTAAGATTTTCCCCCTAATTGGGGGCGATGATGTTCTCAGTATACAAAAAGGGTTGGTGCCCCCCATCTTCTTCTCAGGAAAGTTGCTCAATATCATGGGTCGAGGTAATCATTTTATTAAAAAACGAGGACCCTCTGTGGGAGAGTCATTTTTTTGGTCTGTGAGGAGGATTTGATAAAAAAAAACCGTGGTATTTCCCACTTGTATAGGGTTCTCTATCGGCAGGTAAGTTCTTGCTTGTTGAGTTTTTTCTTTTTTAGAGTGTCGGGGGCGTATTTTTGGGGCAGTAATATCTTTTTGTATTTTTAAATCTCCCTTTTTAAAACCTGTCTCTCCTCCGGGTATGGAAAATGAAGCGAAACTCTATTGGGACCCTTTGTACCTCAGGGTCTTTTTTTGTTTGACATTGGGAAAAAGGTATTCGAGTTTGGTCTTAATATTTTTTACAGATGTTTTTTTGACTGTTGGGGGGCTTGATTAAATCGAAAGAGACTGCAAAGACCGGCTTGGCATTTTTGATTTTTCTGTTACATGAGATTTTTGATGGGCAGCCTTCATTTCATATCCCAAAATTTTGTTAGGGTTTTTCTAAGGCTACGGGTGTACCTTGATGGAGATCCCCCCTTTATCTTCAATTGTTGATGCAAAACATCTTATCGTCCCAAAAAGGGCCTTTTTTCAGTTTTGTCGTTTTTCCCCATTTTTTTCCCCAATTAGATGTTCTACAAAAGTTCAATTTTTCTTTCTTCATGACCCTCATACTTTATTTTCCTTTTACCGGAGTTGATGAACGACATAATAACATAAACGAAAACTGGTCAAAATTGTTTCTTTTAAACCGGTTGGGGGAAGGGTCATTCACATAAATGTTGAACGAATTGACTTAACAAAACCCTTTGGGGACACCAGTGTCGGTATAAAAGGCTCTGTCGCCTGCAAAAAGGGGGGAATGATTTTTCTTTAGTTAAAAATTATATATTAATCTGAGAAAAGTCCAGTTATGGTCGGTAGGCAAGGGTTTTTTATAAAGGGCCCATCATGCCAAAGCTGTCAAAAGCTTATGAACATTCTGGTGGAAATTAAGGCAAGATTGCCCGTGTTTTAGATTGACTGTATAAAAAATAACATTTTTTGCGATTGGTACCTCTATGTTTCATCCAAATTGTTTTTCAGTAAACAATGATTAAACTCCATATTTAGTTCAATCTTTTTGGAAAGACTTTTCAAGAACTTTTCCAGTGACTTCAAGTAAAGATAAGGTCAAAATTTCCCCAGGATGGGGGGAGTCTTTTTTGGGGCTTGCAAGAAAGATATCCTAGCATCTTAAAAACATTAAAAAATGTCCTGGGGCCAAGATGGCTTTTAAAAATTTTCCCAAAGACTGTTTACATTTCTGGGAGGAACTTTATTTGTTTCATTGTTATTCCAGAAGGCCGGGGGCTCTTTTTCTCATTCTGCCAATAACCTGACTCACTTAGAATTAAAGGTTAGTAAGGGGGTGGGTTCTTCAAGATTGAAGTTCGATAAAAAAGGGGTGGTTTTTAGATCATCCAAGTTCTCTACTCCTTTCATTACCAACGATAAGTTTATTTTTAAAATTGCGACTGTTTTTGGGCAGAATTTTCCCATACATCACCCATCAAATTACCCGGTCCTGTGGATCTCAATTTAATTTAAAACATTTCTCACCTCATAGTGAAGGTATAATAGGTAGTTAGGAGCCTTGTGCTTTGCCCCAAAAGTTTTTCGGATCTTACTCCAAATTTTGCTGGTTACGTTTATACGATTGCTTGAAAAAACTAGAAATTTTTCCATAAGCCCTTTTTGTGATGCTAATCTTTTAAATTTTAATTTCCCCTTTAATGGGTGCAGTGTAGCTGCTGGTGGTTGTCGCGTTTGAAGATGCCTTCGCATTCGCTTGATAATTTTTAAATGTCTCTAATTTCCCTGTGGGTTTATATTTTTTGTTTTCTTTGTGGAAGCAAATTTGAAAAGTTCATTAGTCTTCATTTTTCGATTATGCAGGACCGTTTGTTCTAAATTGCATGGAAGGTAGTTTTTTCCAATGCCCAAAATTTCACCTCACCCAGATATGCCCGAAGGGGTCAAATCCCAGGGGGTTAAGATTGGGTTTTGGGGGAAACAGGTATTCTAAAGGGGGAAGTTTTTAAATTTTTAATATAACAGGGATTGGTCAATCCTACATTTTCCCCCGGGGATTAGAAGGAAAAAAAAGTCACGTCTCTGTTGTCAGTACTATTCGGTGTTCCCGGGTGGGGCCAATGACATTTGAAGAAGGGCCTTGAAATACAAATTTTTTTGTTCATGATATTAAATAGTTGTTTTCCTTTTTAAATCACCCCGTGGGAAAACCCCTCCACAGTTGAAGAGGGCGGGGTGAGCTTAAAATTTCCCGCTAGAATTTTTGGAATGTTTTTGCTTAAAACCTAGTAAGGAAAAGACTCTATATATTGTTTTTTCGGGGGAAAATATCCGTTACTATCACTATTGTCCTGAGACGTTGTCTTTCTATTACAAAAATGCTATCTTTATCAAAAATGAATTTTTTAAATGTATACCCAATTTTTTAACTAAGATGGCTACACCATAAGGGGCCTCTCAATTTCTCCCCAGAGGTAACCCGAATTTTAAAAGTTGACAACTCTTGCGCGCTCGTTCAAGAGTTAACTCGGGGTTGTAATTATGTATTTAACCTCAAGGAGGGAACGGAAAATTTGGGAGGCAAGGTGAGTTTTCCGGGAAGTTTCCCGTTTAAACAGGATCCTACAAAAGCGGGGGGATAGGGACCACTTTTTGGGGGATTGTTATGTTCAGGGGGTTGACTTTCGGGGTTTGGGGGTTGACAAACCCGGGTTTTGGGGGTGGGCATCCCCTGACCAGGGGGCTTAGGGTTATTTTTAGATGTGAGTAGGGGACATCTCTTGTTAGAGAAGGGTGGGTTTAAAAAGCCTTTCCCTTTTTTGGGATAGTGATGGGAGGATCCCATTAGCCATTAACAAACATTTTTAAAAAACCGAAGCAGAGTTTAAAGTCCCCCCCCACCTGCTTGTCTTTGGCCCCAAGTACATTGTTTTTTTTCATTTTATCCCCTCTGGATACCTGAGACATATGAATGCGACAACCTTGTTGTTGTGTTTGTTGTAAGTGAGGGTTAGATTGGGGAGCTCCCAAAAGGGGGAAATTTTCCAAACATTTGGAACCATTGGTAAGGGCCTGAGGGGTCCCACTTGATCCCGGCAGAGCTGGGAAGAAGTTTGGACACGTGGCGGGCCTGGGGAGTGGCTTCTTAAAGTGGGGCAGTTTCTTGGCTTTAAAAAATTTTCTGCATTTCCTTTTTTCCCTTTCAGGAAAATAGCAGAAACGCTGTGTTTTCCCTTTCGAGGAACATTTGGGTGTATTTTTATTTACAGTCGCGTAAGAATGTGGCCAGAGCAAAATGCACAAATTTCCCTTTGGTATGCATTTGTTGGTGTTATGACCAAAGGCAAACATTTTAAAACATTGGGGCACCCTGACAAATCGTTTTAAGAGAGACTTGGTCAAAGTAATCGGTGCCCAAAAAATTTGAGCCATTTTGAACACAGTTGGCCTCCTCAGGGGGCTCAATATTTTAATTTAAGGTTTCCTTTTTTTTGTTGGGTTAGAAATTTTTGGCCCCCTACAGCCCCAAATTTGAAATTTTCCCGTATTAATTCCTCAACAATTTCATTCACTTGCTATGTTTCATAAACTGTTGTTCTGGCCACAAACACAGTCCTTGACTTGATAGCCCCCAGGGCAACTGGGGTAACCCAGAAGTTTCAGTTTGCAATGCATCATGCTTCCAGTTTTTAAATAACTCTTCTTCCGAAAAGGGGGTACTGCTCCAGGTGGGTTTGAAAAAAAAATCCATGGACAACAGTTTTAGTTGGAGCAAATCATGTTAGAATTTTTCTTTCATTACATTTGATTACCATCAATACGTAATCTTTCACGTTCCCCCAGATGTTAGGAAGGAACATTGGAGAGGAGTTTTTCTTACAAAAAGGGATTTTCCTTAATGTTTAAACTAACATCCTATGTCAGCTGACTTAAAATAGCCCCCACCCACCCTCGGTAGGAGGGGAAAGGGCCCAAAGGAAAGATCGCCGAATTTTAAAAACACACGGGTACCGGGTGGTAAAACCTTTTTTAAACTCGCCAAAACGAAGTTGCCGAAAAAGAAAAAGATAGAAAAGTCGAAGGGTAGCAATGTATTAGTGGTTAATGTGTGGCCAGTTTAAGTTTGGGTGAGGGGAGGATGGGGGGGTGGGGATGAGAGGGGGGAACAAGCAAGCAGCACCGCCTTACCCCCCTGGGGATGGGGGCCCAAGTACTGCAAGCAAATTTCCTCTCAGCTCTGGTGAAAACATCAGGATAAAAGCAAAAAAAATCTCGGAACAGTGTTCAAATTGCTCAGCGAAGAGCAAAAGACGCGTCTTCTCCCACGGGGGCTGGGGTGCTTCTCCAATTTGCTGCAGAAACCCCAAGAGAAAAATCCTTCGTTTAATAGCCTATTAAAAGGATTACAATTACAAAAAGCCTTTTATAGGGAAAACATTAATTTTTGATATAGATAAAAAATTTTCAGGATTGAAGGAATGAAATATCAGATTCTTTGAGATGTTACCAGACTCAAGGTTAATCAGAACTAGTGTTTTTCTTTATTTTTTTAAATTGTTTTTTTTTTTTATTGTTGAAGATGAATAAATGAGGATCGTTGGGGTGCTCAGGGGGGTATTTGAGTTTTAGTTCCTTAATATTACTACGATTATTTATTTTAACATTTAAAAAAGTTCGGTTTTTGGCCTTAAACGTTCTCATTTTAAAAAATTAGTCACGGGCTGCGCAGGGGGTAAATGACATGCAGCATGGTAACTGGTCATGCAGCAGTGATGAACTGATCATGCAGCATGATGTAACTGATTCAGCAGCATTTGTAACTGGGCATGCAGCAGGAGTAACGGAGTTTACTACCCCCCTCTTCCCCGCCCCTTTGGGTTTCATGGTGGGGACACCGAAAATGCCGCCCCGGGTGACACCCAAATCTAGCGACGCCCCTGCTCCCTACGCATTGCGATAATTGGCCTCTTTTAACCGCTCTGTTATTCTTTTCCGTCGCCTGTAAAGGGGGCGCTGTTTTCTTTTAAATTACATCTACTCCTCCCCTTTTTTTAAGGAATATGCCTTGACATACTCGAGTGCCACTGATTAAAATGTTCTAGGAAATCGTGGTCTGTGTTTCTTAGGGTATCTTCCCCTTTTCCCAAATTTTAGGACTTGGTTAGGTCCCATTTTATGTTTTTGTTATTCAAGTTAATTTGGTGAAAGGGTCCCCCGTGACTTACACATTTTGTCGGGTTTGGGGCCCCCGCATACAGTTGAACCTGATACCCCTACCTCAAACGAGGGCCAAATCCTTTTTACCACCCTTGCATTTCTCTTTTAAAAAATCATAAAACCCAAAACTTTTTTAGGCATCACTCAACTACAAGGATTACACCAATACACAAAAGGGGGTGACCCAACAATTAAAATTAAGGCCAAAACAAACAGCCTTTACTTTCCAAAATCTTTTGGAAAACCTACACAAAGGTTAATTCATTTATAACATCACAAAGCTCCTTACTCCGCCCGTTGGTTCGGAAAACAAAAACATTTAAGTGCAATAATAAAAAACTAGACCTAATTTTCTAGCTCTTGAAAAAAAAAAAACGAAACCGACAAAAGGTTAAGAAGCTTTTGATACAGTGACTACTATCCGCTCCTCAGCTTACTTTTAGGTTAAGAGGCCCACATTTGCATAATAAAGTCGACCTAACTAACAGAAAGTAATACATTCTTGAGGGAACATCCCCCTCAAAAAAGACCTCCGGACCTGGTGTACCCAGGGAACGTTTTTTAGTTCCCCCCTTTTCCTTCTATCATAACGCCCTTTCCCAAAGCGTGTCACAATAACTTGCGCCTATTCTTTTTGCGAAAACTCGATTTTTGTCATCTCCCACCCAATCTACCCTCCCAAAGTATTGTTAAAGAAGACTCGAAAATATAGTAACCTGGATAAAATGAATAAACTTACACGAACACAGAAAAAATTTTTTACATATTTTTGAAAGTAAGCAAGTGAGGCCCAAACTTAACATTACGTTTAAAAACATCCTTATTGCTGAACATAATGGGGGAAAAATTCCTGGGTGCCCCTTGACAGCAACCTAAATTCAATACCCATACCAACGTTGGGCATCCCTCAAAGACACGTTAAAAAAGGACCCAAAAATATTACACTTACACTAAAAATTTAAATTGATCTACCCCACTTCAACTATGTATTTGTGCCGGGGTTTTCCACAAGAAAAATCACTTAAACCAATAAAAACCCCAACAAAAAGCTGCAGGCGAATGATGACAAAATTTCCCGCAGCAGACAACACCCCCCCAACTTTTCAAAGCCCTAAACCTACTCACTGTACAAAAATTCACTCTACTACTGTGCCACCTACTTTTCGAAAAATTAAACCCCAAAATAATTCCCGACCTGAAGTATTTTTTTTTGACAGTTTTAATGGCCCCGGACACAATACTGGGTAAAAAAATCTTATGACTTTTCCCCATGCAGGCTAAATCTTTTCAAAAACAAGTGTAAAAAATTCCCAGAACCACTGACCATTTAGTTTTTTTTAAAACTACACTTAGAAAACACCTTTATCTCCTTAACCTATCCCACCCATCTTTAAAAATAAATGTAAAAACTTATGTGCGTTTGCCTAATCATTAATTAGTTAAAACATTAAAATCAGTATTATTTTCTCTATATTTGTAATGCTAAAATGTTAATCATTTGGTGTCCACCTTGTTAATAACAAAACTGTAATTTTTCTTACCAAACTTATTAAACCATATGCATGATCTAATAGAATATAAAATTTTTTGTTTTTATTGTAACCACCTGATGACCATATATTCAAAATTTACTGCACTGTTATTGCCTTTTTAATGTTTAAATTTAATCATAAAAAGTTTAGAAAAAAACTCTACAATAAAAGGGCTTGGAGTACACCCAATGTTATAGCCCTTTTTACAAAATGTTTCTGCTACAAAAAATTTTTTTTTATTTTTATTATTATTATTATTATTTTTTATGGGGGTGAAACATGGGGGGTGAATGTTGCAAAAAGGGGAAAGGCGAGGCGTGGAGATATCGCTTTGAAAGGGAAGTTTGGTGGAATAAATGTAGGAAACCATAACTCACGAAACAAAATGACACATTGCAAACAAACCATTTCACGGGCGGGGGAGAACCCCCGGTCTGGAGTTTTGAGCTCTCGATCGGGGTTCTAACCCCCCCCATGTATGTACTTTTTAGAGAATCCATAGTTTGGAAATTTGGTAAATGCAGCTTACTTAAAAAAATTATCCAGAGGGCTGAGAAGGGTTGGTAGGGGGTTCGACATTTGAGAGGAAGGGAAAGAAATAAATAACTTTGGGGATGTTAAATCTGTATGGAAGGAAGGCAGGGTCGGGTCATCCCCAGGAAAGGTTGGAGGAAGGGGAAATGGAGGCTTTTTGGGGGGGCTTGGGCTTCCCCAGGCAACTGTGTTAGATAAGAGGGGGGAGCAAATGGTTTTCAGATTTTGGGTGTGAGCAAGATAACAATTATGAAAGAATCAGGGAAACAGGCAGGCCAACTTGAGCCTGGAATGGAAAGTACTGTGAGGGAAAATTCTTTAGAAAGAAGTGGGGGAAGTATGAATGAACGGGGGGGTAGTTTATGGGCAGTATTTTTGTTCTGGTAGGGGGGTGCATCATTCCTGTCCCCCCCACTTGATTTTTCGCCCCATAAAATCTGTAAGATTCATTCCCTCCTATTTAATTTTGTTTTGTGTTTAATTTTGGTTCAACAAGAGCTTTGCTCTTTAGGATTTATTTGCAAATTCTTTCCCGTCATAATTTGGACTTAGTATATAAAACATCTATTTTAAAACCCATCATTTTTTTTTTAAAAGGGCCTTTGCTATCAATTAATGTTTCCGATTGGTGGTTTTTTTGTTTTATTTTTAAACCTTTAATTTTCGGCCGGGTTACCGACACAGGTGAGTAAGACGGGGGAGCATAGATCTTTAAAAGATAGTTTATCATCGGGGTCTATACCTACACTTTCCCCCTTCAACCATAGCCGACACAATCAGCTACACACCATTCTAACAGCCGTCCCCCCCGTTATAAACCCCACCAGGTTGCATGGTGGGTTTTTAATCAACTGCTTCAAAGTTTGGGGTGGTGAGACCCGTACCTCTGTCGCAGAACTCTCTCGTGTGGGTCACGTCTACCCTGTGTCAACGTCACGTCCACCTATGACTCCCCCTCCGTCTCAACAAAGGCTCGATGTTCCAAAAACCACGATTCAGAGCTACATGCCCAAGTCGGCCCCGGCACTTTCCATACATTTTTTTTTTTTTTTTTTTTTTTTTTTTTTTTAAATTTTTAAAAATGACATTACGAAAATTAAAATTAAAACTCATTTTAAGTCTATAAATTAACACAAACCTCCCTACAGCTAATATTCACCCACACTTACAACTCCGGTGGGGGCCCCCCCTCCCTCCCTGCTCCTCATCCATCACTTAACCCAAACCTGTTGGACTACTCACAGAATTACAGATAGAACAACACTTTTTTTACACATCCCTGAAAAGGTCTTAAAATCGACACAGACCATGCAATGCTTTCCTGAAAATATTTTAAAAGACATATTACCCCCCCCCCCGTGGTTATCCAACCACCCCCCCTATTTTCAACCTAACATCTATAAACAGAATG
>NC_069422.1:14693551-14763427 GCF_026875155.1 Cherax quadricarinatus
TATTAGCCTCTTCTTGCAATTCTTCTAATCCTAAACTGACAATTACGGATTGTGCAGTTGTAGAGGCTCCCCATCAACGCTGTGAATGGCTGCTAACCAGCTTGAAGGTTGACTCCTGATGAATTGACGTAATATCTAAACTCCTACTCAGAACTCAGTCTCTGACTTGCCATAGCTGATTGTCTGATTGTACCTGTTGTCCTCTTCTGTATAAGTTATAAGACTACAGCAGCGAGAGAACTCATTTTGCTCTCTCACTTGTTGCAATTCTTGTATGTAAGGTATCTGCCTACACTGTTCCTCTATTGTGTTCCGGTGGGGATGTACAGTTGCTCAAAGCACTTCCCTTAGTCTTTGTCTTTGCCTTTATTATTCTTCATATGCTCCAGGTACTATAGGCCTTTCGTTTGTAGCTACGAGGCAGCCCAGAGATGATGGTTAGCTGTAATCTTCCACATATTCTTGTGAGATTTAAAACCTTTTCAAGCATTGTGTTACTTATTCAGACTGTTCCATGACAAAGTATTTACACTTCCGAGAATGAAATTCTGGCACTTATCAGTACTTTTAAAGTGATGTAGTTTGTGTTCAAACATTTATAAGTAACTTTACACTAGTACGTGTAAAAGCTAGACCACAGCGTCTTAAAAGGTAACCTCAGATTTATATGGAAATGTATTCTTACACATATAAGTAGCTGCAAACTTATAAGATGGTCATGGTTTAGTGAATCTGAGCAACTCGTGGTCCTTTTCTTCCAGCAGTGGCTTATGATCAATCTATTTAACATCCACGTCACTTAAGATTAATATTACTTCAATCTATAAATAACAAAAAAGGCACAATACCGTGACTGGAACGATACACAAATAACCCGCACATAAAAGAGAGAAGCTTACGACGACGTTTCGGTCAGACTTGGACCATTGACAAAGTCACACTAACCAGAAGTGGAGCAGGACGGCTATATATAGGCAGGAAGAGGTGGTGGTAGTAGTAGTAGTAGTAGTAGTAGTAGTAGTAGTAGTACAAGAATGATATATAATACCGACAAGATGAAATTAAGACACATGCGCAACACCCGGGCATCCCTATCGTAGACGTTTCGCCATCCAGCCGGCCACTGGATAACGAAACGTCCACAACAAAGACAACCAGACGCGGCACATGTGTCTTAATTTCATCAGTAGTTGTATTAGTAGTAGTAGTAGAAGAGGTAGTAGTAGTGGTAGTGGTTCAAGTGGGAAATAAGGAGGACGAGCCAGTCAAATACAAAGGAAGGGGAGCACTGCAAGAGAGCTAGGTGCCCACTGAGGGAGAGCAAGCGCACAGAGGTGCGTGAAAGGGGAAGTGGTGAAATAAATGAAGAAGGAACAGAAACACGAGACAGAAGAGAGAAAGACAACCCAGAGGAGAAAAGGAAAGAGGAAAGGGGAAGAGCAAACAGAAGAAAAAGAAAAAGAAAAAATGAGGAGTCAGGTTAAGTCACGGGTGTTCTGAAGTTTGGACCATTTGTAATGTAGTGGGAGAGGAAGGCATCTACAGAGACGAAGCCAGGACTAAGGTTCATACAAGGAAAGTTGTGTATTAGAGAGGATTCAACTAGACGGCGACTGTTCGAGTTGGAAGTAGGGAAGACAGTTTCAGCAGAAGACCAGTCAATAAGATGGCTATGATCTCTGACGTGACAGAAAAGAACATTGTTAGTGTCGGCAAGCCTAACACTATTTTTGTGCTCCCTAAGTCTGCCAGAAAGAGATCGACCAGTTTCTCCGAAGTATTGAAGAGGACAGGAGGAGTAAGAAATAGAGTAGACACCAGAGACATCTGTAGAGGGAGGAGAGGTATGAACGAGATTAGTGCGAAGAGTGTTAGTCTGGCGGAAGGTAAGCTTGATGTCTAAGGGACGGAGAGAATTGAGATTAGAAAGACCGGAAATGTAGGGAAAGCAGAGGATAGAAGAGTTCCCAGGAGTAGAGAGTTTGGGAGAGAAGAAATTGCACGTGAGAGGGCAGAGTCTATGAAATGGGAAGGGTAGCCAAGACGGGAAAACGAATTATGAAGAGTGAAAATTTCTGCTGGAAGGAACTGAGGATCACAGATGTGGTGGGCACGGAGAAAGAGGGAGATAAGAACAGTTTTCTTTACAGGGGAAGCATGATAGGAAAAGCAGTGAATGTACATGCCACTGTGCATAGGTTTTCGGTAAACGGAAAAGGAAAAACCTGTATCTGAGCGGTGGACATGGACATCAAGGAAAGGAAGCAAGGAATTAGATTCCCATTCAGCTTTAAACTTAATGGAAGGGGCAAGATTGTTAAGAGCTTCAAGAAAAGGTTGGAAGAGACTGGAGTCATGAGGCCACAGAGCAAAAATGTCATCCACATAGCGGAGCCAGAGTGAAGGTTGCACATCGAGTGTCGGAAGAAGAACAGTCTCGAAGTATTCCATGTAAATATTAGCAAGGACAGGAGAGAGAGGAGAGCCCATAGCGACACCGAGAGTTTGAGAATAATATTTCCCTTGGAAGGAAAAGGAGTTAGAGTCCACACAGAGGCAGATAAGATCAAGAAAGACATCAGTAGCTATAGGGAGATGAAGAAACCCTTCATGGGCCTTCTCTCTAAGGAAATCAAGGACATCATCAAGAGGGACATTGGTGAAGAGGGACTCAACGTCAAGACTAAGCATCTTACAGGTTGGGAGAGAGCGAACCTGTTCAATGAAGTCATGAGAGTGACGGAGGTGGGCAGGAGAAAAAGTACCAAGAAAGGGAGTGAGGGCTTTGGCCAGTCAAGAAGCAAGAGAATAAGAGACAGAACCTCTAGAGGATATGATAGGACGGAGAAGAATATCAGGTTTATGAGTTTTGGGAAGGCCATAGAAATAGGGAAGAGAGGGACAGATGACACGAAACCGTTGAACAAGGTCAAAGTCAGGAGGACAGAGGTCGGAGAGAGTCTTTAGTTTTTTGTTGAAAGTTCTCTTGATGCGATCAAGAAGGTTGGAAACGAGAGGAGTGTAGGTACGTGAGTCAGAGAGCAAGACATCACCTTTACGGAGGTAATCCTCGCGATCAAGGATAACTACCGAATTACCTTTGTCAGAAGATAGTATGACAATGTTAGTGTTGGATTTAAGAGAAGAAAGGGCAAGTTGATAACGGCGTGGAAGGTGGTGATTCTTAGAAAACAGACTAACAGGAGCAGGAAGGAGAGCGCCACGAAAAGCTGACAAGTCCTTTCTGAAAAATTTTCTTATTCGTTTAAAGATATATTTTTTTCATTAATGTTAATGTAAAAATTTTTAATTTTGCTACAAAAGATTCTCAGAAAACTTACCTAACCTTATAATAACAAGAACAATTTATTTTAGCCTAACCCAACTAAATATATTTTAGATTTGTTTACAATAATTTAATACTAAACAAACACAGTGAAATATATTTTTCGTTAGGTTCAGAATGATTTTGGCGAAATTATTGCATACACAAATTTTCACTTGTCCTATATGGCAAGATGAGCGTTGCTATTTAAGCCAAGATCGCAAGTTCTGCCTACTCGGCACGACATATATATATATATATATATATATATATATATATATATATATATATATATATATATATATATATATATATATATATATATATATATATATATATATATATTTATATATATATATATATATATATATATATATATATATATATATATATATATATATATATACATATATATATGTATATATATATATATATATATATATATATATATATATATATATATATATATATATATATATATATATTATATTATATATATATTATATATATATATATATATGTATATATATATATATATATATATATATATATATGTATATATATATATATATATATATATATATATGTATATATATATATATATATATATATATATATATATATATAATATATGTATATATATATATATATATATATATATATATATATATATATATATGTATATATATATATATATATATATATATATATATATATATTATATATATATATTATATATATATATGTATATATATTATATATATATATATATATATATTTTATATATATATACATATTTATATACATATATATATTCTCTGTGAACTTTATTAATAGACAGAATACATTGACAGAAAACACAAAAATGAATACATTGGTATAATATTTCAAAGATTATGAATCTCCTCCAGCTCGTCCGAAGCCGGGCGAGAGCCCAGTATAATGTTGTGTTGTGTGAACTATCTGCAACAGTTCATTCACAAATTACCCATTACACTCGTCTTGAGCCTTGTCATCTTTTGAAGTGTTTCAATTAGAGATGAGGTATGACCCTCTCAGCTTGCTATCGCTTGGCTAGGCAATTAACACAAGGAGGTTGAAGAATATAATCATTAAGAAAATATACAAGCAAAATACTAAAATTCTATAATTATACTCGCATCCAAGTCTATGTCTCAAAGTTTTCTGCTTCTTCAGTTCACTCTATCGCATATGAGTAACAAAAGAAGACAATTGTTTATTACCTTCCTAGTAGGGTTAATAACCAATTAAATGTAAGTATTGCGACTTATTTACTTGGCGATCGACAATAGTCGACATGCACCTAGCTTATCTCATGCTACCGTATGGGGATTTGACCAACGGTCTTTCCTCCCTAGAATCCACTCATGTTCTTATCACATGTAAGCAAAGTATTCTGCCACTGAACTATCATTCCGTACTCGGATACAATACATTTTATTAGGGGCACATCATATAGCCTCTTCTCGCAATTCTTCTAATCACCTAAACTGACAATTACGGATTGTGCAGTTGTAGAGGCTCCCCATCAACGCTGTGAATGGCTGCTAACCAGCTTGAAGGTTGACTCCTGATGAATTGACGTAATATCTAAACTCCTACTCAGAACTCAGTCTCTGACTTGCCATAGCTGATTGTCTGATTGTACCTGTTGTCCTCTTCTGTATAAGTTATAAGACTACAGCAGCGAGAGAACTCATTTTGCTCTCTCACTTGTTGCAATTCTTGTATGTAAGGAAATCTGCCTACACTGTTCCTCTATTGTGTTCCGGTGGGGATGTACAGTTGCTCAAAGCACTTCCCTTAGTCTTTGTCTTTGCCTTTATTATTCTTCATATGCTCCAGGTACTATAGGCCTTTCTTTGTAGCTACGAGGCAGCCCGAGATGATGGTTAGCTGTAATCTTCCACTATTCTTGTGAGAATTAAAACCTTTTCAAGCATTGTGTTACTTATTCAGACTGTTCCATGACAAAGTATTTACACTTCCGAGAATGAAATTCTGGAAACTTATCAGTACTTTTAAAGTGATGTAGTTTGTGTTCAAACATTTATAAGTAACTTTACACTAGTACGTGAAAAAGCTAGACCACAGCGTCTTTAAAAGTAACCTCAGATTTATGTGGAAATGTATTCTTACACATATAAGTAGCTGCAAACTTATAAGATGGTCATGGTTTAGTGAATCTGAGCAACTCGTGGTCCTTTTCTTCCAGCAGTGGCTTATGATCAATCTATTCAACATCCACGTCACTTAAGATTAATATTACATCAATCTATAAATAACAAAAAAGGCACAATACCGTGACTGGAACGATACACAAATAACCCGCACATAAAAGAGAGAAGCTTACGACGACGTTTCGGTCCGACTTGGACCATTGACAAAGTCACACTAACCAGAAGTGGAGCAGGACGGCTTTTATATAGGCAGGAAAGGGGTGGTGGTAGTAGTAGTATAGTAGTAGTAGTAGTAGTAGTAGTAGTAGTAGTAGTAGTAGTAGTACAAGAATGATATATAATACCGACAAGATGAAATTAAGACACATGCACAACACCCTGGCATCCCTATCGTAGACGTTTCGCCATCCAGCAAGCCACTGGATGGCGAAACGTCCACAACAAGACAAACAGACGCCGCACATGTGTCTTAATTTCATCAGTAGTTGTAGTAGTAGTAGTAGTAGAAGAGGTAGTAGTAGTGGTAGTGGTAGAAGTGGGAAAAAAAGGAGGACGAGCCAGTCAATAAAAGGGAAGGGGAGCACTGCAAGAGAGCTAGGTGCCCACTGAGGGAGAGCAAGCGCACAGAGGTGCGTGAAAGGGGAAGTGGTGAAATAAATGAAGAAGGAACAGAAACACGGACAGAAGAGAGAAAAGACAACCCCGAGGAGAAAAGGAAAGAGGAAAGGGGAAGAGGGAGAAGAAGAAAAAAAAAAAGAAAAAATGAGGAGTCAGGTTGTCAGGGTGTTCTGAAGTTTGGAGCATTTGTAATGTAGTGGGAGAGGAAGGCATCTACAGAGACGAAGCCGGACTAAGGTTCATACAAGGAAAGTTGT
Organism: Cherax quadricarinatus; assembly: GCF_026875155.1. Lineage (NCBI taxonomy): Eukaryota > Metazoa > Arthropoda > Malacostraca > Decapoda > Parastacidae > Cherax > Cherax quadricarinatus. The sequence continues at coordinate 14,699,953 of NC_069422.1, forward strand.
GTATTAGAGAGGATTCAACTAGACGGCGACTGTTCGAGTTGGAAAATAGGGAAGACAGTTTTAGCAAGAGACCAGTCAATAGGATGGCTATGATCTCTGACGTGACAGAAAAGAGCATTGTTAGTGTCGGCAAGCCTAACAAATATTTTTGTGCTCCTAAGTCTGTCAGAAAGAGATCGACCAGTTTCTCCGAAGTATTGAAGAGGACAGGAGGAGCAAGAAATAGAGTAGACACCAGGAACATCTGTAGAGGGAGGAGAGGTATGAACGAGATTAGTGCGAAGAGTGTTAGTCTAGCGGAAGGTAAGCTTGATGTCTAAGGGACGGAGAGAATTGAGATTAGAAAGACCGGAAATGTAGGGAAAGCAGAGGATAGAAGAGTTCCCAGGAGTAGAGAGTTTGGGAGAGAAGAAATTGCGTTTAGCACGTGAGAGGGCAGAGTCTATGAAATGGGAAGGGTAGCCAAGACGGGAAAACGAATTATGAAGAGTGGAAATTTCTGCTGGAAGGAACTGAGGATCACGGATGTGGTGGGCACGGAGAAAGAGGGAGATAAGAACAGTTTTCTTTACAGGGGAAGCATGATAGGAAAAGCAGTGAATGTACATGCCACTGTGCATAGGTTTTCGGTAAACGGAAAAGGAAAAACCTGTATCTGAGCGGTGGACATGGACATCAAGGAAAGCAAGCAAGGAATTAGATTCCCATTCAGCTTTAAAAACTTAATGGAAGGGGCAAGATTTTAAGAGCTTCAAGAAAAGGTTGGAAGAGACTGGAGTCATGAGGCCACAGAGCAAAAATGTCATCCACATAGCGGAGCTAGAGTGAAGGTTGCACATCGAGGGTAGGAAGAAGAACAGTCTCGAAGTATTCCATGTAAAGATTAGCAAGGACAGGAGAGAGAGGAGAGCCCATAGCGACACCGAGAGTTTGAGAATAATATTTCCCTTGGAAGGAAAAGGAGTTAGAGTCCACACAGAGGCAGATAAGATCAAGAAAGACATCAGTAGGAATAGGGAGATGAAGAAACCCTTCATGGGCCTTCTCTCTAAGGAAATCAAGGACTTCATCAAGAGGGACATTGGTGAAAAGGGACTCAACGTCAAGACTAAGCATCTTACAGGTTGGGAGAGAGCGAATCTGTTCAATGAAGTCATGAGAGTGACGGAGGTGGGCAGGAGAAAAAGTACCAAGAAAGGGAGTGAGGGCTTTGGCCAGCCAAGAAGCAAGAGAATAAGAGACAGAACCTCTAGAGGATATGATAGGACGGAGAGGAATATCAGGTTTATGAGTTTTGGGAAGGCCATAGAAATAGGGAAGAGAGGGACAGATGACACGAAACCGTTGAACAAGGTCAAAGTCAGGAGGACAGAGGTCGGAGAGAGTCTTTAGTTTTTTGTTGAAAGTTCTCTTGATGCGATCAAGAGGGTTGGAAACGAGAGGAGTGTAGGTACGTGAGTCAGAGAGCAAGACATCACCTTTACGGAGGTAATCCTCGCGATCAAGGATAACTACCGAATTACCTTTGTCAGAAGATAGTATGACAATGTTAGTGTTGGATTTAAGAGAAGAAAGGGCAAGTTGATAACGGCGTGGAAGGTGGTGATTCTTAGAAAACAAACTAACAGGAGCAGGAAGGAGAGCGCCACGAAAAGTGGACAAGTCCTTTCTGAAAAATTTTCTTATTCGTTTAAAGATATATTTTTTTCATTAATGTTAATGTAAAAATTTTTAATTTTGCTACAAAAGATTCTCAGAAAACTTACCTAACCTTATTAAAACAAGAACAATTTATTTTAGCCTAACCCAACTAAATATATTTTAGATTTGTTTTCAGTAATTTAATACTAAACAAACACAGTGAAATATATATTTTTCGTTAGGTTCAGAATGATTTTGGCGAAATTATTGCATACACAAATTTTCACTTGTCCTATATGGCAAGATGAGCGTTGCTATTTAAGCCAAGATCGCAAGTTCTGCCTATTCGGCACGACATATATATATATATATACATATATATATATATATATGTATATATATATATATATATATATATATATATATATATATATATATATATATATATATATATATATATATATATATATATATATATATATATATATATATATATATATATATATTCTCTGTGAACTTTATTAATAGACAGAATACATTGACAGAAAACACAAACATGAATACATTGGTATAATATTTCAAAGATTATGAATCTCCTCCAGCTCGTCCGAAGCCGGACGAGAGCCCAGTATAATGTTGTGTTGTGTGAACTATCTGCAACAGTTCATTCACAAATTACCCATTACACTCGTCTTGAGCCTTGTCATCTTTTGAAGTGTTTCAATTAGAGATGAGGTATGACCCTCTCAGCTTGCTATGGCTTGGCTGGGCAATTAACACAAGGAGGTTGAAGAATATAATCATTAAGAAAATATACATGCAAAATACTAAAATACTATAATTATACTCGCATCCAAGTCTATGTCTCAAAGTTTTCTGCTTCTTCAGTTCACTCTATCGCATATGAGTAACAAAAGAAGACAATTGTTTATTACCTTCCTAGTAGGGTTAATAACCAATTAAATGTAAGTATTGCGACTTATTTACTTGACGATCGACAATAGTCGACATGCACCTAGCTTCTTATCTCATGCTACCGTATGGGGATTTGACCAACGGTCTTTCCTCCCTAGAATCCACTCATGTTCTTATCACATGTAAGCAAAGTATTCTGCCACTGAACTATCATTCCGTACTCGGATACAATACATTTTATTAGGGGCACATCATATAACCTCTTCTTGCAATTCTTCTAATCACCTAAACTGACAATTACGGATTGTGCAGTTGTAGAGGCTCCCCATCAACGCTGTGAATGGCTGCTAACCAGCTTGAAGGTTGACTCCTGATGAATTGACGTAATATCTAAACTCCTACTCAGAACTCAGTCTCTGACTTGCCATAACTGATTGTCTGATTGTACATGTTGTCCTCTTCTGTATGAGTTATAAGACTACAGCAGTGAGAGAATTCATTTTGCTCTCTCACTTGTTGCAATTCTTGTATGTAGGGTATCTGCCTACACTGTTCCTCTATTGTGTTCCGGTGGGGATGCACAGTTGCTCAAAGCACTTCCCTTAGTCTTTGTCTTTGCCTTTATTATTCTTCATATGCTCCAGGTACTATAGGCCTTTCGTTTGTAGCTACGAGGCAGCCCAGAGATGATGGTTAGCTGTAATCTTCCACATATTCTTGTGAGAATTAAAACCTTTTCAAGCATTGTGTTACTTATTCAGACTGTTCCATGACAAAGTATTTACACTTCCGAGAATGAAATTCTGGCACTTATCAGTACTTTTAAAGTGATGTAGTTTGTGTTCAAACATTTATAAGTAACTTTACACTAGTACGTGTAAAAGCTAGACCACAGCGTCTTTAAAAGTAACCTCAGATTTATATGGAAATGTATTCTTACACATATAAGTAGCTGCAAACTTATAAGATGGTCATGGTTTAGTGAATCTGAGCAACTCGTGGTCCTTTTCTTCCAGCAGTGGCTTATGATCAATCTATTCAACATCCACGTCACTTAAGATTAATATTACATCAATCTATAAATAACAAAAAGGCACAATACCGTGACTGGAACGATACACAAATAACCCGCACATAAAAGAGAGAAGCTTACGACGAGGTTTCGGTCCGACTTGGACCACTGACAAAGTCACACTAACCAGAAGTGGAGCAGGACGGCTATATATAGGCAGGAAGAGGTGGTGGTAGTAGTAGTTAGTAGTAGTAGTAGTTAGTAGTAGTGTAGTAGTATTTGTAGTAGTAGTAGTAGTAGTAGTACAAGAATGTATTAATACCGACAAGATGAAATTAGACACTTGCGCAACCCCCGGGCATCCCTATCGTAGACGTTTCGCCATCCACCCAGCCACTGGAGGGCCCAAAAACGTCCACAAAAAAGACAACCAGACGCCGCACATGTGTCTTAATTTCATCAGTAGTTGTAGTAGTAGTAGTAGTAGAAGAGGTAGTAGATGTGGTAGTGGTAGAAGTGGGAAATAAGGAGGGGGCCCAGTCAAATATAAAGGAAGGGGAGCACTGCAAGAGAGCTAGGTGCCCACTGAGGGAGAGCAAGCGCACAGAGGTGCGTGAAAGGGGAAGTGGTGAAATAAATGAAGAAGGAACAGAAACACGAGACAGAAAGGAGAGAAAGAAACCCAGAGGAGAAAAGGAAGAGAAAAGGGGAAGAGGGAGAAAAGAGAAAAGAAAAAGAAAAAATGAGGAGTCAGGTTTAAGTCAGGGTGTTCTGAAGTTTGGAGCATTTGTAATGTAGTGGGAGAGGAAGGCATCTACAGAGACGAAGCCAGGACTAAGGTTCATACAAGGAAAGTTGTGTATTAGAGAGGATTCAAACTAGACGGCGACTGTTCGAGTTGGAAGTAGGGAAGGGCAGTTTTAGCAGAAGACCAGTCAAAAGGATGGCTATGATCTCTAACGTGACAGAAAAGGGGCATTGTTAGTGTCGGCAAGCCTAACACTATTTTGTGCTCCTAAATCTGTAGAAGAGATCGACCAGTTTCTCCGAAGTATTGAAGAGGACAGGAGGAGCAAAAAAAGAGTAGACACCAGGAAAAATCTGTAGAGGGAGGAGGGGGTAGAACGAGATTAGTGCCGATGAGTGTTAGTCTGGCGGAAGGTTTAAGCTTGATGTCTAAGGGACGGAGAGAATTGAGATTAGAAAGACGGAAATGTAGGGAAAGCAGAGGATAGAAGAGTTCCCAGGAGTAGAGAGTTTGGGAGAGAAAAATTGCGTTTAGCACGTGAGAGGGCAGAGTCTATGAAATGGGAAGGGTAGCCAAGACGGGAAACGAATTATGAAGATGGAAAATTTTTGCTGGAAGGAACTGAGGATCACAGATGCGGTGGGCACGGGAAGAGGGAGATAAGAACAGTTTTTGAAAAGAGGAAGCATGATAGGAAAAGTAGTGAATGTACATGCCACTGTGCATAGGTTTTCGGTAAACGGAAAAGGAAAACCTGATCTGAGGGGTGGACTTGGACATCAAGGAAGGAAGAAAGGGAAATTAGTTTCCCCATTCAGCTTTAAACTTAAGGGAAAGGGGGGCCAAGATTTTTAAAAGCTTCAAAAAAGGGTTTGGAAGAGCCCTGGAGTATGAGGAACAGACAAAAATGTATCCACTTAGGGGAAGCCAAAAGTGAAGGTTCCCACTTCGAGGGTAGGAAGAAAAAACAGCCCTCAAAGTTTCCCATTTAAATTTAAGAAAACGAAGGAGAGAGAGGAACCCCATAGGGGACACCGGGTTTGAGAAAAAATTTTTCCCCGGGAAAGGGAAAAAGGGGTTTTGAGTCCACACAGGGCAGATAAACCCAAGAAAGACATCAAAAGGTATGGGGGAGTTTAAATAAACCCTTCATGGGCCTTCTCTCTAAGGAAATAAAAAGGACTCATAAAGAGGGACTTTGGGGTAAAGGGGGGGACTCAACGTCAAATAAGCATTTACAGGTTGGGGGGAGAACGAACCTTTTAAAAATAAAGTCATGAGGTGACGGAGGTGGGCAGGGGGAAAAAATTTCCAAAGAAAGGGAGTGAGGGTTTGGCCAGCCAAAAGAAGAAGGAATAAGAGACAAAAACCCTTCTAGAGCGGGGTTTCCCCAAATTTTTTTCCAGCTTGTTTACCCAATTTAACATGCCAATAAAGCATGTTACCCCTTTCACAAAATGTTGTAATTTGTAATATGGCTAAACGTGAACTTTAATCCCACCCTCGCTTCTCTGCTAATCCTGCAAAACCATTAAAAACGTAAGAACCACCCCTACATTATATAAAAATTTAAATACATATAGTAATGCACAAATACACAGTAACAGGGGGTAAATACTAAACTATATACTCCCAAAAGGGCAGTCCCAACATACATACCAGCTTATGTCTCCCTCGGCTGATGCTAACAGATAAACTGACAGTTTAAAAATAGAGGCAGCCTCAGGAATGAGGGGACGCGAAAGGGACATTTTTCGTTTGGGCCCTACTGATTTGACTTTTGTCCTGAAGCATACTTGCCCAAAATATTTTGGGGGTTTCCACACACTTAGCATATATTTTTTTTTTTTAAAATACTTTTAATTATTTTTTGATGTTTATTGTTTTTTTGGTTTTAAAACTTTTTTAAACTTACTTAATAGGTTTATTTTTCCAACTTTATATACTAAGACAAGTTAACAAAAAATCCTCATACCGGGTACCGAATTGGTTTTCTTGTTTTTTCAAAATTTTCCATAATTTTTTTTTTCGTCACCCCTCCATTACCCCCCAAAAATTTGGTTAAAATTTCCCCCCGGGGGGTTAATTTCCCCCCATTTGGGGGGAAACCACTGCCCCAGGGGATATGATGGGGAACGGAGAGGATTTTCGGGGTTTAGGGATTTTTGGGTAAGGCCATAGAAATGGGGGGAGAGGGAAAGATGCCCGGGAAACCTTTTGAACAAGGTCAAAGCAAAAGGACAAAGGTCGGAGAAGTTTTTTAGTTTTTTTTTGGGGAAATTTTCTCTTGATGCGACAAGGGTTGGAAACGAGAGGAGTGTAGGTACTTATTCAGAGAGAAAGCATCCCCTTTCGGAGGTAATCCTCGCGATAAAGGGGATAACTCCCCGAATTCCCTTTTTGTCAGAAGAAAAGTATGACAATGTTAGTGTTGGATTTTTAAAAAAGAAAGGGAAAGTTGATAACGGCGTGGGAAAGGGGGTGATTCTTGGGGAAACAGACCCAACAGGACAGGAAGGAGGCGCCACGAAAAAAATGGGGGCAAGTCAGGGAAGTATTTCGGGGGGGATTTACGGGAAAGGGTTTAAAAAAAGCTAATCAGGGAAAAAACCATCACCTCTTTCCCGCCTATATAAGCCGTCCTGCCCCCACTTTTGGGTTTGTGTTCGAAATGTCGTCGAAAACTTCCCCTCTTTTAAGGGGGTGGGTTATTTGGGGTATTGCAAACAATCTTTTTTGTGTTTTTTTCCGTTTCCTTCGTCTTGTTTCCTGGGAAAAGATCATGAACAATTTTTTTCTTCATGTTTTTAAATGTGGACAAATCAGTGATGTGTTTTGCCGTCAATTTGTAAAATCATGATTTGTGTTTTTCAGGAGTCGAAAACTCAAAATTCTTGGGCCCCCCTTTCTAGACTTCTGTGATCGGCCCTCACTAATGTCTGCTCCCTAAAGGCTATTCATATCTGGCTTGAAAAATCTGTATTGAATTTCAAAAAAAACCATTTTTTAAATCTAAGTCATTCCACTTCCCCAACTAAATTTAAAAACCCAAAAAAATATTTTTAATTACAAATTTTACTGTTCAAATGCGGTCTTCCGCTTCCCGTGCGTTCCTTCACACGGCCATCCTTTTTTAAAAATTTATTCCCTCCCTTTCTGCTCTCAAGGAATTTTGCCCTGTAATTCGTGTCCCACTTTTCCCCCTCGCCTAGCGGTCGGCACCTGCTTCAAAACCCTCACGAAATTTAAGTGAAATTGTGGGTCTGTTTTGGGGGAGGTGTGTGTGTGTGTGTTTTGTGTGTGGGGTGTGTGTGGGGCGTTTTGCGTGTGTGGGGTGGTGTGTGTGTGTGTGGTGTGTGTGTTGTGGCGTGGTGTGTGTGTGTGTGTGTGTATTTTGTGTGTTTTGTACTCACCTAGTTTAGGTTGCGGGGGGCGAGTCCGAGCTCCTGGGGCCCCCCCTCTTCACTGAAACGCTTTTAGGTCACCTCCCTGAGGGCCCTGAGTTTATATACCCCCTGCTAAAGCTATGTATGGGGTCCTGCCTCCACTACATTCCCCTTTCCCAAACTATTCCCCCCTACTGATACTTGTGGGGTGAAGAAAAAACTTCCTAAATTCCCCGTGATTCAAACTGCTTTTCAACTTTTTTCCCCAAATGTGTCCCCCTTTTTTCTGTGTTTAAAACTCTGGGGCATCCGTGTGGGGTTTTTGTGTGTGAGTGGGGTGTGGTGTGTGTGTGTGTGTGTGTTTACTCAAATTTGTTGTGGGTTTCAGGATTTAATTTTACAGCTCCCGACCTCGCCCTTCAATGATCGCTATATGTAAAAAACCCTTTTCCCGCTCCTGAACTTTTTCATTTCCTCTTCTTAAAACTACGTAAAGGATCCTTCCTCCACTACATCCTTCCCCAAAATTCAACTTTCTGCAATTTCCCCTAATTCATCTGAGTCTTCAGCTTCCATTGTGACCCCTTGTTGTTGTGTTCCATCTCTGGAACATCCTGTCCCTGTCCACCTTGTCAGTTCCCCTCAGTATTTTATTAATCGTTATCTTATCCCCTCTACCTTTCCTGCCCTATAGTGCCTTCAGGTGGATTTCCCTTAACCACTCCTCACAGGACACCCACTTAGCTCCGGGACTAGTCTTTTTGCAAACCTTTGCGCTTTCTCTAATTTCCAAACGTGCTTGGCTAGGTGTGGGTTCCAAACTGGTGCTGCATACTCCAATATAGGCCTGACATATACAGTGTACAGGGTCCTGAACTATTCCTTATTGAGATGTCGGAATGCTATTCTTAGGTTTGCTAGGTGCCCATATGCTGCAACAGTTATTTGTTTAATGTCGTTCACATATACCAGAGACAGCATCGGTCCTAGGACTAACGCCTGTGGAACCCCGCTCGTCACAGGCGCCCACTCTGACACGTCGTCTCGTACCTCGACTCTCTGATGTCTTCCCGACAGGCATTCCCTGATCCATTGCAGCTCCTTCCCTGTTATACCTGTCTGGTCCTTCAGCTAATGCACTAATCTCTTGTGTGGAACTGTGTCAAAAACTTTCTCACAGTCCAAGAAATCACAATCTACCCACCCTCTGTCTCTTGTCTTACTGCTGTTACCCTGTCATACAACTCCAGTAGGTTTGTGACACAGGATTTCCCATCCCTGAAACCGTGCTGGTTGTCGTTTATAAGCTCATTCCTTTCTAGGTGCTGCAACACTCTTCCATATCTCAGGTACTCGCCCTTTTTCGACAGACGTGTTGAAGATTGAAGTGGCATGCATAGTGCCTCTGCTCCCTCTCTCAGGACCCATGGAGAGATGTTATCCGGCCCCATCGCCTTTGAGGTATCTAGCTCGATTAGCAGCCTCTTCACTTCTTCCTTGGTTGTACGTATTGTGTCTTACACTTGATGGTGGACCCCACCTCTCCATCTTTCTGGGTTCCCTTCTGTCTCCTCTGTTGAGTTCTTGACATACTTCTCGGTCGCTTCTTATGATCTCCCCTCCTTCCTTCCTCAGCCTGATTACCTGGTTCTTGACTGTTGTTTTCCTCCTGATGTGGCTGTACAACAGTTTTGGGAGAGATTTGGCTTTCGCTGCTAAGTCATTTTCGTATTGTCGTTGGGCCTCCCTTCTTACCTGTGCATATTTGTTTCTGGCTCTATGACTGCTCTCTTTATTCTCCTGGGTTCGTTGCCTTCTATACTTCTTCCATTCTCTAGCACCCCTTGGGTTTTGGGCCCCTCTCTAAAACCTTTGAGGGAACCCAAGGGCTCACCCGGGCCCCTTCTCTTATTTTTTTTAAAACCCTTTGGGGGGTAAAAAGGAAATATTGTTGTATATTGTTGCATATTGTTGTAAATATTCCACATCTCTTTTTATTTACCTCCCTGCTATTTTTTTCTTTTTCCCACTGAGCCTCATCGGGGGAAATTCTCCGTCAGTTTTGGGTCCCCTCTCTTGTTGTTTGGCACCTTTTTATCCTCCCCCTTCCTTTTTCCCCTTTTCCCCCCCCTTGAACTTACTATGTTTCTTTTCTGTTTTTTTTTTGTTGGTGATTGTGACTGCGTCTTCTGGGGGTGTGTGTTTTTGGGTACGTACAAAATTTGTCGTTGAAAGGGGTCGATTTAAAAACCCCTCACCCCCCTCCCCGGGGGGGTTTAAATAATTGGTCCATTTCCCCCTCCTGCCCACGCGTATTTTAACTCTCCTTGTGTACTCCCCTAGTTGTGGTTGGGGGGGGTCGATCCACGCTCCTGGCCCCCCCTTCTTCATGGTGCTCTGTGTGTGTGTCCAGAGAAAGTACCGTTCCAGTAACCAGTTCCCAGAAAACCAGTTTACCATAGATGCCCCATTTCCCAAACCCGTCTCTGGGTGAATAAACTGTCTGTATTCATATTGTGCTGACCACAGCATATTTAAAAACCCCCCTCAATATGGGAAATGGGGTTAGGGGTTTCTAAAGAGAGTGAGCAAGGAGGCAGGTCCCCGGCTTTTTGGGGGCGTACCCACTTTATCTGTAATATAGTACTTTCCACCTACTGGAATTTTTACCCTATCCACGGGGGGGTTCAAAACCCCACATAAAAAAATTTGGTGGCAAACGGTTTTGGAGCGTGGTTTTAAGTTTTTTAAAGGGGTATTTCAAGACGTTAAAAAAATGTTTGGGGGGGCCCGGTGGGTCAAAAGGGTAAAACCGTCTCACCCACTCCACTACTGGGCCCCCCCTCAAAAACCCCCACCCTGTAGCCTGTTGCCAAGGGTTTTCAAGTTTCCCTGGTTGGGTTCGTGTGCTAATTGCTTCAATCTCCGGGGGGTTTTGCCCCGGGATTTTCCCAATTAAAGGGCCAGTCAGAAGCCAGACTGTGGAAGTAAACGCTATTCACCCTAACCTCCCATCCCCTGTCCCCTGTCATCCACCTGCTCCTTCATGATGTTTGCATCGTTCCCCGGGTTTCTTCCACCCAGCCATTCTCTTTGGGTTAACCCCAATCAGCCAACCCAGCTTTCAAACCCCCAAGCTGAGGAGAGAAAAAAAGCCATCCCAAGTTCCTCTGAAGTATTGTTCATATATCGCTTTGTGCCCCCCTTTTGGGTGCAAAGATGGTTTTCAACCAAATTCCCCTGTGGCATAGAGTGGCTTATCAAGCCCCCTTTTCGTGGGTTTGAGGGGGAAGTGCGCGCCAGTGAGCCCCAAAGCGAGATCCGCCCCCTTCACCCCACCCCCACACACACCACCTCATTTTCCTGTGGTTTTTCCCACCCTTGTCCCGGGTCCTAATACTGTTTTGGCTAACAAAAATTGGTAAAGAATGTAGCTGAAACGCCAACGATAAAGCCAGTTATGTGAGTTCAAACCCAGGGAAAACGCCCTTTCTTTCCCACAACAGTGGGTGTTGGAGGTCAGCATCACCGCCCCAGGGGCAAAACCCTTTGACAACCAAACCCCCTCACCGTTTATCCCGTCTACCCACTCCAAACTTCAGTGATTAATTTTCTGTTTAAAAAATTTGCGTGGGGTGAGCCATTTTTTAGTAAAAATTTTTTTGTACTCTTAAACTTTGGGATTTTCAGTTTTAAACCAAAAGGTTTCCCCTTTTATCATTTTTTTTTTTTTTGCAATTTTTTTTCAGTGATTTTTGCTCATCTTATTTTTTTTTTATCTGTTTTTATTTTATGCTTTCTCTCTGTCTGTAGTAAGTATTATTGTGTAGTGTACCAGTCAGTCATCTGTGGAAGTGATTCATTTTTTTTTTGTATTTTTTAGCATTGTATTTTCCAGTTTTGTCACGTGTTTATGCAGTGGGTTTTTCACCCCCCGGTTTTTTCCCCCCAAATTAAAAAACCATTTATTTCTATGTGTACCTTTTTTTCGGAGCCCCGCAGTGTCCATTCCCCTAATTTTTTTTGCAGGAAATTGTGTACCATTATTTTTGCCAGCAAATTTTTTTCGTACAGTCACAGCAAGATTTTTTTTGTAAGAATAACTTTAAAAAAGAATTAAAGTGATTTAAATGTTTTGTCCCCCCCCACTTTTAAGGTTTTTGTTCCCCGCCACTTTAAGTGTTACACTTCCAGTTTTTTTTCCTTTATTTTTTTTTATTCATATTTTTATATTTATTTGAACAAATTCACTTTGATGTAAAATTTTAATTTCTTTTTAACGTAAAGTTTTTTTTTACTTGAGTAAAATTTTTTTGTCTAAATTTTTAAAAATTTAAAAGTTAAAGTGGGTTTAATCAGTTTTTTTTTATTTTTTTTTTATTATTTAACCTGAGGTTTTTTTTTTTTTTTTTTTTTTTTTTTTTTTTTTTTTTTTTCCCAGTGAAACTTTTTTTTATTTTTTGCAAATTTTTATTCTCATTATTTGTTGATTTTTTTTTAATTTTTTTTATTTTTGTTGCTTTGCATTAATTTTAAAATTTTTTTATTTTAAATTTTTAAAAAATTTAAAATTAATTTTTCCCCGTTCAATTTTTTTTTTATTTTTTTTAATTTTTTTAAATTTTTAAATTTTTTTATTAAATTTTTAAATTTTTTTAGCAAATTTCTAAAAAATTTTTTTAAAATTTTCCCCAGTTAACAATTTCGTGATTTTTTTTTAATTTTTTTACTTTTTTAAATTTTTTTAATTAAATTTCCCTTTTAGCAAGAGAAAAGACCCATTTCCATTTAATTCAGTCTCCAAAATATTTTTACTTGATTTTTCTGTAATTTTTTTTTTTTTGGGCCAATATCCTTTAATTTGTTTTGCCCTTTCCTTTTGCATGTACTTAGAATTTTTTATTACTTACAAATTTTATTAACATTTTTTTTTTCCACTTAAGTTTACTTTTTCTTTTATTATTTTTTTTTTTTTGCCTTATGTCCTTGGTAATTCACTAAATCTTTCCCAGTCTTTTTTAAATTTTTCATTTAGTGAATCATGCCATCAAAGTCAATATAATCTCCACATCCCCAACTTTCCCCTTACTATGAAAGACAAACCTACCCCTTGGCAAGGGTTTTTGTTCCCAGCTTGTATCTAAATTTTTTTAAATGCTGCGAAATTAATTCATTAATTTCCTATAGACCCGTGAATTACTTTTTAAAACTAGGCCAGCTTCGGGCAAGTAATACGCACCGTCTGGACTCCGTGTTTCAATTGTGATCCCTCCAGTTGACGTAATATGCATTGTAAGAAGTATTTTCGATAAACTTCCCGTTGTTAACGTTTTTTGGGGAAATTTATAGCTGTTCCTCGTGCACTGTTGCACCCGATTTAAATCAGCATTGTTTACCGTGTTTTTTCTTTTTCCCGTGCTTGCAGTTTGAGTTGAGATTCTTTTCCCTTGCTAATTGGTGTTTTAAAACTTAATTTTTTTTAACCGGGGGAGTCATCCACCCACCGAGTTTGTTCATTCCTCCGTAAGAAAGAACTGATCCCTTGTTCTGGTGATTCGATTCCTGCTCCCCGGGAAAATCTTATTGACTGTGAACCACCACACCATCGTGAATTTTTCCTTTAACCAAAATTACTGATCGAACAGCCGATTGGGAAACCCCAGCAGAAGGGATCCCTTTTAATTCACTCCTATGAATGTACCTTTCAGTAGTTCACGATGTCCAGGTGTTGCACACACTGGTATGGATCGTTCAGTAAATCAAGCCAGATGAAATACTTTTGCCTCGTATTGGCAACAACTGATATTTCTGAGTAGTTAAGAATTGTAGTGGTCTGCATGCAACATTAAAGGTAATGACTAATGGACCTTATCAATCCAAGTGTATCCAACTATAGCGAAACGTGGGAAAGAGTTTGCGCTAGATTTGTTAACTAATTTCCAATGTTCATTCCAAGGCAACAATCATCTGTGTGTTATGGGGTAACCATTTCACCAGATATTGTGGAGTAGTTCCTATGCAAGTATAGACTGACGAGACAGTAGACTAAGCGTTTAAAGAAAGCATTAATCTGCAGGCATTTACCACACTTGTCCCTAGTAACTGATACATGGAGGTGTCGATTCTTTTTTTTTGGATAATGAGATTATTGAAAATTTGTGTACCTTGTACAAGATCTCTAAATCCACCATTGTTCCTCATCATCCTGCCAGCAATGGGTTAGCGGAACGAACCAATAAGAAAGTACTTGATGTCTTGAGAGCCACTATCAATCCCAACAGTGAAACTTGGGATGAAGTTATACCTGATGTGCAGTGTGCTATAAATTCTGCTTACAATGTGCTCCTGGCCCCGCATCTTCACTGGTCGCTCTGTGTGTGTGTGTGTAATGGATTTTGTGTGCATATTTAATATAACGGAAATTTAGGAATAAATGTAAAATTTAAGTTGGTGTTATTTACAGAATAAAAGAGGAAAGCCGTGCAGTTCCCAACTTTCCCGTCATGACCCTGCCTGGAAGTGAGGAACAGTGTGTGATTCAACACCATCTGCTTTACCTCAATTGAAACATCCGCTACACTGTCCTCACGCTATCTTGGCATTAAACATCATCACGTGGCTTTCTCCCTCTCCTGCTAGACCTGGCCTCACTCTTCTCACGCCCTCCTGAACATGAGGTCAGTCGCGCTCGGTCTGTGGGGTACCGTGTCCAGCACTGGGAAGTCAGGGTCGTGGTTTCTCGGTCCATGGGGTACCGTTTCAGAACCCCTTGGTACCACCTATCCTCATTTTAATATTACTTTTCTTATCGATGTGACTAATACGGATTTCTTAGAGTTCCCTGTGAATTTTCATAAAATTTGTGTAAATTTTAAATTAGGTTCAGTTAGATTAAGCTGCTTTTAGTTAGGTTAATTTTGTTTGTATTATGTTTACGTTAGGTTACGTAGGTTAAGTTAATTTACGTGAGATTAGGTTATCTTAGGTTATTTAAAGTTAGGTTAGTTCACGTTAAGTTAGGTTAGATTAGGTTACTTAAGGTTAGATTAGTTGATGTTAACTTAGGTTAGGTTACTTAAGGTTAGGGTAAGATGCAATTAGGTTAGGTTAGGTTTCATAAACCACTAAAACTTACATTTAACCACAAATAGGAAATAGAAAGGTTGATCACTGGTGAAGCGAGACTGGACTGCTGCCCGAGTTGTTCTGTGCTGGTTACAAAGAGCATGACCAGTCCTGATAATACTCGCTGGGTATGTGGCAATGCTGGCCAGCATACACTGGGTACATTGCTATTCTTGTCAGCACTCACCAGGTGTATGTCTACTCCTGCCACCACTCACTGCCATTACTCACTGTCAATAATCACTGCCAGAACTCACTCCCATTATTCAATGTTAGCAATGACTGCCAGCACTCACTGCCAGCACTCACTGCCACTACTCACTGCCATTACTCACTATCATTACTCACTGCCAGCATTAATTGTCATTACTACCACCACTCACTGCCATTACTCACTGCCACCACTCATTCTCACTACTCACTGCCAACACTCACTGGCATTACTCATTAACAGTACTCACTGCCATTACTCACTAACAGCACTCACTGCCATTACTCACTGCCAGCACTCGTTCTCACTACTCACTGCCAGCACTAACTGACATTACTCATTAACAGCACTCACTGCCATTACTCACTGCCATTACTAACTGCAGCACTCATTGCCACCACCCACTGCCACCACTCACTGCCATTACTCACAGCCACCACTCACTGCCACCACTTACTGCCTCCACTCACTGCCACCATTCACTGTCATTACTCACTGCCAGTATTCACTGCCAGTATTCACTGCCACTACTCACTGCCACCACTCACTGTCACTACCAGTATTCACTGTCACCACTCACTGCACCACTCACTGCCACCATTCTCTCCCACCACTCACTGCCAGTATTCACTGCCAAAACTCACTGCCACACTGTTACGACTTTGAAGTAGTAACTTAAATAAAATGTTCCTGGCTGCTAAAGGCTGCTCACACTGTTGTCTCGGGATTATAAAATTACACTGAAAACGACAACAAACCTTGGGCCAGCATGTACTCATATATTAAACAATATTAATTATTATTAGGAAGGAAGGACAAACACTCACCTATGTAAAAATACATCTTTATTAACAGTAACTTATATACAACTTATGACTACTACAAAAAAATAACTACACTCCAGTTCACATTAGCTCACTAGCACACTGCTACTAATGAGTTAAACAGAATAAATCATCAGGGAGGCACCATGACACACCCCCGTCTTCACTTGTCTGGTAGACTAATTACCAGCAGGCAAAACACCATACAGTACTCTAGCATAAACAGACCTCTGCATACTAGGGCTTTTTAAATAAACATGAGAGCGCTTAAACACAAACACCTATGGTATACACTAAAAAAATTACCAAAATTACCTACTCAAAGTACCGCCCAAACATGATGACTTTACCCCCGTCACCACCAGACTCGTCTGTTCCTGTCCTGACCACTACCTGACTGACAGGAATAAAACGCGTTCACTTTCGGTGAATAATACACGTCCACTTTCAGTATATTACACGGAAAATGATATTATATATGGAGCATTATTTTATATAAATATTTTTTACAACACTCTGTAACACACACTCACTGTCATAGCTCACTGCCACCACACACTACCACCACTCACTGCCACCACTCACTACCACCACTCACTACCACCACTCATTGCCACCATTCACTGCCATCACTCGCTGCCACCACTCACTACCACCACTCACTGCCACCACTCACTACCACCACTCACTACCACCATTCACTGCCACCATTCACTGACGCCACTCACTGCTACCACTCACTACCACCGCTCACTGCCACCACTCACTACCACCACTCACTACCACCACTCATTGCCACCATTCACTGCCACCACTCGCTGCCACCACTCACTACCACCACTCACTGCCACCACACACTACCACCACACACTACCACCACTCACTACCACCACTTATTGCCACCATTCACTGACGCCACTCACTGCCACCATTCACTGCCACCGTTCATTGCCACCACTCACTGCTACCACTCCCTCTCACTCACTGCCAGCATTCACTGCCAGTATTCACTACCACCACTCACTACCACTACTCACTGCCACCACTCACTGCCACCATTCACTGCCACCACTCACTGCCACCACTCACTGCCACCGCTCATTGCCACCACTCACTGCCACCATTCACTGCCACCACTCACTGCCACCACTCACTGCCACCACTCACTGCCACCATTCACTGCCACCACACACTGCCACCACACACTGCCACCACTCACTGCCACCACTCACTGCCACCACTCACTGCCACCACACACTGCCACCACTCACTGCCACCACACACTGCCACCACTCATGCCACCAAATCACTGCCACCACTCACTGCCACCACACATGCCACCCCACACTGCCACCACTCACTGCCACCACACACTGCCACCACTCACTGCCACCACTCACTGCCACCACTCACTGCCACCACTCACTGCCACCACTCACTGCCACCACACACTCCACCACACACTGCCACCACTACTGCCCACTCACTGCCACCACTCACTGCAACCACACACTGCCACCACTCACTGCCACACTCACTACCACCACTCAATGCCACCATTCACTGTCACCACTCGCTGCCCCCACTCACTACCACCACTCACTGTCACCACACACTACCACACACACACCACCACTTACTACCACCACTCATTGCCACCATTCACTGCCGCCACTCACTGCTACCATTCACTGCCACCGTTCATTGCCACCACTCACTGCTACCACCCCCTCTCACTCACTGCCAGCATTTTACTGCCAGTATTCCTACCCACTCACTACCACCCACTCACTGCCACCACTCACTGCCACCATTCACTGCCACCACTCACTGCCCACCCCTCACTGCCACGCTCATTGCCACCCCTCCCCTGCCCCACTCACTGCCACCACTCACTGCCACCACTCCCCTGCCACCATTCACTGCCACCACTCACTGCCACCCCTCACTGCACGCTCATTGCCACCACTCACTGCCACCATTCGCTGCCACCACTCATGCCACCACTCACTGCCACCACTCATGCCACCACACACTGCCACCACACATGCCACCACTCACTGCCACCGTCACTGCCACCACTCACTGCCACCATCACTGCCACCACTCACTGCCACCACACACTGCCCCCACTCACTGCACCACACCCCTGGGCCACCACTCACTGCCACCACTCAAATGCCACCACTCACTACCACCACACACTGCCACCACTCACTGCCCCACACACTGCCACCCTCACTTTCCACCACTCACTGTCACCACTCACTGCCACCACTCACTGCCCACCCCCACTGCCTCACTCACTGCCACCACTCACTGCCCCCACCACTGCCACCACTCACTGTCACCAATCACTGCCACCACACACTGCACCACTCACTGCCATCACCACTGCCACCACTCACTGCCTCCCCTCACTGCACCACTCACTGCCACCACACACTGCCACACTCACTGCCACCACACACTGCCACCACACACTGCCACCACTCACTGCCAACACAGCCACACTCACTGCCACCACTCATGCCCCCACTCACTGCCAACCACACCTGCCACCCCACACTGCCCCCACCACTGCCACCACTCACTGCCACCACTCACTGCCACCACTCACTTTCCACCACTCACTGCCCCCACACACTGCCCCACTCACTGCCACCACCCTGCCACCATCACTACCACCATCACTGCCACACACACTGCCACCACACACTGCCAACATACACTGGCCACCCCACACTGCACCACTAACTGCCCCACTCACTGCCACCACTCACTGCCACACTCACTGCCCCCACTCACTGCCACCACACACTGCCACCACAACTGCCACCACTCACTGCCACCACTCACTGCCACCACTCACTGCCACCACACACTGCCCCCACTCACTGCCCCAAAACCTGCCACCACCACTGCCACCACTCACTGCCACCATCACTGCCACCATCACTGCCACCACTCACTGCCACCACTCACTGCCACCACTCACTGCCACCACTCACTGCCACCACTCACTGCCACCTCATGCCACCCCTCACTGCCAACCACTCATCCCCAACTGCCCACCCCCTCCGCCACAAATCATTTCCCCCACTACTGCCACCACTCACTGCCACCCCTCTTTCCACCCCTACTGCCACCCCTCACTGCCACCACCCACTGCCACCACTCACTGCCCCCACCACTCCACAACCTCCCCCACCCCCACTCACTGCCACCCCTCACTGCCACCACTCACTGCCCACCATGCCACCATCCTGCCAACACACTGCCCCCCCACACCCCTCCACCACCCCCATGCCCCCACTCACTGCCACCACTCACTGCCACCACACACTGCCACCACTCACTGCCACCACACACTGCCACACTCACTGCCACCACTACTGCACCACTCACTGCACCACCACTGCCCACTCACTGCCACCACTCACTGCCACCACTCACTGCCACCATCACTGCCACCAATTTACTGCCACACTACTGCCACCAATCACTGACCACCACACTGCCACCACTCACTGCCACCACTCACTGCCACCACCACTGCCACCACTCACTGCCAAACCACTCACTGCCCCCACTCACTGCCACCACTCACTGCACCACTCACTGCCAAACCCCCCTCACTGCCACCACTCCTACTGCCACCAAAACCCCTGCACCACTCACTGCACCACTCACTGCCCACTCACTGCCACCACTCACTGCCACCCCTCACTGCCACCCCTCACTGCCACCACTCACTGCCCCCACTCCCCTGCCACCCCTACTGCCACCACCACTGCCCCCACTCACTGCCACCACTCACTGCCCCCACTCACTGCACCACTCACTGCCACCCAAATGCCCCCCACCACTGCCACCAAATCACTGCCACCCCTCACTGCACCACTACTGCACCACTCACTGCCACCACCACTGCCACCACTCACTGCACCACTCACTGCCCCCATCACTGCCACCATACTGCCCACTCAACACATCTGCCACACACACGCCACCACTCACTGCCACCACTCACTGCCACCACTGACTGCCACCACTGACTGCCACCACTGACTGCCACCACACACTGCCACCACTCACTGCCACCACTCACTGCCACCACTCACTGCCACCACTCACTGCCACCACTCACTGCCACCACTCATTGCCAGCCTCACAGCTTTCATTATCCTCTTTACTGTATTTTAGAAAAAAAAACTTTTATTCTTTACAAATTACAGAGAATATTTTAATATTATAAATGTTCTTGTCCTCTGAGCGGCAAATATAACGTGTCTTCCCGCCTGTCACCTGATTGTTTCAGAAATCACTTTCTCATTTGGATAAAAAATGGCTTCATATATATTCAGGGAATGACTCTGCATATGGTAATGAAGACCTGTGGCTGGATCGCCGAGTCATTGAATGTATTACCTTCTCTTATTGTTGTGCTCTCGTCTTCTCGCCCCCACATCACTACAAAGCTCAGGAAGAATTTTGCAATCTATATTTTCTGAATTAATTATAATATATTTATTCTTTTGTTCTCTCTCTCTTTCTCCTTCCATCACACACACACACACACACACACACACCTAGAAGGAACGATCTCATCAACAGCAGCCAACATGGTTTCAGGGACGGGAAATCCTGTGTCACAAACCTACTGGAGTTCTATGACATGGTGACAGCAGTAAGACAAGAGAGAGAGGGGTGGGTGGATTGCATTTTCTTGGACTGCAAGAAGGCGTTTGACACAGTTCCACACAAGAGATTGGTGCAAAAACTGGAGGACCAAGCAGGGATAACAGGGAAGGCACTACAATGGATCAAGGAATACGGGTCGGGAAGACAGCAGCGAGTCATGGTACGGGGCGACGGGTGTCAGAGTGGGCACCTGTGACCAGCGGGGTCCCGCAGGGGTCAGCCCTAGGACCAGTGCTGTTTCTGGTATTTGTGAACGACATGACGGAAGGAATAGACTCTGAGGTGTCCCTGTTTGCAGATGACGTGAAGTTGATGAGAAGAATTCACTCGATCGAAGACCGGGCAGAACTCAAGGGATCTGGACAGGCTGCAGCCCTGGTCCAGCAATTGGCCTCCTGGGGTTCAATCCCACCAAGTGCAAAGTCATGAAGATTGGGGAAGGGCAAAGAAGGCCGCAGACGGAGTTTCAGTTAGGGGGCCAGAGCTACAAACCTCACTCAAGGAAAAAGTCTTGGGGTTTAGTATAACACCAGGCACATTTTCCTGAAGCGCACATCAACCAAATAACTGCTGCAGCTTTTGGGCGCCTAGCAAACCTCAGAACAGCATTCCGACATCTTAATAAGGAATCATTCGGACCCTGTTTCACCGTGTAGTTAGGCCCATAATTGGAGTATGCGGCACAGTTTGGAACCCACACCCAGCCAAGCACGTGAAGAAACTAGAGAAAGTGCAAAGGTTTGCAACAAGACTAGTCCCAGAGCTAGAGGTTTTGTCCTACGAGGAGAGGTTAAGGGGAAATCAACCTGACGACACTGGGAGGACAGGAGAGATGGGGGGGACATGATAACGACATACAAAATATGAGAGGAATTGACAAGGTGGGCAAAGAAAGGATGTTCCCGAGATTGGACACAGTAACAAGGGGACACAGTTGGAAGCGAAGACACAGATGAATCACAGGGATGTTAGGAAGTATTTCTTCAGCCACAGAGTAGTCAGTAAGTGGAATATTTTGGGAAGCGATGTGTGGAGGCAGGATCCATTTCAAGCTTTAAGCAGAGGTATGATAAAGCTCACGGTCAGGGGAGTGACCTAGTAGCGATCAGTGAAGAGGCGGGGCCCGGAGCTCGGACTCGACCCCCGCAACCTCAACTAGATGAGTACAACTAGGTGAGTACACACACACACACACACACACACACACACACACACACACACACACACACACACACACACACACACACACACACAGAAAACACACACACACACACACACACACACACACACACACACACCACACACACACACACACACACACACACACACACACACACTCAAATGGGAAACAGCAAGTGGTACTGCATGGTGGAGAGGTCTCGGACTGGGAAGGCAAGAAGAGTGGGGTTCCTCAGGGATCCTCTCTTGGTCTAATACTTTCCACGATGTATGGAAATGATTTTGAGATGGAGCTGACGTCAGCGATAAAATTTGCGAAAGACAGGAAATTGGGGAAAATGAGTTTTAATGTTGACAAGTACGATGTAGTTCATTTTGGATATAATAATCTCGAACATGAATACAAAATGTTTTGGCAACAAACTAACCGAAAGAAGAAAGGATTAAGAACATCGGAATAATCATTAGCAACTACTGTTCCTCAAGAAAGTGAAAAAATGCCTATATTCGAGCAGCAAAATTAACAGAATGCTAGGCTTCATTACTTCAACCATCGAGCACAAACAGGTACCAAATAAACTATAATTCACTTGTGAGACATCTTCTTGAACATGTCGCTTAGTTTTCTCTCCAAGTTACGTAAAAGATGGTACAGAAACGGTCATCTAAGCTCATTCAAACTCAATTAAACGGCATTCATAGCATATAACTCTTTTTTCTCTGAAGAAAAGGAGACACCGAGATCTCACTCAGACTCTTATTAAATGGTTTTGAAACACTCCATGGATAAACCTCATTACCTCACATTCAACAAGTGACACATGGTTAAGTGCTTCACATGAATATTATTATAATGGTATCAACAAAACCATTAACGGTAGTTCACATTCAACACGTTAAACTTTATTGTGATAAGCTTCAGTGTTCTCCTATATCAGGTTTCACTCAACTACAGTTATAATAGGCTTCAGTGTTGCCCCACATCATCCACTAATCTGATAGACCTCGGTGTTCTATACCATCATATTATATTTATTATTGGAACACTGTCAATGTGTATTCTTCGAACATCACATCTTTTATTAGAATGCTGCAACTGTTGTTAGAACACAACATTAGTTTTAAACTATCACCTGTGTTGTTGGAAAATTTCGTCTATTGCTAGAATAACACGTCTGTTGTTAGAATACCTCCGTTATTAGACTACCTCGTCTGTGTTAAAATAACACGTCTTTTGTTAGATTAACATGTCTTTGTTAGAATAACACGTCTGTTAAAACACCAAGTTATTAGAATACAACGTCTGTTGTTATTGTTGTTAGTATAACATGTCTGTTGTTAAAATTCGTCTGTTGTTAGAAAACGCCTCATTTTACAATATTACGTAGAATTTTAGAATACCACGAGAATTCTACATCAATTTTTTTTTTTGAGTAAGACATCTATCAGTTGGATTTTACTTTTAATGTACAATCACTATACAAGTGACACCATTACAGATGGTTTACAACGGTTTACTCGTACAGACTGAATCTCTGAATAACGAATAAAAGAACACTGAAGTCCACAACAGGGAAAGCAAACAATCACAGAAAACTAAAATACCCAAAAACTGTATTATTTGCGGCTAAATGTAAATTTTAGATTCCGTTCCAAAAAATGTGTAAAACTTTTTTAAAATGTTTCTAAGGGATTCTTTCTAAGTTTAGAATAGGTTTCAGTATCATCTAAGAGACTGTACAGTTTTTCTTGGTAATCATTTTCTTTCATAATTATTGCATTAATTTATAATTATTGCATTTATTTTATCTGCTTTGGTAAGGCAGAAATTTTTTTTATTATTATTAAGTGTATCATAAGACTTAAAGATCTTTGAGGGCAATGCGAATGTTTTGTTTTAACATGATGGTGAGGTGTGGTCTAGACCCTTTATATGCCTTCCTTTGATGTATTATTTTTATTGTTCTTTGATAATGTGAGTAGTTACGAAAGCACTTGGAATTTCACTATTCTTTCACAGTGGTTGTTTTTGCATATTCTGAAATCACCCGTTTAATGTGATCGATTGATTGTATATATATATATTTATATATATATATATATATATATATTTATATTTATATATATATATATATATATATATATATATATTATATACAAATATTTATATATATATATATATATTTATATATAGAATATTTATATATATATATATATATATATATATATATATAAAATATATATATATAAAATATATATCTATATAATATATATTACTATATATTAGATATATGTATATATATATATATATTTATAAAATATAATATATATAGATATATAATATATATATATATATATAAATATATATATATATATAATATTTATATTTTATTTATATATATATATATTGTAATATATATATATATATATATAATTTAATTTTTGTCGTGCCGATATGCAAAACTGAGTCAATTAGCAAGAACTCATTTAAAATAAATTCCTTCCTGAAAATTTCTTCTTATACGTTTTAAGATATATTGTTTTTTCTTCATTAATGTTGATGTTAAATTATATTTTTGCACCAAAAGGAACTTAGAAATACTTACCTAACCTTATAATCACAAGGAGGCAGTTTATTTTAGCCTAAACCCAAAACTAAATATATTTTTAAATTTGTTTACAATAATTTTTTACTAAACAAACACAGTGAACAATTAGCTCACTAGCACACTGCCAACTAATGAGGTTTAAACAGAAGAATTCATCAGGGATGGCAACCATGACACACCCCGTCTTCACTTGTCTGGTTAGACTATTACCTGCAGGAAAATAACACCAACAGTTACCTTCAGCATAAACAGACCTCTGCATACTAGGGCTTTATAAATTAAACATGAGAGCGCTTAAACTCAAACTACCTTGGGTCTACACTAAAAAAATTTACCAAAATTTACCTACTCAAAGTACCGCCCAAAACATGATGACTTTACCCCGTCTCCACCAGGATCGTCTGTCTGTCCTGCCACTGCCTGACTGACAGGAATTAACGCGTTCACTTTTTCGGTGAATAATACACGTCCACTTTCAGTCTACTTACACGGAAAATGATATTTCTTATATGGAGCATTAATTGTATGTAAATATTTTTTACAACACTCTAAACAAACACTCACTGGTCTTAGGTCAGCCACCACACACTACCACCACTCACTGCACCACACTCTACCAACACTCACTGCCACCATCTCATTAGCCACCATTCATGCCACCAACACACTACCAACCACTCACTGCCACCACACTCTACCACCATTCACTGCCACACACACATACCACCATTCATCTGCACCACACACTAACCCCACCATTCACTGCCACCACACACTACCACCACTCACTTCCACCACTCAACTACCACCACTCACTACAACCAACTGCATTGCCACCATTCAACTGCCCACCACACACTACCACCACTCACTGCAACACACACTACCACCACTCACTACCACCACTCATTGCCACCTTTTCACTGCCACCACACACTTACCACCCTCACTGCACAACACACTATCCACCACTCACTGACATCCACACCACTACACACCACTCACTGCCTCAACTCAACTACCACCACTCACTACCACCATCTTTGCCACCAGTCCACTGCAACCAACACTACCACCACTCACTGCCACCACACACTACACCACTCCTGCCACCACACACTACCACCACTCACTACCACCACTATTGCACCATTTCACTGCCACCTACTACACTACACCATCTACTGCCACATTCACTGCCACCACACACTATACACCTCTCATTGCCCACCATTCACTGACACCACACAATACCACCACTCATTGACACCATTCACTGCCACCTACTACATACACACCTCTCCTTTGCCACCTGTCACTGCTCCACATACTACCACCACTCACTGCCACCATGCACTGCCCACAGCTCATTGTCACCATTCACTGCCTCCGTTCAACTGCCACCACTCACTGCCCATCACTGCCCTACCAATCACTGCCTCCATTCAATGCACCACACACTGCCAACAATCACTGCCTCCACTACTGACCACCACTCACTGCCACCATTCACTGCCACCCACTCTCTGCAACCAACACTGCCACCCACTCTCTGCACCACACTCTGCCACCACTCACTGCCACCACTCACTGCCACCCACTCACTGCCATCCACCACACTGCACACCAATGCCTCCATCACACTGCTACCACTCACTGACACACACCACTGCCACCACTCTATGCCACAATCACGCCACCTACTCACTGGCACAACACACTGCCACCACTCCTGACCCTCACTCAATGCCACAATTCACTGCCCCCTACTCACTGCCCTCCCACTAAATACCACCAAATCACTGTCACAAACACACTACCACCACACTTCTTACCACCACTCACTCTACCACTTCATTGCCACCATTCATGCCGCCACTCACTGCTACCATTCAATGCACGTTCAGTGCCACCAGCTCACTGCTACCACCCCTCTCCTCACTGCCAGCATTACTGCATGTATTCACTCCTCCACTCACTACCACTACTAACTGCCACCACTCACTGCACCATTCTCTGCCACCACTTTCAACTGCCACCACTTCACTGCCACCGCTCATGCCCAACTCTCTACCGCCCAACACTACACTGCCATCACTCACTGCCACCAATTAATGCCACATTCAATGCCACAACTCACTGCCACCCCTCTCTGCCCACGATCATTGCCACCCTCATGCCACCATTCGTGCCACCACTCACTTGGCCACCACTCACTGCCACCACTCACTGTCACTACACACTGCCACCTCACACTGCACCTACTCTCTGCCACCAGTCACTTCCACCACTCACTGCCACCACTCACAGGACACACTCACTGCTCCACACACTCTGCCACCATCACAATGCAACCACACACTGACACCACTCACTGCCACCTCTCACTGCCCACACATCACTACCACCTCACTCACTTGCCACCATCACTGCCAACACACCACTTGCCACATCACTGCCTACACTCACTGCCACCACTCACTGCCACCACTCTCGGCACACCACTCACTGCCATCACTCACTGCCCACCACTCACTGCCATCACTCACTGCCTCTCCAATTCATGCCACCCTCACTACCCACACCAAACCTGACTCCATCTCTCTGCCTCCCCACAACACTGCACCACTAACTGCACCACTCACTGCCACACTCTCTGCCAACCACTCACTCCCACCACAACACTTGCCATCTCTCACTGCCACTCATATCACTGCCACCACTCACTTGCCACCACTCACTGTCCCAAATCACGGCCACCCACAAATTGCCAATCACTAACTGCATCACACTCTGCCATCCACTCACTGCAACCACACACTGCCTCCATCACTGCCACCACACACTACCACCACTCACTGCCAACACTCACTGCCTCCACTCACTGCCACCACTCACTCCTCCACTCACTGCCACCACTCACTGCCACAATCTCTGCCTCACTCCACCTGCCACCACTCACTGCACCACCAACTCACTGCATACACACTTCAACTGTCACACTCACTGCTCACACACATTGCACCAACACTCAATGCCAATCACACACTGCCTCCACTACTCTGCCCACCACACACTGCCACCCACAACTGCCACCTACTCCACTGCACAACCTCTCACTGCCAGTCCACCTCTCACTGCCACCCATCAATGACACCACTTACTGCCTCCTCTCTCTGCCACCCTCACTGCCTCCCAACTTACTGTCATCACTCATCTGCCACCACTTACTGCAACAATCAACTGCCACACACTCACTGCCACCTCACTGCCACCACTCACTGCCACCACTTACTGCCACAACTTCATTGTCACCACTTACTGACAACCACTGCAACTGCCACACTCACTGCCACCACTCACACTGCCACACACACTCTCGCCACCATTCACTGCCACCACTCTTTGCCACCACTCATTGACAGCCTCACAGCATTCATTATCCTTTTTCTGTATTTGAGAAAAAAAAAACTTTTATTCTTTAAAAATTTACAGAGAATTTTTAATGTTTAAATGTTCTTGTCCTCTGTGCGGCAATATTTGAAAGTGTCTTCCAGCCTCGTCACCGATTGTTTCAGAAATCACTTTCTTCATTTGGTTAAAAATTGGCTTCATATATATTCAGGGAATGGACTCTGATATGGTAATGAAGACCTGTGGTGGATCGCCGAGTCATTGAATGTATTACCTTCTCTTATTGTTTTGCTCTCGTCTTCTCGCCCCCCACATCACTACAAAGCTCCGGAAGAATTTTGCAATCTATTTTTTCTGATTTAATTATAATATATTTATTCTTTTGTTCTCTCTCTTCTTTCTCCTTCCATCTCACACACCACACACACACACACACACACACACACACACACACACACACACCTACACAACACACACACACACCACCAGTAGGACTCCAAGAAATCGATACAGGGGCAGGCGGCACTCCTGCAAGTGCTGGGTTGAGGTACATATAAAACCAAGGAGGAGGTGAAGAAGTTGCTATTGCGAACTTGACAACCTCAAAGGCGGGTGGGACCAGACAACATCTCTCCATGGGTCTTAAGAGGAGAGCTGAGATATTGTGGAGCATGTACAAAGATCTTCAACACATCATTTGAAACTGGGGCAACTCACCTGAGGTATGGAAAATGGCATAATGTATCCCAATTTTTGAAAAGGGAGACCAGTCATGAAGGCACTAAACTACAACAGACCTGTATTTTCACTAAACGTGATATTGTATGCAAGGTCATGGAGAAAGATAATCAGGAAGGGAGTCGGTGGGGCACCTGGAAAGGAAACAAGTGTATATTTTGTCATCCGCACGGTTTCAGGGGAAGGAAATCCTGTGTCACATACCTTCTAGAGTTTTATGACCAAGGTTGACAGAGTAAGACAAGAGAGAGATGGGGGGTGGATCGTCTGCATATTTTTGGACTGCAAGAAGGCCTTCGACACAGTTCATCAAAGTGGTTACTGCAAAAGCTAGAGGACAGGCCACAATAACAGGATAAGGCACATGCAATGGATCAGAGAATGTCTGGACAGGGACGGGCAAACAACGGTCATGGCTTTTACGCGACGAGGGTGTCCAGAGTGGGCGCCTGTGACAAGCGGGCTTCCTTCAGGGGTCAGTCCTAGGACCTGTGCTCTGTTCGTGGGGCGGACAGTATATCACCCTAAAATCAGTTTTTCATGCCCCTATGAAAACAATCTATCAAAACAGACTCTATATGTGTTTACTTCAGGACTTAATACCCGTTTTTATGCAACTAGTTCAAAGCGAACTCGGGACATACTATGCCACCCCACCCCCCTTCCCGATACTTTAGCTTCTTGCGAACAATTTAAAACCCTGAATATTGACATTCCGATGCAAGTCCCGACTTTTTGAAATTTAAACCACCGTCTAGTTAAGCAAAATACATCAATGTTACCTGCACTAGCAACTAATCTCAACTCGTCCATCTTATTCCTGCATTCGGCAATTAGCATATTTAAACATGGAAAGCTCTCCTTTTCTCTTTACCCCTTCCTGGCTCATTTCTGTTTTTTCTACTAAACCTATTAGCTTGTCCTTATCACCCAAAGTCCCTAGGCTTTTTTCAATAACTGCCTCGTTCTGCTTGTTACTAGTTCCCCTTGAAACTCGTTAAATATTACTACACTGGGACTTCACTGTTTTTACGCACATCCCATACCATTACTATTCCTAGTTTAAGTCCTAACGGCTCCCTCTGCAGTTGCCAGTGCCCCCCCACCCCGACCTAGCATAAGTGTAACCCATCCCTGGCATACATGTCTTTTCTGCCATTGAAGAGGTCCCAGTTGTCAATGAATGTTACGAATTTTCCTTATCAGTATTTGTCCAGCAGCAATTGTCACCAATTGCCCTGGACAAGCATTCATTTCCAACTCCTCTCCTTGGCAAAATACCCACATATGGACAGGGTTCTCCCACCCTTCCTCTCATTCTTTCTATTGTTGACCTATTACGTTTAATCAGGCCTTTACTCTACATTCTGCCAACTTCGTTTCATCAGCACTGGACAGATTAATAGGATTTGCTCCATTACCTTCATGTTGTTTCATCAGACGGCTTACAATCATCCTCACATCCAGCCCAGGAAAGCAAACTCTCTGTCTCCTACTTCCTGCCTTCAAGCAGAACGCTATCCGCATTCTCCTAACTTGGCTATCCCATCAACAAAAAATATTCTTACCTTCCTTGGTGTTCGTTCGTCGTGATGTTCCAGTAGTCGACTCATCGTCGACTACTGGGATCGACTACATCGTTTCTACCTTTCCATTTCGTCTTCTTGATCGGTCAACTTCATTCCCTGCGTCCAGCCACTGACCAGTTTTCCCTTCTTGACCTGAGGACTCAAAACAGGAGAGGACTACTACGAATCTTCATTGTTTTCCTCGGTCAGTCGCCGAATCTAAACATCGCATCCTCAATTCTTCCTTAAGCTGTTGGTAAAGTTGCTCGATGGCGGGCATCTTGCTTCAATTCGTAGATGATGGCAAAACAGGTCTTCACTGCCCCCTGAGCTAAGTACACGTCAACACTGCCGCAAAAGCCAACTCATCAGGAAGCTACTGCGCAGCTCGTCCCGCACGGCCCAATAGCGAAATGTGAACAATCCAATCCTCTAGTAATAAAAATCCCAGGGAAAACATCAATATCAAACAAACACACCCAAACTAGGCATTCACCCCCTCCTCCCCCTTAAAAATAACCATTTTTGTTTTCTATGGCAAATTTTATACCGGAGTTCTTATTTTCATAATATTGTACTTGGGTCTTAGGTCTATTAGTTACAATAAATATCAGGTGTTTATATTTTTTCAGATGTGTATGGAAAGACCATTATGGCTGCTATGTCATCAAGAAAAATTTGCATACTAACTGCAAAAAAAAAAAAAAAAGAAACACTGATGATGAGTATTCATTTTGGTGGTAAGAATGTAGTTGTGAAAGTTTGTCGTTTTCTGGCCGACGTATTATGCAAGTGGTTAGACCGAGAGTTCATAAAATGATCAATGCTGTTAGGTCTTGAAGTGTAAATGCATTACCAGTATCTAATTAAGCATCTTGTACTTACAATGAATCATCTTGGCTATTCTGCTTCATACAGTGAAATGAACAGAAATATGATACGCTTATGCAGTTCTTGCATTTGACAACACAATTAGCAAATGCAACTGGGTTTGTTCTTTTCCTTCTTGTTGCAAGAACAATGCTGATCACAAGCGTTGTATTCTACACGAGAAAAAAATCTTTCATCGGAATGCGATAATCTGTGTGATTACCTGGTAAATTAGTTCATCGGGATATATAACGATGAAAAGTTACTGATGAGGCGACATCCAAAATGTTACAAGTAGTGCCAATACGGAGAAGCAAGTCATTAATGAAGAAGATTAGAGTTGAAAAACCTAACCAGTTTTTGTCTGTCACTGAAGAAACCATTGACCTTCTCTGTCGGGTTTCCATGCACTTTCAACGCCAAGCTTGGTTTGGACTTGTCTTTTAATACTCATTTGTATTTTATGTTATCTGTTTACAATAAGTCTATCACTGATTTCATTCATTGCTTAGTTAATCTTAAGGTAAATATTTTAAGCCAGCCCGTAATGCTATGCATATTAGTGGCTTTGGCATGTGCTCTTACCTGTATTTTTTGTACCTCTGTTTGTATGCTAAAATTTTCTAAATAAAATAAATAAATAAATAAAGAATTTCTCAATTTATTTTAAGAGCCGGTGGAGGAAAATCCTTAGTTATTGTCTACAAATCAGGCTTAACATCCCGTGTGACCATGACACGCTTTCTCTAACATTATATGATGATGTCCTGATGCTTACCACCCTTTCCACACCTTTTTGCGAAATTTCGTGGGTACGCTGTGGAAAGTTCAGGTCTATGCGTGAGGGTCACCTCCGGAGTGTATGGAGAAAGGCATTTACTTTATTATTGCTATTTAGAAAGTTACTATCACGAGATTTTCGAGGGCACATATTGGTGGATACAGCACTGTGTAACTTGCTCCGTCAACACGTATTTCCTCAGCTGATGAAACTGTGATGTGTATGAGTTCCAGGATTGTCTCTTGAAACAACTGATTGTGAAGAATGTTGATGTTGTTAATTCTTCGCTGACAATGACTAAGATGACAGAAATGCTAGAGCTTAAGCAGAAGTGAATTAAGCAAAATAAATTTTTTTTTCTCGGACTAGCCAGCTTTACCTTGATTACATACATAGTTTTTACAGATCTCAAGTTTCCCGTGGCAGATTGATAATGGTAATTGGAACATGTATTTGCAGGCTCAATTGAGAAGGCCTACCATGTTCTCAGCAGCGATTAAAACATGTTATTGTCACATACAGGTTTACTGACCTGAGTGCTTCCAAATTTTAATGGTGTTTTCATATAATAAGAACTGCATAACGGATATGGTTAGATCTGATTTTAACCACAGAACAAGTTTTTTAGAGGTCATAAAAAAACACAGGTTTTTTTTTTTTGTCTCACTAAAGGAAGACTTATCTGATGTCCAGAGACGGCATGGCACCATGACTTGTATAGTGACCATGCAAAATTTTTCACCATTGCCATACGAGACATGTGAAGAGCACATAATGTGAACAAGAATATGGCACGCTTTGAGTCCATCCTCACTCTTCCATATAGGAGGGCTCTCTACACTAATAGTGACTAATGGAATGGTTGACAAAATACTTTGCACAAGTTTATTAGCAGTAATAAAAGGCAAGAAAAATTTATTTAATTTCGTTGCAAGTTAAGTAGTAGTGTAACAAACACTTGCTTCTTGCTGCCTGTGTTAAAATTTATTCTGGAAGGATGTTTTGGTTCCAGGGACGTTGTTCCTATTATGCTGCTTCTCTTTAACGAAGGTTAAAGTCATCTTAAAGACCGTTGTAACTGTATGAAGCCTTGTGCCTATCATCCATTCATTGTTTATATTTAAACTTTGATCTTAATGATAGAACAAAGCACCATTTCAGTTCGAGAATGTAACGTATGACGAGTCGCTGGAATGGGGGTTTCTCTTTCTTACAGATACCATGGTGTAAAGGGACTACCAACGAGGACAGTGAATTCCTATGCAGAGTTTTCTTCTCTTACCTACGGGCAGTTTTGTCATTACTGATGTATGTGAAAATGGGACCATCCACAGAGGGATGACACTCACCGCGTATGTCACGGTAACTGCATTATTACAACAAGATATTATTTTGCCGGGGGGGGACACATAATTCGCTGGATGAAAGGACCACTTCTTGGGCCAATAGCGCCCTATAAACACTTCGTTAGGATTGTATACCTCACTATAAGTGGTTTCACAGTAACACAGCTCCATTGGTATGGAGACGGTGAAACTAGATGGCCCAGTGCTACAATATTACTTGGCCAAGTACCTAAAGTCACTTGTCATTAAGGAGATACTGAGTCCTCATTTTATCTGAATTACAACCGGCAAACCCTGGGACTCTGCACTTTCGTGGTGATTTTTGTGTTGAACAACCAAAATTGCGAAGAGATCAAGTTCGATAGTAAGAGAATTATAACGACATCTGCATAAATCATATTGCTCTTCATACTTAATTTCAACGGGAATGTTTGACTTAACGTACAAATATATGGAATGGAAAAAGTCTAGGCTGTATTAACAAACTGATTTATGAGAGAAAGTTTTCCAGTTTGTCAAACCTCAGGTTTCTAAATCCATTAATTATCGCCTTAACCTGGAACGGAGATGCTCTGTTTGATGTAATTTCAAAATGAGGTACACCACTGTATCGTCAACTCTAGGGAAAGTCTGCTGCTGTTTGCTGCTGCTCAGTGTTAGGATTCTGCAGAGCGCCTTTACTCCAATTAATCTGCAACAAGTACCAGCGCGATGCATCTTTATAATATCAAATCCAAGAAATGTAGTCGGAAGTAAAAGAGTAAACTTATGTGATGGATACTGAAAGCAACGGATTCTACCCAGGCTTGTATTATATGTAAACTATCCCTTTCTCAAGGGTTATTGCATTGATGCGCAGCTCTACAGCGTTATGCTCAGTATGTTTGTAGCAGCAAGACGACGGGTTTTTATTTCGAATTTGAGAGAAGAATTGTTATTATGATATGCAAAAAGAAGCGTAGACCACAAGGGTCATACAGCGAGACAGAAAGTGAAAATAAATTAGAAAGTGGAAGGACTCGATCATAGTGATGGTGAGTAATGTTTCCATTGCTGGAGGAAAAATTAATTTCTCATACAACCCAGCATTTATTTTTTCATTGAAAGTTTTTGCAATGTTAATTGCAAGGATGCGCTACGGGAAGGTACAGAATTTTAATTAGATTACAAAAGTAATAATAATATAATTAATAATATAATAATAATAATAAAATATTAATAATATAATAATAATATTATTATTATTATTATTATTATTTTTATTATTATTATTTATTATTATTAATTAATATAATATAATAATAATTAATAATAATTATTTATAATAATAATAATAATTTAATAAATAATAACTGTCGTTTTCTCCATTATTGTTTTTGAGAGCTTTTACTAATTTGTAATCCGGTTCATAGATGTTAAGGAAATATCCAAAATTTATGAAATAGGTAATGATATGATATACCCAAGAAACGTATTGATAAAATCTTTTAAAGTTGCTAAAAATACTTTTTACAACCAAAAAGGGAAAAACCAGCCTATTCAACTAAAAATATTGTTGGTCTCCCTTACCTTGAAAAACTTGTTGATTTGCTTCTCTTCTTGAGGACTGTTTTATTATTAAAGTTGTATTCAAAAATATTGATACAGTAAAAAAAAAAACTTTTGATAAAGAATTCCCCCTATATGCTGATGGATGTGTCTACAAGTTCCTTGTTAAAATTTGCAGATAAAGTTTGCTACGGTCAAACTGGTTAAAAATCTCGAACTAGATTAAAACAACATATATTTAGCATTAGACCTGGCCAAGGAATCCTGTGCTCTATTTTATTATGTGAGATATTTTATACTTCCAATTGATTTTCAAAAAGTGAGAATGTTGTATCAAGCAAGTCCATGGTCGTCCAGAATGTAATTGAATCTTGTTTTTTGAAAAGCAGTTTTTGACAATTATTGGATTAATGTCCTTTGGTTTATATAAATTTAAATCCAATTTATAATTAATAGAATTTGGGGAAGAAATTTATAATACATGGAAAATTTTCTAACTGATTTTAAAAATTCTTATTTCTGGGTAGAATAGTTTGTTGGTGGGTTGTGGGATAGGACCTGTCTAGTTGGGCGCGGGCCTGCTGGCAGTGTTCCTTTATGATGAGTCGGGCGCATCAGGTGTTTTCTTTGTTGTGGGGATCTGATAGTGAGGGTGTGGGCTAGTCACCTTATATATACTTCCGTTGATTGCTCTACTTTCATTGTTCCTTGATAACCTGTGAGTAGTCACGAATGCACTATGGAATTTCTCTATTCTTTCACTGTGGGTGTTTTGCATATATAGATATATTATTAATATATATATCTATATATATAATATATATATGTGTAATTGTGTGTATATTTTTATATATATATCTTTTATATATATATATATATATTTATATATTTATATATATATATATGCCAATAAGATCACAGTAAAAAGGTGATTTCAGAATATGCAAAACAACCACTCTGATAGAATAGAGAAATTCAAGCGCTTTCGTGACTACTAACATGAGTAGTCACGAAAGCGCTTGGAATTTCTCTTTCTTTCAGAGTGGTTGTTTTGGATATATATATATATATATATATATATAAGATAATATATATATATATATATAGATATATATATAATATATATATATAATATTTATATATATATTTATAAAATAAATATATATAAAGATATATTATATATTTTATATTTTCTATATTATTTATATATATATATTTTTTATATATATTTTTATAATATTATATTTTATATATATATATATATATATGCAAGACAACCACTGTGAAACAATAGTGTAAATTCAAGCGCTTTTCGTGACTACTCACTTATTAAGAACAATATAAAGTAATACAACAACAAGGATAGGCATATAAGGGGTCTAGACCTACACCTACCTATAACATCCACAACCAAAGCTACACCTGTGCGCAACGACACGGACTCATAAGAAAGATAACACTGAAGCAGCCGATGGCCCATACTGACAGGTCCTGCACGTCATTCCACAACAAATAATTCCTGCCAAGAATTAAGATTTATTTTTTGTCCAATGTATTATAATTCTTCCAATTCTTGTCAATTATAAAGGGATCTATTTTATATAAACCCAAAGGAAATATTCCTATTATTTCAAAACTGCTTTTATGAAAACAAGATTCACTTATATTTCATGTCGGACTGGTAATGTGGACAGTGGAGTCTTGAAGTGCACATGTGGGGATTCCATCTCACATTGGTCTTCAGAGCATGATAGAACTGATAATTGGCTAGGTCTTAAGCTTATGCTTTCAAAGAGGGAGTAGATTTACAATCTTGGCTTGTAGGTCAGTAGTTGAGAACAATAATACGAAAAGAACTCAGCTGATTTTTATTGGGACTTAAGGTTCAGGAGATTGACACCAGTGAGTTCCATCTATCATCATTCATCATGCAGGAGGAGCCAATTGTCTATGGTGCATCCAACAAAAATAAGCAGACGCTTGGATGTCACTACGCCCGGCGCCGCTGGGTTACAATTATCTTTGGCGGTTAAATCACCACCCCACAGATGTTAGGACCAACGAAATTGTATAACTTTGGCCAGATGGATTATTGTCTCACACCTGAGGTCATTATTGTACTGGAGTGCGATAAAATTAATGAATTAGAAACAACTCACTCAGAAGTGTTCAAGAAACTGGCTAAGTATTGTATCCTCAGTGGTAAATTACAGACATTACTGGAGAATACCCTGACTTTGCTGCTGTTAAATAAAGCATTACCACATATGTGCATGTGTGTGTGTGTGTGTGTGTGTGTGTGTGTGTGTTGTGTGTGTTGTGCTGTGTGGTAGTGTGTGTGTGTGTGTGTTTGTGTTATGTGTATGAGTTGTGTGAGTAGTGTGTGTGTGTGTGTTTGCTGTGTGTGTGTGTGTGTGGGTGTGTGTGTGATGTGGGGTGTGTTTGTGTGTGAGTGGTGTGGAGTCACGAGTGTGTGTGTGTGTATGGTGTGTGTGTGTATATGAGTGTGTGTGCGTGTGTGTGTATGAGTTGGGTATGTGTGTGTGTGTGTGTGTGTGTGTGTGTATGTGTGTGAGTGTTTTCTCGTGTGTGTGTGTATGAATTTGTATGTGTGTGTGTGTTGTGTGAGAGAGAGATGAGAGAGACTTCAGCAAATAACCATTTGCCCAATAACTAACTACAGTTGTGTACCGGGTGTGGAAAGTCGTGAAGTGCTCATTACTCTAAAATTTTGTTCTTGATTTGCTGCCTTGTCTAAAGTAAGTAACCATTTTTACAGTATTCATTACCTTTGTAAACTTGTGTAGATTCATTACCTTTGTAACTTGTTGAGTTCATTACCTTGTACCAGTTCAGCCTCAAAAACTTTGGAGCCGGTCCCTGGACCCATTGTTGTACCTTCTGTAATCTGTAAAATACCGTTGTAACTTGTCATGGTGTAACTCGACTACCTGGAGTTCATTACATTTGTAGAATTGTGAGTTCAATACCTTTGTAAATGTGAATTCTATTACCTCTGAACTTGCTCAGCTATCAAAATCTGAGGCCCAGTCCTTTACACATTAAGTACCTCTGTAATCTTTTGATACGCCCACAGGATGGGTCATGGGTATGGGGTGTGCATTAAGAAACATATTAAACTAACTAAAATCATGGACTTGCTTCATCATGCTAACTTTTTCAACTTTTGAAAACAATTGGATGGTTAAATCTCTCAATGAATAAAAAAGGAGCATTGGAATCTTGTCCAGTTCTACTGTATATTCATGTTGGTTTTAATCTTAGTTCGGAGCGACTTACCAGTTTGACGTAATAACTTTATCACAAATTTTACAAGGATCTTATAGACCATCCAGGCAGCATTTTGAGGGGAAATTCTTTATAAAAAGTTTTGTTATTGTGTCAAGATTTTTAATACAACTTTGATTAAAGTCTTAGAAGAGAAGGATATCAACAAGTTTTCATGGTAAGGGAGAACCTAACATATTTTTTGTTGAATATAGGGCTGGTAGTCCCTTTTTGAATTGTACAAAAGGTGTTTCTAGCAATGTTTAAAAGATTTATCAATTGCGTTTCTTGGGGATTTCAGATCATTAGCTACTTCATAAAATTTCGGATATTTCTTCATCTATGAACTTCTGGACTACAAATACGCAAAAGCTTTCAAAATATTGATGAGGGAAAACAGACAGTTTAACTCTATAAATAACAGAAAAAGGCACAATACCGTGATCTGGAACGATCAACAATATCCGCACATAGAAGAGAGGAGATTACGAACGACGTTTCGTCCGACTTGGACCATTTACAAGTCACACTAACCAGAATTGGAGTAGGGACGGACGGGTATTATATAGGGCAGAGGAAGAGGTAGTGGGATAAGTAGTAGAGAAGAGTAGTTTTTGGGTTAGTTTTAAAAGTAGGGGGTTAGTGGCAGCAGTAGTAGAACTGGTTATTAGTGGTATTAGTGGGGATGAAGGAGGAGGAGCAAGTCAAAATACAAAGAAGGGGGAGCACTGCATGGCAGCTAGGTTGCCCACCAGAGGGGAGAGAAGTGCACAGAGGTGGGGGGAAGGGGGGAAGTGATGGAATAAATAAAGAAGAACAG
Source organism: Cherax quadricarinatus (assembly GCF_026875155.1). Classification (NCBI taxonomy): domain Eukaryota; kingdom Metazoa; phylum Arthropoda; class Malacostraca; order Decapoda; family Parastacidae; genus Cherax; species Cherax quadricarinatus. The sequence continues at coordinate 14,738,680 of NC_069422.1, forward strand.
ACTCACAAGACAGAAGAAAGAAAGACTACCCAGAGGAGAAAAAAAGTAGGAAGACGGGGAAGGGGAAGCGGGAGAGAAGAAAAGAAAAAAAATTGGAAATTCAGGTTAAGTCACGAGTGTCAGAAGTTTTGGAGCCATTTTACATTGTAGTGGGAGAGGAAGGCTCTACGGAGACGAAGCAGGATATGATTCATCAAGGAATGTTGTGGATTCAACTAGACGGCGACTGTTAGAGTTGGAAATAGGGAGACAGAATAATAGTGCTTACATAGGGAAACAGTTATTTGTAGATTTTCTGTAAATTTTAAATTTGGAAATTCATTATTACCCTTAAAATAATTTAAAACATCTAGAAAACGCAATGTGTTATTTTCCTCAAACTCAACAGTTAAAGTTTTATAGAATTGGCTAAGCTATTTAATTTAACAAAAAATGTGTATATCTACATTCTTGGGAAATAAGACAACAAAATATCATCAACATATCTAGAACCAATTTAGACTCTATTAGCGAGGATTGTGTTAACCGCCTTGTTTCGAAAAATTCAATGTATAGGGTTATTAAGAACATGTGAAGAGGATTTCCATTTATTATTAAATTACAAATTTTGCATCAACAATGCAAAGTTAATAAGTTTAATGATAGTAGGAACTGGCAATGGTAAAGTCATAATTAACAAGTTCTTCAGATAAGAAACTTAATAAATCATCAACAGAAACTTTCGTTTAAACAAGGAAGTAACATCAACTAACCATGTTAAAATCATTTGATCAGAAGGAACTTAATGTTATCAACTATATCTAGTTGTTTTTAAAACATATAAATTAGAAATTTTGCAACATAGGGCTCAAAATGTCAACAAAGCCATTCGGATAATTATATGAAACTGATCCTATGGAGCTAATAATTTAGAACTGACTGGATTACCCGGTTATGTGTTTTTAATTATCCATACATGTAAGGTAAGATGGATTAGTGGAATTAAATGTAGTATGATTAATTCATCTTTACACTTTCAATAGAAGTTTTATTGTTTTATTGAAATGTTGTTAACAGTTTCCTAAGGGGATTCTTTCTAAGTTTAGAAAGAATAGGTTTTTCAGTATCAATCTAAGAGACGGTACAGTTTTTCTTTTCTTGTAATCATTTTCTTTCCTATTTATGCATTAATTTATAATTATAAGCATTTAATTTATCTGCATTGGTAACGGCGGAAATTTTTATATTATTATTAAGTTATCATAAGACTTAAAGAATCTTGAGGGCAATGCGAATGTTTGTTTTAACATGATGGTGAGGTGTGGTCTAGACCCTTATATGCTTCCTTTGATGTATTATTTTATTGTTCTTTGATATTGTGAGTATGTATACGAAACATCTGGAATTTCACTATTCTTTCACAGTGGTTGTTTTGCATATTCTGAAATCACCCGTTTACTGTGATCCTATTGATTGTATATAAATATATAACTATATATAATTATATATATATAATATTATATATATGATATATATATATATATATAAAAATATATAATATATATAAAAATATATATATATAAAATATATATATATAAATAATATAAATTATATATATATCAATATATATATATATATATTATAAATATATATATAAATAAATATAAATATATATATAATATATATAAATATATATCTAGTATATATATATATATATATAGAAATATACTATATATATTAAGATATATATATAATATATATATATAAATATATATATATAAATATATAATACTAGTATAGTAGGTATATATCTAAATATATATATATATAAATAAGTATCATATATATATATATATGTCGTGCGAATATTGCAAAACTGGTCAATTAGCAAGTTGAACCTCATTAAAATAAAATACTCCCTGAAAATTGTCTCATATACGTTTAAGATATAGTTTTTTTTCATTAATGTTGATGTAAAAATTTTATAATTTTGCACCAAAAGGAACTTAGAAAACTTACCTAACCTAGAATAACAAGAGCAGTTTATTTAGCCTAACCAGGACCCAACTAAATATATTTTAAATTTGTTTACAATAATATAATACTAAACAACACGAGTTTAATATATAGTTTTTTTCGATAGTCAGATGATTTTGGTGGCGAAATTATTCCATAAACAAAGTTTTCACTTCTCCTGTATGGGCAGATGAGTTTGCTATTCAAAGCCAAATCGCAATCTCTGCCTATTCGGCACGACATATATATATATATATATATATATATATATATATATATATAATATATATTATTATATATATATATATATATATATATATATATATAAATATATATATATATATATATATATATATAATATATATATATATAAATATATATATATATGATAAATATATATATATATATGTATATATATAATATATATATATATATATATATATATATAAAATATAATATATATATAATATATAATAGATTAGTATATTATATTATATAATATAAATATATATGTCGTTCCGAATATGTAAAACTGGTCAATTAGCAAGAACTCCATTTAAAATAAAATCCTTCCTGAAAATTTCTCATTTGATATACGTTTAAAGATATATTTTTTTTTCACTAATGTAAAAAAAGAAAAAGAAAGATTAAAATCAAAAAAGAAAGAGCTAAATATAAAAATAAAAGAGAAGTAAAAATTTTTTAATTTGGAGGCACCAAAGGATCTTAGCAAACTTACCGTAACCTTATTATAACAAAAAAATTTATTTAGCCTAACTCCAACCTATATTATTTTAGATTTGTTTACAATAATTTAATACTAAACAAACACAATTCAAATATATTTTTTTCGTTAGGTTTCAGAATGATTTTGGCGAAAGTTATTGCATACACAAATTTTCACATTGTCCTATATGGCAAGATGGAACGTTGCTATTTAAGCCAAGATCGCAAGTTCTCTGCCTATTCGGCACGACATATATATATAAAATATATATATATATATATATAATATATATACTATACCTATATATATATATAATAATATAAATATTAGTATATATAAATATATATATATATATATATATATATACGTATATATATATAAAAATATATATATATAATATATAATAATTATATATATATATATATATAATATATATAGACAATATATTACATATATAAATACATAATATATATATATATATATATGTTATATATATATATATATATATATATATATATATACATATTATAATATAATATATATATATATATATATGTATATATATATATATAATAAATATATATAAATACATATATATATATTCTATATATATATATATATAAACTTATAAATAAATATATATAAAAATAAAATATATATATATATATATGAATATATATATATTATATATAATATGTGTGAGTATTCAATACAACTCGGCCACTCCACCGATGCAGGGTGACGCCCAAAGAGAAGAAAATCCCCAAAAAGAAATACTTTCATCATCATCAACACTTTTCACATCATTTCACACATAATCACTGTTTTTGGCAGAGGTGGCCCAAATACAAACACTAGAAGTATAATAACCTATAACAATACACAATATATCTCTCAAAAAAACTGCAATATCCTAAACCAAACCCCTCCTATTAGAGTGCAAGCATGTACTTCCCATTTCATGTTTCAAGTCCGGTTATATAAAAAAACCGGTTTTCCCTGAATCCCTTCACTAAATATTACCCTGGCCCCACTCCAACAGATCGCCAGGTGCTCATATACCATTTGTCTCCATTCACTCACTATCAAACGACGTTTTCACTCAGACACGCTTGCTGGAAGTCCAAACACCCTCGCCACACCTCCTTTAACCCTTCCCTCCCAATCCTTGTTCGAGACGACCCCTACCCGCCGCTTCCTTTCCTCTACAGGAAGGAAGCGGGATGGGGCTCAACAAACCTTCTTTAGACCATCTGACTATACTTTATAACATCCACACCTCCTAATTTCCACACTCCGAATTTTCTGCGTAATATTTTACACCACACATTACTCTTAGGACATCTCCACTGCTCCAACCGTCCTCCTCCCTCGCTGCAGCATTTACACTCAAGCTCACAGACCCATATAAGAGTGGTTGGTAACTACTATACTTTCATACATTCTCATTCTTGCTCCATAGATAACATTTTTTGCTCCACATATACCTCAATGCACCACTCACCCTTTTTTTTCATCATCAATTTCATGATTTAATCTCATCTTCATAAATCCATCTGCTGACACGTCAAACTCCCCAAATAATGAAAACAGCAGCCACCCAGGGAAGGGTACTAGCTGTCCTTCAGATGACTGTGAAACAGAACCTGTAACTGTTTTTGCATGTTTGGTAGGATTGCTGTTTCTTTTTCTGCTCATAATCACGCTAGATAACATTGATATCTTGCTACTCCTAATTTACTAACTTTTTCCACACCTTCACAGACACGCACATGCATACATATATATATATATTTAATATATATATTATATATTTATATCATATATATATATAATATATATATATATATAAAATATATATATAAGTAGTATATATATATATATATATATATAATACAATACATCTAGGTTTTTCTCTTTTTTATAAATAGCTCTTGTCAAGAATGGTATATAATGCTCGAACAATATGAAATTAAGACGCACTGTGCCAAAACATCGGGTTATCTTTATTGTAAGACATTCGCCATCCAGTGGCTTATTAATACAAATTCAGGACATAGCTTGAAGAAGACAGTAGACTATAAACAGAAGAATGAGGTAATCAGTCCTCACCTGGAGTGAGGTGCGAAGAGCACCTACTTGACCATACCTTGGGACACCCCTACTTCCACTGGGGGAATCCACGCCTACCAGTGAACTATGCCCTCGTCTATACACTACTGACGTTTTTTTTACTATATAAGCGAGAGCGCAGCTCCGTTGCTCTGCTTCAGATTACTCCTCGACTAGGTGCTCATTTTCCGCACCTACTTCAAGGTTGAGGACTGATTACCTCATCTTCTGTATATAGACCTACTGTCTCAAGCTATGTCCTAGAATTGTTTGAAGAAGCTCACTGGATGGCGAAACGTCTACATAAAATCTACCCAATGTTTGTCAGCATGTGTCTAATAGCTCTTTGTTCTCTTATTTCTTCTACTGTCCATGGAAAATGGAAAGAATCTTTTCCTTCCTTAAAGCCATGCGTGTCGTACGAGCGACTAAATGCGGAGGATGGCTTAGTAACCCTCTTCTCCTGTAATATTTATCTAAAAAGAGAAGATAGAAAAACTTTATAAAACTGGATGCTTGAATGTGCGGGGATTAGTGCGGATGACAAGAAACAGATGATTGCTGATGTTATGAATGAAAAGAAGTTGGATGTCATGGCCCAAAGCGAAACAAAGCTGAAGGGGGTAGGGGAGTTTCCGGTGGGGAAATAAATGTGATTAAATCTAGAGTATCTGAGAGAGTTTAGAGACTAAGGAAGGGGTAGCAAGTAATGGTTGAAGGATCATATGGAAGGAGAAAAGAGAATATGAAATGTGTAAATTCAGAAATATATGAGAGGATTAAAGTAAAGGTTGATGCAAAAAGTGGTCATAAATAAGCGTGTAATGGCACTCTGGGATAAGAGAGGAATGTAGAGGAAGAGAAGATTTTGGAGATGTTACGTGAATGTATAAGTAACCTTTGACCAAGTGAGAGAGTAATTGTGGTAGAGGGACCTGAATGCCTAAAGTAGGAGAAACTTATAGAGAGGGATTGGTAGGTAAGTCTGGGGTGCCAGGTGTAAATGATAATTAGGAGTCCTTTGATTGAACTTTGTATAGAAAGGGTTTAGTTAGGTAATACATATTTTAAGAATAGGATAAATAAGGGTATACAAGATAATGTAGGCGAAATGACTAGTTTGTTAGATATGTATTTGGTATATAAACAGATCTGTTGAGTAGACTTCAGGATGTACATGTTTATAAGGGCCAGAGATAAATCAGATCACTTTTTAGTTTGTAGCTAAACACTGAGAGTAAAAAGGTAGATGGGATACAAGGAGATTAGAGCATCACGGAAGAGGGAGTGAATGTTTTATACAACAGAAAAGAAGGAGGCAGTTAGGGTAAGATATTAAACAGCTATTGGTGATAGATGGGCTAATGAGAGCATAGGCAATGAGGCAGTTGGAGATGTCATGGTCTGAGGCAATGTGTGGGTGTGAATATAAAGCAGAGAATTTGTAATTAGTTTGGAAGTTAGAGGAGGTGGCGGGATTAAACTAAAACTGTTGTGCATATTGCCTGAGGAAGGGTTGTTGATGTGGTTCGGAGATTAGAGAGAATGGAGTGAAACAGAATGACTTCAAGATAGTATCAGTCTGTAGTGGAAGGAAGGCGGGGTAGTGGGTCGCCCTAGAAAGGTTGGAGGGGCCGGGTAAAGGAGGTTTTGTGTGCGAGGGCTTGGACTTCCCAGCAGTTAAGTCATGCGTAGCGTGTTTGATAGGAGTGATGGATACAAATGGGTTTTCAATACTTTGACGACGCGTTGGATGTGAGCAAAGTAACATTTATGAAGGGGTTCAGGGAAACCGGTAGGCCGACTTGAGGCCTGGAGAAGGGAAGTACAGTGCCAGCACTCTGAAGGAGGGGTGTTAATAGTTGCAGTTTTAAAAACTGTAGTGTAACGCACCTTCTGGCAAGACAGTGATGGAGTGAATGATGTGGAAGAGTTTTTTCTTTCGGGCCACCCTGCCTTGGTGGGAATCGGCCCACTGGTGTTAAAAAAAAAAAAGTTCACTTCTTGTCCATACTCCCTCACGGGCAAATTTGTATACCCCAATTTTTCTTTATCTAAATCATTTGATGCTCTCATCACCTACTTACTCTTTTCTGTATGTTCAACTTTCAACTTCTACCTTTTACACACATTCACCCAAATTCGTCCTACTAACCTTCGCAATTTTTCTTCCCCCATAAGCACAGATCATCAGCAAAAAGTAACTGTGTCGCAATTTCTCCATTTGAATATAAATTCACAAATTTTAATTTAATCCCAACCCACTACTCCGCCTCGCTCCACGAACACTCTTATAGGCATTTACTTCTTTACTTCTTTTACAACCCCATCTATAAATATATTAAACAATCATAGTCGTACATTACAACATCCCTGTCTAAGACCACTACTTTTATCGGGAATAGTCCTCCCCTCTCTTCTAACACACCCTTAGTACCTGAGCCATCACTATCCTTCGCGCCTCATAAAAACTCTTTAACAGCATTTAGTAACTTACCACCTATTCCAATATCTGCATACAATCTGCCACATTGCTCCTCTATCCACTCTATCAATGCCTTTTTCTAAATCCACTCTAAATGCAATAAAAACTTCCCTACCTTTATCTAAATACTGCTCACACCCCACATAAATGTCTTCATGTAAAACACTTGATCTAACACATAACTAATATCCCCTATTTCCCCTATACCCACCTACCCCTAAAACCTCCTTTGCCCCATTGAAAATCTAACGCTTATAAAAACACCATACTCCACCGCAATTCTATTCTAATTTTCATAATAACAATTCTAAAACAACATCTAAAATCTCTCTCTAATTTCTAACATTCTCTAACAAAAATTCCAACTAATCAAAACACAATCTAAACATCAACTACAACTACAGCTCAAACTAACTAAAACCTCACATCCGCTTACACACAAAAAATCTACTACATCAAAACCAAATAAACACCAATTACCTACTCACCACACACACCACCCTACTTACCACAGACTACAATGCCATATAAAGCACATTACTCATTTTTACACTCTCCCGCCAAATTGCTACACTCTCTCTTCACCTACTAATTCTTTCAAATTATAACCCTAAAGACCCTACCCTTTTCACTGGTATACTCAGTAAACTTTATCCACTATAATTTTTACAATTCTCTTTTGTCCACCTTCCCTATTATATAAAGGGACTATACAGCTCTCTCGCCAATCCCTAGTTACCTTCCCGTCTTTCCACAGCATTTATTAAACAAAAATACCATACCCTCCAACACTAGTTCCCTTCCCCTAGCTTTTAACATTTCTCTGTCATGATCCCGTTTAGTTCCAGCTGCTTTAAAACCCCCTTTCATTTTTTGTAATGCCTCACAGCAACCTCCCCCCACTCACATCCTGGCTCGTTTCTTCACTCTAAAAGATGATATACCTCTCTGACCATGCATGAAATTATGCCGCCATTTCTTCGTCGACATTTAAAAGTTGCCTCAAAATATTCTCGCCATCTACCCAAAACCTCCCTCTCCTCCATCAACTAACTCCCCTTCTCTGTTTTTAACTATAAATCCATTTGTTCCCAAGGCTTTCATAACTTTCTTTAACGTCACCTTTAAATTTTTTTCTTATTTTCAATTAAAATTCCTTGACAGTGCCTTCTCCCACTCATCATCTGCTGCCCTTTTTGCAACTCTCTCACACTCCTCTCGCCTTCTTTTACCTCCATATACTCTACTCTTGTTCCCCTTTATTTAAACACTACCTTTTTCATCTTTTACACAGGCGCCTTTACTTTCATCATTTCGCACCAATGAACCCATGAACCACATGCAGTAATTGCCATGCGCTATTTTCCTTCAGTCTGGGTTTACACACACCAGTTTGAGTATGCAGACGATGAAGCCAGCCAGCGCACAAAGCCAGGGAAACAATACAACCCATCATTGAAAGAAGAGGCACATGCAGTGTGTGGAGAGTTTCAGCACCAACAGGTCGGCCCGCATTCGTGCACACATGGGTGTGGCAGGATGGCACATATCCCCCAGCATGAAGCGCAGCCTCACAGCCGTCCACAGGCAGATGACAATATCAATGGCAACCCTCGTCACTTAGCCGAAAACCTTTTCTGCTGGCATTCAAATCGACTGCTAGGAGTACAACTGTCCCCACATCCTAAGCGGCTCGCCCATATGCAACAGCGAAATTCACAGACCTTCTTAAGCGGTGCATGGAGGCTCGCAACCCTCTTAGAAGCCCCCGAGGCACCATCCAAGCATGGCTCCAACCTACTCTTATTCGGCAATGTCTGTCTTGCAGTTCCTGAAAGATCGATTCAAACTGCTAACCACGTCGTTATCAAGGGCAGTGCGCAACTACCCAGAACGGATAACTGTGTCCCTCTGCCCATCATCGCCAGTGAATCAAAGAGGTAGACCCAAGAAAAGTCCCCACTGAAAACGAGAAAATTTGCCGCACATAGTAAGCAAAAAAATTGCAAGAGGTAACACAGTTGGAGGCAAGGGGGGGGAAGAAGGGGGGGAGGATTACAAGTGACGACACTGTAGCCCCCAAGGGATGAGTACGCACGCCCAACACTAAGAGACAGCATCCAACACTAGGGACACCTATAGCCATCAACGACAAACCCTGAGGAAGACCCCATCACTGAACAATTTAACTTTTGCCAGAATCGGAAGTCTATAAGGCGATCTGTGTCATTTCCACAGGATCTGCAGAGGTTAACACTGTAATTCGACCGTCAGCACCTCAAAGAGATGGTAAATCCAGTACTCGCGTGAAATCTGCATCATTCTTCTCACCGGAGTTAACAACTTTCGTCAACATGCCTTTTGGCGGGCGAATCCCAGAAAAATTAAAAAAACCTTTCATTATTGAGCACACTATGTCCATTTGAAGAAGAGGGATGGAATCAGACCCATTGCAGTTGGAAACACTACTTCGCCGTCTCGTTGCCAAAGCAGCAGTGAGTAAACATTCGCCTAAAAAGCTGCCACTTTACTTCCACCATCCACCAACTGGGCTTCTGTGTCTCTCAAGGCAGTGAAGCTGCAGCTCATGCAGTACAAAAAAAAATGTTAACAAAAAATAAAAAAAAAAACTGAAAAAAAAAAAAAAAGGGGAAAAAAACAAAAAAAGAAACCAGAGGCCTCATCAGGGACCATACCAGAAGACAAGGCCATAGTCAAACTTATTTAGAAATGCCTTTAATATGGTGAAGAGAGATGCTGTTTTGCCAGTCTGTTCGGTTTCCGGTTCCCCAGCTCTCTTCCCTTCATTTCAGCGCTAGCAAGGGGGGGACAGCAAACTCTCAATTCTTTTGCTTAGGAGAACATGAAATTCAATCATCAGAGGGTGGTTCAGCAGGGTGACCCACCGCTCCACTTTCTCTTCTGCTTGGCAGTAAAGAAACTAACTTCGGCTAGCGCAAGTAGCTCAATATCTGGTACCTGATGACGGCACTCGTGGCCAGGTACTGAAGAGTCCTCGTGGGGGACCTACAACTGGTGAAAACACAGGGAGAAGACTTGGGACTCATCCTCATCCGCTCCAAGTGCGAAATCATCACAGCGAACGCAGGAAATAATCAATGCTGTGCGAAGAATCCTCCTCAAAGTCTCAACTACAAACTCCGTCCAAGCAGTCACTCGTTGGGGGCAAACACCGCTGGGTCACCAGGCCATCGATACTGTCCTCAGGGACAAATTGAATGACCTGATGAGAATGGAGAGAGAATAAGCGATTTTGATGCCCATGATGCTCTGTATCTCCTCACAAGGTGTCTTACTATGCCAAGACTCACTTACTTCTTGAGATGTGCACCCTCTTTTGACAACCCAACACTCGATGAATATGACGCACACATGAGATCAACTTTTAAGAAGGCACTGAACCTGTCACTAGAGGATGAGCAATGGGATCGGGCAACCCTCCTAGTGCGACTGGGAGGTATAGGGGTGCGTAAAGCAATGCATGTTGCTTTACCTGATTTTTCTGTCTTCGTGTTTGGCTTCCAGTGCATTAGTCAAGAAGAAGTGCCCGAACGCTTGAGAGACTTGGTAGGAGCAGCGATTCGGTGGGACACCCTTACAGACTCCTCCAGTAGACCAGCTCCTCCCAAACAGCACAAACAGTCCCATTGGGACAAACCGATCATGGAAAAAATCGCCAACACAATGCTCTCCAGTGCTTCAGGAAAGAACAAAGCTCGTCTCCTGGCAGTGAAGGCACCACACTCAGGAGATTTCCTGTTAGCTGTTCCCAATTCCTCCCTGGGCACCCGTCTCGACCCACAGGCTATTCGGATTGGTGTTGCTCTTCGCCTAGCCGCCCCCATCCTCACCGAACATAGGTGTATTTGCGGCAGGGCAACAGCTGATCAATTCGGACTTCATGGTCTCGTGTGCCACACAGCAGAAGGGAAGTATGCCAGGCATGAGGAGATCAATGACATAATAAAGAGAAGCCTCGCCACAGCCCGTTGCCCAGCTCAACGAGAACCCCAAGTACAGAGGTCTGATGGAAGTGAAAAGCGTCCTCATGGAGCCACTATGCTACCCTGGAAGAATGGAAAGCAGATTGCCTGGGACTACACCTGTGCTGCCACATTGGCAGACACCTAATTGCCATACTCTGTAGTGGAAGGGGGTGGAGCTGCCAGCCACAGGGAGACCCAGAAGATCCGAAAATATGAAGACCTCCCCTTGCTATAACTTCCATTCAAAAGGGTGGGAGACCCTTTGGGAGCATGGGGCAAGTGTGCCTAAAGTTCCTCAAAGAGCTGGGTGAAAAGCTCATCATAGAAACCAAGGACCACAGGGCGACCAGCTTCCTCTTTCAGAGAATCAGTGTTGCGATCCAGAGAGGAAATACCTGCACCATTCTGGGCATGCGGCCCACCACCGGGGAGCTGGATGAAGTATTCGAGATGTAGCTCTGAGTTACCTATGTTGTTTTACTTTCTTTTGCATTTTTGTGAAGTTTGTCCAATGTATTTTGTTTTTAAATAAAACATACTTGATATATTTTAAAATATAATATATAATATATATATATATATATATAAATATATATATATATATTATATATATATATATATAATATAAATATATATATACAAATGTATATATAAATATAAAATATATATATACATAATTAGTGATGATTTTTTCTACAGGGGCGGTCTCCTCCTCTCAGCGCTCCTCCGCTCAGTGGCTTCCTCCCAAAAAGGCCTTCTACAGAGCTTTCTCTTCTACAGAGTGGCTTCCTCCCAAAAGGACTTCTACAGAGGGGGCTCCTTTTCACACCTATGTGCTAATGCCCCTTGACCTCGCCCTCGAGACCACCTCCCCTCGAGACCACCTCACCCTCGAGACCACCTCACCCTCGAGACCACCTCAACCCTCAACCCCCCACCCTCAGCGCCCCCAAACCCGTGCCCCCCGCGCCTCCCACGCCCCCCGCGCCCCCCCGCGCCCCCCTCGCCCCATGCGCCCCCCGCCCGTCCGCGCCGACCCCCAGCCGCCCGCCCGCGCCCCTCGCGCCCCGCCCGTCGCGCCCGCCCGCGCCTTCTAACTGCGCCTTCTGCAGCGTCGTCCGGATCGCCCCCGCGCCCCGAATTTTTTCCGATTTTTTTCAATTTTTTTTAGTTTTCTTTCGCTCTCCCTCGGATCAAATTTTTGAGGTTCCCCCCACGTTCACTCCCACCCCAATTTTTTTCTCGATAATACAAAGACTAAATCTCATTGGATCAAGTTTTTGGGTACCCCTCCTTCCACCCCAATTTTTTTTCCTTTGATAATACAAAGACTCCATCTCCTTGGATCAAGGTTTTCTCGATAATACCAATCTCCATCTCCTCGGATCAATTTTTTTTTGGACCCCCCTCTCGGGGTAAGCATTCAAATGAACCCCTGGGGGGCAGGACCCTCTTACTACAGCAAAAAAAGGTGACGTCACCCCCCCTGTGAAAACTCGGCGGTATGACGTCACGTGATGCCCACAATACAGGCGAATTTTGTCGATTTCCCCCCATTCATGAGTCACGCGATGCCCCCCCACACACACAGGCTGAATCTTGTCGTTTCCCCCCAAATCTCAGATTACCATTTCATAAAAACATAGGGAAAATTTTTTTTTCCCCTTTTAACCCAGGATAATCCAAAAATTTCACATTTTTTTCGTTAATACCCACAACAATCCACAATTTCTTTTACAAAATACAACCAAGTTAGACATTTTTCCTCGTTTAACTATTTCATCTCATCACTCCCCACGAAGTAACCTTCCTCCCCTCCTCCTCCCCACCCCCCAAACCCTAAACCCCAACCAACACCTCACAATTTTCCCCTCACAATCCCCCAATTTTTCTCGTTAAAATTTCATCAGAAAAGCACCACAACATTTAAACCCATTTTTTCCCATTAATTCAACTAGACAAAATTTAATATTACAAGGTTAAACCACCACATCATTTTATTTTGAACACCTTTAAAACACTCAAAAATCATTAAAATACTCAAAAAAAAACCCTTTGAACATTTCTAAACCTGAAACACCCCCAAAATATCATTTAAAATACTCCAAAAATAAATTTACGGGCTAATTTTTTGCATTACACATTTTTTAAATTTTACAACTCCCCCCCCAACTCCCCCCTCAGTCTCTAACTTCACAACATTATAAAAAAAACTAACCCCAAAACTTTACTTTGAACACACCAAAAAACACCATAAATTTACCTTTAAAACCCCAAAAACACACCGAACCCCCCCCAAATCCCCTTTTGAATACTCCCAGAACACCTTCTAGACTCTCATAATCTTTGAACACCTTCAAAAACACCTTTGAAAAACCCTCAAAACACCTTTTGAGTACTCCCAAATACACCACGAATACTACAAAAACACCACTGAATACACTAAAAAAAACACCACCAAAATCACCAAAACTAAGATCAACCCCACCCCCAACACCCAACACCCCATCCCACATCACCCACAACCCCACCCCACACCCAAAACACACAAAACCCCACAATTTTTTCCCCCGTTTAAACTAATTTCAACAGAAAAAGTCAAAAAAACAACCCATTTATATCATCTTTTTTTGGGTACTCTAGTTCGACTACATTACCCACAACCCTCTAAATTTAAACCAATTTTTATTTCAAAATTTTTTTTTTCCCCTTCTTTTTACTGAATCTTAAATGTAACACACTTTCCTTTTTACTTTACTAAAATTCTAAAAAATCCCTCCATCCCCATGCCTTGTATCCACAAAATTGATATTAACTCGATCAAGTAATCTCACTCCCCAAATTATTGCGACATTTTCAACACCCTCCATTTTTTTTCCAATAATCAAAACTTTTCAATTCTAAAATTTTTTTTTAAAAATTCGCACATTACCTTTATTTCAGTAAAATCCCCCATATTTCTTTAAATTTCTAATACAACCCTCCCCATACCCCCTCCATCCCCCCGCTTCTTCACATCCACCACCCATTCGCAACAACCTCTTCTAACACACACAAAAAAACATTTCACATCCACAAATGCATCTCACCCCCCCCAAAATCCAAAACCAAAAATCACGAAACAAGATATTCACAAAACCTATGACCACCTAAACCCACACACACACAACACACACACACAACCTAACCTAACCAAACCCGAACCAAACCCCAACCTAACCTAACCTAACCAAACCTACCTAACCTATCCTAACCTAACCTAACCAAACCTAACCTATCCAAACCCTTTTCGAAACCAATTTAAACCTAACCTAACCAACCCAACCGAACCTAACTTAACATAACCAACCTAACCTAACCGAACCAAAAACCAAACCCTAACCAAACCTAACCTACCTAACCTAACCAAACCCAAACCTAACCAGCCTAACCTAACCAACCTAACCAAACCAACCAAAACCAACCAAACCTATATTAACCTTCCAACCAAACCAATCCTATCCTAACCTATCCAACCAACCAACCAACCCCAAACCTAACCAAAACCTATCCAACCTTCCTAATTTTTCCCTAACCTAACCTAACCAAAACCGAACCGAACCGAACCTAACCAAACCAACCCCAACCTAACCTAACCAACCGAACCAAACCCAAACCCTAACCTAACCTAACCTAACCTAACCATCCAACCCTATCCTAACCTAACCAACCTAACCAAACCTAACCTAACTTACCAATTTTAACCCCCCAAAAACCTAATTTAAACCAACCTAACCTAACCTAACTTATCCAAACCAAACCAAACCTAACCTAACCTAATCAAACCAAACCTAACCAATTTTCCCAACCTAACCTAACCTAACCAACCCAAACCAACCCAACCAAACCCTAACCAAACCCTTATCCTAACCAAAAAACCAAACCTAACCTAACCTAACCAAACCCAAACCCAAAACCTAACTTACCCAACCAAACCTAACCTACCTAATTTATCCTACTAAAAATCCACTAAAATCCTTAACCAAATTTCACAAAATTTATGACCCCTAACACACACACACACAAACCACACACACACACACACCACACACACACACACACACAACACACACACCACAAAAAAACACACACCTCACTTTGCTTTGAACCCTTCAAAAACACCTCATACATTTTTTGAACCATTTTTCCTAAATATCTCTCACCCACAACCTTTATCATCTCACTACAGAACAACCCCAAAATTTCTTCGAACCTCATAAATCATTTTTAATACTACATAAACACCTTTGAACATTTCCAAACCTGAAAACTTCCAAAAAAATCATTTTTATTACTCCCAAAAAATTTAAACATCTCTAGTCTATCTACACTTACACATTTCATTAACGAATTACAAAACTCCCCCATACTACTCCCTCAGTCCCCAGACTTTTCAAATTTAAAACAAAAACAACTCAGACACTTAACATGAGCATTTTACCAAAACTAACAAAACACAATCTGTTATATCTCCAAAATCAAGATCCCACAATCAAAATTTTCCAAATTCATAACCCCCCCACTAAACCCCACATTTTTTTTTTTACACATTCTCTTAAAGCATCATCAACGAAGCCCTAAAAATATCTAACTTTTACTAAGATCCATAACTTTTGCTTCTCTAACTCCCACACCAATCCATTCTCATTCCCTTACACATTCATTAAATTTTCAACCCCTTTCCCCCCAAACTCCTCCCCATCTCCGGACTTTACAACATTGCACAAAAAAAAACTAACCATAACTTTTTACATGAGACTTCCATATCTAACACACTGCAACTTTTTAAACCCACTCTGAACACCCCGGTCTTCTTCAAAAAATACCTGCCCGTCCCCTTTTAACCCTTCAAAAAAAAACCATCAAACACCTCCGAAAATCCCAAAACACTCTGATTATACCAAAAACACCACGAAAAATACCAAATCACCGTCAAAACCCGAAACTAATTTATCATCACCATCTAACACCTTTTTAAGAAAACCCCCCAAATCACTATAACCAAGAACTCCCTTCCCCCTTTGGCGCATAAAAAAAAAAAAGCATAACACAAACCTAATACGCAAACACTTAGTACATTTTACCATCAACTGAAAACATATCTTGTACACACACATAACAAGACAACCACCAAATACAAACCCATGTTCACTTACCTCAAAAATCACTAATACCAGAAAACCCTTTTTAAAACCTTTCACACAAAAAAATCATATTTTACAATATCAAGCGCACTCACCTCACTACCACCAACACACGATTCACCATCCTCACAAAACCGACGAGCTCACCTCCATGACGTCACACTCCCCCTTGTGTTACTTGGTGTGTTTTAACATCACACCCCAACCCACCTTGTTTCAACCTGTTGTACCCCCAATTATCAAGAACCTATATCCCAAACGATTTCCAGATTTTATGATCCCACCCCAAGATCACAGAAAAAAAAACATTTTTTATAATTATTCACACAAAAATCACGATCACCAATTCCATATCATGTTTACCGTCATCTTCATCACTTTATCAAACCAAATCCCCACCAAAAATCTAAATCAGCATCTCAAAACTACATGTCACTGAAAACACTTTTTTTTTTAAAAATTCGCACAAAAATAAGACATACACAAAAAAAACCACGCACTTTTTTACCAAAATCTAACATAACATGAGCACTATAACAATCACTATCACAAAAAAAATTATACCAGACACCCCATCTTTTAAAATTCCTCACAAATTTAAGACAGAGACATACGCCCAAAACTAAGACTTCACCTCCAACAAACATACCATCTTAACTAAGACATACACCAAAAACCTATACTTGACATATTGCGGTATGAATATTCATACCGCATTTATGTTGCATATCACATTTCCTCATCCACATCATCCCTAAAACATCCTTCCTTATTCATTCCGTATATCTCCTAGAGTTGTTTTAACCCCGACGGGCCCATCACGACGTAGGAGCCAGAGCAACCATCACCACTCCAACACCACCTACTACACTCTGGCTCCTAATGCCGTGGTCGAACCGCAGAACCCGTAGAGGAAACAGATCTCGTGGTTTTCAAAATAACCAGAACCAGGCTCATTCTTTCAATTCTCAAACTAACCAGAACCAGGCTCGTTCTTCCAATTCGGGGGAATTCGAGCGCCCCAGTCAAACCGTCCCATGGTGACAGTAGGTGATAATGAGTACACCATCCCCGTATTCCTTTGAAGCCTTAAGCAGTCTCGAGAATGACAACCCTGCTGATGCTTCACATGTCTCTGACATAGATGATTTTGGGGATGGAGTAGAACAAGTCTTTTCTGATGACAATCCACCCTTTTGTTTGCACATAACTTCCAATGCAACCATAGGCCCTATAGTGCAAGCATCTGTTTATAATGCGCCCGTTCATTTATGGACTCTGGTGCGCAAGTCAATATTATTAGGTCTAGTTTGTTTAAGGATAAGAAGTTACGACATGTCCTTCTCGTAGAACCGACTCCTGTGTCCTCCCTTAGTGGAGAAATCTGGTTCCACCTGCGTGTCCGAGGTCGGACTTCCCAAACCTTTTCTATCCAAAGGGTAGAGACTTCACTGCTTCCTTCCTTTTGTCGACCAGATTACTTTCCCTGGTGACCTTCTACTGGTTTTTGCTTCCATGCGAGACTTACGCATTGTGCTCGGGCCCTTATCGAATGGCATGCACAAATTGACGACTTAATCGTTCCCTTCTGGGTTACCAGCTTGGGACCGAAATCTGTTATACTGCTGCAGAGTATGAAAGTACGGAAATTAAGTCCTTACAGCTAATGCATTCCCCATAGCGTACCCAAGCGGTCAGGCACTGGGAATTCTGTCACTCCCATCAGTGTTCCACCATACCTTCAGATTTGCAAAGGATAGTCCGATTCCTCAAGTGTCCCCAGGACGCTCAGTGCCTTTTAGTGCACAACCTATCCCTGCAATGCCTGCTAGTTCGAGTAGTAGTTTCTCCCACAAGGGGAGGGCCTTGTCGGAAAACAATTACTTGCAACTAGTAATGGCCATCTCTTGTTGATGTCACATGCCTTTCTGCAGAAAGACGTCTCTGTTGCGGCTAGTGCTCTCACTAGAGTGTCTGTAAGTGTTCCAGATTGTGATCCCACCCCTAGTTGACAGTAATCATTTGCATTGTAAGAAGTTTTTTTCTCGAATAACTTCACATGTTAATGTTGTAAGTGTAGTTTCTTTATAGCTGATCCCTCTTGCCCCACTGTGTGCGACCCCAGATTAAATATCAGCATTGTTCACCGTGTTCATTTCTTTTCTCCTTTGCTTGCAAGTTTGAGATAGTAGATTCTTTCCCTCCCTTGCTCATATTGAGTGTTATAGCGTTAATTTTTCAACCGGGGGGAGTCATCCATTCCACCGAGTTTGTTCTTTCCCTCCAGTAAGGAAGAACTGTTACCTTAATCCAGAACAAACAGCCTACTGGAAGGTTAGCCAGAGGGACCTTGACTATCCAAGAGTTCAATCCCATTTTTAAACATTTATCTGGCAAGTCAAATGTAGTCGCTGATGCTTTAATCGCGACACGTTAGTGTAGTTACTGCAGATCCTCCTTTTACTGTCGAGGATGTCAAAACTGCACAAAGAATAGATCCCATGTGGTCTTGTGTGATTCGATTCCTTCTCCAGGAAGATCCCATTCTTACTGTAAAGCCACCAGCACCCATTAGTGACTTTGTGATGAGTCAAGAATTACTGTATCGAACAGCCGAGTTGGGTACTCCAAGCAGAAGAGTTTACCAGTTAGTAATTCCACAGTCACTAGTGAACGTAGCTCTACAGCTAGTTCAGATGCCCCAAAGGTGTTGCCACACCCTGGTATGGATCGTTCTGTGAAACAAGCCAGAATGAAATATTTTTTTGGCCACGTATGGCAACTGACATTTCCGAGTATTTTAAAGAAATGTAGTGTCTGTATGCAGCATAAAGGAAATGTCAATGGCCCCAACCCAAATTTCCAAGTGAAACCCAACCACTAGCGAACCGTGGGAAAGAGTTGCCCTTGTTTTTGTTAACTAATTTTAAATGTTTCCCTCCAAGGCAACAAACATCTTTTGTGTTATGGTAACCATTTCACCAGATATTGTGAGTTAGTTCATATTGCAGATAAGACTGCAGAGACAGTAGCTAAAGCTTTTAAAAAAAAAGACGCATTATCTGCAGGCATAAACCACCCCAAAGTCCTTAGTAACAGATAATGGAGGTGAATTCTGTAATTAAATTCTTGAAAATTTGTGTACTTTATACAAGATCTCTAAAATCCACCATTGTTCCTCATCATCCTGCCAGCAAATGGGTTAGCGGAACGAACCAATAAGAAAGTTCTTGATGTCTTGAGAGCCACTATCAACCCCAATTAGTGAAACTTGGGATGAATTATACCAGATGTCCCAGTGTGCCATAAATTCTGCTTACAATGCTTCCATAGGTGATACTCCCATTATGCATTGTATGGTGTAGACAAGCGGTTACCCTATGAGTTGTTTATATTCCACTCCGAAACCTAATTACAACCCTGATGATTCGTGGGCAACTCGTACCAGCTTAGCTCAAAGTGTTTTTAGAAGAAATCCGTGAAAACACTTCATAAAGCAACAGCAGAAATTTACTAGAGTAACTAATACCGTGCTAAGGCCCTCCAAAATCAAAGTAGGTTCGAGAGTTATGCTGATTAACTTTAAACAAAACGTCTGCAATGCCAAAGCTTTATCAAAAGTTTGGGCGGACCTTATCGAGTTGTAGAACATATCTCTGGAATAATATAAGGTTAGAGAAATTAGTACTGGCAAATACAAAGAATCGCATTTAGATCATAAAGAAATTAGTATGCGATGTTGAGGTATTTGCTACCCAGACTAATGAGACAGACTCTGACAATCCTCCTGATTCCTGTACTCTCACCTCAGATACTCAGTCAGATACTCAACCTGAATGTCGTTACTCCTTGCGTATCGACAAGTAAATGAGAAACCCGCAATATCTTTTGTTGATATTCCTTCAGATCTCTCTCAGTCAAGGCATGTGTTAGCCATTGCAGAGGAATTCGATCCTCCCAAGATGATAACCATTCTGCATATGTAAACCTTACCCTCGCAGAATTGGGTTTAAATGTACATAGTCTGTATACTTAGATGTCCGAGATGAATGAAATTGTCAACTGTGTGTTTATTATTAGCTGATCAGTTTTGTCAGAAATTTTCGTGTTCACGTTCCCTCCGTATTCTGAGAATTAACAGTCTAAAATTTGTGTGCACCGAATTCTGCCTTTCTGTTAAACACTTCTTTGTATATAATTAAATTTTTCCTCAGAATCCGTAGAGTGCATGAATACAGATCGATCGATCAATTCCACCCTATTGTATAATGTTTGTTCTTATAGTGTGTAATGCATTACGTTAACACCCACTATGTTAATATCCATTATGATACCACCATTAGTTCTAAGTTATATATGAATTTGTTATTGTATAGAATCAGCCCAGATTCCACCTGCCTGTCAGCCTATAGTATAGTAGTGTATGTCGGGACGACATACGTAACATGACCCGAGCTGTCAGCATAGTTGCTGATCCCTGTATTCCAGTATTATAAAAGCATAGCATAATTAGTATCATCCCTGTGCTTTAGACACGAGATCCCTTGTAGGCCTTTGGGTTGGTGTGGGCGTCATGGGAAAAACACATGGGCAGTGATCCCTCTGTCCCGTCCTCACCCCGGGGGCAGAACCTTCCAGGCGTAAGACAGGCAAGGCAACTGTGGCTCTATTCCTCATCTCAGTCTGAAAATAAACCTACCATCCTACAAGTGGTCTACCTTACCCAGATTCCCCTTTTAAAACCCCTTGCGATGGGAAAAAGGTTGGGTTAGGTTTTAGGTTGTTTAGGTTAGGTTGGGTTAGGTTATTTTTAATTTGGGTTTTGGATGGTTAGGATATTTTAGGTTGTTTGGTTAGGTTAGGTTGGGTTTGGGTTAGTTAGGTTAGGTTGGGTTAGGTTGGTTAGTTGTGTGTGTGTGTGTGTGGGGTGGGTGGGGGTTGTTGTGTGTTGGTGTTGGTGTGTTGTGGTGTGTGTGTGTGGTGTGTGTGTTTGTGTGTATGTGTGTGTGTGTTGGGGTGGTCATAGAGTTTTGTGAATTTTTTGGTTACAGTGATTTTAGGGTTTTGAGATGGGTGATGAATGCTTTGGGGAAAGTGAAAGGGTGATTTTTTTGTGTGTTCAAAAGGGTGTTTGCGAGAGGGGTTAGGGGATGGAAGAAATGGGGGAGATGGAGAGGGGTATGGGGAGGGTTGTATTAAAAATTTTAAATGAAATAGGGGGGAATTTTTACTGAAAATAAAGGAAGTGCAAATATTTAAAAAGAAATTAAGATGAAAAGTTATGTATAGGGAAAAAAGAATGGAGGGTGTTGAAACATGTCGCAATTTGGGTAGTGAGATTAGTTGATGGAAATTAATTCAATTATTGGTACAAGGACTGGGTATGGAGGATTTTATTTGAATTTTGTAATGTAAAAGAGGAATGGGATTACTTTTTTTGATTTAAATAAAAAGAAGGGGAAAAAAATTGTGAAATAAATTGGGAATTGATGAGGGTTTGGGTAATGTAGTCGAACTAGAGATACCAAAAAAGATGATTAAGTGGGTTGTTTTTGTGACTTTTCTGTTGAAATTAGTTAAACGGGAAAAAATTGGGGGGTTGTGTGTTTTGGGGTGGGGGTGGGGATGGGGTTGTGGTGTGTGGATGGGGGGTGTTGTGGGTTTTGGGAGGGGGTGTTGATCTTATTTATGGTGATTTTGGGGGGGTTTTTTGAGTGTATTCAGGGGTGTTTTGAAAATTCGGGGTGTACTTGGGAGACTAAAATGGTGTTTTGAGGTTTTTATTAAAAGGTGTGAAAAATAATTTGGGGTTTTTGGTTGGTGCTTTCTGATAAATTTTTTTTAAAACAAAAAAAAAAAATTGGGGGGTGTGGGTGATGTGGTTTGGTGTTTGGGGTGTGGGTGATGTGGGGTTGTGTTTTTTGGGGGTTTGGGGGGTGAGGGGTTTTTGTGGGATGTGGGGTTGGGGGTGTTGTTGTCGAACAGAGATCCCGAAAAAGTGTTAAAAGGGGGGTTGTTGTTGTCCCTTTTTTCTGTTTAATTAGTTAAAACGAGAAAAATTGTGGGGGTGTGGGGTTTGGGGGTTTTGGGTGTTGTGGGTTTGGGGGTTGTGCTGTGTGGGTTGGGGGTGTTGTGGGATAGGGTGTTGTGGGTTGTGGGTGTTGTGGGATGGGGTTTTATTTTGTTTATGGTGTTTTTTTGGGGGTGTTTTTGAGTGTATTCGTGGTGTTTTTATTATTCAGTGGGTATTTGGGAGTACTAAAAAGGGTTTTGAATTAACAAAGGGTTTTTGAAGTGTTCAAATGATTTATGAGAGTACTTATAAAAGGTGTTCGGGGAGTATTCAGAGGTGTTTTGGGGGGTGTTCGAGTAATTTTTTTTGGAAAAATTAAAGGTAATTGAGGTGTTTTTTTGGTGATTCAAAGTAAAGTGTTTGAGTTGTTTTTTGGATAATGTTTGAAGTTTGAGACTGAGGAGGAGTTTAGGGGGGGAGATAGTTGTAAATTTTAAAGAAAGTTAAGGCAGATAAATTAGAGCTGTCAAATTTATTTGGGAGTATTAAATGATATTTTGGGAAAGTTTCAGTGTTGTTTAGAAAAGTTCAAAAGGGATTTTTTTGGGTTAATTTAAATGATTTTTGAAGGGGTTTTTAAGGGGGTTTAAAGTAAAGTGAGTGTGTGTGCGAAATTTAAATTTGTAATAGTAAAAATTTTGTTATGAATTAATGGAAAAGTGGTTAAAGTGTTGTGGTGACTTTTTTTTGATGAAAAAAGTTAAAACGAGAAAAATTGGGGTTATGAGTGAAAATTGTAGGTGTTGGTTGGAGGTGAGGGTTTTTGGGGGGGTGGGAGGAGGGAGATAGAAGGTTACTTCTGGGGGTGACCCGAGATGAAAAGTTAAAACGGAAAAAGTCTAATTGTGTTGTATTTTGTAAAGAAAAAGTGGATTTTTGTGGGTATTAAAAAAAAAAGTGAAATTATTTGGGTTTTCCCGGGTTTAAAAGGGGAAAAATTTTTTTCCCAGTTGTATATGAAATGTGTAATACGAGATTGGGGAAAGCGACAAGATTCGCTTGAGTGTGGGTCATCACGTGACGTCACTGACCCCCGATAAACACAGGTGGGGTGACGTCACATTGTTTAGCCCTGTAGAAAGAGGAGTACCATGCCCATGGGATTCATTTGAAGCTTCCCCTAGAACACACAAAATGTAATATATATATAAATAAATAATAAAATATATAAATAAAAATTATATATATAATAATATATATATATATATTTTATATATATTAATATATATATATATAATAAATATAATAATATTATATAAAAAATTTTATATATATTTAAATATATATATATAATATAAATATATATTATAATAATAAAATATATATTTATATTTTTTTTTTTTTTTTTTTTTAAATTAAGGGAAGCCCCCCATAGCGGGAAAAGGGGACCCCATCCCAGAAAGACAATAACGTACCCGGGGAAAACTAAGGTCCCCCGGAGCTTTTTAATATTTTCTTCCCCACCCCCCCCTATATTTATATTCAAAGTGAACATTTATTAATAAAACAAAATACATTTACAGAAAAAACTAAACATGAAAACAGTGGCAAATGTATCAAAGATGAAGAATTTTCCCCCATCCCCCGAGGCTGGGCTGAACCAAATATGCAGCAAGCTTTCCCCTCTGGATGGCGACGCTGAGGCGTGGAACATGAAAGTGGTGCCCCTTGGGTCCTGGTGGTGCATGGTTGGAAACCCCAAATTTTTTTAAGGAAAAAATGTGGCATTTTTTCCCCCCTGATCCCCAAAGGTCTTGATCCCAGGACAAATTTAATGTTTGGGTAAGTCCCTTACTTGCTGTCTTGTAATCCCCCCCTGTTTGTCAGCACTCCCCCCCGTCGCCCCCACCCCTGTGATGGATTAGGTTTTAGCCCGTGTGGAACACAGTATAGCCCCCGCAAAAACTTTCCCTTCTTCCAAGGATAGATGGGATCCCGGGGCGGGTTTTTGGGGGTTTTGGGTTTGTTTGTGCAAGGATCGTGGTCCCCCCGGCAGGGCATCCAGCTGTAGCAAGGGTTTTTCTTTAATGATGTCGTTGACCCATTGTGTCTTGCGCCAGCCCTTGGGTTTTGGAACAGTTAAGACCATGTAACGATTGGGCGCTTGCACTTGCCGCAAATAACTATATTTTGGTGAATTGGGGGGCAAGGGCCGACCACTGCAAT
>NC_069422.1:14763927-14937357 GCF_026875155.1 Cherax quadricarinatus
TACCTTCTGTCGCGTCTTCGCCCCCCGCTTCTTTTCCCTTTCCCCTTCTGTGATGGACCCACCTTCCTCCGGACTCTCTCATTGACTTTTTGACAACGACTGACTTACTTCACAAATTCTGATACTTTCAGCCCTTTCTACTTGTATCTCTTGCTACCCTCTACCCTCGTACTATCCCCTGCCCCGCTGTTTTCTGTAACCTGCTGATCATCCCCCCTCCCTTCTGCCATCCAATTCCCTTGCTTCCTTCCCTACCCTGCAGCGCTGTATAGCCCTTGTGGCTTAGCGCTTCTTTTTGATTATAATAATAATAATCCCTCTTGCCTTAATTGTCATGAGTCTCACTCTTCGTACTCTCACCGTTGCCAAGTCTACTTAAATGAGCGGGAAATTCGTTGCCTCAAAGAGGCAGAAGGTCTCCCTTATGCTATGGTGGTTTCTCATCTCCGCCTCCAAGGGAGACTGCCCCGTGTTTCTTATTCTCGTGTTTCAAAGCATCCCCCCACTTCTGGGGTCACATCTTCTGCAGCCTCCTCTGCGGTTGCCAGCCCATAGTCACCCTGTATCTAATTCTTTTGCTGTCCTGGGCTCAGACGTCCCTACTTCAACTCCTCAGTCTGTCCTCACTTCGTGTCCTCCCTCACAAACCCTGGTATTGACAAGACCTCGTACGACACCACCTCCCAATCGTCCCTCTACTTCTCAGAGGCCCAAAAATCTCCTTTAAACCCTCCTTCCCTTCATCCACCCCCCACATTTTACCTTCCCAGTCTCTGTACCTGAGTTTTCCCCCTTTCACTGGCTCTGTTACAAGTGTGGAGGTTCATCTCCTCCTCGTACTGTCCCTTCCTCCCTGTCCCCTCCCAAGTTTCTTCCTCTTCTGCCATCTCCAGGTTTCTCCCCTTTCTGTCCCTCCCACACTTCTCCAGTTCCCTCCACCCTTTGCCCCCCCCCCTACCTTGGTACAGTACATTACAGCTGCAATCTTTACTCAAACTCCTCCTCCTTCCATCTCCAATATTGTCTCCCATACGACGTCTCTGAACTCCAAAACACTTGAAGCAATCTCTGAATTTTATTGCAGAGGACCAAACCATCAATGGACACTGATCCACCCTCTGTTCCTTCTCTTTCCTCTTCTCCATCTGCGCAACTCCTTTCTTCACAATGCACCGTTCCTTCGCTACTTGAACGTTTTCCTTTGCCACCGCATGTGGCCTTTTCTAACCCCTCTAGTCCGTAGGTACCCTTACCTGCGGATTTCACGTGTCTTTATCGTTGCCAATCATGGCCTATTTACATTGGAATACTCGCGGCCTCAGGGGTAATCGGGGTGAGCTTCAGATGGTGCTCTCCCAGTTTTCCCCTGTTGGTGTTTGCTTACAGGAACCAAAATTACACTCTGCCGTTAAATATCCTATCTCAGGCTATAATTTATTGTATTCTTCAGATCCTTTTCCTGATGGGACCTTTAATGAAAGTGCCCTTCTTCTACGCACTGATATTCCGGACCATCAGCTATTTGTTTGTACTTCGCTGCATTACACAGCAGCCCATATCCACTTGCATAGGTGGTATACGCTCTGTTCTTTGTATCTCTCTCCTTCTTGGGCATTATCTATCCCAGATATTGCCTTTCTTGTTTCGTCATTACCACCACCAATTCTGTTACTTGGCGATTTTAATGCCCATCATTTCCTCTGGGGGGGGGGTCTCATTGTGATTCCCGAGGCATTCAGTTAGAGGCTTTCCTTGCTACCCACCCCCTCCATGTTTTAAATACAGGTACTCGCACCCATTTTGATCCTCAGACTCGTACTCTCTCTTGCATCGATCTCTCAAGTCTGCTCTTCCTCCGCCGCATTAGACTTCACCTGGTCTATTCTCCCGGATTTACATGACAGCGATCATTTCCCAATCATTCTTACTTCCCATTCATATTCACCACCTCTTAGTAAACCACGTGGCAATTTGATCAGGCAAATTGGAACCTTTATCACAATAACTGTTTTTAGTGAGGTTCCTTCTTCGTCCTCCATTGATGAGCTTTTACACCTCTTTTCGTCCTCCGTTTTAACCGCAGCTTCTCCTTCTATACCCAAACTTTGGGCAGGCATTCTCAGAAATGCGTGCCTTGGTGGTCTCCTGCTTGTGCTTTGTGCAGTACGTTTGAAACGTGCTGTGTGGGGCAGGTTAACAGTACCCAAAAGAACCCACGGAGAGACTTCTTGTTTTTAAAGCAGAAGCGTGCGATCGCTTTGCCGTGTCATCCGAGACGCTAACGTGCTTGCTGGCGAGATTGTCTCCACAATCACCTGCTTCCTCTGAGTGCAGTCTGGAAAAAAGTACGAAAACTGGGGTGGTAAAAATTCTCCTGCCCGGCTCCTGTTCTGCGGGTTGCCGGTGTTGATATAGCAAAACCACTAGATGTTGCCAATGAAACTGGCAATCATCTGGTCCGTATTTCTCAGGGGCTCCATCTATGCCCCTCGTTTCTTTTCCTCAAAGTCAGCCAGAGAGTTAGCCCCCTTGGAATTTTTTCTTCCTTCTCAGAGAAGAACATTAATAATGTGCCTTTTATACCACTTCAGGATCTGGAGGCAACACACTCAAGCTTGCAGATTATCGGGCAGCTGGGCCCGACGACATTTCATATTATGTATGCTACAAGAGTCAGCCCTGGCAGTCCCTATTACGCCTTTTCACTCATTTGGTCACAAGGAGTTTCTTCCACCAGCTGTGAAATCTGCCCATTGTTCTCCCTTTCTGCAAACCGGTACTATGGGACATGAAGCCTCCCACTATGTCCCATTGCTCATATACCAGTGCAGTTTTGCAAAGTGAATGGAACGCCTGTAAATAGACATTATGTGGTATTTGAGAGACGCAACAGTCCCACTTCTCCACACGTATATGGCTTTCATAAGGGCCGTTCTACCATAGACCCCTTACTAACGCTTGATACGTAATGTTCGAAATATGCCTTTGCATATAACCACTCATTATTGCCCATATTTTTTATTACCTTAGAAGCATTGACACAATTGGAGGGTATAAATATTTTGGCCCAAGCCCACATCCTTAGGCCTTCGGAGGCAATCTACCATCCTTCCTAACGAACTTTTAACTGACAACATTTCCATGTTCGGTTAATAATGTGCTCTCTCCCGACTTTATCCAAGCTGAAGGTGTGCCCCATGATGTGTTCTGAGCACAGCACTTTCCCTCCTTGCTATAAATGATTGGCCTCAAGTCTTCCATCCAATATTTGATCAAACACTCCCTATGTTGAAGACTCACTATTGCATGTGCGGCACTGACTGCACCTCATTACAGTTTCTCTCCAACATGGCGGTCGACCGTGTTTCAATTGGGCCACCAACACAATGTGGTTTTAAATTTTCCAGTACCAAAACTCACCAAATTATTTTCTCACTAGATGCTCTGGGTCGTCTCTGATCATCGCTTTTTATCTCTATGGCTCCCGTATCCCCGACGTGATACAGTCAGGTTTCTAGGCCTCCTCTTTGACCGTAGGTTATCCTGGAAACCTCACATTACCTCTCTGAAGGCAACTTGTCACAGCCGGCTGAACCTTCTTAAAACCCTTGCTCATCTTTCATGGGGAGCTGATCGTCGAACTCTCCTTCGCCTACATTCCGCCCTCATTTTATCGAAACTTAATTATGGTGACCAGATCTATTCAGCAGCCTCTCCTGCTACTCTCTAGCCTTAACCCCATTCATCACCAAGGATTACGTTTATGCCTTAGTGCTTTTCACACTTCCCCTGTTGAGAGCCTCTATGCAGAAGCGAATGTTCCATCCTTATCCGATTGCCATGATGCCCATTGCCTTCGCTACTATGTACGCTCTCATGATCTCCGCAATCCTTCCATTTATAGAATGGTCACCGATATTAGTAGACATTCTTTATTTGTTCGCCGCCCCTGTTTGCTCCATCCCTTCTCCCTTCGCCTACATTCGCTCTTATCTTCTCTTCAATTACCACCTCTATGTTCATGTAGCATCTCACTTTTCCCTACCCCCCTGGGAAGTTCTAACTGTTCGAGTCTGTTCTTTCTCACTCCCTTGCTCAAAAGCCCAACTGTCTACGGTAGCTTCCCACTCTCTTTTTCTTGACCACTTCCACTCTCATTCTCATGCCATTGCAGTGTACACAGTTGGCTCTAAGTCTTCTGACGGCGTAGGATTCGCAGCAGTGTTTCCGGACAGCATCGTACGAGGGCATTTACTATCTTCGGCTAGTATTTTTACTGCTGAATTGTATGCCATTCTTGGAGCACTTATCCGTATTGCATCTATGCCTATGTCATCATTTGTGGTTGTCTCTGACTCCCTTAGTGCTTTACAGGCTATACAGAAATTTGATACCTCACCCCTTAGTCCTCCGTATCCAACTTTGGCTACGCCGCATCTCTTCCAAGCATAAATATATTATTTTTTATTGGGTCCCTGGTCATGTTGACGTACAGGGCAACGAACAGGCAGACACTGCTGCGCGGTCAGCAGTACATGACCTACCAGTTTCGTATAGAGGTGTTCCATTTACGGACCATTTTGCTGCAATAGCTACCCACCTTCACACTCGTTTGCAACAGCGTTGGTGTACTCTGCTCGGTAACAAACTTCAGTCTATTAAACCGAGTGTAGGTTACTGGCCGTCTTGTCACCAGTGTTGAGGTTGGGAGACTACTCTCTCCCATCTTCGCATTGGCCATACTCGTCTTACTCATGATTATCTCATGGAGAGGCGCCCTGCTCCTCTGTGAGAATTGTCAGGTTCCATTATTGGTTAGCCACATTCTATTAGACTGCCCACTTTATCAACGAGCACACAGAATATGCCTCCGTCGTCTTCGCTCCACTGCTCTCTGCACCTTCCCTTCTCGCTGATGGACCCACCTTTCATCCGGACACTCTCATTGACTTTTTAACAACTGACTTACTTCACAAACTCTGATGAGACCTTCAGCCCTTTCTACCTCAATCTCTTGCTGCCCTCTGCCCTGTACCCCCTGCCCCGCTGTTTTCTGTAACCTACTGATCATCCCTCCCCCCTTCTACCACCCAATACCCTCGCTTCCTTCCCTACTCTGCAGCGCTGTATAGCCCTTGTGGCTTAGCACTTCTTTTTGATTATAATAATAATAATTGGAGGATGTACAAATCTGTACTGGAGGAGGGGTAGGGGTCATCCTAGGAAAGAATGAAGGGACAGGGGTAAAGAGGTGGTGTGCAAGGGGGCTGGACATGCAGCAGACGTGTGTGTATGTTAGGAGTGAATGGTTTTTGGGACCTGACAAGCTACTGGAGTGAGAGCAGGGTAATATGTTGTGAAGGAATTCAGGGAAACCAGTTAGCTGGAGGTGGGAAGTACAGTGCTTGCACTTTAGAGGGGTTTGGGATATTGGATGTTTGGATTGACATCTAAACTGTCATATGTGGGCACCTCTGCAAAAAGTGATATTGTGTGAAGGATGGTATAAGTGGTTTTCCTTTTTTAGGTCACCCTGCCTCAGTGAGGAGAAAGCAATTTAAGAGTGTTGGCTGTGTGGGGGGGTGTGCGCGTGCAAATTATCCATTTATGAAGGCTCCCTTTAACTTTAAAATATTATTTTGAAGGTTAAGATATTATGTATTATAATAATGAAGAGGAAAGCACTAAACCTGTAGGATTATACAGCACCTGTGGGGGGGATGTGGAAGGCACTCAGGGAACTAGAACACAGCCAATTCCCTGGATCAAGAGCCCCTCATCAGCATCAAGGAACCTTCCTCGAGAGGAAAGGTTAGGATAGAAGTCTATAGAATTATAAAAAACGGAAAAAAATAACCCTACGTGACCCCAGAAATTTAAAAATCTGCTTTCCTTAACTCAATATAAGAATGGGACAAGGTTTATTACATCTGCAAAAATCCTTTAATGAAGCATTGCAATGAATATTCAGAGTAAAGGATAAGAATTTGAACATAGTTAATGAAAGTTTTGGCATTTACCCCATTTGGATATGACCAATGCAGGATTCTAAATCAGATGCAAATACTCTTAAGATATTTTATTTTTTAAATATCTACACCATAACTGTACAAATCAAATAATAAAACCCACATCTTCAGTACTCCATCTCTGGCAGAAGTTAATTCATAAAAATTCAAAATTAAATAAGCTAATTATGCTAAGAGCACAGTAAAATTCCCTTAAAATCTAATTATTGTCAGTTCACATTGCAGTAAGAGCTGAAACTATGTTATTATTGTCCATGATGCCACAGCAGTATTTGAAACATGATTAAAAGGTTTAGCAGTAACTACAGCATCTGGCAATTTTAAAATTTGTGGCATTGAAACCTGTTGAGACATCTGTATGACATTATCTCAACACTACTATTATACATTTGAATATAGAAATACCAGTTACTGGCTAATGCTGTACATCTTAATTTTCATCATCAAACTTGGGAACTGGAGCCCTGTACGTAGAGTAGTCACGAACCGGCGAGTAGAACTGCAAAATATAAAACGTGCACAATATTAAATTTAAAACAAAAAATTAGATTCATGCACAACTTTTTTTTTCTTTAAGCAAGTTATTGAAGAGTGGGTACAGACAAGCCATAGAGATTACCCAAAATGACTATCAATATCTGCCCAATATATCCAATGAAATTTTATTTCTTTTTTGCTGGATGGCCCTCTCAGATTTAGCACTATTTTTTCGTATGTAGTAGGTTGGTAGACAGCAACCATCCAGGGAGGTACTACCGTCCTGCCAAGTGAATGTAAAACAAAAGCCTGTAATTGTTTTACATGATGGTAGGATTGCTGGTGTCTTTTGTCTGTCTCATAAATATGCAAGATTACAGGTATGTCTTGCTACTTCTGCTTACACTTAGGTCACACTACACATACATGTACACGTTTATTTATACACACTCCTCTGAGTTTTCTTTGATTTTATCTTAATAGTTCTTGGTCTTATTACTTTTCCTTTTATATCCATGGGGAAGTGGAATAAGAATCTTTCCTCCGTAAGCCATGCGTGTTGTAAAAGTCAACTAAAATGTCGGGAACAATGGGCTAGTAACCCCTTTTCCTGTAAAGATTACTAAAAAGAATAAGAAGAAGAAAATTGTCAAAGTGGGAAGTCTGAATGTGCATGGATGTTGTGCAAATGATAAGAAAGAGATGAGTGTGGATGTTATGAATGAGAAGAACGCTGTATAGCCCTTGTGGCTTAGCGCTTCTTTTTGATTATAATAATAATAATATGAATGAGAAGCTGGATGTCCTGGTTTTAAGTGAAACGAAGCTGAAGGGGGTGGGAGAGTTTCAATGGAGAGGAATAAATGGGATTAGGTCAGGGGTTTCAAATAGAGTTAGAGCTAAAGAAGGAGTAGCAATAATGTTAAAGGATAAGCTATGGCAGGAAAAGAGGGACTATAAATATATTAATTCAAGGATTATGTGGAGTAAAATAAAGATTGGATGTGAAAAGTGGGTTATAGTAAGCATGTATGCACCTGGAGAAGAAAAGTGTAGAGGAGAGAGAGAGATTTTGGGAAATGTTGAGTGAATGCATGGGGAGTTTTGAATCAAGTGTGAGAGTAATGGTGGTTGGGGATTTCAATGCTAAAGTGGGTAAAAATGTTATGGAGGGAGTAGTAGGTAAATTTGGGGTGCCAGGGGTAAATGTAAATGGGGAGCCTTTAACTGAGCTGTGTAGAAAGAGATTTGGTAATAACAGACATATTTTATGAAAAAGAGGATAAATATACAAGGTATGATGTAGCACATAATGAAAGTAGTTTGTTAGATTATGTATTGGTGGATAAAAGGTTGATGGGTAGGCTCCAGGATGTACATGTTTATAAAGGGGCAACTGATATATCGGATCATTATTTAGTTGCAGCTACAGTTAGAATAAGAGGTAGATGGGAAAAGAGGAAGGTGGCAACAACACGTAAGAGGGAGGTGAAAGTGTATAAACTAAGGGAAGAGGAAGTTCGAGCGAGATACAAGCGACTGTTGGCAGAAAGGTGGGCTAGTGCAAAGATGAGTAGTGGGGAGGTTGAAGAGGGTTGGAATAGTTTTAAACATGCAGTATTAGAATGTGGGGCAGAAGTTTGTGGTTATAGGAGGGTGGGGGCAAGTGGAATGAGGAGTGATTGGTGGAATGATGAAGTAAAGGGTGTGATAAAAGAGAAAAAGTTAGCTTATGAGAGGTTTTTACAAAGCAGAAGTGTTATAAGAAAAGCAGAGTATATGGACAGTAAAAGAAAGGTGAAGAGAGTGGTGAGAGAGTGCAAAAGGAGAGCAGATGATAGAGTGGGAGAGGCACTGTCAAGAAATTTTAATGAAAATAAGAAAATTTTTTGGAGTGAGTTAAACAAGTTAAGAAAGGCTAGGGAAAGTATGGATTTGTCAGTTAAAAACAGAGTAGGGGAATTAGTAGATGGGGAAAGGGAGGTATTAGGTAGATGGCGAGAATATTTTGAGGAACTTTTAAATGTTGAGGAAGAAAGGGAGGCGGTAATTTCATGCACTGGCCAGGGAGGTATACCATCTTTTAGGAGTGAAGAAGAGCAGAATGTAAGTGTGGGGGAGGTACGTGAGGCATTACGTAGAATGAAAGGGGGTAAAGCAGCTGGAACTGATGGGATCATGACAGAAATGTTAAAAGCAGGGGGGATATAGTGTTGGAGTGGTTGGTACTTTGTTTAATAAATGTATGAAAGAGGGGAAGGTACCTAGGGATTGGCGGAGAGCATGTATAGTCCCTTTATATAAAGGGAAAGGGGACAAGAGAGATTGCAAAAATTATAGAATAAGTTTACTGAGTATACCAGGAAAAGTATACGGTAGGGTTATAATTGAAAGAATTAGAGGTAAGACAGAATGTAGGATTGCGGATGAGCAGGGAGGCTTCAGAGTGGGTAGGGGATGTTTAGATCAAGTGTTTACATTGAAGCATATATGTGAACAGTATTTAGATAAAGGTAGGGAAGTTTTTATTGCATTTATGGATTTAGAAAAGGCATATGATAGAGTGGATAGAGGAGCAATGTGGCAGATGTTGCAAGTATATGGAATAGGTGGTAAGTTACTAAATGCTGTTAAGAGTTTTTATGAGGATAGCGAGGCTCAGGTTAGGGTGTGTAGAAGAGAGGGAAAATACTTCCTGGTAAAAGTAGGTCTTAGACAGGGATGTGTAATGTCACCATGGTTGTTTAATATATTTATAGATGGGGTTGTAAAAGAAGTAAATGCTAGGGTGTTCGGAAGAGGGGTGGGGTTAAATTATGGGGAATCAAATTCAAAATGGGAATTGACACAGTTACTTTTTGCTGATGATGCTGTGCTTATGGGAGATTCTAAAGAAAAATTGCAAAGGTTAGTGGATGAGTTTGAGAATGTGTGTAAAGGTAGAAAGTTGAAAGTGAACATAGAAAAGAGTAAGGTGATGAGGGTATCAAATGATTTAGATAAAGAAAAATTGGATATCAAATTGGGGAGGAGTAGTATGGAAGAAGTGAATGTTTTCAGATACTTGGGAGTTGACGTGTCGGCGGATGGATTTATGAAGGATGAGGTTAATCACAGAATTGACGAGGGAAAAAAGGTGAGTGGTGCGTTGAGGTATATGTGGAGTCAAAAAACGTTATCTATGGAGGCAAAGAAGGGAATGTATGAAAGTATAGTAGTACCAACACACTTATATGGATGTGAAGCTTGGGTGGTAAATGCAGCAGCGAGGAGACGGTTGGAGGCAGTGGAGATGTCCAGTCGAAGGGCAATGTGTGGTGTAAATATTATGCAGAAAATTCGGAGTGTGGAAATTAGGAGAAGGTGTGGAGTTAATCAAAGCATTAGTCAGAGGGCAGAAGAGGGGTTGTTGAGGTGGTTTGGTCATTTAGAGAGAATGGATCAAAGTATAATGACATGGAAAGCATATAACTCTATAGGGGAAGGAAGGAGGGGTAGGGGTCGTCCTCGAAAGGGTTGGAAAGAGGGAGTAAAGGAGGTTTTGTAGGCGAGGGGCTTGGACTTCCAGCAAGCGTGCATGAGTGTGTTACATAGGAGTGAATGGAGACGAATGATACTTGGGACCTGACGATCTGTTCGAGTGTGAGCAGGGTAATATTTAGTGAAGGGATTCAGGGAAACCAGTTATTTTCATATAGTCGGACTCGAGTCCTGGAAATGGGAAGTATAATGCCTGCACTTTAAAGGAGGGGTTTGGGATATTGGGTATGGTTTGTTTGCAATCGTGTCATTACGATTTCTTGAGTCATGTTGACGGCAGTGAAGGGACTCGAGCTAGAGTTCGTCACGGCCACGCTAGCTGGAGATTCGTCTGTAAAAACTTGCATTTGTGGTCACAGTGGTGCCTGTGCTAACCTTCCTATGGTGTAGAAATATACCTAGTTGGAAGAATCTTATTATGGCTAGCTGGTCTAGTGGCTAACGTGACGGGCTGGAGTTTTGAGACTATGACCGCGGGTTCAATCCCGGGCGGGGGTATGGGATATTGGCAGTTTGGAGGGATATGTTGTGTATCTTTATACGTATATGCTTCTAAATTGTTGTATTCTGGGCACCTCTGCAAAAACAGTGATAATGTGTGAGTGTGGTGAAAGTGTTGAATGATGAAAGTATTTTCTTTTTGGGGATTTTTTCTTTTTTGGGTCACCCTGCCTCGGTGGGAGACGGCCGACTTGTTGAAAAGAAAAAAAAAAAAAAAAAAACTTGCATATACAGTACTGATGACAATAAATCATTTGACACAGCATGAATATACATAACCTATGAATGAACACCTAAAACTGTCACTGAAACAACTGGCTATCTGAAGGTTCTTTGGCTAAAGATGTTTATTCTTAAATTTTCTAGTTATTCTGCATATAAGTTATGAATTTACAGAACTTTCCAACTGAAGATTTTAAGACTAATTTACTAATCTACTCAAGAATAATAGACCTTTACCACCCATTATCTATTTACACACTATGAACCAAAATGGCAGCTATGCCATATTACACTGTATTGGGAAAAATGCTGAAAAAGAATTAATGTATTAAAATACAGTGGACCCCCGCATAACGATGGCATCACATAGCGATTTTTCCGCATACCGATTACTTTTATCGCAAAATTTTTGCCGCGCATACCGATTAAAAACCCGCTTACCGATTTTCGTCCGAGACGCGTCCAATGTGCCCTCAGCCAGCCTCACATGTGCCGCCCGTCCCATTGTTTACCAGCCAGCCTCCGCGGTAACATCCAAGCATACACTCGGAATATTTCGTATTATTACAGTGTTTTCGGTGCTGTTTCTGGAAAATAAGTGACCATGGGCCCCAAGAAAGCTTCTAGTGCCAACCCTGTGGTAAAAAGGGTGAGAATTAGTATGGAAATTAAGAAAGATTTTGAAGGGTTTGGGGCTAACCCTGAGAAGCCTATGCCAGTTGTGGAATCCATTGTGCCTACTTCAAAGATTTAGGAAATGTGTGCACAGTGGGTTGAACTGCAAACCTTTATAGATGAAAATCACCCTGACACAGCTGTTGCAAGCCGTGCTGGTGACTATTTCAATGACAATGTTGTGGCCCATTTTAGACAAATCGTAAAGGAACGGGAGGTACAGAGCTCTATGGACAGATTTGTTGTGCGACAGAGGTCCAGTGACTCTCAAGCTGGTCCTAGTGGCATTAAAAGAAGAAGGGAAGTAACCCCGGAAAAGGACTTGCTACCTCAAGTCGTAATGGAAGGGGATTCCCCTTCTAAACAGTAAGAAGATAATGCTCTCCCCTCCTCCCATCCCATCAATCATCACCAGATCTTCAATAAAAGTAAGTGTCATGTAATTGTGCATGCCTTTTTCAGTTTGTGTGTATTAAAATTAACATTTCATGTGGTAAAAAAAAAATTTTTTCATACTTTTGGGCGTCTTGCACGGATTAATTTTATTTCCATTATTTCTTATGGGGAAAATTCATTCGCATAACGATTATTTCGCATAACGATGAGCCCTCTTGCACGGATTAAAATCGTTAACCGGGGGTCCACTGTACAATAAAATTGTATAAATCAGCAATGTGCTACTACAGATTAGCTTTTGTTTTTGCTTTACATTTCCCAATCACATTACTTCAAAAAAGGGAGGAAAGGAAGTATAGTGTTGAAATCTTTCAGCCTGAGGTAGGAGACTAAGACAACAAGGATACCAAGCATTCCATTAAAATTTCGTCAATTGCAAGAACTTCAAGTTTCATTCCAGTAGCACTGGAGTAACTATTATTTGGTAATTACCCTCTCGGGATGGTTATTCCATATAAAGAATATAAATTTAATGAAAAGGTGATGGAGAGAAGCATAAGATTACAAGAAAGAATCTCATACGAAGTGGTAGTTATCACAGTTGCTTTTGGGAATTTCTGAAGTTGCTAAAGTTGGTAGATGAATTTGGGAGGGTATTTAAAAGAATCCAAGAAAGAAATTAAAAGTTAACATAGGAAAGAGCAAGGTGATGAGAATAACAATAAAAACTGGGTAATGAAAGATCAATTATCAGATTGGAAGAAGGGAGTATGAAGTGAATGTGTTCAGATACTTGGGAGTTGACACATCAGTGGATGAGGTGAACCACAAGGATGACAAGGAAAAAAGGTGGTTGGTGCATTGGGCTATCTGAAGACAGCATTATCCATGAAAGAAATCCCCACAAGAGAGAGGAGCTTATGACAACTGTAAATGGTCCAAATCGGAGCGAAACATCATAAGCTCCTCTCTCCTATGTGCGGGTTGTTTTGTTCCAGTCATGGTATCGTACCTTTTTGTTCTTTAGAAAGAGAAATATATGAGTAGACCATGGCTGGAACAATACACAAACAACCCACACTTTGGATAAAAAAACTTACGAGGTTGCAGTCCAACCTGGACCATTAAAACACATTTACAAGGAAACCTCACTATTACAAATACTTCAACGTGAAATATTCATCAAAACATAGTAACAAGTCAATGACTATTAGGTTATCCTGGTTAAATCGACACCATTATTCTGGCTGAATTCCACAGTTAGTATTACAAACTAATGATTAAGGCATCTTCCTGTTAGTTCCACACCCTATTTGCTAGTAGGGAAGTTAGTGGTGGAACAACAGGTCCTGGTTTCATAGTTTACTTATGAAGTATTACCCATGATGAATTATGTGGACCTGTCTGGTCTTAGAGAACTAAAACAATATTTGCATGACATAATGGAGATGGTGTTCTGTGTGCGCGCGCACGCCCAACTGAAAGACAGGCATATTAGTAGGAATACAAGCAAGATGCCGATATTCCACGATAAAATACAGGATTAAAATTTCAATGTCACAATTAGACAACAATATATTAAAAGATAAAAATAAGAGCAGTATAGGAGAGAGAAAGAACTGTGAATATTTGACCTTTAACTCTGTCAGACATCCTTGTACGCAAGTGCTGTTAACGTGTCTTGACGTTAGTGCACAATTTTTCATACACACAAATCTGCTTCCTGCTAATATTTTTGACCAGCACAACTCTTCTATCTATTCATACATTTTTTTTAAGAAATCAAAGGCCAGCAGGGTCTACACAATGTATCATGGTGGAATTACTCAGATGACTGACACACTAGTATGTCAATCATCTGAAACCAGAAGCTGTAGTTCCACCACCAGATTTCCTACTAGCAAACAGGGTACGCAAGTGGCTCAAAGTAGACTTATTCCAAATTTTATTACAATTTCATGATACTAACAGTGGAATCCTAGGTAGTAGGTTGGTAAACAGCAACCGCCCAGGGAGGTACTACCGTCCTGCCAAGTGAGTGTAAATGGAAACCTGTAATTGTTTTACATGATGGTAGGATTGCTGCTGTCCATTTTTCTGTCTCAAACATGCAAGGTTTCAGGTACGTCTTGCTACTTCTACTTACACTTAGGTCACACTACACATACATGTACAAGCATATATGTATATACTCACCCCTCTGGGTTTTCTTCCATTTTTCTTACTAGTTCTTGTTCTTGTTTATTTTCTCTTACCTCCATGGGGAAGTGGAACAGAATTCTTCCTCCGTAAGCCATGCGTGTTGTAAGAGGAGACTAAAATGCCAGGGAGCAAGGGGCTAGTAACCACTTCTGTATATATTACTAAATGTAAAAGGAGAAACTTTCGTTTTTCCTTTTGGGCCACCCCGCCTTGGTGGGATACGGCCTGTGTGTTGAAAGAAGAAAGAACAGTGGAATTCAGCCACAAAGCACACTAAGTATATTTAACTCAGGATAAAGTCAATGTGAATAATTTCCATGTTTTAATGAGTATATTACTCTGAAATAATTGTAATATAAGTAGTCATTGTACATAGCCCTAGAAGACCAAAACAGAATAAAAAATTATATAATGTATACTACATATCCTATATATATAAAACCCAGTAAAGTCAATCAATACGACTTATTTCCATGTTCTGAGAAGTAATACTCTCTGGAACACTTGTAATAAGTATTCCTTGAAGAAAAAACAATTATACTGTACCGTAAATATACCGATTATTCCAAGTGAAGCAATGTTTGAAGTGTTAGATTTTTTTTTTTTTTCAACAAGTCGGCCGTCTCCCACCGAGGCAGGGTGACCCAAAAAAAAGAAAGAAAATCCCCAAAAAGAAAATACTTTCATCATCATTCAACACTTTCACTACACTCACACATTATCACTGCTTTTGCAGAGGTGCTCAGAATACAACAGTTTAGAAGCATATATGTATAGAGATACACAACATATCCCTCCAAACTGCCAATATCCCAAACCCCTCCTTTAAAGTGCAGGCATTGTACTTCCCATTTCCAGGGCTCAAGTCCGACTATATGAAAATAACCGGTTTCCCTGAATCCCTTCACTAAATATTACCCTGCTCACACTCCAACAGATCGTCAGGTCCCAAGTATCATTCGTCTCCATTCACTCCTATCTAACACGCTCACGCACGCTTGCTGGAAGTCCAAGCCCCTCACCCACAAAACCTCCTTTACCCCCTCTTTCCAACCCTTTCGAGGACGACCCCTACCCCTCTTTCCTTCCCCTATAGATTTATATGCTTTCCATGTCATTCTACTTTGATCCATTCTCTCTAAATGACCAAACCCACCTCAACAACCCCTCTTCTGCCCTCTGACTAATGCTTTTATTAACTCCACACCTTCTCCTAATTTCCACACTCCGAATTTTCTGCATAATATTTACACCACACATTGCCCTTAGACAGGACATCTCCACTGCCTCCAACCGTCTCCTCGCTGCTGCATTTACCACCCAAGCTTCACATCCATATAAGAGTGTTGGTACTACTATACTTTCATACATTCCCTTCTTTGCCTCCATAGATAACGTTTTTTGACTCCACATATACCTCAACGCACCACTCACCTTTTTTCCCTCATCAATTCTA
The DNA here is from genome assembly GCF_026875155.1 of Cherax quadricarinatus. NCBI lineage: Eukaryota > Metazoa > Arthropoda > Malacostraca > Decapoda > Parastacidae > Cherax > Cherax quadricarinatus. The sequence goes on from NC_069422.1 coordinate 14,779,426, forward strand.
TGATTAACCTCATCCTTCATAAATCCATCCGCCGACACGTCAACTCCCAAGTATCTGAAAACATTCACTTCTTCCATACTCCTCCTCCCCAATTTGATATCCAATTTTTTCTTTATCTAAATCATTTGATACCCTCATCACCTTACTCTTTTCTATGTTCACTTTCAACTTTCTACCTTTACACACATTCTCAAACTCATCCACTAACCTTTGTAATTTTTCTTTAGAATCTCCCATAAGCACAGTATCATCAGCAAAAGTAACTGTGTCAATTCCCATTTTGAATTTGATTCCCCATAATTTAATCCCACCCCTCTCCCGAACACCCTAGCATTTACTTCTTTTACAACCCCATCTATAAATATATTAAACAACCATGGTGACATTACACATCCCTGTCTAAGACCTACTTTTACCGGGAAGTATTCTCCCCTCTCTTCTACACACCCTAACCTGAGCCTCACTATCCTCATAAAAGCTCTTTACAGCATTTAGTAACTTACCACCTATTCCATATACTTGCAACATCTGCCACATTGCTCCTCTATCCACTATCATATGCCTTTTCTAAATCCATAAATGCAATAAAAACTTCCCTACCTTTATCTAAATACTGTTCACATATATGTTTCAATGTAAACACTTGATCTACACATCCCCTACCCACTCTGAAGCCTCCTTGCTCGTCCGCAATTCTACATTCTGTCTTACCTCTAATTCTTTCAATTATAACCCTACCGTATTTCTTTTCCTGGTATACTCAGTAAACTTATTCCTCTATAATTTTTACAATCTCTTTTGTCCCCTTTCCCTTTATATAAAGGGACTATACATGCTCTCCGCCAATCCCTAGGTACCTTCCCCTCTTTCATACATTTATTAAACAAAAGTACCAACCACTCCAACACTATATCCCCCCCCTGCTTTTAACATTTCTGTCATGATCCCATCAGTTCCAGCTGCTTTACCCCTTTCATTCTACGTAATGCCCTCACGTACCTCCACCACACTTACATTCTGCTCTTCTTCACTCCTAAAAGATGGTATACCTCCCTGGCCAGTGAATGAAAATTACCGCCTCCCTTTCTTCCTTAACATTTAAAAGTTCCTCAAAATATTCTCGCCATCTACCTAATACCTCCCTCTCCCCATCTACTAACTCCCCTACTCTGTTTTTTAACTGACAATCCATACTTTCCCTAGGCTTTCTTAACTTGTTTTAACTCACTCCAAAATTTTTTCTTATTTTTCATAAAAATTTCTTGACAGTGCCTCTCCCACTCTTTCATCTGCTCTCCTTTTGCACTCTCTCACCACTCTCTTCACCTTTCTTTTACTCTCCATATACTCTGCTCTTCTTATAACACTTCTGCTTTGTAAAAACCTCTCGTAAGCTACCTTTTTCTCTTTTATCACACCCTTTACTTCATCATTCCACCAATCACTCCTCTTTCCTCCTGCCCCCACCCTCCTATAACCACAAACTTCTGCCCCACATTCTAATACTGCATTTTTAAAACTATTCCAACCCTCTTCAACCCCCCCACTACTCATCTTTGCACTAGCCCACCTTTCTGCCAATAGTCGCTTATATCTCGCCCGAACTTCCTCCTCCCTTAGTTTATACACTTTCACCTCCCTCTTACTTGTTGTTGCCACCTTCTCTTTTCCCATCTACCTCTTACTCTAACTGTAGCTACATCTAAATAATGATCCGATATATCAGTTGCCCCTCTATAAACATGTACATCCTGGAGCCTACCCATCAACCTTTTATCCACCAATACATAATCTAACAAACTACTTTCATTACGTGCTACATCATACCTTGTATATTTATTTATCCTCTTTTTCATAAAATATGTATTACTTATTACCAAATTTCTTTCTACACATAGCTCAATTAAAGGCTCCCTATTTATATTTACCCCTGGCACCCCAAAATTACCTACTACTCCCTCCATAACATTTTTACCCACTTTAGCATTGAAATCCCCAACCACCATTACTCTCACACTTGATTCAAAACTCCCCACGCATTCACTCAACATTTCCCAGAATCTCTCTCTCTCCTCTACACTTCTCTCTTCTCCAGTGCATACACGCTTACTATAACCCCACTTTTCACATCCAATCTTTATTTTACTCCACATAATCCTTGAATTTATACATTTGTAGTCCCTCTTTTCCTGCCATAGCTTATCCTTCAACATTATTGCTACTACTCCTTTAGCTCTAACTCTATTTGAAACCCCTGACCTAATCCCATTTATTCCTCTCCATTGAAACTCTCCACCCCCTTCAGCTTTGTTTCACTTAAAGCCAGGACATCCAGTTTCTTCTCATTCATAACATCCACAATCATCTCTTTCTTATCATTTGCACAACATCCACGCACATTCAGACTTCCCACTTTGACAATTTTCTTCTTATTCTTTTTAGTAATCTTTACAGGAAAAGGGGTTACTAGCCCATTGTTCCCGGCATTTTAGTTGACTTTTACAACACGCATGGCTTACGGAGGAAAGATTCTTATTCCACTTCCCCATGGATATAAAAGGAAAAGTAATAAGACCAAGAACTATTAAGATAAAATCAAAGAAAACTCAGACGAGTGTGTATAAATAAACGTGTACATGTATGTGTAGTGTGACCTAAGTGTAAGTAGAAGTAGCAAGACGTACCTGTAATCTTGCATATTTATGAGACAGACAAAAGATATTAAAAGCAATTAAAAAATGGAAAACAATCATATCTTGGTGTCAATAAACTGTAAAATGTAAACATCACTAGTGCTTTACACAACCACTGTTGTAGATTAAGTGATAATTTTTTTCCACCAACTTTAACACATAATATCTTGTTTTTATCAGATTTTGCTCATTCTAGTCTTATCTAATTCAGAATAGACGAACTAATTTCTTTTTAAATCAAAATCTTGTGCCATACAGGAATTTTTTTCTGGCTCTCCTACAGTTAAAAGGGGTTAAATTTATTTCTCAAACACCAATAATGGTGGTATTTTAAGCATTACCTGATCACCAGGAACAAAAATACAGCAATTTGAAATGCTAGAGATCAAAGAGTAATTATGAAAGTGGCCTAAAACTCTTGACCTATATAAAAAAAAAAAGGGGGAGAGGGGGGAGGGTGAAGAGGAGTATATTTTGGTCAAAAACTACCACCAAACCAAGTCTGCAAATATGAGCTGGTGGTCACTGGCAGATCTGTTCTGATTACCCCCTCCATCTATGATCGAGAAACTCTAAGTATCAAATTTATTATATGTAATTTCGAAGGGTATCCAACAAAGTTACTAACTTTTCAAGTCAATGAAAGTAGAGACTGATCCAGGCAGCATGTTCAGAGACTTTAAAAGTACCAAAGTTATCTAACAACAATTTAGGTTGGGTCAGTGTTAGTTAAAGCACCAATTTTATGTACAGGTCTCCCTCAACATTCACGAGGGTTAGGGGATCAAGAGCCTCACGAATGTTGAAAAACCGTGAATGTTTGGTGCCCCAATATATTGTAGGGAAATATAATACAATACTGCTTCCTTAACTTGTTGAACCATGAACAATCATAAAATACATGAAAACGTTGTAAATTGTACTAAATACATATGTTATGCCTTAACATGTTATTAAATACCACTGCCTCCACCACTGCAAGTCCGTGCTACCCTCCCTCTGACCCCCCACAACTGGCAGCCAGCCCTCCCACCACTGTGTGGCGAGTGTTTTGTTTGTTCATTATTTGCTATTAAACTACAGTATAAATAATGTCAACCCATCCATGACTGCATATTAGAATGGCTATTCGGACAGGTATTGGAAGGTGACATGTGTTTACTCTTGAACACAGCAAAGAATCAAACATTTGTGCTACTGCTAATAATAATAATAATAATAATAATAATAATAATAATAATAATAATAATAATAATAATAATAATAATAATAATAATAATGATAATGATAATAATGATAAAATAAAAAATATAATAAAAATTATAATAAAAATAATATAATAATAATAATACATAATAACAATAATAATAATAATAAATACGATAGAATTGAAGAAGGAAATTATACAAAAATACGAGGGTTGAAGCAGTGGTGGAGGAAGTGGTTGACACATCGTCAGTGTGGCTTTGTTTATGCTGGAGTGAGTATTAGTCTCCGTGCTCTTCCAAACATTTCACAATAATTCTTTGTATTTGGTGCTTGTAGATTAAGTGTGACTGGAGTGGTTGAGGCAGTGATAGAGGCAGTGGTAGAGGCAGTGGTATTTACTAACATATATATGTTATAAATAATAATAGTACATGTTAATATTAATAACATTTATAATAATAATAAATGTTATTCATAATGTACTATTACTATTTATAACATATGTTAATAAATGTCACTGCCTCTACCACTGTCTCACCCACTGCCTCTACCGCTGTCTCACCCACTGCCTCAACTGCTGCCTCACCCACTGCCTCACCCACTGCCTCACCCACTGCCTCACCCACTGCCTCTACCACTGCCTCTACCACTGCCTCTACCACTGCCTCTACCACTGCCTCTACCACTGCCTCTACCACTGCCTCTACCACTGCCTCTACCACTGCCTCTACCACTGCCTCTACCACGTGCCTTACCACTGCCTCTACCACTGCCTCTACCACTGCCTCTACCACTGCCTCTACCACTGCCTCTACCACTGCCTCTACACTGCTCTACCACTGCCTCTACCACTGCCTCTACCACTGCCTCTACCACTGCCTCTACCACTGCCTCTACCACTCCAGTCACACTCAGTCTACAAGCACCAAATACAATGAATTATTGTGAAATGTTTGGAAGAGCACGGAGACTAATATTCACTCCAGCATAAACAAAGTCACACTGACGATGTGTCAACCACTTCCTCCACCACTGCTTCAACCCTCATTTTTGTACAATTTCCTTCTTAAATTCTATCGTATTTATTATTATTATAGTAATATTATTATTATTATTATTAGCAGAAATGTTTGATTCTTTGCTGTGTTCAAGAGTAAACACATGTCATCTTCCAATACCTGTCCGAATAGCCATTCTAATATGCAGTCATGGATGGGTTTACATTATTTATACTGTAGTTTAATAGCAAATAATCAACAAACAAAACACTCACCACACAGTGGTGGGAGGGCTGGCTGCAGTTGCAGGGGTCGGAGGGAGGGTAGTAAGGACTCGTGGCGGTAAACTTAAATATGATTTGGCAGCTGGGAATTTGGCGTTTGGAAATTCGCGAATGTGTGAAGCCCGCGAAAGTTGAAAACGCGAATGTTGAGGGAGACCTGTATAAAAGAACTTTGCCAATATGAAAATGTTGGAGACTTGACAATGTTAACAAGGTTTGCATTTGGAAACTTGCTGTAAAGTCTACATGGGGATTTAGCAATATTGTATACATGTCTAACTTACTTTGTATTGCTTTTCAGCATACTCCTTTTGAGGTTCTGGGTTGGTGACACGGTTCCACGTTACATCCGGGTTTTTGAATGCCAGACGAAGCGTATAGAAGAATGCACCAGCCATACCAGCACCCACAAAAATGTACAGTGGGATCAGCTGAAAAGAAATAATTTTTCAAAATCTTTACTAAAAGTATAGCACAGCATTCTGAAGAACAAAAAAAATAAGAAAACACCTAAATTTTCTGTATAACTATGAATTAAAGACTTCAAAGTAATAAAAAATTTCAATAATAATTTTAAAGAAAAAAAATTAAAATTTCTAAAACAAGCCTCTAAACTGTTATAAATGTTCTGTTAACTGCTAAAACAAATTAGAATAAAAACATATCCATTCTAGGATCATCACACATTTGAAAACGAGCCTTAAACCAGTACGGGCCATACAGCTATAGGATGAAAAATTGCTTAGGAAATATTGCCTACAAGTAGATTATCATTACACGAGAAAGTGCTAAACTTGTCGGGGTCATAGCATCTAGGCCCTAGGGGTAGGGGGCAATAACCAGATATGATCCAAGTTTGGGAAGGACAGGTGCAAATCCCTGGATCAAGAGCCCGACACTGGAGCCAAGGAAGCTTTCACGGGACCAACATAAGCAATATGGAAAAAAATGCAACCACCTAGTTTTTATGGAAAAATTGAAACACCTAGTTTTAATTAATCAGTAAAGGCACTCAGGTATTACCCCATGTGTCATTCCTCAACTTAATCAGCAGTGAATATCATTAATATGATAGTCGGAATTGTTAAATACGCAGTCTTAAATCGGTGGCAGGTCGCTCTTGCTGGGAACCCAACCTAAATAAAAAGTTACAGTTCTTACAGCTGGATGTCTTTTCAAGCTAGAAAGATTCGTCCCCTGCATTGTAGTAGTGGAGTTGCTGTAGATGGTAATACACGGAGCAGCAGCAGCAGCCGGACACAATATGGCGGCGGTGCAGACCTCAGCTGGTATCTACATGGCCACACTAGTCCAACATTTACTTGCTTTCATAGCAAACATTATTTTATATAATTTATGCTTAGTACAAGCAAATTAATTTAATTTATTATTTTTTGACTTGAATTTCGAGAAATTGTAATATTATTATAGGTGCTAGTGATATATAATCTTAATCTGCCACATTTTTTTCAACCTTCCTACACACATAATATTGATGGTTATTATAAATGGGATGGGAAATATACTATATGTCCCACTTCTTTTTATTATAAATGTTGGTGTGAGTTCGGTTCGCAATCTGGGCTTTACAATTATTACAGCTGTGTACTTTAATTTTAATAACCTTACAATCATACAAGGACACCAGTGGAAAAAAATCACTTTGACTTTTTCTGAGGTTACTCTATGTAATTTACAATATGTATGAAAATTGTACTTATGTGTACCTGTGTCTAAATAAACTTGCTAATTTAACCATTACAAATGTTTTATTGTAATTTCCTCAACCATACAACCATCTTTTGTTTTTGAGCATATACAATATTTTGTCTTGATTCCAAAACACTGTAAATATGTCGTACAGGAAAAGTAACAATTTTATAATGTAATCTTAAATAAAATAGTTGAGGATGACTCTCGCCTGGACGGTAAACAAGTCATGGCCTTCATATCTGACTGGACACAACTCGGCAATGATATATTTTATCGGTAATATATCATTTATTGTAGTTTTTTTTTATTTCAAGACGAAGATCCGGCCATTTATGATACATGTCTTATCTTACATGTAAAACAATAAGCTTAAATTACTACGGTTTAAAGATATGATGACCCCTGAGGCTCAGCAATAAGTAACGCCCACTGCAAATTTTTGTTATCCTTAAATATATTGTTAATGTATATTACTGTGCAGTACCTAGGAGGATTGCTCGTCTTCTCAGTAATCTTTAATCACTAGTACTCTACATTAACTTGCCTTTAATAGTGCACTTAAAATACAAGTTCTACTTAAATTCAGTTTATTTCAGTTTTCCTCTCTTTATTAATTGTTCGTATTCCTGAAATATTTCCTTTCTAGTTTTGAAGGCTTGGTCTGAGATCTGTCTCTGGGGGGCAGTGATCTTCCAGGTCACGACAATGGTAGTGCTTTTGATTCACACCTGAAGGACCCAAGTTAGATCCTGGAGCCAGTAGAAAATTTGTTCATATTCAATTAATGCCTCAGTTCACCTAACAGTTAATAGTTATAGTACCTGGGTGTTAACCAATTTGTGGGTCACATACTGGGAAAGAGGATCAAGCAACCCTAATTGAAATACCCCAGTAAGCAATATTATTTGGCTTTCTTGGGTTAATACTTTGAATAAAGATACGATCTGTAAGTAAAGATTTTTTAATGAGTAAGTTTTAAATTGTTTGGTTTACTGTACAGTTTGGCAATGTAGTTATGGTGTGTACAGATATACAGAGAGTACTGTATGTATTAATTTTTATGAATATTTCAGAAAGAATGAGCTGTACACAATGGAATGGGGAGGGGGCATTAACCTGGGAGACTTCCTGGTTGCTGCAGCACCTTATGGGGGTCCTTTGGCTTTGACTCGTGATGAAACCAAATTCACCAAGACGCAGCATGCTGGCAAACCTCTGATATTTATCTTCAGTTCTTCTGGAAGAAAAATTGCCTCCTTTAAAGTAAATTAATGTCAGCATTTCAACAATACTTTAGAGAGAGATATAGAAAGATAGAGATAGATAAATACAGATTATACATACTGTGTATATGTATGTATGTAAAATATATATACAGTGGACCCACGACCAACGATATTAATCCATTCCAGAGAGCTTGTCGTTAGTCGAATTAATTTACCCCATAAGAAATAATGGAAATCCAATTAATCCGTTCCAGACACCCAAAACTTCAAAAAAAAAAACATTCACATGAAATATACATTTTTCTACACAGAAAAAGAAGGATACATGCACATTAAATACTGTACTGTACTAAATGAAGAATAAATGACACATTTATTGAAGATGTAGTGATGAGTGATGAGATGGGAGGAGGGGAGATGGAGATATATTAATTTGGGAACAATTTGAGAGTCACTGGACCTCTGTCACACCAAAAATCTGTCCATTGAGCTTTTCCAGAACAGGCCTGTTTTGTCATAGTTGAACACTTGGGGTTGGAATTTTTCAGCTTTGCCATGCCTTATCACACTGTATGCCATTACAATTCTTAAATCTCTCAGACCAACCTTTGCTGGCCTTAAATTCACCAATATGAGCACTAGTTCCAGGCATTTTTTCATGCTCACCTGGGTGTTAGTTGACTGGTGTGGGTTGCATCCTGGGGGACAAGGTTAAGGACCCCAGTGGAAATAAGTTACAGTCCTCGATGATGCACTGACTTTCTTGGGTTATCCTGGGTGGCTAACCCTCTGTGGTTAATTGTTTCTCGGTAATTGTTTCTCGTTAAGCCACACCAACAACACACACTCCACATCTTTGAGTAGTACAGCTGACAGTGGTGCAGCAGCAGCTGACCGTGGTACAGCAGCAGCAGCAGCTGACCATGGTACAGCAGCAGCAGCAGCTGACCATGGTACAGCAGCAGCAGCAGCTGACCATGCTACAGCAGCAGCAGCTGACCATGCTACAGCAACAGGAGCAGCTGACTGTGGTACGATAGCTTTTCGATAGTATTTCTCACCCTTTTTACCACAGGGTTGGCACTAGAAGCTTTCTTTGGGCCCATGGCGGCTTATTTAGCAGTTACAAGCACTAAAAACAATCGAATAATACAAAATGTATTGAATGTATGGTTGAAACCGTCCACCCTGGCTTGTAAACAATGGCACACTAGCTAACGGCAGGGCAACTGAGGCACTCAGGCTGGACGGACAGGTTCAGGATGAATCACGTTGGTCAAGTTTTTCATCGTTGGTCGGGCCAAAATTTTTACGCTCAAACTCTTCATTAGTTGAATTTATCATTAGACGATGCCTTCGTTGGTCAGGGGTCCACTGTACAGTAGAACCCCCATATCCACTGATTCAGTATCTGCAGTTTGAGTTATCCATGGTTTACTGTGGTCCAAAAACACCTCTTAATTTTGCATAACAATGACCCCAAAATGCAAAAGTAGAGACGCTGGCAGTACTTCAGAGCACGAGAGAAACCGTAAAGTGCTTCCCACCAGTGAAAAAGTGATAATTCTCCTCTTATTGTGCATAATTTATCAATTAAACTTTATAATAGGTATGTATAGGACTTACATATAGAGTTTTCTACTATCCACTATTTCAGTATCCACGGCAGGTCCTTGGAACATATCCCCCATGGATATAGGGGATCCTACTGTGTGTATATTATTTTTTTCTTTTAACACATCGGCCGTTTCCTACCAAGGCAGGGTGACCCAAAAAGAAAGAAAAACCCAAAAATAAAGGAAAACTTTCATCATCATTCAACACTATCCCCATCACTCATACATAATCACTGTCTTTGCAGAGGCGCTCAGATATGACAGTTTAGATGTCCCTCCAAACTGCCACTATCCCAAACCCCTCCTTTAAAGTGCAAGCCACACCCCCGGCCGGGATTGAACCCGCGGTCATAGTCTCAAAACTCCAGCCCGTCGCGTTAGCCACTAGACCAGCTAGCCACAATAAGATTCATCCAACTAGGTATATTTCTACACCATAGGAAGGTTAGCACAGGCACCACTGTGACCACAAATGCAAGTGGTCACAGTGGTGCCTGTGCTAACCTTCCTATTGTGTAGAAATATACCTAGTTGGATGAATCTTATTGTGGCTAGCTGGTCTAGTGGCTAACGCGACGGGCTGGAGTTTTGAGACTCTATGACCGCGGGTTCAATCCTGGCTGGGGGTATGGTTTGTTTGCAATCGTGTCATTACGATTTAAAGTGCAAGCATTGTACTTCCCATTTCCAGTGCTTAAGTCTGGCTAACTGGTTTCCCTGAGTTCCTTCACAAAATATTATTTATTTAATTTATATTTTGCATGTATGTGCTCGAGAAAGATTTTATTGTAGGTCTTCATTTTGAATATGTTACAGATGTGTATATAAATAGTTACGAATTATTCATTCCAAGATCATATTCTCTTGGCTATATTATGTCTATAGTCCTGAAAAAAACCTTAGTCCATCATCTGTTCAGTCCCCATCATTTTCATAAAAAATATTCAACTCTGCCATAATTAAACCAGATATTATGTCATAGCACTTTTTTTTTTAACATGCCAGTAATATCCCACCAAGGTAGGGTGACCTAAAAAGAAAAACAAAAGTTTTTCTTTTTACAGCTGTAGTAACTTATACAGGAGAAGGGGTTATTAGTCCCATGCATCCGTCATTATAATCACCTCGTACAACATGCATGGCTTACGGAGGAAGAATTCTAACCCATTTCCCTATGGAAAACTGCTTTTGTAATTAGTATATATAAATGTCCTGTAATTGTTTTACGTGATGGTCGGATTGCTGTTGTCTTTTTTCTGTCTCAAAAACAAGTAAGATTTCAGGTACATCTTGCTGCTTCTACTTACACTTAGGTCACACTACACAAGCATGTACAAGCATATATATAGATATCCCTTTGGGTTTTCTTCTATTTTCTTACTACTTCTTGTTCTTGCTTATTTCCTCTTATCTCCATGGGAAAGTGGAACAGAATTCTTCCTCCGTAAGGTATGCGTGGTGTTGTAAGTGGCGACTAAAATGCCGGGAGCAAGGGGCTAGTAACCCCTTCTCCTGTATACGTTACTAAATTTGTATAGAGAAACTTTAGTTTTTCTGTTTGAGCCACCCTGCTCTGGTGGGATATGGTTGGTGCATTGAAAGAAAGAAAAGATAATAATGTACAGTTTTTTGGTGTCTTCTATTCTTGAGATATTCTCAGTTTGAATATGTGATATAAGAGGTACTGGTAATTATAATTTATAGATACAGTTGTATAGTGTATAATAAATATTACTAACTTATTTGTTTATGTTAGTGGACAAGTGGATTCCTGTTATCACTTGGTTGGTCACGGAGTGAAGACCTCGTGTGTGTGCAGGAGGATGGGGCAGTGTTGCTCTATGACATGTTTGGTACCTATCAACACACTTTTAATATGGGACAGGTGAGAATATGCATTCAAATAATTAAACATCAGCTATACAATGTCAGATATTTTAAGTTATAATTTTGATCTGCCTGTGTGTAACCAGGGGCTTTTCAAAATGTATAAAATATGTGTTGTCTAATTTGGTAATATAATTATGTACCTTTTGAAAATAAAAATTAGTTTTAATTAAATTGAGTACCAAAACTATCTTCACGTGCTGGCTACTCGGAATGACAGGACTTAGAGGATTTCAAGAAACAGTAGTGTGAGAGGTCACAGATATAATATTTGGTACTAATCATAGATGGTTTGAAAGATTAAAAGGTAGACTTTATTTGGATTAATAGCTCAGAAGAGTTAATAACACAGGATAACCCAAGAAAATCAAGCAGTTTGACTAATTTCTAGTGGGGGTCTTAGGTCCTTCCATAGGATGTGACCTCGACAGATGATTAACCTCTAGGTATCTATTTACTGCTAAGTGAACAGGGGCACTAGTAAGTCTACGAATGCCAGTATTGAAGTGACTGATTTTCAGGATATTTTAAGAGGTAAGAGAAGGTGGCTGTTCACTTTAACAAGTGTTCGTTGTTGATGAAGATAGACTGTACCGTAAGCAGGTATTTTCAGGAACCTTAATTTTAATAAATAATAATGACAGTAGGGTGATTGTGGCTGGCAAGCATAAACAAAAGTATATTTTTGTTTTAATATTTGCTCATATGAGTTGTAGCCAAATTTGTTTATTCTTTGTATGCACATTATTGGTGCATGTATACTGTGTTACGATACCTGTATTTATTTAAATATTTTACTAGTTATTGCACTTAATTGGTCTTTTGCTCTATTAGTCATGAATTTACCTCATTATGGCAATGAAATCATGGTCTTATTAAATGGGGTGACAGATAAACTGCCAGCAAAAGGGGTGAAATTAGGGCACTTGCAAGGTGAACCCTTGTTGTCCAATATTTTACTTGTATATGAGCTTTGCTAAGGCATTCAGAGGAACACACAAGTAAAGATTGTATATCGTATTCCATCAAAGTCTTGATAAAGATCATACTTGAGTGAAATAGTGTTCAATAAATGCTAGCCTCTACAAATTTACTTCATTCAGTCTCAAGCTGTCTTCTCAGAAGTTAAGAAACTTACAGGTGCTCCCGATTTATGGTGAGGTTACGTTCTGATAAACCAATCCTAAGTTGAGACTATCATAGGTCGAAAATTATTAATGTTGTAAATGAATAAATAGATAACTACTGTCACTGAATAAGTAAATAAATAATCACTGTAACTGAATACCAGCATTGAAAAGTAAATAAACGAGTACAAGGTTAGCCTATCAATAAATGTGCAGTACTGTACAGTATAGAATATGCATCATTATTGCACCATCGTAAAGTCAAAATATCGTAAGTTGAACCAATGTAAAGTGAGGAGCATCTGTACTGCAATTCAAATGATCTGAAACTACAATATCTTTACTAATCTTTCTGTAGCTGTTTTTGCAGCCATTCGAGTAGAGGATGAATGAAATTTCTCAATGTAGATTTTTATCATTAAAAATATTGTCTATTTTAAAATAGGTGTCATCGATGCAGTACTTGGAAAATTATAATTTGTACTGATACCTGATAATTTCCAATTTTCATTAGTAAGATATTCTTTGTGGATACTGTACAGTATTAAAAAAATAGAAAGATTTTAATTTTTAATTATAATTAGTGAACCTGAAACACAAGAGACTTCATTAACTATTAATTAATTTTAAGATAGGTAACTTGTGAGATTTTTTTGTTATTTATACATGATGAACTAACCTGAGGCCATGGTATCTGCAGGAGGTAAAGGACACTCATATCCAGAGTGCTCAAGTTTTCACAAGCCACAGGGAGACTGGAGTAGCCATCTTAAGTAAATCTAACCGGATTTTCATGGTTAATAATATATATGAACCCAAAACCAGAAAATATCCAGATATACCTGGTAAGTTGGCTGGTACTACTGCTTTCTCTCATTACATTATTATGACTTTGGAAATTTTCTTGCCATTATATAAGAAGGTTAATATATGTTTAGGTAGTTGAAAGTGATTCAGTACTCATGCTTAAAAACCATACCAAATTCACTAGGATATTATAATGCATTAATTTTGTAAATATTAAGAATAAAGTTTTATCTTGATTCATACGACAATACAGTGGACCCCCGGTTAACGATACTTTTTCACTCCGTAAGTATGTTCAGGTGCCAGTACTGACCGAATTTATTCCCATAAGGAATATTGTGAAGTAGATTAGTCCATTTCAGACCCCCAAACATACACGTACAAACGCACTTACATAAATACACTTACATAATTGGTCGCATTCGGAGGTAATCGTTATGCGGGGGTCCACTGTATATCTAAAATCCTGGATAATTTTGTGATCTTCCAGCATCTCCATAATGGTGCACCGTACATCACTACATTTGTAATTGCTGCACTACTATGTCACATGTTATCTCTGATGTCTTCATTTATCACTGACACATATATTCAGTTTTCCTTCATGCATTTCCCCACTTAAGTCCTTTTGTGTATTACTCCATAAGTTAATTCCTGAAAAATCCAAAGCCTTTTTATGTTTATCATTTCTCAGTCTTTGCAGAATTATGTCATTGTATTCGTCTATTTTCATGCGTGTTGTAAGAGGCGACTAAAATTCTGGGAGCAGGGGCTAGTAACCCCTTTCCCCTTCTCCTGTATACATTACTAAATGTAAAAGGAGAAACTCGTGTTTTTACTTTTGGGCCACCCAGCCTCAGTGGGATACAGTCGGTGTGTTGAAAGAAAGAAGATTCATATATTTACCAAATATATTCACAGTTTACTAAGGTAGATATGAGTAAGGTATAAATATGTTTTCGAGAGGAGACAGATCACCTACTGTCTTCGATAATGATTAAGAGTAGAATGAGTTGGGGGTAGAAATTCAGTTTGCTTATGGTGCAGTGGCACAAGGGTGTGTGTGGGTTGCACACTCCTACACTTAAAGGTGCTTAGTCTTGTAGCTTATTAGAATTATTAACCTTTTCATTGCTGTAACCCCAAAATTAAAAGTCCCTCTAGTGTTGTAATCCCCCCACCTTCAAAAAAAAAAATTATCTTATGAAATGCTAAAGAATTTTCAGGTCATGAAACCAATAATGCAAAACTTGGTGGAAAACTTCAACGTGCAGTGTTATGCAGGTGCTAAGATGGTCAGAGAGCACTTTGCATAACTGCAATTTTTGCCTACTTTCAGGCCTGTTTTAGGCCAATTCCATTGCTTAAACTGACTCAGTTCCTGGCTATTTTGTTTTATGTTCTATTGATTGAGCACCAGAAAATGGCCATTCAACTATCAAAACAACCTATGTTATGACATACATTTACCCTTATTTCTTGTAGAAAAATCAGGTGTGGCATCCACATCTGGAATGAATGAAGGTGGTATATTCATCATTGCAGACAAGCAAAGGATATACAGTGGACCCCCGCATAACGATCACCTCCGAATGCGACCAATTATGTAAGTGTATTTATGTAAGTGCGTTTGTACGTGTATGTTTGGGGGTCTGAAATGGACTAATCTAATTCACAATATTCCTTATGGGAACAAATTCGGTCAGTACTGGCACCTGAACATACTTCTGGAGTGAAAAAATATCGTTAACCGGGGGTCCACTGTACATGTGTAGTCATCTTTGTTATGAAATAGGATGACATATTCATCTCACCCTATAAAGTGCCTAGAAATAGGTAATTTGGCTAGTTTCACACAAAATTCAACAAATTCCAATTTAATAACAGAGTCTAAAATAATTACTGTAGGCATTCTAGCCACTAAAGCAACCTTTCCTCTCTTCAATATTTATGTTGCCAGGCCTCTCCTATATCACATTTGACCTTCGTTTTGAATCCATCATCGCATAAAAATTTGTAGTTTTATCCCATATAACCAAGAATGATTGGTTGATATAGGCCATCCAAATACAGTGGACCCTCGGTTAACGATATTTTTTCATTCCAGAAGTATGTTCAGGTGCCAGTACTGACCGAATTTGTTCCCATAAGGAATATTGCGAAGTAGGTTAGTCCATTTCAGACCCCCAAACATTCACATACAAACGCACTTACATAAATACAGTGGACCCCCGGTTAACGATTTTAATCCGTGCAAGAGGGGTAATTGTTATGCGAAATAATCGTTATGTGAATGAATTTTCCCCATAAGAAATAATGGAAATAAAATTAATCCGTGCAAGACACCCAAAAGTATGAAAAAAAAAATTTTTACTACATGAAATTACTTTTTCCAGAAAAACAAGGTTGGCATGCACATATGGTGACATGAAGTATAGGTGGTATATTCAACATGAAGAATAAGAAATACTATTAAGTGGACCAGCTATAGACACTTCCGGGAGTGCTTCCTCTGTATGTAAGTCGTTGGCATTTCTTCGAAGGCCTTTACTGACACTGTTGTATGACAACTACGATTCTTAATCTCTCAACCAACTTTGCTCTTATGAAATTCAAATATGAGCACTAGTTCCATGGCATTCCTGTCACCTGGGTGTAGATATCGTTACTGTGTGGGTATGCTACCTGGGAGACAATTTTAGACCCAATGGAAATAGTTAGACATATTCATACACTGATATATGTGGCCTGGGGCTAATTTGGGTTTAGTTTCACACAATAAGCTCAACAAACCAATTTACAAGCAGCAGCTCTAGCACACACAGCTACTGTAGGGCACCCTTAGCCACCTAAAGCACCTTTCATTGTTAATATTTATGGCCAGTGGCATGCTCCTTATACTATTGACCTTCGTTTTGAATCCCCTTTTTGCATAAAGTTGTGAGTTTTTGCCCATGTCAAGTTGATTTTGAAAAGCCCATCCAAAACAGTGATCGAATATACGATTTTTTCATTCCGGAGTGGTGTTCCAGGTGACAGTACTGGAGCCGAATTTGGATTCACAAAAGGAAGGTTTGCGTAGTGGAGTCAAATTTCTGGACCAAATAACTTACATATCAATGCCACTTATGCATCATGTACACTTACATAATTGGTCGCATTGGGAGGTGATCGTTAAGCGGGGGTCCACTGTAATTGAAGCAAACTTAGTAAAGACTTAAAACAAACCAGGGAACCTACCCTTCAATAGGAAAATACCCCCAAATTGAATATTTCCCCTACTTTGAGGTCTTTTATGCCACTGGTCTATCAGTTGTTACCAAAAAGCAGACAATAAGACCTCCTCATGCAATGACTGGGAAGGGATTCTTTTCTACTGTTCACATCCATCACACAGACCCAATCTCTTGGAAGTTGTTCCAAGGGTCAGTGCCCTCATGGCCCAGTCCTTGACTAGGCCTCCATAAGCCAAAATTTACCAATCACAACACATTTAAGGGCACTATTATTAAGACGCAGATCTGTGTAGGCGACACTAGCTTCAGTGACCCAGATCTGCATGAGAGACAGTGAAAGAGTTAAGGGCTAGGAGTCATGGGTTATCATAAAATATTGAGAAGGAAAAAACACTTAAGCATTTTGTAGTTGTGAAAAAGTAATTTATTCTAGTGTTCTTTCTTCAAGACTTTCAAACTTCACTAATTTTACTAAATATGTCTTAATGTTGTACATATCCATTCAGGTGGTGGTGTAGAATGCTGGTGTGTGGTGCGAGAGGAGCGCCATACCAATGTACTAGTTAGCCAAGGTCGTGACCTTCTCCTCCTGAATCACATTGAGCAGCGCCCTCAGGCTTTGGTAAGCAGTAATTCTTGTTTTTTTTTTCATTTTAGGTAATTAAATCTGTAAAATTGAGCTAGTACAGCATATGTGCATCAGATATGCTTGAGACTGATTTTGAATACACTTTTGAGTAGAAAATAAAGATCTGAAGCAATTAACAATATTCTTTGAGCCATATCAACCTGACTTAATATTTTTTTCACTTTCATACAGTGTTAGAAATGAATATCAGATGCCAGTACTGGATTCGTTTAATTGATATGCAAATAACAGTCAAGAGGACAATTAGCATACAGTTAAAAGAGTCATCTTTTTTTATTACCTATATGTAAATGGAAGATTTTTCTTGGATTTTTGTTTTTAACTTGGAGAGTTAATAATCCAAAATAACCAGAGGAAGCTAATTAATGTTTTGAACCAAGTGTGAGAGTACATACTGTGGTTGCGATTTCCATGTCTAATGGAAAAATTTGTGCGAGTACGTTAAAAGACGAACATTTGGTCCAGAGGTAAATGTCCAGGTGGAGTTTAAGAGGCTATTCGTAGATAAGAGGTTTAGTATTATTAAGTTATACGTGTTTTTTGAAAAATGAAGGATAAAGTTTATCATAGCAAAGGTGATGATATAGAGTAAGAAAGTATTTGTTTGAATATGTATGTGTCTCGATGATTGGTTAGACCCCTCAACATGTATATATTGTAATGAGGGGCAACTGTCATATCGTTGCATTATGCTGTGCTAGCTCACTTGAGTAAAAGCTGCTGGGCTAGGATAGGCACAGAAGTTGGTAGTGGCTTAAGTGATATAAAACAATAACGCAGAGAGTTCCGTCAGGATAACGCAACTATGGGCAGATGATGGTAGATGCAATATAGTCCATTGGGGTCCTTAATGCTTCTCCCAGGATGAATCCCACAAAGTCGACTAACACCAGTGTGAGCAGGAAAAATGGCCTGGAACAGTGGCATATTGGGAATAAAGGAGATTGGTGGATGATGAATAGTAAAGGGTGTGTTAAAAGAGAAAAAGGTAGCTTATGAGAGGTTTTTACAAAGCAGAAGTATATGGAGTATATGGAGAGTAAAAGAAAAGTGAAGAGAGTGGTGAGAGAGTGTAAACAGAGAGCAGATGATAGAGTGAGAGGCACTGTCAAAAAATTTTAATGAAAATAAGAAAAAAATTTGGAGTGAGATAAACAAGTTAAGAAAGTCTAGGGAACAAATGGATTTGTCAGTTAAAAACAGAGTAGGGGAGTTAGTAGATGGGGAGATGGAGGTATTGGATAGATGGCGGGAATATTTTGAGAAACTTTTAAATGTCAACGAAGAAGGGGAGGCAGTGATTTCATGCACTAGCCAGGGAGGTTTACCATCTTTTAGGAGTGAAGAAGAGCAGGATGTGAGTGTGGGGGAGGTGTGTGAGGCATTACGTAGAATGAAAGAGGGTAAAGCCGCTGGAACTGACGGGATCATGACAGAAATGTTAAAAGTAGGGGAGGATATAGTGTTGGGGTGGTTGGTTTTTTGTTTAATAAATGTATGAAAGAGGGGAAGGTACCTAGGGATTGGCAGAGAGCATGTATAATTCCTTTATATATAGGGAAGGGGGACAAAAGAGATTGTAAAAATTATAGAGGAATAAGTTTACTGAGTTCTAGGTAGTAGGTTGGTAGACAGCAACCGCCCAGGGAGGTACTACCATCCTGCCAGGTGAGTGTAAAACGGAAGCCTGTACTTTTTTTACATGATGGTAGGATTGCTGGTGTCCTTTTATTCTGTCTCATACACATGCAAGATTTCAGGTACGTCTTGCTACTTCTACTTACACTTAGGTCATACTACACATACATGTACAAGCATATATATACACACCCCTCTGGGTTTTCTTCTATTTTCTTTCTAGTTCTTGTTCTTGTCTATTTCCTCTTATCTCCATGGGGAAGTGGAACAGAATTCTTCCTCCGTAAGCCATGCGTGTCGTAAGAGGTGACTAAAATGCTGGGAGCATGGGGTTAGTAACCCCTTCTCCTGTATATATTACTAAATTTAAAAAGAGAAACTGTTGTTTTTCTTTTTGGGGGACCCTGCCTCTGTGGGATACGGCTGATTTGTTGAAAAAAAAAAAAAGTTTACTGAGTATACCAGGAAAAGTGTATGATAGGGTTATTATTGAAAGAATTAGAGGCAAGACAGAATGTAGGATTATGGACGAGCAAGGACATTTTAGAGTGGATAGGGGATGTGTAGATCAAGTGTTTACATTGAAGCATGTATGTAAACAGTATTTACATAAATGTAGGGAAGTTTTCATTGCATTTATGGATTTAGAAAAGGCATATGATAGAGTGGATAAGAGAGCAATGTGGCAGATGTTGCAAGTATATGGAATAGGTAGTAAGTTACTAAATACTGTAAAGAGTTTTTATGAGGATAATGAGGCTCAGGTTAGGGAGTGTAGAAGAGAGGGAGACTGCTTCCCAGTAAAGGTGGGTCTTAGACAAGGATGTGTAATGTCACCATGGTTATTTAATATATTTGTAGATGGGGTTGTAAAAGAAGTGAATGCTAGGGTGTTGGGGAGAGGGGTGGGATTAAATTATGGGGAATCAAATACAAATTGGGAATTGACTGTTACTTTTTGCTGATGATACTGTGCTTATAGGAGATTCTAAAGAAAAGTTGCAAAGGTTAGTGGATGAGTTTGGGAGAGTGTGTAGAGGTAGAAAGTTGAAAGTGAACATAGAAAAGAGTAAGGTGATGAGGGTAACAAATGATTTAGATAAAGAAAAATTGGATATCAAATTTGAGAGGAGGAGTATGAAAGAAGTGAATGTTTTCAGATATTTGGGAGTTGACGTGTCAGCGGATGGATTTATGAAGGATGAGGTTAATCATAGAATTGATGAAAGAAAAAAGGAGTGGTGCATTGAGGTATATGTGGAAACAGAGAACATTATCTATGGAGGCAAAGAAGGGAATGTATGAAAGTACAGTAGGGCCCCGTTTTATGGCGTTTAGCCTTACGGTGTTCCGCTAATACGGCGACTTCAAATTATGACCAAAATTTGCTATACGGCAAGCAGTCTTTCAAATACAGCGCACCCCACCCGATTTATTTACATTCTCCATGAGCACACCTATTATGTCTGGAAACTTTCCATAATTTCAAGTGTTTAAAAGTTATTGCGTGTTTTATATGTACTCTGATAATTATGCTTATGTGTACCTGTATCTAAATATACTTACACATTGTGCTGAAGTGAAGGTACACATAAAATCACTAAGAGTCTCTCTACTCATGATGCCATAGTAATTTTTTTTTTTTTTTTTCAACAAGTCGGCCGTCTCCCACCGAGGCAGGGTGACCCAAAAAACAGAAAGAAAATCCCCAAAAAGAAAATACTTTCATCATCATTCAACACTTTCACCACACTCGCACATTATCACTGTTTTTGCAGAGGTGCTCAGAATACAACAGTCTAGAAGCATACACATATAAAGATACACAACATATCCCTCCAAACTGCCAATATCCCAAACCCCTCCTTTAAAGTGCAGGCATTGTACTTCCCATTTCCAGGACTCAAGTCCGACTATATGAAAATATACTAGGTAATAATAATCTCTCTTGGGCACATTAAATGTCTTACTTTACGTTAATATAAACATTTTCATTAATCCATCTATGATGTTTTCTTCAAAATTATATAAGAAACACATTACATAGCATATAAACATTATAGATACACTCACAGAATAAAAATTGAGATAAATATAAGATTTGTTTACAAAGCGGCTTTGTAGGAGTGTCGGAAGAATTACGTTTTCTCTAGTCAAACACTGGGGGATAACTGTAGATAAATAATCCTTTAGTATGCCTTCACTCTATGTATAGTAATTCACGATCCTTGTGGGTTTAGTGTTTCTTTTTTATGATTATAATAATAATTTGTAATATTAACTTGTAATAAAAATAATTTGTAATAATAATGAAAGTATAGTTGTACCAACACTCTTATATGGGTGTGAAGCTTGGGTTGTAAATACTGCAGCGAGGAGGGGAGGCAGTGGAGATGTCCTGTGTAAGGGCAATGTGTGGTATGAATATTATGCAGAAAATTCGAAGTGTGGAAATTAGAAGGTGTGGATTTAATAAATGTATTAGTCAGAGGGCTGAAGAGGGGTTATTGAGGTGGTTTGGTCATTTAGAGAGAATGGATCAAAGTAGAATGACATGGAGAGCGTATAAATCTGTTGGGGAAGGAAGAGCAGCGTAGGGGTTGTCTCGAAAAGGTTGGTGGAGGGGAGTGAAATAAAGGAGGTTTTGTGGGCGAGGGGCTTGGACTTCCAGCAAACATGCATGAGTGTGTTAGATAGGAGTGAATGGAGATGAATGGTATTTGGGACCTGACAAGCTGTTGGAGTGTGAGCAGGGTAATATTTAGTGAAGGGATTCAGGGAAACCGGTTATTTTTATATAGCTGGACTTGAGTCCTGGAAATGGGAAGTACAATGCCTGCACTTTAAAGGAGGGGTTTGGGATATTGGCAGTTTGGAGGGATATGTTGTGTATCTTCATACGTATATACTTCTAAACTGTTGTATTCTGAGCACCTCTGCAAAAACAGTATTATGTATGAGTGAAGTGAAAGTGTTGAGTGATGTTGAAAGTATTTTCTTTTTGGGGATTTTCTTTCTTTTTTGGGTCACCCTGCCTCGGTGAGTTATTATTGAGTATTAAAAAGATGTTTAGCCCTATCTGATGGGAATAATGACATGCACTAGCTACAAATTTTTAATCTGTACAGTATCCAGAATGGAATGAGGCTGGGGGCTGCATTGTGGAAATGGCTGTGTCTACTAATTCTCGTCACATAGCCCTTCTCTCTGACTCTGGCAAATTGTGGATTGGCTCTTCAGATATTCGGATAAAATACTGTGAATATGATGCCAAGAGTCAAGTTAAACCAAAACAGCTAGCGTGGTAAGATGGTTGTGTTCCTTATTGTTGCAGTTTGCCAAGTCTCAGCAACTTTTGGCTGGTTCTTATGTTCTTTTCTCTCCAAATGTAATATAGGGCAACCCCATTAATTCATAACTATGTATCTCTGATTTTGAACCAATCTTTCCACTGGGAAATAATTGAGATTACAGTAAAATACTACCCAATAATTTGGTTCTACCAAATTTAAGATGAAGTTGGAGGTATAAGTTGGGAGGGGAATTGATGTACAGTGGTACCCCAAGTTTCGTACAACTCCCAACTCAAACAATTATGTAAGTGTATTGTTGTAAGTGCTTTTGTAAGTGTATATTGGGGGTCTGAAACAGACTAATCTAATTTGCATTATTCCTTATGGGAACAAATTTGTTCAGTGACTGCACTCGAACAGCCTTCTGGAGCAAATTATGGCCAAAACTTGGGGTACCACTGTATATTGTTCTACTTTTTCTTCAGCTCAAAAGACATTCCTGTTAACTATGTGATAACTTTTGCTGGTGACCCAGTAACATTGTCACATTACTTACGAACTGCTATCTTCATCAATTTTTAGCAGTTCGGCTTCTGTTCTTGATGAGATTGAAATTAATTTTGTTAAAAATTTTGGTAAACAAAAACATTTATTTTTCCCTACTAAAGATGCTGCCTGTGTTGTATATGAATTGTTTTGAAAGTATCATAGTATACAGAAAGTATCATTATAGACAGAATTTTATAGATAAGGCCAACAGATATTTCCACAGAAAACTGAAGATTGAAAAGACTGCAAACATTCCCATGTTTGAATGGAGAAGTTTAAGCTCCTTAAACATTGCTGAATACATGACATTAAAAGAAAAGGAACTAAATGTGAATGTTAATGTATTAAATTTAATCCTTCTTTGGTGAGTAAGGACATGGATATACAGTACATTATGCTCTATTGTTTTCTGGTTAGTTTTAAACAAATGCTGTTTTTTTTTTTTTAACATTCTAGCTGTCTCCTACCGAGGCAGGGTAGGAGACAGCCTACATAATCACTGCTAAATATCTTTCCATATTAGTACAGTACATGTGTCATTGGACATTCCAGGCCCAGTCCAATCTGGCAAGTGGGAGGGGAAAACATGGGTAATGTTTAGTTAAACTCTTTCAGAAGCATGGGGCTGTCTCCTACTTATCCCTGGAGGATATAATACAGCAGAATAGATGAACAAGAAGATGAGGACAGTAATTTTAAATACATTAATTTCCTGTGAAGTTACGAAACTTCTTAGCATGCTAGAAAGCTTTATACAGGTACAGTACTGATTTTCCAGCACCCATGGTTCCTAGCCTTGCCAGTACGTTGATTATACTGGACCAACAGAGGTCACGTAATAAAAATTCAATAAAACACCTCTGGCCCACCACGGTCTTTTGGAAACTTAATTAAACTTTAGTATAAATAAAATAGATTTGTTAAAGTACTGTTGCAGTACTACCATTCCTAAAGTGATAACTTAGAATTTTACTGAAATTATAATGCTCCTCGTAACCACAAAGGGCTGGAAGTTGAAGATTGTCAGGATTACTGTCTGTTTCATAATTGGCTGTTTCATAATGGATCTGTGATGTTACAGGGATGATGTATGGGATACTTTGAAGTTGAATCCACAGGATTTTCACATGAAGTCCTACTATAACTTGCTCTTTTTGGCTGTCTTTTTAATTAGTATTTCATCCAAGTGAAGTTGTTTCATGTTCTCTGATCTTTCTCTGTGTAATATTTCATGCATCAAATAAACATTCATTAGCTCTTGTTCTGTCACAAGAGGAACACTGTTCTAGCCCTTTGATTATTTCACCTCACAACTTTATTAACTTGTTACTAGCCCTATCTTTTAACAAGTTACTTGTGTAGCTATGAACCCAAGCTATAGTTAGGTGTAATTATTAGCAGAATACACTAAGAATCACACAAAATCAAGTAATTGCCAATTACTGCAGTGTAAACAATATAAGCACACACTGCATACAATACCATCTGTGGCTGCTTATTGAACTAGCAATCTTGTAATTTTGTCCGAATTAAAAGAGGTGCCTGTCCATCAGTTGCTGTTCAAACGTTGTTGTACTTGTAGTATTCTGGAAGACTTCTAGCATGCTCAAACTGTGAAAACATGAACAACTCACAAAAAAACACCCTAGGTTTGCTTTATATATGATTGCTAAATAATTTTTTTTTTTTTTTTTTTTTTGTAGGTGTGGCACAGGTGCTGTTGTCTTGCTGTGGGATATGACACTTGAGGTAGTAAGTGTAAATGGAGATGCTACAAGTTACTATCTGGATTCTACCTCACATCTTGTGCAGGAAGTAGATGGGGTGCGAGTATTGGGTAGTATTACCCATGACTTGCTACAGAAAGTAAGTTGATACCTTCATTAATATATTCATTTTCTTTCTGAATTGACTTTTCTATTTTTAATAATTCAAAACTGTAGACAGTCATGATTTTCTTTTTGATTCATCACTGCATGTGAGTCATGTTCAGCACAGATGGCATATTATATATGGGTTGAGTCATGTTTCCTGACAAAATTGCAAGAACATTGCTTACTTACAAATTGATCAAGTAAACGTTCTAGAGAAAACGTAAAATACTTTAAAAATGAACAAATGTCTTTTAAGAAAGAAAATAAATTAAGAGAATGTAACATATTTGGAAAAATATTAAATACGAGTAGATATATGCCTTTCTCCATGGGGAAGTGGAACAGAATTCTTTTTCTGTAAGCCATGCGTGTCATAAGGGGCAACTAAAATACTGGGAGCAAGGGGTTAGTAACCCCTTCTCCTGTATATACTACTAAATTTAAAAGGAGAAGCTTTTGTTTTTTCTTTTGGGCCACCATGCCTCAGTGGTATATCTGGAGAAGGTTTTGGGGGTCAGTGCCCCCCACAGCCTGGTCTGAGACCAGGCCTCTTGATGGATCAAGGTCTGATCAACCAGGCTGTTACTGCTGGCCACATGTAAACCGATGTACAAACCACAGCCTGGCTGATCAGGTACTGAGTTTAGGTGCCTGTCCAGCACCTTGTTGAAGACAGCCAGGGGTCTGTTTTGGTAATCCCCCTTCTGTATGCTGGGAGGCAGGTGAACAGTCTTGGGCCCCTGACACTTGTGATGTCTCATCATTTTCATTGTATTAAGTGCTGACAATGTAAGCATAATTCTTCTGTTGAGACATTGCCTTCATTATTCAATGTAGTAGTTGGTACAGAGGTGCAGCATATAAAATGAAGATAAATAAGAAGAGTGTGTCACCAGTGTTGACATTCTCTCAGGTTACAGCCAGATTATTGAAAGAAAGAAGAGATATATTCCTTGCTTTTTGGCGAGTTCACTCGGCATGAGTGCTAATATACAGTGACCATACTTCTGACAGAAATTTCCTGTGTGCATGGAAAATTCAAGCTTACACACTTAGTGCTCACTGTAGGTTGATGCTGTTTTTATTTCCTGGTGGATATCAATTTTTAATCACCTGATATTAATTATAAGTCTGAGTATTGTTTAACCCCTTGTCTGTCACAACCCCAAATCCTGAGGTGTCTCCTGGTGTCACAAAATTTCCAAAAAAAAAAAAAAAATTATTTTTTCTTGTGAAATGATAGAGAATCTTTTCCTGATTGTAATGACACCAAAAGAATGAAATTTGATGGAAAACTGACAGAATTACGCTCTCACGAAGTTAGCGACCTTGGCGATATTTACAAATTGGCGATTTCGCCCACTTTGAGCCCTATTTTTGGCTAATTCCATTGTTCCAGTCGACCAAACTCATAGCTATTTCTTTAGAACTCCATTTTTTCTATCAATTGAGTACAAGAAACTGCCCATTTACCAATTTCAACTACCTAATAACGTGGTCAGAAATTGGCAATTTGACCAATTTCACGAAAATTAAAAAATATGACAATTCCAAAATAGGGTCCAGAATGAATAGTGCAGACATTCCTGGCTCTAACATAACATTTTCTTTGTTCATCAGTCACATCTCCAGGCCCCTTGGATATTACTCTTGCTTTCTATTTTGAATTTTTATTCAAACAAAAAAAAAGATTTACTTTTAGCAGACTTGTAATTTGAAATAATTGTTTAATAATGTCAACCCATTATGTGCATTTTAGAATGGCTTTTGGCATTTATTTGGAAAAATACATCTTTTTTTTACTTTTGAACATCGGCAAAAATCAAAATTTCCCCTCCTATGGTCCATTTTGAGGCTCTTTTCATGTTTTAAAAAAAATCAAAAAACCTCTATTTCTTAATATGTTTTCCATTTATCAAAAGAGACCCAAAAAACGGAATACATGATAAATATATGAAAATAGACCACAAAATCGGGATTTTTTAAATTAAAAAAAATGGTCGGAGTTTTTTTTTTTCCTTATGCACTGCTGCTGCAGGATTTTTTTTTTATGGTGACACTGACCACTAGACCATTCTCTACTGGGGTACCCGCTTTTCCGTTTGTTTTGGAACCGCTGAATTTATGAGTATACAGTGGACCCCTGCCTTACAATTTTTAATCCTTCCTAAGAGTCTCGTTTGCCGAAATTATCGCAAGGCGTTTAATTTTCCCCTTTAAAAAATAATGGAAATCAAATTAATATGCAAAACACAAAAAAAATTTTTTTACCCCCCTGAAAAATTTTTTTTAATACACACAAAATAAAGGGAAAACTGCACAAACTGCTTGCTAAGAATAGAATACATGACACTTACCCTTTTTGAAGATTGATGTGATTGATGGGATGGGAGGGGGGGGAGAGTGTGGAAATTATTGTTTTGAAGGGGTCCCCTTCTTGGACTTTAGATGCAAGTCCTTTTCCGGGGTTACTTTCCTTCTTCTCTTAATGCCACTAGGACAGCTTGGAGCACGGACCTTGTTGCACAACAAATTTGTCCATAGAGTTTGTACCTCCCTTCCTTTAAGTTTTCCCTAAAATGGCCACAACATTGCTTTGAAATGTCACCAGAACGGCTTGCAAAACTGTGTTGGGTGCTTTTTATCCTAAAGGTTTGCAGTTTTAACCCCCTTTTCACACATTTCCTTAATCTTTGAAGTAGGCACAATGGATTCACAATGGATGGGGTTTCAGGGTTAGCCCCAACCCTTCAAAACTTTCTTAATTTCCTACAATTCTCATCCTTTTTAACAAGGTTGGCATAGAAACTTTTTGGGGCCCATGGTGACTTTTTTTGCAGTTCAGGCCAAAAAACACTGAATTAAAGGGGAAATGACCGAATGTATGTGTGGATGCGACCCCCTGGCGGCTTGTGAACATGGCGCTGAGGCCACCATGGGTGCGTCCGGACGAATGCGGTTTAGGCGAGTTTTTTAGCATGAGAGAGGCAAAATTTTTTCGTTTTCTAATTATGTTTATGGCGGATTTAAGTAAGCATGCCATCGTAAGGTGGTGGTCCCCTGTTATCATCAAAACGGTTGGCTCGTAAGACGTTATTAGACAAAACAGTCAAAGGGTTAAATTTTAGCCCGAAAAAAAAAAAAAAAAAGTTGGAGATGTTTGTTACGTGTTTGTGAAAACAGTGTACTAATTTATGTTTGGGGTTAAATAATGTTTGGGAGAAAAGGTAAGGAGAGACCCAAGTATACCAAAGAATATTAATTTTAATTTTGTTTCTTTTAAAAATAAGCATGCGTGAGTGTGTTAGATAGGGGGAATGGAGACAAAGGTTTTTAGGATTGACATGCTGTTGGAGTGTGAAATAAGGTAAATTCAGAAGGGGTTCAGGGAAATGGCAGGCCCGATTGAATTTTGGGATAGGAAGGACAATGCTGGCACTCCAAAGGAGGGGGTGATTTGGGGTTTAAATTTTTGATGCAGTGTAAGCAGCCCCTGGAAAAACTGTGATGGAGAGAATGATGATGAAAGTTTTTCTTTTTTGGGCCACCCTGCCTTCGTGAGAGACGGCCTGTGCGTTTTTATTAATTTTTATGAGGATAGTGAGGATTGTTTGCATTACGATATCTGTTGTTGTTTTAGTGCAAATGGGTCATCTAACAGAAAATAAAGTTATCACCTGTATTTATACAGTATTTGTAGTAACTTAAAAAAAAATATTACCGTTTATTAAAATTGGAAAGTGTGTTTACATCAGTCAGTTTGGTGCTACCTTGGTCTTGTGTATTTACAGTATATATTATAATAGGAGGTTTTGTGGGCGAGGGGCTTGGACTTCCAGCAAGCGTGCGTGAGCGTGTTAGATAGAAGTGAATGGAGACGAATGGTACTTGGGACCTGACGATCTGTTGGAGTGTGAGCAGGGTAATATTTAGTGAAGGGATTCAGGGAAACCGGTTATTTTCTTATAGTCGGACTTGAGTCCTGGAAATGGGAAGTACAATGCCTGCACTTTAAAGGAGGGGTTTGGGATATTGGCAGTTTGGAGGGATATGTTGTGTATCTTTATATGTGTATGCTTCTAGACTTGTATTCTGAGCACCTCTGCAAAACAGTGATATTGGAGTGTGGTGAAAGTGTTGAATGATGATGAAAGTATTTTCTTTTTGGGGATTTTCTTTCTTTTTTGGGTCACCCTGCCTCGGTGGGAGACGGCCGACTTGTTGAAAAAAAAAAAAAAAAAAAAAAAAAAAAGTGAGGCTCAGGTTAGGGTGTGTAGAAGAGAGGAAGATTACTTCCCAGTAAAAGTAGGTCTTAGACAGGGATATGTAATGTCACCATGGTTGTTTAATATATTTATAGATAGGGTTGTAAAAGAAGTAAATGCTAGGGTGCTCAGGAGAGGGATGGGATTAAATTATGGGGAATCAAATACAAAATGGGAATTGACACAGTTGTTTTTTGCTGATGATACTGTGCTCATGGGAGATTCCAAAGAAAAATTGCAGTGGTTAGTGGATGAGTTTGGGAGTGTATGTTAAGGTAGAAAGTTGAAAGTGAACATAGAAAAGAGTAAGGTGATGAGAGTATCAAATGATTTAGATAAAGAAAAATTGGATATCAAATTGGGGAGGAGTATGGAAGAAGTGAATGTTTTCAGATACTTGGGAGTTGACGTGTTGGCGGATGGATTTATAAAGGATGAGGTTAACCATAGAATTGATGAAGGAAAAAAGGTGAGTGGTGCATTGAGGTATATGTGGAGACAAACAACATTGTCTGTGGAAGCAAAGAAGGAAATGTATGAAAGTATAGTGGTACCAACACTCTTTATATGGGTGTGAAGCTTGGGTTGTAAACACTGCAGCAAAGAGATGGTTGGAGGCAGTGGAGATGTCCTGGGTAAGGGCAGTGTGTGGTGTAAATATTATGCAGAAAATTTGGAGTGTGGAAATTAGGAGAAGGTGTGTAGTTAATAAAAGTATTAGTGAGCGGGCTGAAGAAGGATTGTTGAGGTGGTTTGGTCATTTAGAGAGAATGGATCAAATTAGAATGACATGGAGAGCGTATAAATCTGTAGAGAAAGGAAGGCGGGGTAGGGGTCGTCTGTGAAAAAGTTAGAGGGAGGGGGTAAAGGAGGTTTTGTGGGTGAGGGGCTTGGACTTCCAGCAAGCATGCATGAGCATGTTAGATAGAAGTGAGTGGAGACAAATGGTATTTGGGACCTGATGAGCTGTTGGAGTGTGAGCAGAGTAATATTTAGTGAAGGGATTCAGGGAAACTGGTTATTTTATATATCCAGACTTGAGTCCTGGAAATGGGAAGTACAGTGCCTGCACTCTAAAGGAGGGGTTTGGGATATTGGCAGTTTGGAGGGATATGTTGTGTATTTTTATATGTAAATGCTTCTAAACTGTTGTATTCTGGGCACCTCTGCAAAAACAGTGATTATGTGTGAGTGAGGTGAAAGTGTTGAATGATGAAAGTATTTTCTTTTTGGGGATTTTCTTTCTTTTTGGGTCACCCTACCTCGGTGGGAGACGGCCAACTTGTTAAAAAAAAAAAGTTATTTTGCAAAAGCTCAAATGTTTTCACTTCATTTTTCCTTTGCTTTAAATTTCAATTGAAAACTGCATATTTTAACTTTGGTAAGTTGAGCATTATGCCTATACATTGTAAAAGCAATGAATTTTTCTTACTTGTTTGAAGCCATTGATTGCTTAACTATTATTTATGCCACAGGTACCATTAGTTGTGACTGAGACTCTTGGCATTGGCTCTATGGCTCCTGGTGCTCTTCTTCTTGAAGCAGCTAAGGGCTTTCAGGTATGTCTAGTATAATATTAACATGTGCGTAAGTCACAGAAATCTTTGCTGTAGCATTTCCTAGTAGGCCCACCTTTTTGCAGCAAGGGGCACAGAAAGATGGTTTATGAACATACTGTAGGTTACTAGTCTGTAAAGCAAAGTAACATATTCCTGATATAAGTTTATGTATCGAGATAATTTGTTATGAAGTGTTGCATTTTAATATGTTATATTGTACCTTCATCAAAGTATTCATGTGTTTTAATTACTGCATATACAGTGGAACCCCGCTTAATGATCACCTCCCAATGCGACCAATTATGTAAGTGTATTTATGTAAGTGTGTTTGTACGTGTATGTTTGGGGGTCTGAAATAGTCTAATCTACTTCACAATATTCCTTATGGGAGCAAATTCGGTCAGTACTGGCACCTGAACATACTTCTGGAATGAAAAAATATCGTTAACCGGGGGGTCCACTGTACTGATATTAATTTTGTATTCAACCAGCTGTTTAACATGTGCAACAAACCACACCTTCCTAATCAAAACTAGTTACTAAACAGCAAACCTCACCAAGAAATATCCTTAGTAACAACAAAAGTGTATTATCTTCTAATCCCATTAGGAGAGAAGCACCCGAGCCAATGACTGTTTGGGCATGATTAAGGATGCCATGGAGGAAGCAGTTAATCAGTGCCTACAGGCAGCTCAACATGAATATTGTCCACAAGCCCAGAAAATGCTACTCAGGGTGAGATTTTTGTCTTTGGCATTATATTAATTTGTTTAGTTAATTTAAATATACTGTAGTTATATTAAATTCATAATTTAATAATCTAATGTGGTAAACCCTCTATTTAATGGACTAATACGGGATGAGTAAGGGGGCATACTGTATTGCCAGTCGTCCAAAACTTAGAGATTATTAAATTAATTTTTCATGTTCATTTGGTTGTCTTCTAAACAAGCTGAGTTGGTCTACTAGGATTATGGGTATTGTAACCTATAGTACTACAGTACAGTACTGTACTGTATAGAAATATTATAGCAATGTACATAATTTACAGTAATAAATTTGCCTTTTTATGGTAGAGAGATGAAATGTACACTGCCTTGACTGGTAGTGGAGACTCAGAATAACTTTCATTCTGAGTCAGAGGAGCTGTAAATTTCCACTAGTGAAAATAATGTAGATGGCTGAGATGATGTTCCACTGTGGCAGCAGACTCAAACTTCTATATTAGTTCAAGTTTCTGCTTAACATTTGTCCAGTCAAGTTTTTGGTCCAAAAATTCCAAATTAGTTTTACTGTATATTTTTTTTTCTCTTCTTCTTCTTCTTCTTCCAACAAACCGGCCGTATCCCACAGAGGCAGGGTGGCCCAAAAAGAAAAACGAAAGTTACTGTATATTCATATGAACTAAATAATAACATCAAAAACATATAAGCACTATTGTGCATGTACACATATTTTGAAGGACTGGTTCCTCTGGATATGTGTGTTTAAACTTGTTTGTTCACTTGCTTGCAACATCATAATGGTGCAGGACAGACTTGACATATCATTGCCTCCAAATTATGGGTCATTTGTATTTATAATAGGTGTAAATAATTTTATTGAAACACAGTGCCTTTATAATATACCCTGTCCCCTGATAACCAAACATAACATAACAGTAAGACAAAATAACCCATGGTTCATTAATAGTATATAGCATGTAGATTTTTTTTTTAACATGTCGGCTGTTTCCCACTGAGGCAGGGTAACCCCAAAAAAGAAAGAAAAAAAAAATTTCACCATCATTCAGATACGACAGTTTAGATGTCACTCCAAACAGTATTATTATTTTTTCCAGGCAGCACTCTTTGGAAAAAGTTTTATACCTGAGATGAACCCAGAACTCTGCAAAAAGACCATATTTACTCTAAGAGTTCTTAATGCTGTGCGGGATTACAGAGTAGGTGAGTTGTTGTAAATATGTATTACCAGTGTCTTGTAGTATAGAGGAATGAGGCTCTGAAGAACACTAGTAATGATATTTTTTTGCTTTCACTTATGTAGAAGAAAAATGGAAAGGGAGAACTAAATAGTTAGTATTGGAATTTTCAAACTGATCAGGCAATACCATTAAAAAGAATTAATGAAGGTAAGAAGCAGAGGCATGCATATAATTAAATTTATTATGGTATTCTTAAAATAAGAAAGAATTGATTGTGGATGTTATGAATGAACAGAAGCTGGATGTTCTGGCTCTAAGTGAAACAAAGCTGAAGGGGATGGGAGAGTTTCAGTGGGGAGAAATAAATGGAATTAGGTCAGGGGTTTCTAATAGAGATAGAGCTAAGGAAGGAGTAGCAGTAATGTTGAAGGACAAGTTATGACAGGAAAAGAAAGACTTTAAATGTATAAATTCAAGGATTATGTGGAGTAAAATAATGGTTGGATGTGAAAAGTAGGTTATAGCAAGTGTTATGCACCTGGAGATGAGAGAAATGTTTGGTGAGTGTGTGGGGAATTTTGAACCAAGTGAGAGAGTACATGTGGTTGAGGATCTCAGTGCTAAAGTGGGTAAAAATGTTGTAGAGGGAGTAGTAGGTAAATTTGGGGTGCCAGGGGTGAATGAAAATGGGAGTCTTTAATTGAACTGTGTGTAGAAACAGGTTTGGTAATAAGTAATACATATTTTATGAAAAAGAGGATAAATAAGTATACAAGATGAGATATAGCATGTAATGAAAGTAGTTTGTTACATTATGTATTGGTGGATAAAAGGTTGATGGGTAGGCTTCAGGATGTAGATGTTTATAGAAGGGAAATGGATATATTTGATCTTTATCTAGTTGTAGCTACAGGTAGATGGGACATAAGGAAAATGGCAACAGTAAGAAGGGAGGAGGAAGTTAGGGTGAGATATACTAAGCAACTTTTGTTAGAAAGGTGGGCTAGTGCAAGTATGGGTAGTAAGGGGGGTTCAAGAGGGATGGGATAGTTTTAAAAATGCAGTATTAGAATGTGGGGGCAGAAGTTTGTGGCTATAGGAGGGTAGGTGCAGGAGGAAAGAGGAGCGATTAGTGGAAGGGTGAGGTAAAAGGTGAAATAAAAGAAAAAAGTAGCTTATGGGGTTTTTACAAGCAGAAGTGATATTAGAAGGGCCAGAGTTATGGAGAGTAAAAAAGGTGAAGAGATGGTAGAGGTACAAAAGGAGGCAAATGTAAGAGGGGGGAAAAGCACTGTCAAAATTTTTTGCTCAAAATAAGAAAAAATTTTGGGTGGATAACAAGTTGAGAATTAGGGAACGAAGGGTTTTGTAGTTAAACCTTTGAGGGTTTGGCCCCTTAGTACGGTTTTAGGGCCCCAAGGGGTTTTGATGTACTAGTATGTACCCCTAAATTCTAGCGCCCTAAAACTAGTGGGAGAAAGTGGTGGCCTACATATGAAAAAATGGGTCTATGTGATCAGTGTCACGTATAAAAAAAACCTGCAGCAACGTGATAATGAGAAAAAAAAAACTTTGCCTTTTTTTTTGGAAAAAAACAGGGGGACTTTGCATGTTTTTCGTTTTTGGTATTTATTTTTGTATTCTAGTTTTTTTGGTTTCATTTTATAAAAGGGGAGAATTTTCAAAAAAATTGAGTGATTTGATGGTTTTACAATGAAAAGTCCCTTGAAAAAAAACCCAAAAGTAGCAGAAATGTTCGATTTTTAAAAAGTTCAAAAGTAACAAAATAGCCAAGACCCAATACACGAAAACTGGGATTTTAAAATTTCTTTCACAAGTGCGCCATTATTTATACCTTTTTTACACTAATGCGGTAGTCTGCAAAAGAAAATTTCTGTTTTTTTGGAAAATAAAAATTCAAAGGGAAGCAAAAATGTAAGAGGGGCCTTGAGAGTGAAATAAACGAGGAAATGTCTTTTTAGTCCCGGGGAATGTCTTTCTTTTTTATTTGGACCCTATTTGGAAATTGCTTCTTTTAAAAATTTGGTGAATTTTGGCAAAATTGCAAAAATTTGCCATTTTAAAGGATATTTTGAAATTGGTAAATGGGGGTTTCTTCACTATTTGATAAAAAAAAGGGAAAGTTCAGCGAAATATTCATTTTTTTTTCGATTATACAGTGGAATTGGCCGAAAAGGGGGCTCAAGTGGCAAAATCCCGTGGGGTAAACATCGCCAAAAACGCTAATTCGCAGAGACAAAATTCCCGTAAGTTTTCCATAAATTTATACTTTTGGTTCATTATGATTGGGAAGATTCTCTATCTTTTCATAAGTTTTTTTTTTTTTTTTTTTTTTTTTAATTTGGCAACCCCGAGAACGGTCTCAGAAGGGCCTGTCGCCCTCAAGGGTTGAAAAAAAGGGGGTAGGGAGTTATAGATGGGGGGTGGAGGTATTGGGTAGATGGTGGGGGTAGTTTTGGGGGGTTTAAAGTCAATGAAGAAAGGGAGGCAGAATTTATCAATGGTCGGGAGGTATAACATCTTTTTTGGGGGTGAAGAAGGCAAGATGTGAGTGTGGGGGGGGGTTATGAGGATTACGTAGAATGAAAGGGGGTAAAACAGCTGGGATGATGGGTCATGAAGAAATGTTAAAGCAGGGAGGGGATATAGTGGTGATATTTTTTTTTAATAAATGTTTTGAAAGAGAGGAAGGTACCCAGAGATTGGCGGTTGTATAAGTCCTTTATATAAAGGGAAAAGGGGCAAAGAGTTTAAAAATATAGAGGGTTTGTTTTCTGATTACCATAAAAAAAAGGGGTTTTTTATTTAAAAATTAATAAAATAACAAATTCAATACAAATTTAAAAAAAATTTTAAACAACCCCCCCCCCCCCCAAAAAAAAAAAAAAAAAATTTAAAAAAAAAAAAAATGGGGGAATGTGGAGAAAGGGTTAGGGGTTTTGAACAAGGAAGTTTTTTAAAAATTTAAAATTTTTATAAAAATTATTTATTTTAAAAAAATTATTATTTTAAATAATTAACATTTAAAAATTCCCATGGTTTTTTTTTATAGATGGGGGTTGGGGAAAAGAAGTAAATGCTAGGGTTGGGGGGGAAAGGGGGGGGTTAAATTATGGGGGACTCAAATGCAAAGGGAGTTGCACAGTTATTTTTCTATGAATGTGTTTTGGGGGGGGGGGAAGGAAATTGGGGTTTATGGAGGAGTTTGGAGGGTGTTTTAGTTTTAAAGTTAAAATGATTTTGATAAGAGAAAGTGATGAATAAAGATTTTATAAAGAAAAGTTTGGTATCACATTGGAGAGAGGGAGTATGGAAGAAGTAAATGTTTTCAGATATTTGGGAGTTGACTTGTCAGTGGATGGGTTTATGAAGGATGAGGTTAACCATAGAATTGATGAATGAAAAAAGGTAAATGGTGCGTTGAGGTATCCGTGGAGACAAAGAATGTTATCCATGGAGACAAAGAAGAGAATGTATGAGAGTATAGTGGTACCAACACTCTTAACCCCTTCAGGGTCCAAGGCCAAAATCTGAAGTGGTGCTCCAGTGTCCAAGAAATTTTGAAAAAAAAAAAAATTATTTTTTTCTTACAGAATTAAGGAGCATATTTTTGTGAAGGTAATAAGACAAAAAAAAAAATTCTGATCAGTACTTACCGAGATACAGTGCCAAGAAGTTTGTCGAAAATGATGTGGTGGCGGCAACATCGACGAATTCCACATACGCGCATTACATTATTTTGCTGTTTTTGTTGTTTTTTCTTTTCTTTTCCAATTTTTTTCTATTCCTACTAACATTTGGGGCCTGAGAGACCAATACTGTATATAATGTATATATATAAACTCACTGTATTGAACACAATAACCGCACTAAAGTTATTATCATATTATTGTTTACCACTGTTGTTTATTACAATAAACATGCACAAATCTTGTATAATACTAATGTTCTATCATATATTACATATTTACAATCACTGGACATGGTTTTAGAACTGCTGGAGCTTGTGGAAACTCCTTGAAACAAGGCACCATGCACAGAGGCACCTTACATTCCTCACACATAAACGAGTGTCTTTGCGTCTTTGTTGCCGTCTTTTTGTTTGTGCACAGACGATGCATCTCTTCTGAGCAAATTTCTTCTGAGTTGAAGGAAGTTGTATTATGAAATGATCACCTTCCCTCCTCAAACGCTTGGGTATATCCTGAGGAATTCGAGGACCGTGTTGTATAGCAGGTGTTGTTACCTGGTACTTCATTATGAGTTGTCTGACAACAGACAAACAAAATTCACCATACGGTGGTCTGTTGCCAGTCTTTATTTGGTACATATTATATGCATTGAGCATTGAAATGTCCATGAGATGGAAGAAAAGTTTCATGTACCACTTTTAACTCTTACGAACACAGTCAACAAAACCAATCTGCATGTCACATTTGTCAACCAAGCGCATGTTTTGTGTATAATCAATCACTGTCCCTGGTTTTCGAATACATTCATTAGTCACTCGATCAACTTTGCCACTGTCTTGCATTTCATTACGGTGAATGGTTGTCAACAATGTGACATCTCGTTTGTCATGCCACCGTAATGCCATGATGTCATTGGCAGTAAACACCTGCACGTCATCACCACGAGCACCTGCGTTGAGCCTGGGCATATGTTTACAATTAGAACGCACTGTGCCACACACATCTGTCTTGTTCACTCGCATGAAATCACTGAGTAATGGGCTTGTGTACCAGTTATCAGTATATAATGTATGCCCCTTACCAAGATAAGGTGCCATCATGTTTCTCACTACGTCACCTGAGATACCCAATAACATCTTGATATCTTTCAATGTTTTACTACCCGTGTAACAACAATATCCAACACCAGGCCACTGTCACAATCACAGAGTACAAACAGTTTTATACCAAAGCGTTTCCTCTTGCTCGGTATATACTGCTTGAATGACAGTCTACTTTGAACAAAATCAAAGACTCGTCAATTACAAGATTCTTGAATGGATAAAAGTATATGCTGAACTTTTGTTTGAGATACATGAAAACATTTCTAATCTTGTATAACCTTTTCACTTCTGTCATGCCTGGTTTTTTCAGAGAAGTGCAACATACGTAAGAGTAAGATAAACCTGTTCACTGGTATGATTTCACTGAAGACCGGGGTAGAAATTAGCCGATCTGTGGACCAGTATGCTTTTATATTATGCTTATAGACGTGAGGCATAAGCATTATTGTTGCAAAATAGCAAAATACATTTCTGCAACAGTCGTCTCTTTCCACCTGTGTAGTCTTGACTGTGGTGATAAGATCGTATTTGCCATGGTGTACTCAAAATACTTATTACTTTCCCTGACAATAATTTCCATCAATGGCTGGTCAAAGAATAATTCAAAGAATTCCAGTTCATTGGCCGTGGTTCCAAGGGGACAAGTAGGTAGAATTCCACTTTGAGAGTCATCAAAGTGGTGAGGCTTGGGAACAAAATTGGGATTTTGCTGCCAATCCCACATACGGTTTGCTGGTGGATACTGGACATCATAGGCTGGTTGTGCGGGTGGTTGTGGTTATGGTGGGCTGGTGGCTGGCGCTCCGCTTTGTCCTTGAACTGACGAGTCAGCAGCGTGGGTCCCAGCGTGGCCTGGTGAGTCACGCATGGCGGTGCCACTACCATCACCACTAACACAATCCACTGATGCCTGTGGTCTATCCATGCCAAGTGTAGCCACATCATCCTCACTATCACTACCTAAAACTGGTGTTGGGCCACGGGATGTACTCCGTCCCCTGGGCACAGCATAGGGTACTCTACCCGAGCGCATGCGGCGGCGAACATACCGACGCTTCACTGGTGAATATGATTCCTCACTATCACTACTCGAATGATCGTCGAGCGCAATAAAATCACAGTCCACGTCACTATCATCATCATTACTGAAGTCAGAGGCCTGGCCACGCGAAAATATTAGTTTTCTCTTGCGATGAGGAACAACCGTCAGTGAGTCACGAGTGCCCACACCAGAGGTAGAAGGTTGAGGATCGTCAGGGTTTTCTGCACTATTATCGATATCCTGGTCATTCTTTTCGGTCACTAACTGATCAAAGCTGTAGAATTCGTCTTCATTTCCACTTCCATCAGTGTCAGAACTATCAGATAGGAAGAGGAGAGTCCCAATTTTCCGGGGAGTGAGAGCTGACTTGCGACGAGGCATGGTGAACAAGGGTAACTGAGCCGGCGTTCCCACAATGCTATGCGGGCGCCTAGATTTTTTGTTTATGGCGCACACCCACCACGCAGACCCGTTCTCTCACATGTAGGCCTATGAGCGTTTTCGCGCTAAATTTGACAGCGCTAGAATTTTGGCGTAGATCTACGGTTTGGACACTCAACGTAAAGCCGTTGATCTACGGGACGGACCCTGAAAGGGTTAATGGGTGTGAAGCATGGGTTGTAAATGCTGCAACAAGGAGGCAGCTGGAAGTAGTGGAGATGCCGTGTCTAAGGGCATTGTGTGGTGTCAGTATTATGCAGAGAATTCGTAGTGTGGAAATTAGGAGGTGGTGTGGAGTTACTAAAAGTATTAGTCAGAGGGCTGAAGAGGGGCTGTTGAGGTGGTTTGGTCACTAAGAGAGAATGGAACAAAGTAGAATGACTTGGAGAATATATAAATCTGTAGGTGAAGGAAGGCAGGGTAGGGGTCATCCCTGGAAAGGTTGGAGGGAGGGGGATAAATGAGGTTTCGTGGGTGAGGGGCTTGGACTTCTAGCAAATGTGCATGAGTGTGTTAGATAGCAGTGAATGGAGACAAATGGTTTTTGGGACCTGACAAGCTGTTGGAGTGTGAGCAGGGTAATATTTTGTGAAGGGATTCAGGGAAACCAGTTATTGGACTTGAGTCCTGGAAATGGGAACTACATTGCCTGCACTTGAAAGGAGGGGTTGGGGATATTGACAGTTTGGAGGGACATCTAAGCTGTTGTGTCTGAGTGCCTCTCCCAAAGACAGTGATTATGTGTGAGTGATGGTGAAAGTGTTTAATGATGATGAAAGTTTTTTCTTTTTTGGGTGGGGTTTTCTTTCTTTTTGGGTCACCCTGTGTCGGTGGGAAATGGCCAATGTGTTAAAAAAAATTCTTAAATTAAGAGACATGAAGAATAAGGCTAATATCAAATATAAAAAATGTTGTTGACTGTTTTAAAGAATATTATGCCTTCTGTTTCCCACCATGGCAGAACGTGCTTTAATGCACAATTGAGCCCAGCAATTTGCGAGAGTTAGGTTCCATGTCAGAGTCATTTCAATTTTTTTTAGGAATAGCTCATTAAATATTGCTTTAACTGATTAATTCTATAAAGAAGAATGAGCCATGTTTTGAAAGAAATTTTATGGATATTTTTTTTTATCTAGGGGATGTCATTAAACAAAAAGACAATGGGCACCAAGAAAAATGGATCAGTGAAGCTATCTACAGAAGTGCTCTTAACAAAAAACATTGCATAATCAAGTTGTGTGGATTAAGACACATATAAATTCCATGATTTGACAGTGTAGATGAAGTAACATTTCGGAAATAGAAATGTATCTTTTTTCTAGCAACCCATGAAATCTTTGTGGCTTTTGCACATTCATGAAGATGATAAATATATTTTGACTAGTGTCAAAAGTTGTAAATTGAGAATTTCTGCTGTTATGACATCTGTTATAACAGCTAAAAAATTTTTGCTGATATACTGAGCTTCACATGTTTTGCAGTACAATACCAATGAATATTAGTGATGGAGAGTATTTTATGAAACATTTATGTCTTTTAAATATTATCCTTATATGCTATATCATTTTTTTTCCTCGGTCTCTATATAAAGATCCCAGGGTTGATATAAAGATGAGTATTGCCATTTTTTATTCAAAATTAAAAATCAGAATTATGTTACTAAATCTTCCTCCATCAGTATGGAATATTATCCTTTCATTTGAAGTGCTGAGTTTACTACCTTGATCAAATTTTCTCCTGTTATGTAAAGAAAACTCATTCTCTGTTCCTAAGATATAAATTTATTCAAACTGCACATTTCCCTGTCATGTTTAGGAATATTTGTAAAGGCTTTTAAATTTTACTGTTATGTTTAGTTCTATATTGATTTCATTTACTGACTCTAATATGTTTATGGCTATACTCTATTTTGCCAAGCAATTAATCCCTTGATTTGGTTATTTAACCCCTTCAGGGTCCAAGGCCCAAATCTGAAATGGTGCCCCAGTGTCCAAGAATTTAAAAAAAAAAATTGTTATTTTTTCTTATGAAATGGTAGAGAATCTTTTTGTGAAGGTAATAAAACAAAAAGTACGAAATTTGATGGAAAATTGACGAAATTATGCTCTCGCGAATTTTGATGTGTCAGCGATATTTACGAATCGGCGATTTTGCCGACTTTGACTCCCATTTTAGGCCAATTACATTATTCCAGTCAACCAAATTCTTAGCTATTTCACTAGTATTACTTCTATTCTATCGACTGAGCACAAGAAATCGCCAAGTCAACTGTTTCAACTACAAATTAAAGTGATCGGAAATTGTTAATTTGGCCAATTTAACACAAAGTTCAAAATATTCCAATTTCAAAATAGGGTCCAGAATAAACAATGTAGGTATTCCTGGAACTAAACTAACATTTCCTCTGTTCGTTAGTTATGTTTTGAGGCTTTACAAATAAATTCCATTTTTATTTTTTATTCACATAATGAATTTTTATTCACACCAAAAAATAGAAGATTTACTGTTATGCAATACTGTAATAATTGTATAAATATCATCACCATATTTGTGAATGCATATTAGACCCGCCATCTGGCGTGTATTAGACGTGTGAGGTCGTTTGTTTACTCTTGAATATCGGCAAAAATTTAACATTTCTGCTACTTTGAGCTCAGTTTCAAGCCATTTCCAGTGCTAAAACCAATCAAAATCATCTCTATTTCTGTAATATGTCTTCCATTCTATCAAATGAGACCAAGAAATCGCAAATAGAACTATAAAAAACATACGAAAAAACACTGCAAAGTCGCTGTTTTAATCGAAAAATCATGATTTCAGTTTTTTTCTCTCATTATACATAGCGTGCTGCAGGATCTGTTTTATGTGGTGCACACATACCACATAGATGTATTCTCTCATATCTAGGCCCAAATGTACCAGTCACAGTTTATCAGAGTGAGCTGAGCTCATGATGTAGATCTACGGTTTGGACCCTGAACGTAAAGCCGTAGATCTACGGGACGGACCCTCAAAGGGTTAATATTTGTGAGAGTAAGGTTTGTACGAAAGTGTGTTTCCTGTTGCACTTACTATACACTTTAAAAAGATTCGTTTTTTTTTTTTCTGTAGGATTGCCATTGACTTGGAATCAGCTTGAGCACCTCACTCTCCCAGTGCTTCTGGATAGATTGGTGTTTCGTCGCTTTTTTCCATTGGCACTACAGATTGCTAGCTTTCTAAAGCTACCCGAGTCCGATGGAACTTCACGTATTTGGAACCTGAGATCTGTTGGAGTGTGAGCAGGGTACTATTTAGTGAAGGGATTCAGGGAAACCGGTTATTTTTTATATAGCCGGACTTGAGTCCTGAAATGGGATGTACAATGCCATTGCACTCAAAGGAGGGGTTCGGGATATTTTGCAGTTTGGAGGATAGTGTTGTGTACCTTTATACGTATATGCTTCTAACTGTGTGTTCTGAGCATGCTCTGCAAAAACAGTGATTATGCGTGAGTGAGGTGAAATAGTTATTGATGATGAAAGTATTTTCTTTTTGGGGATTTTCTTTCTTTTGTCCACCCGGCCTTGTGGGAGATGGCCGACTTTTAAAAAAAAAAAAAGTCTTTATGACAGTACCTACAAAATCATCACAGACAGGACCTGTAGTTCAGGGATAAATTAGTAAGTACAGTGACCCCCGCATAACGATGGCATCACAAAGCGATTAATCCGCATACGCTGCTTTATCGCAAAAATTATGCGCGCATACCGAATAAAAACCCGCTCATCCGATTTTTCGTCCGAGACACGTCACAATGTGCGCCTCAGCCGCCTCCCATGTGCCGCCGTGCCATTGTTTTACCCCAGCCAGCCTCCGCGGTAACATCCAAGCATACACTCGGAAATATTTCTATTATTACAGTGTTTTTCGGTGCTGTTCTGGAAAATAAGTGATCCATGGGCCCCAGAAAGCTTCTTCTAGTGCCAACCCGTACACAATAAGGGTGAGAATCCTATAGATATGAAGAAAGAGGATTCTTTGATAAGTATGAAATGGAGGTGCGTATCGCCGACCTTAGTCAAGTTGTACAAAAACCCCAATCAACCATCGCTACTGATTGTGGGCCACCAGAAGACAATCAATGAAGCTGTTCCTTGCCAAGTTTATCGTGTTTTCGAACCAAGATCGCAAGTGAAGGTAGATGTTGAGAACTCTTATGGTGGGGATTAAAAGTAAAAAACAGCTAGCATTAGATAGCGTCTCGCAAGGCGATCATATTGTGAAAAGGCTAGAGTTTATGCATGAGGATTTAATTAAACAAATGCCTGCAACTAGTGGATATTTGAGTGAATTTAAGGCAGCAAAGGTTGGTTGAGAGATTTAAATGCGCTAGTGCATCCCTAGTGTGATAAGGCATGGTGAAGCTGCCAGTTCGACCACAAAAGCGGCCTGAAAAATATGTGCAGGAATTCAGGAGTACCATAGACAGTGAGAGGACTGAAACCTGAACAAGTGTTATTATTGTGATGAAAACAGGCCCTGTTCTGGAAGAAAATGCCAAGCATGGACCTACATTACTCAGGAGGAAATGTCACTCCCAGACATAAGCCTATGAAAGACAGGCTTACTTTGATGATGTTGTGCCAATGCTAGTGGTGATTGCAAAGTTAAGCCTTTATAGCGGGTATCACTCTGAAACTCCCAGAGCGATTCCGGCAAAGAGAATGTCGCTCAAGGATAATTTGAGTGTGCGTGGAGGGCAAACAGTAAGGCATGGGTCACTAGACTTTTTGCTAGTAACTGGTTACACAGCATTGCCCCAATGTAAAGGGATTACCTAACTGAAAAGAAATTAGACCTTAAGTGCCTCCTGGGTGGTTTAGACAATGGCCCCCTCGTCATCTACAGACGTGGCAGAGCGACTTTATGGGGACATGAGCTTCATTAAGTGAAGTTTTTGCTCCTAATACCACTCTCTCCTGCAGCCCCCAGGACCAGCAGGTTATTGCAACTTCAAAAAACATGTAAACACAAAAGCTCTGTATTGAAAGGTGCTTTGTAGTGACCTTCAGAAGCGCTCAACTGACTCAAACAGACGGAGTTTTGGAGAGAGCACTAATATCCTCAATTGTGTAAACCTTATAAGGTAAGGCTTGGGAGGAGTGACTAGAAGACCTTGAAGCTCTGCTTGGAAAACCTGGGTGGCCAGAATGTGTAGACGAAGGGATTTTGAAGGGTTTGAGGCTACCCTGAGAGGATTATTCCAGTTGAGGAATCCATTGGGCATTGGGAAAGTCCTTGGGTTGGAGGTAGTGGGGAGGAGTGGGAAGAGAGGTGGAGGAGAC
Organism: Cherax quadricarinatus; assembly: GCF_026875155.1. Lineage (NCBI taxonomy): Eukaryota > Metazoa > Arthropoda > Malacostraca > Decapoda > Parastacidae > Cherax > Cherax quadricarinatus. The sequence continues at coordinate 14,823,599 of NC_069422.1, forward strand.
AATGAAGAACTACTAACCACTGATGAGCTGATAATCAACTTCCAACCGCAAGAGGCCGACTGAGGATACTGGTTCAGAGAGGGGAGAGAGAAATAAAAGAAGTTTTGCCTACTACAAAGATAAAGGAAATCTGTGGCAAAGATGCTTGAAGTGCAAACCATCATGGATGAAAATCACCCCTCGACCCAGCTATTGCAAGCCATGCTGGTGATTATTAACACTGACAAGGTTGTTGAAACACTTTAGGGAAGTCATAAAGGAACGAGCGGTACCGGCCACTATGGACAGATATGTTGTGCTAAAGAAGTCCATTGACTCTGAAGCTGGTCCTAGTGGCATTAAAGAAGAAGGAAGTAACCCCAGAAAAAGGACTTTGCCACCGTGCACGTCTTAATTGGAAGGGGGATTCCCCTTCTAACCACTAGACATCCTCTCACTCCCCTCCTCCCTCCCATCAATCAATCACCAGATCGTCATAAAAGTAAGTGTCCATGGTAAGTTGCCATGCCTTTATCAGTATATTTGTGTGTCTTAAATTAACATTTACATGGTGGTAAAAAAAATTTTTTTTCGATAACTCTTGGGTGTCTTGCACAGGATTTTATTTTATTTCCATTATTTCTTCTGGGAAAATTTCATTCTCATACCGTGATTATTTCGCAATAACAATTACACCCTCTTGCACAGGATAAAATCGTTATGCGGGTCCCCACTGTAATACCACTTTCAGAAGCCCATCAATGTTAGTATGTTACTTTGGCTAAAATTGTCATTGTGTGATGTGGATCACAGAATGTAATAGGATTTTTGATTGTCAGAATGTACAATTCACTCGCAGAGGGTCCCCATTTTGCCACCCTGTCCCTGAATTAAACAGTTCAATTATCTTGATATAGTAAGTAGTCGTTAGACCTTGTTAACCAGACACCCTGCAATATATAGCACTACTGGGCATATGATGACTTTGGCTATAAAGATGGTGGGTAGGGTACTTTGGTGTGCAGACAGTCTTGAATAAAAAACAAATTATTATAAACAATGAACGTTTTTAAATGTCCATGTTTAAATTTTTAATGAGCTTATTTCTACATACGATGAGGCTTGAGGAGAGCCAACATAAACCATATGCAAATAGTCCCTTCCATGACACTGAATCACCAAGCTGTTACTTGATGGACAAATAAAAGAGGCAGAGAAAGTGAGAGCTGAGTTTAAAAATTCCCGAAAGAAGTTTTAGTTTGCTATGTTGCATTCACCATCTATAGCTATTATCAATAATATTGGTTAAGAAAAAATTGTTATTTTTCTCTGCAGGGTCTATATCAGGGGTGGACAAACAATGTTGGTCAGGTAGGCCACCTACTGTACAAATACAGTGTTTTTCTGTGGAAAGAAGTTTATAAGTTTATAGCTTTACACTAGCTGTTACAGAAATTTTACTTTTTTTGTTACAGCAAATTACAATTCTGCATACATATTCTGTTTTCTTTATGAAGATATTGTGGTTGCGAGTATAGCACATGCTCAAGCAGGCATTGGAAGAGCTGGCTACACTTCTCAAAGAATAAAAAAAATACAATTGGCTTTGAGGTATGTCTGGAACTGGTATTTTTACATATGTAAATAATAATAACAGTAATTAATAATAATAACAACTATTCCTAAAATTTACATCATACTGTCATAATTTTTAACCCTTTCAGGGTCGAGACCTCCCGATCCTTAACTCACTCTCAGGGTCGAAAATTAAAAAAAAATTCCTTATAAATGATAGAGTATCTTTTTCTGATCATAATGACACTAAAAGTATGAAATTTGATGAAACATACGGAATTATGCTCTCGTGAAGTTTGTGTTCTGAACGATATTTTCTGCATCAGCGATTTTCGCCCCACCTTTTGAGCCCTATTTTCAGCCATTCCATGTTTCAGTCTACTAAAATCATAGCCTATTTCACTAGAATCCTTTTGATTATCAATTGAGTTCCAAGAAACTGCCCATGTACCGATTTCAACTTCAGATTAAGTGGTCAAAATTGGCAATTTGGCCATTTCACACAAATTGCAAATTGGGTCAAAATAAACAAGACATATAGACATTCCGTGGCACTAAAATAACATTTTATCTGTTCGTTAGTCACATCTCCAGTCCCTCATAAATTACTTTTGCTTTCATTTTGAATTTTTATTCTCACAAAAGACTTAGTACTGTAAAGTTACTACAGCATCATTGTATAGAATGGTGTAAATAGTAATAATCAGCACACGCGTGCAAGAATATTAGACTCACTATTTGACATGTATTGACAACGTGATGTGATTTGTTTACTCTTGAACATCAGCAAGAATCAACTTTTTGCTACACTTGTGCTCATTTCAAGTTAGTTGTCGTCATGAAACCAAGCAAAATTATCTTGGTTTCTGTAATGTACCTTCCATTCTGTCAAAATATACAAGAAAACGAGAATACCTCATAAAAACCATACAAAAATAGACGCAAAATAGCTGTTTTTAAACGCAAAATCATGGTCAGTTTTTTTCCCTCCTTATGCACTGTTGTGCTGCAGGATTTTTCTTTTGTATACTGCCGCACACTGAACCCGCAGACACATTCTTTCACATATAGGCCTACAGCCTTTTTCCTGCTTGATTGACGCGCTAGAAATTTACCTACTATTACGTCACCAACACTGGTGCATAAGACGTACTAGTACATCAAAAACCTTAAAAGGTTAAAAATCCTCATAACATAGTACAACAAAGCATTTCCAGTTAATTTATGAAAAAAAATAATTGGAGTACATACATGAAGCTTTTAGATGAATTTTGGCAATTTTGGACAAAAAAATTCCTGAACGACATTGGAAGTATCAAATTAAAGTAGACAAAAGCCATGAGTTCCAAGTTTTTATCCATAGCATTAGTGTCTGGCGTCTTCAGAAGTGTTGGACAAGCCCAAAGACTCTGAGTTTGTCCATTAGGGCCAGAACAGGCACACCCAGGACCTCCATCCTCTCAATTGATCTCTGAGATGTAGGCCACCCACAACCATAGTTTATTGTTTGTGCTCACTCACATAGCCTCGTCGTCATTCTGTCTTTTTCCCTGTATTTTGGCATTTTCTGAGACTTATAGCATAGTAAGAAAGTGCAATAACAATGGCTTCGAAAGCAAGTGGCAGTGCCAATAGGAAATGCTGTGGTTCTGTGTTTAAACAGAAGACTTTAATAAAAAACAATTGAGTGTGGCCATAGCTCAGTGGTAAGGCTCAGTGAGGAATATAGTGTAAGAAACAATGCTGATATTCCACTGAAGCAAGGACATACATACTCTTAGTTTAGTGTAATTGCTAAAGGAGCTTTTAGCTCCTGTGACTCAAATGAAAGTTATTCTGCATCACCATGTCGAAATGGCAGTTTACACGTATTTTCTCCACAATGAAAAAGGATGATTAAAATTACTGTAAATTACAATACAGTCGTATAAAATTACTCTAAACACTTAAGTACTGTACCATAGTACTAAGGTTACAATACCCATACTCTGAGTACCCGAATATTTTTCTGTATAGTGATCAAATCCAGTAGTTCAGAAGACAAACTGGTGTCATGAGATATTGATTTCACAAATCAGAAGTTTTGAACTCTGGGAGTATCTTTAACACACACCCCACTTTTATTATCTGTTAATGTGAGAGGGTTCCACGCATTTAATTTATTTAAGTTCTGTACCTAGTACAGTATGAAGAGAACAGTTGTGTTCAGAGATGTATACGATTAAAAGCATATTTACTTGTACTGCACCTAATTGTGGTTGCAGGTCCCAGGACTCACTCCTGGCCCTGCCTCTCATTGACCACTACTAGGTCCTCTCTCTCCCTGCTCCATGAGCGTTTAATCATACCACGTCTTAAAGCGCTGTATGGTTCTTGCCTCCGGGACTGCAATCACTTGCTAGACTATTCCATCTGTACCTGACAACTCTGTGACTGAATGAAATACTTCCTAACATCCCTTTACTCATCTGAGTCTTCAACTTCGCATTTGTGACCCCTTGTTTCTGTTCCTGCCCGAAGTAAAAGAGAAACAAATCTGGAACTTGTGTAATACGTATCGGCCTGGCTGGCTGGCTGGCTGGCTGGCTGGCTGCCTGTCTTGGCTGTCTGTCTGCTGCTTGCTGTCTGCCTGGCTGCTTGGCTGGCTGTCTGGCTGGCTGTCTGGCAGGCTGATCTGTCAGGCTGGCTGGCTGCTGGCTGTCTAGGCTGGCTGTCTGGCTGGTTGTCTGTCTGTCTGTCTGTCTGGCTGTCTGTCTGTTCTTCTAGATTTCTCCTTTGTAATGGACCTGAGAAGCCACTGTGTTGCAAAACATTCCTCAATAAAGATACCCAAGAGTTGCACATGGTGTGCGCTAATTCAACACATGTCGGTTCTCTGAACATTCAGTCTACAACCTGTCAACACTTCACACTTCTTGGGATCTTAATACTTGGGAATTCTTCACTGCTAACCATGGGCACGACCTACTTCCAATTGGACAGAATGTGACACCACTAACGACATGCTGCCCCTCACCTGTCTATGGTTTATTAAGCTGCTTCTCCGCTCATATGCCGTAAATACTATCAAGATTGATGGACCTGACCATCACGACTCAAGCTGAGGACTGATTACCTCATCTCCTGTTCTTCAGTTTCTCCTTTGTATGGACTGATGAAGCCACTGTGTGGCAAAACGTTTCCTCAGTAAGATACCAAGAATTGCACATGTTCTAATTCAACACAAGTCGGTCTCTGAACCATTCATTACAATGAGACATACAAGTAGGAAACAGGAATAGAAATTGGAGCCATCTGTGGCCAGCATTTTCATTTTGATCAACTGAACGTTATCTCGTTGACATCATTATGCTGTCCCGAATGTGCTCCTATTCAAGTCATCCTGGTATATATGATCTCAGATGGAGTGATGTCTGGAGAAAGGTGTAGCAGCCAGAGTGAAGGTGCTGCTTTCTGCCTCTTGTGGCATAAAAAGCTGTTTCAAGTCAACGCTGTCGCTCGAAGTGATCGCAAGGTGGTACTTTTAACAATATTGGCCCTTGTCATAACATAAGGCCTCCCACAGGTCCCTCCTAAATGTTGAAGGCTTTGCTGCTGAAATGACAGATCCTTAATCCAGGATGGGTCCAGGCGAGAGATGAAACGTCTTGGCCTCTGTTCTCTACTCTGTCAAGTAGTCGCAGTATGAGAGGGGGGGGGGGGTGGCCAGGCTAACCAAGAAAGTGGAGCATACTCAAGGTGCGAGCGTACTTGTGCCTCGCACAGAATCTTGCCACCCTACTGTCAGTAAGATGCGAGATACGGGCGAAGTGCGCTGTAAGCTTCCGTGCTACCTGTTTGCAAGATTTAGCAACATGTTCTTCATTGGTTTAGTATTGTAGGAGTCAACTTTCACCCCAAGGATATTCAACTTCTTCTCCAGGTGCCCACCCCCTCCCCATTCAGCCTTGCTACTGCACCAGCATTACCATCATGGTGCCTAGAGACAGATCATCATTTGCATTTCCAGGTGCAAATGTTTACTTGCCATCTATTTTCCCAAGCGGATTAGCTCTCAGCTGTGATTGATGTAGCTTAGAGCAGCTGGCATTTCTTCTCTTGGATAAGTGAATGTCAGTGTACACTGACATTCTCTCTCTCTTTCTCTCACACACACACACACACACACACACAGGTACACATAAGTAAAGTTATCATACATAGTGTAAATTACCTAGGATAACCCAAAAATCCAGACAAAGTGCTATACAGTGGATCTGTGCTCCAGTGCCCTTTATTAATAATAATATTAATAATAATTATTATTACGTATTATTATTACAATAATACATATGTACTAAAATTAATAATAATATTATTATTAAACTGTAATATAATATAGTGTTTACTCATTACTTACCTTAAAATATCTGTAGTCTTACTGTAGAGTGAGAGGTGAGTAAACAAGATTAAATGAATAAATGAGAGATAGAATGAGTGTAGAATGTTTGCGAGTTTTGTAAACAAACTAGTTGTTGGTGTTGTTACCAGCCCGGACACGAATGGTTTTTGTTCACTGTCAAGCCAACGTTGGAAAAAACATCTCATAATTTTATGTTAATTTATATGTTTACATAGCTGTTTCTTATATAATTTTTGGAAAAAAAAATCATAGATGGATAAGCAAAATGTCTATTCTAACATTTTATACGCAATTAATGTGCCTCAGAGTGATTATTAGTTGTGTTTGTTATTATCCATTATTAATATGGCGGCTTTCAAGACCAATAACACGCTCTTAATGATTTTATTGTGTAGCTGCACACCGCACAGGTGGCAGATGTGGAGTTTTAAAGCAGTTAAAAGTTCATATTTTATTCATTCTAGAGTGTATATCCGGTTTTTTATGTTTTTAATGTTATTATACATATTAATGAATGTGATAGATAAATAAGCTGTATAGCAAGATAGCACATATTGAAATGTGACACATCTGCATCATGGTAATACCTGTTGGTTCATGAGCGAGCTCTGAGACCGAGAGACAAGCCACACCCAGTAGACAGAAAGACAGACCACACAGGAAGACAAAGACAGATAAATCAGAGACAATACAGACAGACCTATGAATACCAGGCAACAGATACAGACAGATTTATGTGCAACAGTAAAAACCAATAGAGAGAGTTCAAGAGATAGAGCCTTTCTTACCTTCTTGCCACAATCTCCAGGGCAAAATGCAACTTCTTCTGTAGGGACCATGTGAATTTACTGTCCATTAGTTATCGGTTAATACTGTATGAGTGATTCAGATAGGGCAGGGTAACTCAACTGGAGCTGCCTGGCCTTGCTCGTTGCGCGGCCGCGAGTACATCAAAAATTGAACAGTAGTATGTATATAGCCGGCCCAGCTCATCTGCCAGATGTACAGCGTAAGGTCAAGTGGATGTCCGTCAAGCAGATCATAAGTCGGATGTAGGTTTACATATCTTACAAGCTTTCACTTACATTCAAATACACATACATTTACATTTCCATGTGTTTTTTAATCTGTTAGTGTTTCCACAGAACCACCTAACCTAATAACAGATAATCCCTAAAGGCTGGAATATATGGGAAAAAATTAGACACAAATATACTAAAATTCAGTGCTATTAATTTAACGGCTTTTTTATTTTTTTTTTTTTTTTAAACAAGTCGGCATGTCTCCCACCAAGGCAGGGTGACCAAAAAGAAGAAATCCCCAAAAAGTAAAAATACTTTCATCATCATGCACACTTTCACCTCACTCATGACATAATCACTGTTTTTTACAGAGGTGCCCAGATCACAACAGTTTTTTTAGAAGCATATATGAAGATATATAACATATGCCTCCAAACTCCATATCCCAACCCCTCCTTTAAGTGTAGGCATTGATGTACTTCCCATTTCCAGTACTAAGTCCACTTATAAAAATAACGCGGTTTTCCCGAATCCCTTCACTAAATATTACCCTGCTCACACTCCAAAATGCGTCAGGCCCAAAAACCATTCATCTTCATTCACATCCTATCTAACGTGCCTCACTCATGCTTACTGAAGTCCAAGCCCTCGCCCACAAAAACCTCCTTTACCCCCTCCCTCCCAACCGTTATCGAGGATGACCCCTACCCCTACCTACCTATCCCCTACGATTTATACACTCTCCATATTAAAAAAAAAAAATCATTCTACTTTGATCCATTCTCTCTAATGACCAAACTCACCTCCAACAACCCCTCTTCAGCCCTCTGACTAATACTTTTATTAACTCCACACCTCTAATTTCCACACTTCAAATTTTCCACAGAAACTAAAACGTGGGTATTCCAGATGTTTTCCTAAACACCTCTATACTGTTTGCATCCAGACTTAGTGGGTGAATGCAGAAATTTTTTTTAGATTGCACACCCCTAGATGAGAAAACATTGTGTACAGTAAAGTGTGTAATGGCTGCTAATACATTCCTTCAATAATAATGAATCAAATTAATTAATGAATATCTCCCAGATGATCCCAAACTACTCGGAAGGCCGTATAATATAAAATAAATAAATCAAATATCCAGGGAAGTACTATCTCCTGCCAAGTGAGTGTAAAATGGAAGCCTATAGTTGTTTTACATGATGGTGGAGGATAGCTGGTTTCTTTTTTTTGTCTCTAAGCATGCAAACGTTAAGTACATCTTGCCACTTCTACTACAACTTGGGTCACACTACATTTGCATGTACTGTACAAGCATAACACATTAGCTTGTACATGCAAGTATGTATCTGTATGTGTATGTGTGTCTGTGTAATGTGTGTGTAATGTGGTATGTATATAACCCATACGGGGTATATACATACCCCTCTGGTTTTCTTCCTATTTTCTTATTATCCTTATTTGCTAGTTATTTCCGCTTATCTCTGTGAGAAGTGGAATTAGAATCTTCCTCCGTAAGTCATGCATGTCGTAAGAGGCGGCTAGAATGCTGGAGCAAAGGCTAGTAACCCTTTCTCCTGTATTTTTTTTTTTTTTCAACAAGTCGGCCGTCTCCCACCGAGGCAGGGTATATATTACTAAATTTAATAAGAGAAACTTTTGTTTTTCTTTTTGGGCCACCCTGCCTTTGTGGGATATGAACCGTTTCATTGAAAAGAAATAAGAAATCATATAGTATCTTTCAGGAAAAGAGGTATGAGAGAGGGGAAGAAAATTAGAAAAGAATGTGCTGAAAGGCTAAGGAAGTTGGAGAAGTTGGAGATAGTATGGTCAGATTGGGAAGGGAAAGAGAAAAAGAGGAGACAGTAAAATGAGCGTAATGACCTATCATGGATATAGACAGGTCTAAATAGAATTGAACCAGTCAGACAGACAGTGCCATGAATTCCAAAATCAGTCCCTCATTCAAATTTCTGTTTCAGATGACTGCAACGAAACTTTCCATATTGCACAGTCACCTTCACATCCGCAGCTGTCAAGAAAAGGACATGAACAGTCTCCGGACATCCTGGTTCAAGAGGATGATTTCATGGGCAGGGTCTCCTCAGAATCAAAGAGGCCTTACACAGTCAGCTGTAAGTGAAGACATTTTACTAGTTTTATTATCTGATAATTGACCAAAAACCCATTGTACATTTTCATAATTAAACTAATTCTTGTTTGTATACGCAAAAATTATTATAGGAAGTCAATTTTACTTTGTCATATTCAAAAATAAATTGTATAAATTTAGTAAACTGCAAAATTATAATGATGAAACTACAATAGTCAGTTAAGAAAGTTAGTTTTCTCTTTTTTATATAAATTCTTTACTTTATCCTGATAAGTATATTATTGTGGTGAGTTTGAGTTCTGGAAGTTGAAATATAGTGACTTGCTCTTGAATGATGGATGGGGATTTGCAGTTCAGTGTCATTTAGAAAATTGTGATATCCTCACACATTCTAGCAAGAAGACAAATAACAAAAAAAGGCACAATACCGTGACTGAACGATACACAAATAACCCAAACATAAAAGAGAGAACTTACACGACGCTTCGGGTCCGACGTGGTCCAAGTCGGACCGAAGCGTCGTGTAAGCTATCTCTTTTTTGTGTGGGTTATTTTTTTTTTTTTTTTTTTTTTTTTATTATTAATCACACTGTCCCGATTCCCAGCCAAGTCGCGAGGGTGGCCCGTAAAGACAACTTTCACCATCATTCACTCCAACACTGTCTTGCCAGAAGGGTGCTTTTACACTACACTTTGTAAAAAACTGCAACATTAACACACTCCTTCAGAGTGCAGGCACTTACGTCCATCTCCAGACTCAAGTCCGGCCTGCCGGTTTCCTGAAGAGCGCTTCAATAAATGGTTTACTGATGCTCACACTCCAACAGCACGTCCAATTAATTAAAAACGCATTTGTCTCCATTCACCTTCCTATCAAACACGCTCACGCATGCCTGCTGGAAGTCCAAGCCCCTCGCACTACAAAACCACCGTTACCCCCTCCCTCCCAAACCTTTCCTAGTCCTCGACACCTACCCCGCCTTCCTTCACTACAGACTGAATTACACTCTGAAGTATTCTGTTTCGCTCCATTCGTCTCTACATGTCGAACCACCTCAAACACCCCTCGCTCAGCCCTCTGGACTACAGTTTTTTTTGGTTATCCCGCAACCTCCTCCTAACTTCCAAACTACGAAGTCTCTGCATTATATTCACACCACATATTGCCCCAACATGACATCTCCACTGCCTCCAGCCTTCACCCTCGCTGCAAATTCATCAGCACCATGCTTCACACCCAATATAAGAGCTTAGGTAAAATATACTCTCATACATTCCCACTCTTTGCCTCCAAGGACAAAGTTCTCTGTCTCCACAGACTGCCTAATGCACCACTCAACATTCTTTTTCCCTCATCATTCTATGATCACCTCATCTTTCATAGACCCATCGCTGACACGTCCACTCCCAATATCTGAATACGTTCACCTCCTCCATACTCTCTCCCTCCAATTCTGGATATTCAATCTTTCGATCAACCTAATCTACATCATTTTGTTATCCTCATACACTTACTCTTTCCTGTATTCACCTTTATTTTCTTCTTTTGCACACCCTACCAAATTCATCTCACCATCTTCTGCAGCTTTCTCTTCAGAATTCCAAGAGCACAGTGTCATCAGCAAAGAGCACTGTGACAACCCCACCCTGTGTGTGATTCTTTTACTTTTAACTCCATCGCCTCTTTGCCAAGACCCTCTCATTTACTTCTCTTACAAACCCCATCTAAAATATATTAAACAACCACGTGACATCACACATCCTTGTCCTAAGGCGCTACTTTTAACTGGGAAAAAATTTCCTCTTTTCTACATACTCTAACTTTGAGCCTCACTATCTCTCGTAAAAACTCTTCACTGCTTCAGTTAACCTACTCCTACAACCATACACTTGCAACATCAGCCACAATTGGGCCCCCCTAATCCACCCTGTCATACGCCTTTTCCAATCCATAAATGCACAAAAGACCTCTTTAGCCATTATCTAAATACTGTTCACTTATATGTTTCACGTAAACACCTGTCCACAACACCCCCTACGCTTTCCTAAAGCCTCCTTGTTCATCTGCTATCCTATTCTCCGTCTTACTCATAATCTGTCAATTATAACTCTACCATACACTTTACGCAGGTACACTCACAGACTATCCACCTATAATATTTGCAACTCTCTTTTATCCCCTTGCCTTTATACAAGGAACTATGCATGCTCTCTGGCAAATCCCTAGGTACCGTTACCCTCTTCATATACAATATTAAATAATTGCACCAACCAATCCAAAACTATATCCCCACCTGTGCTTTTAATAACATTTCTATCTTTATCCCATCAATCCACCCCGGCTGCCTTACCCCCTTCATTTACTCTACTGCCTCAACGACGCATCCCCACACTCACAACTGGCTCTTCCCTCACTCCTACATGATGTTATTCCTCCCTTGGCCCTATACACGAAATCACAGCTTCCCTATCTTCATGCAACTTTAACAATTCCTCAAAATATTCTCTCCATCTCCCCAATACTCTAACTCTCCATTTAATAACTCCCTCTCCTTATTTTTAACTGACAAATCCATTTTGTTCTCTAGGCTTCCCTAACTTGTTAATGCTCCCTCCAAAACTTTTTCTTATTTTCAACAAAATTGTTGAATACCAGCTCACCCACTCTCTCATTTGCTCTCTTTTTACATGCTTCACCCACTCTCTACCTCTCATCTTTTCTCCATATACTCTTCCCTCCTTGCATCACTTCTCTTTGTAAAACTTCTCATATGCTAACTTTTTCTCCTACTACTCTCTTTACATCATCATTCCACCAAATCGCTCCTCGTCTCATCCTGGCACCCACTTCCTGTAACCACAACTTCTTGCCTGAACACTACTAACCCTACATTTTTAAACCTACCCCATTCCTCTTCGACCCCATTGCCTATGCTGCTCAATAGCCCCATCTAGTCCTCCAATAGCTGTTTATATCTTACCCTAACTGCCCTCCTCTTTTTAGTTTATAAACCTTCACCTTGAGTGTATAAGAAAGACTGTTTTTGAATGAATGATAGTAAATGTTCCTTCAAGCCACTCTACATAGTGAGAAATGGCTCAGTGTGGCAATATAAGAAAAAGTACCTGAAGCTCTGTTCTGGTTTCAATATGTTAGGAAATTTATTATACACAAATAACCCACACATAGAAGAGAGGAGCTTACGATGACGTTTTGGTCAGACCGAATCACATCGTAATCGCCTCTCTTCTATGGTGGGTATTTGTGTACATTTCACAGTAAAGGTATTGCTCCGTTTTTTTTGTTATTTAGGGAATTTATGCACATTCTATTACAGTACCTCATTTTTTGTTTCAATTTCTTTTCCCCTTTCCCACCTAATAAAGTGGGAAATGAACACTAATAAGGATTAATAGGTAGAGCGTGGTTGTGGTACAGTCCTTATCATAATAGGATGAATACGAGTGCCAAAATAAACTCACAGTTCACTTTCGGGGAAATCAAAAGTAATAATGGAATGAAGGTTCTGTTTTAATGTTTCATTTGGGAATAGTTTATCTGGCAGAATTTTAAAGATTTCTTATTGATTAATTTATGCTTGTTGAGAGAGGGGGTAAAGGAGGTTTTGTGGCAAGGGGCTTGGACTTCAGCAAGCGTATGTGAGCGTGGTTAGATAGAGGTGAATGGAGACGAATGTAACTTGGGACCTGACGATCTGTTGGAGTAGAGTGAGCAGGGTAACTTTAGTGAAGGATTCAGGGAAACCGTTATTTCCATATAGTCGGTCTTGAGTCCTGGAAATGGGAAGTACAATCCTGCACGTAAAGGAGGGGTTTGGATATTGGCAGTTTGGAGGGATATGTTTTATCTTTTATATGTGTATGCTTCTAGACTGTTGTATTCTGAGCACCTCTGCAAAACAGTGATAATGTGCCGAGAGTGGTGAAAGTGTTGAATGATGAGAAAGTATTTTCTTTTTGGGATTTTCTTTCTTTTTTGGTCACCCTGCCTGGTGGAGAGACGTGGCCCGACTGTTTGAAAAAAAAAAAAAAAAAAAAGGTTAATGTTACGCAAATGTTCAATGCTTCATAACCTTATATCTTATTTCAGCGGGCAATTCCACGTCAAGCATCACGCTAGTGCCGTATAACTCTGTTGAGAAGGCCAAGAGTGAATCAGCGAAGTCCAGATGGACAGAGGAACAAATAAAGTTGTTCAAATGGCATTAAGTTCATTCTTTTTCAATGGAAATTTTCATATTCTGCTATTGTGTTTGTCATACACATGGCGTACACACCTGACGACATTGAGGACAGGAGGGTTAGGGAACATGATAACGACATATAAAGGTTTGCGAGGAATTGACAAGATGGACAAAGACAGGATTGTTCCAGAATAGGACACCAGAAACAAAGTCACAATTGGAATCAAGACCCTGGAATGCGTCAAAGGATGTTAGGAGTAATTCTTAAATCATAGAGTTGTCTGCAAATGGAAAGCCTAAGAAGTGACGTAGTAGAAGAGGACCCATACATAGTTTATAAGATGAGGTTTATAAAGTTCATGGAGCAGGGGAGGAGGAGGACCTAGTAGTCAATCATGAAGAGGCAGGGCCAGGAGCTATGAACACGACCCATGCAGACCACACATATGTGAAGTACACACACACATACGTGCATGCACACAACGCACACACACATGCACGCAAACAACCATGCACTCACAAACACACACAAACACAATGACGACACTGGAGGACAGTAGAGGTAGGGAGGAACTACGTGATAACGTCATATAAAATACTGAGAGGAAATGACAGGGTGGACAGAGACAGAATGTTCCAGAGATGGGACACATTCAACAAGGGACACAGCAAGAAAATCACAGGGTTAGTTAGGAAGCATTTCTTCAGTCACAGTAGTCAGGAAGTGGAATAGTTTGGGAAACAATGTAGTTGGAGGCAGGATCCATTCTACTTTAAGCAGAGGTATGATAAAGCTCATTGTGCAGGAGAGTGACCTAGTAATCAATCAGATGAAGAGGCAGAGCAGGAGCTATGACTCGACCCTTCAAACCACAACTAGGTGAGTACACAACGCACACTTGGCACGCTAAACAAAGGGGTATGGGAGGTTTTGTGGGCGAGGGGCTTTGGACCTCCAGCAGGCGTGCGTGAGCGTGTTCAATAGAGTGAATGGAGACGACTGGTATTTGGAACCTGAGATCTGTTGGAGTGTGAGCAGGGTACTATTTAGTGAAGGGATTCAGGGAAACCGGTTATTTTTTATATAGCCGGACTTGAGTCCTGAAATGGGATGTACAATGCCATTGCACTCAAAGGAGGGGTTCGGGATATTTTGCAGTTTGGAGGATAGTGTTGTGTACCTTTATACGTATATGCTTCTAACTGTGTGTTCTGAGCATGCTCTGCAAAAACAGTGATTATGCGTGAGTGAGGTGAAATAGTTATTGATGATGAAAGTATTTTCTTTTTGGGGATTTTCTTTCTTTTGTCCACCCGGCCTTGTGGGAGATGGCCGACTTTTAAAAAAAAAAAAAGTCTTTATGACAGTACCTACAAAATCATCACAGACAGGACCTGTAGTTCAGGGATAAATTAGTAAGTACAGTGACCCCCGCATAACGATGGCATCACAAAGCGATTAATCCGCATACGCTGCTTTATCGCAAAAATTATGCGCGCATACCGAATAAAAACCCGCTCATCCGATTTTTCGTCCGAGACACGTCACAATGTGCGCCTCAGCCGCCTCCCATGTGCCGCCGTGCCATTGTTTTACCCCAGCCAGCCTCCGCGGTAACATCCAAGCATACACTCGGAAATATTTCTATTATTACAGTGTTTTTCGGTGCTGTTCTGGAAAATAAGTGATCCATGGGCCCCAGAAAGCTTCTTCTAGTGCCAACCCGTACACAATAAGGGTGAGAATCCTATAGATATGAAGAAAGAGGATTCTTTGATAAGTATGAAATGGAGGTGCGTATCGCCGACCTTAGTCAAGTTGTACAAAAACCCCAATCAACCATCGCTACTGATTGTGGGCCACCAGAAGACAATCAATGAAGCTGTTCCTTGCCAAGTTTATCGTGTTTTCGAACCAAGATCGCAAGTGAAGGTAGATGTTGAGAACTCTTATGGTGGGGATTAAAAGTAAAAAACAGCTAGCATTAGATAGCGTCTCGCAAGGCGATCATATTGTGAAAAGGCTAGAGTTTATGCATGAGGATTTAATTAAACAAATGCCTGCAACTAGTGGATATTTGAGTGAATTTAAGGCAGCAAAGGTTGGTTGAGAGATTTAAATGCGCTAGTGCATCCCTAGTGTGATAAGGCATGGTGAAGCTGCCAGTTCGACCACAAAAGCGGCCTGAAAAATATGTGCAGGAATTCAGGAGTACCATAGACAGTGAGAGGACTGAAACCTGAACAAGTGTTATTATTGTGATGAAAACAGGCCCTGTTCTGGAAGAAAATGCCAAGCATGGACCTACATTACTCAGGAGGAAATGTCACTCCCAGACATAAGCCTATGAAAGACAGGCTTACTTTGATGATGTTGTGCCAATGCTAGTGGTGATTGCAAAGTTAAGCCTTTATAGCGGGTATCACTCTGAAACTCCCAGAGCGATTCCGGCAAAGAGAATGTCGCTCAAGGATAATTTGAGTGTGCGTGGAGGGCAAACAGTAAGGCATGGGTCACTAGACTTTTTGCTAGTAACTGGTTACACAGCATTGCCCCAATGTAAAGGGATTACCTAACTGAAAAGAAATTAGACCTTAAGTGCCTCCTGGGTGGTTTAGACAATGGCCCCCTCGTCATCTACAGACGTGGCAGAGCGACTTTATGGGGACATGAGCTTCATTAAGTGAAGTTTTTGCTCCTAATACCACTCTCTCCTGCAGCCCCCAGGACCAGCAGGTTATTGCAACTTCAAAAAACATGTAAACACAAAAGCTCTGTATTGAAAGGTGCTTTGTAGTGACCTTCAGAAGCGCTCAACTGACTCAAACAGACGGAGTTTTGGAGAGAGCACTAATATCCTCAATTGTGTAAACCTTATAAGGTAAGGCTTGGGAGGAGTGACTAGAAGACCTTGAAGCTCTGCTTGGAAAACCTGGGTGGCCAGAATGTGTAGACGAAGGGATTTTGAAGGGTTTGAGGCTACCCTGAGAGGATTATTCCAGTTGAGGAATCCATTGGGCATTGGGAAAGTCCTTGGGTTGGAGGTAGTGGGGAGGAGTGGGAAGAGAGGTGGAGGAGACAATGAAGAACTACTAACCACTGATGAGCTGATAATCAACTTCCAACCGCAAGAGGCCGACTGAGGATACTGGTTCAGAGAGGGGAGAGAGAAATAAAAGAAGTTTTGCCTACTACAAAGATAAAGGAAATCTGTGGCAAAGATGCTTGAAGTGCAAACCATCATGGATGAAAATCACCCCTCGACCCAGCTATTGCAAGCCATGCTGGTGATTATTAACACTGACAAGGTTGTTGAAACACTTTAGGGAAGTCATAAAGGAACGAGCGGTACCGGCCACTATGGACAGATATGTTGTGCTAAAGAAGTCCATTGACTCTGAAGCTGGTCCTAGTGGCATTAAAGAAGAAGGAAGTAACCCCAGAAAAAGGACTTTGCCACCGTGCACGTCTTAATTGGAAGGGGGATTCCCCTTCTAACCACTAGACATCCTCTCACTCCCCTCCTCCCTCCCATCAATCAATCACCAGATCGTCATAAAAGTAAGTGTCCATGGTAAGTTGCCATGCCTTTATCAGTATATTTGTGTGTCTTAAATTAACATTTACATGGTGGTAAAAAAAATTTTTTTTCGATAACTCTTGGGTGTCTTGCACAGGATTTTATTTTATTTCCATTATTTCTTCTGGGAAAATTTCATTCTCATACCGTGATTATTTCGCAATAACAATTACACCCTCTTGCACAGGATAAAATCGTTATGCGGGTCCCCACTGTAATACCACTTTCAGAAGCCCATCAATGTTAGTATGTTACTTTGGCTAAAATTGTCATTGTGTGATGTGGATCACAGAATGTAATAGGATTTTTGATTGTCAGAATGTACAATTCACTCGCAGAGGGTCCCCATTTTGCCACCCTGTCCCTGAATTAAACAGTTCAATTATCTTGATATAGTAAGTAGTCGTTAGACCTTGTTAACCAGACACCCTGCAATATATAGCACTACTGGGCATATGATGACTTTGGCTATAAAGATGGTGGGTAGGGTACTTTGGTGTGCAGACAGTCTTGAATAAAAAACAAATTATTATAAACAATGAACGTTTTTAAATGTCCATGTTTAAATTTTTAATGAGCTTATTTCTACATACGATGAGGCTTGAGGAGAGCCAACATAAACCATATGCAAATAGTCCCTTCCATGACACTGAATCACCAAGCTGTTACTTGATGGACAAATAAAAGAGGCAGAGAAAGTGAGAGCTGAGTTTAAAAATTCCCGAAAGAAGTTTTAGTTTGCTATGTTGCATTCACCATCTATAGCTATTATCAATAATATTGGTTAAGAAAAAATTGTTATTTTTCTCTGCAGGGTCTATATCAGGGGTGGACAAACAATGTTGGTCAGGTAGGCCACCTACTGTACAAATACAGTGTTTTTCTGTGGAAAGAAGTTTATAAGTTTATAGCTTTACACTAGCTGTTACAGAAATTTTACTTTTTTTGTTACAGCAAATTACAATTCTGCATACATATTCTGTTTTCTTTATGAAGATATTGTGGTTGCGAGTATAGCACATGCTCAAGCAGGCATTGGAAGAGCTGGCTACACTTCTCAAAGAATAAAAAAAATACAATTGGCTTTGAGGTATGTCTGGAACTGGTATTTTTACATATGTAAATAATAATAACAGTAATTAATAATAATAACAACTATTCCTAAAATTTACATCATACTGTCATAATTTTTAACCCTTTCAGGGTCGAGACCTCCCGATCCTTAACTCACTCTCAGGGTCGAAAATTAAAAAAAAATTCCTTATAAATGATAGAGTATCTTTTTCTGATCATAATGACACTAAAAGTATGAAATTTGATGAAACATACGGAATTATGCTCTCGTGAAGTTTGTGTTCTGAACGATATTTTCTGCATCAGCGATTTTCGCCCCACCTTTTGAGCCCTATTTTCAGCCATTCCATGTTTCAGTCTACTAAAATCATAGCCTATTTCACTAGAATCCTTTTGATTATCAATTGAGTTCCAAGAAACTGCCCATGTACCGATTTCAACTTCAGATTAAGTGGTCAAAATTGGCAATTTGGCCATTTCACACAAATTGCAAATTGGGTCAAAATAAACAAGACATATAGACATTCCGTGGCACTAAAATAACATTTTATCTGTTCGTTAGTCACATCTCCAGTCCCTCATAAATTACTTTTGCTTTCATTTTGAATTTTTATTCTCACAAAAGACTTAGTACTGTAAAGTTACTACAGCATCATTGTATAGAATGGTGTAAATAGTAATAATCAGCACACGCGTGCAAGAATATTAGACTCACTATTTGACATGTATTGACAACGTGATGTGATTTGTTTACTCTTGAACATCAGCAAGAATCAACTTTTTGCTACACTTGTGCTCATTTCAAGTTAGTTGTCGTCATGAAACCAAGCAAAATTATCTTGGTTTCTGTAATGTACCTTCCATTCTGTCAAAATATACAAGAAAACGAGAATACCTCATAAAAACCATACAAAAATAGACGCAAAATAGCTGTTTTTAAACGCAAAATCATGGTCAGTTTTTTTCCCTCCTTATGCACTGTTGTGCTGCAGGATTTTTCTTTTGTATACTGCCGCACACTGAACCCGCAGACACATTCTTTCACATATAGGCCTACAGCCTTTTTCCTGCTTGATTGACGCGCTAGAAATTTACCTACTATTACGTCACCAACACTGGTGCATAAGACGTACTAGTACATCAAAAACCTTAAAAGGTTAAAAATCCTCATAACATAGTACAACAAAGCATTTCCAGTTAATTTATGAAAAAAAATAATTGGAGTACATACATGAAGCTTTTAGATGAATTTTGGCAATTTTGGACAAAAAAATTCCTGAACGACATTGGAAGTATCAAATTAAAGTAGACAAAAGCCATGAGTTCCAAGTTTTTATCCATAGCATTAGTGTCTGGCGTCTTCAGAAGTGTTGGACAAGCCCAAAGACTCTGAGTTTGTCCATTAGGGCCAGAACAGGCACACCCAGGACCTCCATCCTCTCAATTGATCTCTGAGATGTAGGCCACCCACAACCATAGTTTATTGTTTGTGCTCACTCACATAGCCTCGTCGTCATTCTGTCTTTTTCCCTGTATTTTGGCATTTTCTGAGACTTATAGCATAGTAAGAAAGTGCAATAACAATGGCTTCGAAAGCAAGTGGCAGTGCCAATAGGAAATGCTGTGGTTCTGTGTTTAAACAGAAGACTTTAATAAAAAACAATTGAGTGTGGCCATAGCTCAGTGGTAAGGCTCAGTGAGGAATATAGTGTAAGAAACAATGCTGATATTCCACTGAAGCAAGGACATACATACTCTTAGTTTAGTGTAATTGCTAAAGGAGCTTTTAGCTCCTGTGACTCAAATGAAAGTTATTCTGCATCACCATGTCGAAATGGCAGTTTACACGTATTTTCTCCACAATGAAAAAGGATGATTAAAATTACTGTAAATTACAATACAGTCGTATAAAATTACTCTAAACACTTAAGTACTGTACCATAGTACTAAGGTTACAATACCCATACTCTGAGTACCCGAATATTTTTCTGTATAGTGATCAAATCCAGTAGTTCAGAAGACAAACTGGTGTCATGAGATATTGATTTCACAAATCAGAAGTTTTGAACTCTGGGAGTATCTTTAACACACACCCCACTTTTATTATCTGTTAATGTGAGAGGGTTCCACGCATTTAATTTATTTAAGTTCTGTACCTAGTACAGTATGAAGAGAACAGTTGTGTTCAGAGATGTATACGATTAAAAGCATATTTACTTGTACTGCACCTAATTGTGGTTGCAGGTCCCAGGACTCACTCCTGGCCCTGCCTCTCATTGACCACTACTAGGTCCTCTCTCTCCCTGCTCCATGAGCGTTTAATCATACCACGTCTTAAAGCGCTGTATGGTTCTTGCCTCCGGGACTGCAATCACTTGCTAGACTATTCCATCTGTACCTGACAACTCTGTGACTGAATGAAATACTTCCTAACATCCCTTTACTCATCTGAGTCTTCAACTTCGCATTTGTGACCCCTTGTTTCTGTTCCTTATTCATTCTAGAGTGTATATCAGGTTTTTATGTTATTTATATTGTTTATTATGTCATATTAGATGAATTGTGATAGATAAATAAGCTGTATAGCAATATTAGCATCATATTGAAAATGTGACAACTCTGCTTCATGTGTAATACCTGTTGGTTCATGAGCGGCTCTGAGACAGAGAGACAAGCACACACACAGGTAGACAGAAAGACAGACACACAGGAAGACAAAGACAGATAAACAGAGACAGATACAGACAGACAGATATACAGGCAGACAGATACAGACAGATTTATGTGCAACAGTAAAAACAAATAGAGAGAGTTCAAGAGAAAGAGCCTTTCTTACCTTCTTGCCACAATCTCCAGGGCAAAATTCAGACTTCTTCTTAGGGACCATGGTGAAATTTACTGTCCAGTTAGTACGGTTAATACTGTATGATGATGCTGATAGGGCAGGGTAACTCAAACTGATGCTGCCTGCATGGCGCGTTGCCGCCGCGAGTATCATCAAATATTGTACAGTAGTATGTATCAGCCGGCCCAGCTCATCTGCCAGATGTACAGTCGTAAGTCGAGTGGATGTATGTCAAGCAGATCGTAAGTCGGATGGTAGGTTTATATCTTACAAGCTTTCACTTACATTCAGTATACACATACATTTACTTTTCCATGTGTTTTTTAATCCTGTAGTGTTTCCACAGAACCACTAACTAATAGCAGATATCCCTAAGGCTGGAATATATGGAAAAAATTACACAATTTACTAAAATTCAGTGCTATTAATTTAACGGCCTTTTTTTTTTTTTTTTTTTTTAACAAGTCGGCTGTCTCCCACCAAGGCAGGGTGACCCAAAAAGAAAGAAAATCCCCAAAAAGAAAATACTTTCATCATCATTCAGCACTTTCACCTCACTCATACATAATCACTGTTTTTACAGAG
The DNA here is from genome assembly GCF_026875155.1 of Cherax quadricarinatus. Taxonomy (NCBI): domain Eukaryota; kingdom Metazoa; phylum Arthropoda; class Malacostraca; order Decapoda; family Parastacidae; genus Cherax; species Cherax quadricarinatus. The sequence continues at coordinate 14,844,980 of NC_069422.1, forward strand.
GTGCCCAGAACACAACAGTTTAGAAGCATATATGAAGATATATAACATATCCCTCCAAACTGCCAATATCCCAAACCCCTCCTTTAAAGTGTAGGCATTGTATGTACTTCCCATTTCCAGTACTCAAGTCCAGCTATATAAAAATAACCGGTTTCCCTGAATCCCTTCACTAAATATTACCCTGCTCACACTCCAACATGTCGTCAGGTCCCAAAAACCATTCATCTTCATTCACTCCTATCTAACGTGCTCACTCATGCTTACTGGAAGTCCAAACCCCTCGCCCACAAAACCTCCTTTACCCCCTCCCTCCAACCTTTTCGAGGATGACCCCTACCCTACCTACCTATCCCCTACAGATTTATACACTCTCCATATCATTCTACTTTGATCCATTCTCTCTAAATGACCAAACCACCTCAACAACCCCTCTTCAGCCCTCTGACTAATACTTTTATTAACTCCACACCTTCTAATTTCCACACTTCAAATTTTCCACAGAAACTAAAACCGTGTATTCCAGATGTTTTCCTAAAACACCTCTATACTGTTTGCATCCAGACTTGTGGTGATGCAGAAATTTTTTTAGATTGCACACCCCTAGATGAGAAAACATTTGTACAGTTAATGTGTATGGCTGCTAATAGCATTCCTTTCAATAATAATGAATTCAAAATTAATTATGTATATCTCCCTATGATCCCAAACTACTCGGAAGGCCTGTATAATATAAATAATAAATCAAATATCCCAGGGAAGTACTATCTTCCTGCCAAGTGAGTGTAAAATGGAAGCCTATAGTTGTTTTACATGATGGTAGGATAGCTGGTGTCTTTTTTTTGTCTCATAAGCATGCAAACTTTAAGGTACATCTTGCTACTTCTACTTACACCTTGGTCACACTACATTTGCATGTACTGTACAAGCATATACACATATGCTTGTACATGCATATGTAGTCTGTATGTGTAGTGTGTATGTGTAATGTGTGTGTAATGTGTATGTATATACCCATAGGGGTATATACATACCCCTCTGGGTTTTCTTCTATTTTCTTATTAGTCCTTATTCTTGTTTATTTCCGCTTATCTCTGTGGAGAAGTGGAATAGAATTCTTCCTCCGTAAGTCATGCATGTCGTAAGAGGCGGCTAGAATGCTGGGAGCAAAGGGCTAGTAACCCTTTCTCCTGTATATATTACTAAATTTAATAAGAGAAACTTTTGTTTTTCTTTTTGGGCCACCCTGCCTTTGTGGGATATGACCAGTTCATTGAAAGAAATAAGAAATCATATATATCTTTCAAGAAAAGGGGTATGAGAGAGGGGAAGAAATTAGAAAAGAATGTGCTGAAAGGCTTAGAAGTTGGAGATGTTGGAGATAGTATGGTCAAATTGGGAAGGGAAAGAGAAAAAAGAGGAGACAGGAAAATGAGCTAATGACCTATCATGGATATAGACAGGTCTAAATAGAATTGACAGTCAGACAGACAGTCAGAATTCCAAAATCAGTCCCTCATTCATATTTCTGTTTCAGATGCTCATACGAAACTTTCCTATTGCACAGTCACTTCACATCCGCAGCTGTCAAGAACAGGACATGGAACAGCTCCGGGACATCCTGGTTCAAGAGGATGATTTTCATGGGCAGGGTCTCCTCAGAATCAAAGAGGCTTACCAGTCATCTGTAAGTGAAGACATTTTACTAGGTTTTATTATCTGATAATTGACCAAAAAGCATTGTAAATTTTATAATTAACTAATTCTTGTTTGTATAAGCAAAAATTATTATAGGAAGTAAATTTTACTTGGTCATATTCAAAAATAAATTGTATAAAGTTTAGTAAACTGCAAAATTATAAGTGATGAACTACAATAGGCAGTTAAGAAAGTTAGTTTTACTCTTTTTTTATATAAATTCTTTACTTTATCCTGATAAGTATATTATTGTGGGTGAGTTTGAGTTCTGGAAGTTGGAAATATAGTGACTGCACTTTGAATGATGGATGGGGATGTTGCAGTTCAGTGTCATTTAAATTGTGATATCCTCACACATCTAGCAAGAAGACTAAATAACAAAAAAAGGCACAATACCGTGACTGGAACGATACACAAATAACCCACACATAAAAGAGAGAAGCTTACGACGACGCTTCGGTCCGACTTGGTCCAAGTCAGACCGAAACGTCGTTGTAAGCTTCTCTCTTTTATGTGTGGGTTATTTGTGTAGTAAGAAGACTGTTTGAATGAATGATAGAAAATGTTTCCTTCAAGCCACTCTACATTAGTGAGAAATGCTCAGTGTGGCAATATAAGAAAAATGTACCTGAATGCTCTGTCTGGTTTTCAATATGTTAGGAAATTTATTATACACAAATAACCCACACATAGAAGAGAGGAGCTTACGATGACGTTTTGGTCGGACCGAATCATCATCGTAAGCTCCTCTCTTCTATGTGTGGGTTATTTGTGTATCATTCCAGTAACGGTATTGCTCCTTTTTTTGTTATTTAGGGAATTTATTGCACTATTTCTATTACTGTAACTCATTTTTTGTTTTATTTCCTTTTCCTCCTTTCCCACCTTAATAAAGTGGGAATGAACAATAATAAGGATTAATTAGGTAGAGCTGTGGTTGTGGTACAGTCAGTATCATATTAGGATGAAACGAGTGCCAAATAAACTGCACGAGTTCATTTTCGGGGGAAATAAAAATAATAATGGAATGGAAGGTTCTGTTTTTAATGTTTCATTTGGAATTGTTATCTGGCAGAATTTTAAGATTTTCTTATTGGATAATTTATGCTTGTTGGAGAGAGGGGGTAAAGGAGGTTTTGTGGGCAAGGGGCTTGGACTTCCAGCAAGCGTATGTGAGCGTGTTAGATAGGAGTGAATGGAGACGAATGGTACTTGGGACCTGACGATCTGTTGGAGTGTGAGCAGGGTAATATTTAGTGAAGGGATTCAGGGAAACCGGTTATTTTCATATAGTCGGACTTGAGTCCTGGAAATGGGAAGTACAATGCCTGCACTTTAAAGGAGGGGTTTGGGATATTGGCAGTTTGGAGGGATATGTTGTGTATCTTTATATGTGTATGCTTCTAGACTGTTGTATTCTGAGCACCTCTGCAAAAACAGTGATAATGTGCGAGTGTGGTGAAAGTGTTGAATGATGATGAAAGTATTTTCTTTTTGGGGATTTTCTTTCTTTTTTGGGTCACCCTCGGTGGGAGACGGCCGACTTGTTGAAAAAAAAGTTATGTTAAACAAATGTTTCAATGCTTCATAACCTTATCTTATTTCAGCGGGCAGATTCACGTCAAGCATCACTGCTAGGTGCAGTAGAACTCTTTAGAAAGGCCAAGAGTGAATCTGCGAGTCAGATGACAGAGGAACAAATAAAGTTGTTCAAATGGCAGGTAAGTTCATTCTTTTTCAATGGAAATTTTCAGTTTCTGTTATTGTTTTTCATACACATGCGTACACACCTGACGACACTGTAGGACAGGAGGGTTAGGGGAGACATGATAACGACATATAAAATATTGCGAGGAATTGACAAGATGGACAAAGACAGGATGTTCCAGAGATAGGACACAGAAACAAAGGGTCACAATTGGAAGTCAAAGACTCTGATGAGTCAAAGGGATGTTAGGAAGTATTTCTTAAATCATAGAGTTGTCAGGAAATGGAAGAGCCTAGAAAGTGACGTAGTAGAAGAGGACCCATACATAGTTTTAAGATGAGGTTTGATAAAGTTCATGGAGCAGGGAGAGAGAGGACCTAGTAGCAATCAGTGAAGAGGCAGGGCCAGGAGCTATGACTCAACCCTTGCAACCACAAATAGGTGAGCACACACACACATACGTGCATGCACACACGCACACACACATGCACGCAAACACACGCATGCACTCACAAACACACACAAACACACTGACGACACTGGAGGACAGGAGAGATAGGGAGGACGTGATAACGTCATATAAAATACTGAGAGGAATTGACAGGGTGGACAGAGACAGAATGTTCCAGAGATGGGACACAGCAACAAGGGGACACAGCTAGAAATCACAGGGATGTTAGGAAGCATTTCTTCAGTCACAGTAGTCAGGAAGTGGAATAGTTTGGGAAACAATGTAGTGGAGGCAGGATCCATTCATAGCTTTAAGCAGAGGTATGATAAAGCTCATTGTGCAGGGAGAGTGACCCAGTAACGGCCAGTGAAGAGGCAGAGCCAGGAGCTATGACTCGACCCCTTCAACCACAACTAGGTGAGTACACACGCACACATGCACGCTAGAACGAAGGGGTAAGGGAGGTTTTGTGGGCGAGGGGCTTGGACTTCCAGCAGGCGTGCGTGAGCGTGTTCAATAGGAGTGAATGGAGACGACTGGTATTTGGAACCTGACGATCTGTTGGAGTGTGAGCAGGGTAATATTTAGTGAAGGGATTCAGGGAAACCGGTTATTTTTTATATAGCCGGACTTGAGTCCTGGAAATGGGATGTACAATGCCTGCACTCTAAAGGAGGGGTTCGGGATATTGGCAGTTTGGAGGGATATGTTGTGTATCTTTATACGTATATGCTTCTAAGCTGTTGTGTTCTGAGCATCTCTGCAAAAACAGTGATAATGCGTGAGTGAGGTGAAAGAGTTGATTGATGAAAGTATTTTCTTTTTGGGGATTTTCTTTCTTTTTGGGTCACCCTGCCTTGGTGGGAGATGGCCGACTTGTTAAAAAAAAAAAAAAAGTCTTTTATGACAGTACCTACAAAATCATCACAGACTGACCTGTAGTGTCAGGGAGAAATTAGTAAGTATACCACTTTCAGAAGCCCATCAATGTTAGTATGTTACTTTGGCTAAAATTGTCAATTGTGTGATTGTGACACTGGAATGTAAATAGGATTGTTTGATTGTCAGATGTACAATTCACTCAGTGGGTCCCCATTTTCTGTCCCTGAATTAAACAGTTCAATTATCTTTATATATTACGTATGTCGTTTAGGGACTTTGTTATAACCAGACCTGCCATATATAGCACTACTGGCATATGATGACTTTGGCTATAAGATGGTGGGGTAGGGTACTTTGGTGGGAGACAGTCGTTGAATTAAAAACAATTATTATAAACAATGAAAGGTTTTAAATGTCCATGTTTAAGTTTTTAATGAGCTTATTTCTATATACAGATGAGGCTTGAGGAGAGCCAACATAAACCATATGCAAATAAGTCCCTTCATGACACTGTTCACCAGCTGTTACTTGATGGACAAATAAAAGAGGCAGAGAAAGTGAGAGCTGAGTTTAAAATTCCTGAAAGAAGGTTAGTTTGCTATGGTGATCACATCTTTGGCTATTAACAATATATTGTTAAGAAAATTGTTATTTTCTCTGCAGGGGTCTATATCAGGGGTGGACAACAATGTTGGCAGGTAGGCCACCTACTGTACAAATACAGTTTTTTCTGTGGAAAGAAGTTTATAAGTTTTTAGTTTGCACTAGCTGTTAACAGAAATTTTACTTTTTATTGTTACAGCAAATTACAATCTCATACATATTCTGTTTTTCTTTATGAAGATATTGGTGGTTGCGAGTTATAGCACATGCTCAAGCAGGCCATTGGGAAGAGCTGGCTAACTTCTCAAAGAATAAAAAAAATCCAATTGGTTTTGAGGTATGTCTGGAACTGGGTATTTTTACATATGTATATAATAATAATAGTAATAATAATAATAACAACTATTCCTAAAATTTACATCATACTGTTCATAATTTTTAACCCTTTCAGGGTCGAGACCCCCGATCCTTAACTCACTCTCAGGGTCGAAAATTTAAAAAAAAAAATTCTTATGAAATGATAGAGAATCTTTTTCTGATCATAATGACACTAAAAGTATGAAATTTGATGGAAAACTTACGGAATTATGCTCTCGTGAAGTTAGTGGTCTTGACGATATTTTCGCATCAGCGATTTCGCCCACTTTTAACCCTATTTTCAGCCAATTCCAGTGTTTCAGTCTACTAAAATCATAGCTATTTCACTAGAATTCCTTTTGTTTTATCAATTGAGTCCAAGAAACTGCCCATGTACTGATTTCAACTATTCAGTTAAGTGGTCAGAAATTGGCAATTTGGCCAATTTCACACAAATTTCAAAATTGGGTCAAGAATAAACAAGACAGATAGACATTCCTGGCACTAAAATAACATTTTATCTGTTCGTTAGTCACATCTCCAGGTCCCTCTTAAATTACTTTTGCTTTCCATTTTGAATTTTTATTCTCACAAAAGAAAATTTACTGTTATGTGTACTACTGCATCATTGTAAAAATGGTGTAAATAATATCAGCACACTCGTGCAAGAATATTAGACTCACTAGTTGACATGTATTGGACACGTGATGTGATTTGTTTACTCTTGAACATCGGCAAGAATCAAACATTTTTGCTACTTTGTGCTCATTTTCAAGGTATTTGTCGTCATGAAACCAAGCAAAATTATCTTTGTTTCTGTAATGTATCTTCCATTCTGTCAAAAGATACCAAGAAAACGAGAATACACTCATAAATACCATACAAAAATAGACTGCAAAATAGCTGTTTTAAACCAAAATCATGGTCAGTTTTTTTCCCTCATTATGCACTGTGTGCTGCAGGATTTTCTTTTATACTGCGCACACTGAACCCGCAGACCCATTCTTTCACATATAGGCCTACCAGCCTTTTCCTGCTTGATTTGACGGCGCTAGAATTTACGCGTACTATTACGTCACCAACACTGGTGCATAAGACGTACTAGTACATCAAAAACCCTGAAAAGGTTAAAAATCTCATACATACAAAGCATTTCCAGTTAATTTAAGAAGAAAAAATAATTGGAGTACATTACAGTGAAGCCTTTTTAATGAATTTTGGCAATTTTGGACAAAAAAATTCCTGAACAAACATTGGAAGTATCAAATGAAATAGACAAAAGTCCATGATTCCAAGTTTTATCCATAGCATTAGTGTCTGGCTGTCTTCAGAAGTGTTGGAACAAGCCCAAAGACTCTGAAGTTTGTCCATTATGGGCCAGAACAGGCACACCCAGGACCTCTCTCTTTTCATTGATCTCTGAGATGTAGGCCACCCACACCAGTTTATTGTTTGTGCTCACTCACATAGCCTCTCGTCATTCTGTCTAATTTTCCCTGGATTTTGAGCATTTTCTGAGACTTATTAGCATAGTAAGTAAAGTGCAATTAACAATGGCTTCTAAAGCAAGTGGCGGTGCCAAAAGGAAATATGTGGTTCTGTGTTAAACAGAAACTTTAATAAAAAACATTGAGTGTGGCATCTCAGTGGTATGGCTCTGTGAGGAATATAGTGTTAAGAAACAATGTCTGATATTCACTGAAGCAAGGACATACATACTCTTAGTTTAGTGTAGATGCTAATGGAGCTTTACAGCTCCTGTGACTCAAATGAAAGTTATTCTGCATCACCACTGTCGATAATGGCAGTTTACACTTTATTCTCCACAATGAAAAGATGAGTAAAATTACTGTAAATTACATACAGTACTATAAAATTACTAAACACTTAAGTACTGTACCATAGTACTACAGGTTACAATACCCATACTCTGAGTACCCGAATATTTTCTGTATTAGTGGATCAAATCCGGTAGTTCAGAAGACAAACGGGTGATCGTGAGATATTAATTTCACAATTCAGAAGTTTTGAACTCTTGGGAGTATCGTACACCCACTTTTATTATTCTGTTAATGAGAGGGTTCACTGCGTTTAAATTTATATAAGTTCTGTACATAGTACAGTATGAAAGAGAAACAGTTGTGTTCAGAGATCTTTCTTCTTTCAACACACCGGCTGTATCCCACCAAGGCAGGGTGGCCCAAAAGGAAAAACGAAAGTTTCTCCTTTTACATTTAGTATTATATACAGGAGAAGGGGTTACTAGCCCCTTGCCCCTGGCATTTTAGTTGCCTCTTACAACACGCATGGCTTACGGAGGAAGAATTCTGTTCCACTTCCCCATGGAGAGTGTTCAGAGATGTATACATTTAAAGCCATATTTACTTGTACTCACCTAATTGTGGTTGCAGGGGCCAAGACTCAGCTCCTGGCCCTGCCTCTTCATTGATCACTACTAGGTCCTCTCTCTCCCTGCTCCATGAGCTTTATCATACCACATCTTAAAGCTCTGTATGGTTCTTGCCTCCACTGCATCACTTGCTAGACTATTCCACTTCCTGACAACTCTGTGACTGACGAAATACTTCCTAACATCCCTTTGACTCATCTGAGTCTTCAACTTCCAATTGTGACCCCTTGTTTCTGTGTCCCCTCTCTGGAACATCCTGTCTCTGTCCACCTTATCTATTCCACACAGTATTTTGTATGTCATTATCATGTCTCCCCAAACCCTCCTGTCCTCCAGTGTCATCAGGCCAATTTCACTTAACCTTTCTTCGTAGGACATATCCCTTAGCTCTGGAACTAACCTTGTTGCAAACCTTTGCACTTTCTCTAATTTCTTGACGTGCTTGACGAGGTGTGGGTTCCAAACTGGTGATGCATACTCCAGTATGGGCCTGACGTACACGGTGTACAGTGTCTTGAACGAATCCTTACTAAGGTATCAGAATGCTCTTCTCAGGTTTGCCAGGCGCCCATATGCTGGAGCAGTTATCTGGTTGATGTGTGCTTCTGGAGATGTGCTTGGTGTTATACTCACCCCAAGATCTTTCTCCTTGAGTGAGGTTTGCAGTCTTTGGCCACTTAGCCTATACTCTGTCTGCAGTCTTCTTTGCCCTTCCCCAATCTTCATGACTTTGTATTTGGAAGGGTTAATTCAAGAAGCAAGTTGCTGGACCACGTGTCCAGCCTGTCCGGGTCTCTTTGTAGTCCTGCCTGATCCTCATCTGATTTAATTCTCCTTATTAACTTCACATCATCTGCATACAGGGACACTTCTGAGTCTATCCCTTCCATCATGTCATTCACATATACCAAAAATAGCACTGGTCCTAGGACTGACCCCTGTGGGACCCCTCTTGTCACAGGCACCCACTGTGATACCTCATCACATATCATGACTCACTGTTGCCTCTCTGTCAGGTATTCTATGATCCATTGCATTGCCCTTCCTGTTATATGCACCTGATCCTCTAGCTTCTGCACTAATCTCTTGTGAGAAACTGTGTCACAGGCCTTCTTGCAGTCCAAGAAAATGCAATCAACCCACCCCTCTCTCTTGTGTCTTATTTCTGTTACTTTGTCATAAAACTCCAAAAAGTTTGTGACACAGGATTTGCCTTCCATGATCCCATGTTGGTTGCCATTTATAATCTTGTTTCATGTTAGGTGCTCCACCACTCTCCTCCTGATAATCTTCTCCATGACTTCGCATACTATACACATCAGTGACACTGTGCTTTGTTTCTGTCTCCTTTCTTAAAAACTGGGACTACATTTGCCATTTTCCATACTTCAGGTAGTTGCCCAGTTTCAAGGGATGTGTTGATGTATTTCATCCAACACTTGTTGATATAACCTTTGTTGGTGCTCCTCTCTGTTCTGTCTTCCCAGAGCGCCTTCCTGTCTCTACTAAAAATACTTCCTTAAATCTCATGTTGAGCTCCTCACATACCTCTTGATTGTTTCTTGTGAGCTCCCCACCTTCTTTCCTCAGCCTGATTACCTGGTCTTTGACTTTTGTCTTCCTCCTAGTGTGGCTATACAGCAGTTTTGGGTCAGACTTGACTTTCGATGCTATGCTGTTTTCATACTGTCGCTGGGCCTCCCTCCTTATCTGTGTATACTTGTTTCTGACTCTTCGACTAATCTCTCTATTTTCCTGGGTCCTTTGCCTTCTGTACTTTTTCCATTCTCTAGTGCACTTATTTTTTTGCCTCCCTACACCTATGAGTAAAAAAGGGCTGTTCTGGTTTCCCCCATTATTTTGTTGCCCTTGGAAAACAAGTGAAGCCCCACTGTGCTTGTTTTTTTTGGGCAAAGGTTTTTTTTTTTTTTTTTTTTTTTTTAAACAAGTGGGCCCCGTTCCCCCACCGAGGGGGTGACAAAAAAAAAGAAAAAACCCCCAAAAAGAAAATACTTTCATATCATTCAACACTTTCAACATCACACATTATCCTGTTTTTGCGGGGTTTCTCAGAATACAAAGTCTAGAAGCTACCAATAAAGATACAACTATCCCCCCAAACTGCCAATATCCCAAACCCCTCTTTAAATGGGCATTGTATTCCCTTTTCCCGGACCAAGTCCGCTATATGAAAAAAACCCGGTTTCCCTGACCCCTTCACTAAATATTACCTGCTCACACTCAACAGATGTAGGCCCCAAGTCCCTTCGTTCATTATCCTTTAAAACACGCCACGGCTTGTGGAGTCCAAACCCTTGCAACAAAAACCCCCTTTACCCCTCTCTCCCCCCTTTTGGGACGACCCCTCCCCTCTTTTCCTTCCCCCTTTGATTTATATGCTTTCCCTGTTTTTCTTTGATCCATTTCTCTAAAAAGACCAAAAAACCCCCCAACAACCCCCCTTTGCCCCCTGACTAAAACTTTTATTAACTCCCCCCCCTTTCCCCAATTTCCAACCCGAAATTTTTTTGCAAAAAAATTTCACCACACATTGCCCCTTTAAAAGGACATCTTCACTGCTCCAACCGTCTCCTCGCGCTGCATTTACCCCCAAGCTTCACACCCATATAAGAGTGTTGGTACTACTATCTTCTACATTCCCCTTTTTTGCCTCCCTAGATAAGTTTTTTGATCCACATTCCCCCAACGACCATCACCTTTTTTTCCCCATAATTCTATGATTAACTCACCTTTATAAAACCATCCGCCCCCAAGTCAATCCAAGTATCTGAAAAACTTTACTTCTTCCAAAAATCCTCCCCTTTTGATATCCCAAATTTTTTTTTATCTAAATATTTGCACCCTCATCACCTTTTTTTTTTGTTCGGTTTTTAACTTTTTCCCCCTTTTAAAACATTCCAAACTCATCCATAACCTTTGCAATTTTTTTTTTTGAAACTCCCCTAGACAGTTTTTCAGCAAAAAGTAACTGTGCAATTCCCCTTTTGAATTTGTTTTTCCCTAAATTTTAAACCCCCCTTCCCAAACACCCCGTTTACTTCCTTTACAACCCCATCTAAAAATATATTAAAAAAAACCATGGTGACATTTCACATCCCTGTCTAAGACCTACTTTTACCCCGGGGGTAGTCTCCCTTTTTCTACACACCCTAACCTGGCCTCACTTCCCCATAAAAACTCTTTACAGCATTTAATAACTTACCACCTTTCCCTATCTTGCAACATCTGCCACATTGCTCCCCTTCCCTCTATCATTGCCTTTCTAAATCCCAAAAAAGCAATAAAAACTTCCCCTTTTTTATCTAAATATGTTAAAAATATGCTTCAATGTAAACCTGATCACCATCCCCTACCCCCTCGAAACCTCCCGGTCATCCCCAATCCCAATTCTGTCTTAACTCCAATTGGTTTTGAGGATGTTGGAACTGGGTTTTTTACTTGTATATAATAATAATAGTAAAAAATAATAATAACAACTATTCCTAAAATTTACATCATACTGTTCATAATTTTTAACCCTTTCGGGGTCGAGACCCCGATCCTTAACTCACTCTCAGGGTCAAAAAATTTAAAAAAAAAATTCTTATGAAATGATAGAAAATCTTTTTCTGATCATAATGACCCCTAAAAGTATGAAATTTGATGGAAACTTACGGAATTATGCTCTCGTGAAGTTAGTGGTCTTGACGATATTTCGCATCAGCGATTTCGCCCACTTTGAGCCCTATTTTTCAGCCAATTCCAGTGTTTCAGTCTACTAAAATCATAGCTATTTCACTAGAATTCCTTTTGTTTTATCAATTGAGTCCAAGAAACTGCCCATGTACCGATTTCAACTATTCAGTTAAGTGGTCAGAAATTGGCAATTTGGCCAATTTCACACAAATTTCAAAATTGGGTCAAGAATAAACAAGACAGATAGACATTCCTGGCACTAAAATAACATTTTATCTGTTCGTTAGTCACATCTCCAGGTCCCTCTTAAATTACTTTTGCTTTCCATTTTGAATTTTTATTCTCACAAAAGAAAATTTACTGTTATGTGTACTACTGCATCATTGTAAAAATGGTATATATAATATCAGCACACTCGTGCAAGAATATTAGACTCACTAGTTGACATGTATTGGACACGTGATGTGATTTGTTTACTCTTGAACATCAGCAAGAATCAAACATTTTTGCTACTTTGTGCTCAATTTCAAGGTATTTGTCGTCATGAAACCAAGCAAAATTATCTTTGTTTCTGTAATGTATCTTCCATTCTGTCAAAAGATACCAAGAAAACGAGAATACACTCATAAATACCATACAAAAATAGACTGCAAAATAGCTGTTTTAAACCAAAATCATGGTCAGTTTTTTTCCCTCATTATGCACTGTGTGCTGCAGGATTTTCTTTTATACTGCGCACACTGAACCCGCAGACCCATTCTTTCACATATAGCCTACCAGCCTTTTCCTGCTTGATTTGACGGCGCTAGATATTTACGCGTACTATTACGTCACCAACACTGGTGCATAAGACGTACTAGTACATCAAAAACCCTGAAAAGGTTAAAAATCTCATACATACAAAGCATTTCCAGTTAATTTAAGAAGAAAAAATAATTGGAGTACATTACAGTGAAGCCTTTTTAATGAATTTTGGCAATTTGGACAAAAAAATTCCTGAACAAACATTGGAAGTATCAAATGAAATAGACAAAAGTCCATTGATTCCAAGTTTTATCCATAGCATTAGTGTCTGGCTGTCTTCAGAAGTGTTGGACCAAGCCAAAGACTCTGAAGTTTGTCCATTATGGGCCAGAACAGGCACACCCAGGACCTCTCTCTTTTCATTGATCTCTGGAGATGTAGGCCACCCACACCAGTTTATTGTTTGTGCTCACTCACATAGCCTCTCGTCATTCTGTCTAATTTTCCCTGGATTTTGAGCATTTTCTGAGACTTATTAGCATAGTAAGTAAAGTGCAATTAACAATGGCTTCTAAAGCAAGTGGCAGTGCCAAAAGGAAATATGTGGTTCTGTGTTAAACAGAAACTTTAATAAAAAACATTGAGTGTGGCATCTCAGTGGTATGGCTCTGTGAGGAATATAGTGTTAAGAAACAATGTCTGATATTCACTGAAGCAAGGACATACATACTCTTAGTTTAGTGTAGATGCTAATGGAGCTTTACAGCTCCTGTGACTCAAATGAAAGTTATTCTGCATCACCACTGTCGATAATGGCAGTTTACACTTTATTTCTCCACAATGAAAAGATGAGTAAAATTACTGTAAATTACATACAGTACTATAAAATTACTAAACACTTAAGTACTGTACCATAGTACTACAGGTTACAATACCCATACTCTGAGTACCCGAATATTTTCTGTATTAGTGGATCAAATCCAGTAGTTCAGAAGACAAACGGGTGATCATGAGATATTGATTTCACAATTCAGAAGTTTTGAACTCTTGGGAGTATCTTACACCCACTTTTATTATTCTGTTAATGTGAGAGGGTTCACTGCATTTAAATTTATATAAGTTCTGTACATAGTACAGTATGAAAGAGAAACAGTTGTGTTCAGAGATGTATACATTTAAAGCCATATTTACTTGTACTCACCTAATTGTGGTTGCAGGGGCCAAGACTCAGCTCCTGGCCCTGCCTCTTCATTGATCACTACTAGGTCCTCTCTCTCCCTGCTCCATGAGCTTTATCATACCACGTCTTAAAGCTCTGTATGGTTCTTGCCTCCACTGCATCACTTGCTAGACTATTCCACTTCCTGACAACTCTGTGACTGATGAAATACTTCCTAACATCCCTTTGACTCATCTGAGTCTTCAACTTCCAATTGTAAACCCCTTGTTTCTGTGTCCCCTCTCTGGAACATCCTGTCTCTGTCCACCTATCAATTCCACACAGTATTTTGTATGTCGTTATCATGTCTCCCCGAACCCTCCTGTCCTCCAGTGTCATCAGGCCAATTTCACTTAACCTTTCTTCGTAGGACATATCCCTTAGCTCTGGAACTAACCTTGTTGCAAACCTTTGCACTTTCTCTAATTTCTTGACGTGCTTGACGAGGTTGGTTTTTCCAAACTGGTGATGCATACTCCAGTATGGGCCTGACGTACAGGGTGTACATGTCTTGAACGAATCCTTACTAAGGTATCAGAATGCCTTCTCAGGTTTGCAGGCGCCCATATGCTGGAGGAGTTATCTGGTTGATGTGTGCTTCTGGAGATGTGCTTGGTGTTATACTCACCCCAAGATCTTTCTCCTTAGGAGTGGGTTTGCAGTCTTTGGCCACTTAGCCTATACTCTGTCTGCAGTCTTCTTTGCCCTTCCCCAATCTTCATGACTTTGTATTTTGGAGGGGTTAATTCAAGAAGCAAGTTGCTGGACCACGTGTCCAGCCTGTCCGGGTCTCTTTGTAGTCCTGCCTGATCCTCATTGATTTAATTCTCCTTATTAACTTCACATCATCTGCATACAGGGACACTTCTGAGTCTATTTCCCCTTTCCCTCATGTCATTCACATATACCAAAAATAGCACTGGTCCTAGGACTGACCCTTGGGGGACCCCCCTTGTCACAGGCACCCACGTGATACCTCATCACATATCATGACTCACTGTTGCCTCTCTGTCAGGTATTCTATGATCCATTGCATTCCCTTCCTGTTATATGCACCCGATCCTCTAGCTTCTGCACTAATCTCCCTTTTGAGAAACTGTGTCACAGGCCTTCTTGCAGTCCAAGAAAATGCAATCAAACCCACCCCTCTCTCTTGTGTCTTATTTCTGTTACTTTGTCATAAAACTCCAAAAAGTTTGTGACACAGGGTTTGCCTTCCATGATCCCATGTTGGTTCCATTTATAATCTTGTTTCATGTTAGGTGCCCCACCACTCTCCCCTGATAATCTTCTCCATGACTTCGCATAAATATAAAACATCAGTGACACTGTGCTTTGTTTCTGTCTCCTTTCTTAAAAACTGGGACTACATTTTCCATTTTCCATACTTCAGGTAGTTGCCCAGTTTTAAGGGGGTTTTTGATGTATTTCATCCAACACTTGTTATATAACCTTTGTTGGTGCTCCTCTCTGTTCTGTCTTCCCAGAGCGCCTTCCTGTCTCTACTATAAATACTTCCTTAAATCTCATGTTGAGCTCCTCACATACCTCTTGATTGTTTCTTGTGAGCTCCCCACCTTCTTTCCTCAGCCTGATTACCTGGTCTTTGACTTTTGTCTTCCTCCTAGTGTGGCTATACAGCAGTTTTGGGTCAGACTTGACTTTCGATGCTATGCTGTTTTCATACTGTCGCTGGGCCTCCCTCCTTATCTGTGTATATTTGTTTCTGACTCTTTGGCTAATCACTCTATTTTCCTGGGTCCTTTGCCTTCTGTACTTTTTCCATTCTCTAGTGCACTTAGTTTTTTGCCTCCCTACACCTATGAGTAAACCAAGGGCTCGTTCTGGTCTTCCCATTATTTCTGTTGCCCTTGGGAACAAGTGAAGCCCACACTGTGCATAGTGTTTTTGGGCAAAGGTGAAGTTAATAAATATCAAATGAAGCTAATGCAGTTCAGTATCATTAGAACTTGAGTAATGGGGTCTAAGCATCAGTGTTTTTTTTTTTTTTTTTTTTTTTTGAGAAAGAGAGACTGAAAAAGAGAGAGAAACCTTGAGAGAGGGAGACACTATTTGTAATTACAGTTCTTGATATCTATCCCATTTGTTAATATGCAAATTATGAATATTATCTTTTAGAACATTGCCAAAGTTTACTTCTTGTATCAAAGTTTGAAAGCATCCAAGAAAAAAATTGTGTGGCTAGTATACACTGTACACAATATGTTGTCTTGCTTTTTTAAATACTGTAATTGAACAGAGGTAATCTAAATTAATTTTCTTTTTCAGTCTTTTGTTGATGCCTGTTTGAAAAAATGGAAACAAAACTGAGGCCCATAAATATGCCCTGAAGGTCAAAGATGAAAACAAAGTCACATATCTTACTAAGTGTGGGTAAGTATTAAAAGGCTTAGAATTTTCTTTGTTATTTCTGGATTAAAATATGGCAGAATAGCTTAGTTATAACTATACGTACTTGTTAACTTTTCCACTCAAGTTATGTGGCAAGGGTAAGAATAGTGGGTTAATATTCTAATATTTACATGCAAAAAATATTGAAATGGTTATTCAAGGTCTAATGTTTTATATATAAACAAGTCTTTCAATGGACAATACCTCCACTATGATATCACCACAACACAAATGCAGGCAGTTTTATATTACTAGAAACCAAAAGTGACCAGTAATGTATATATGGGGCATCTGAAAAAAAAAAATATAGTATTGCCAATGACAAAATCCAAGTGGAGAGACTGTGAGCACAGCCAAGTAACATGTCTCTTATAACTAGGAGGATCAGGCCTTCACTACTTCTTTCTGTGAGCTCGCCTCCTCCCTTCCTTCAGTTGAATTACAGTATTTTCCCTGTATCCACAGGTGATACATTCCAAGGCCTACCCCGGATTCCAAAACCGTGGATATGCAAACCCTATATATACAGTGGACCCCTGGTTAACAATATTTTTTCACTCCAGAAGTATGTTCAGGTGCCAGTACTGACCGAATTTGTTCCCATAAGGAATATTGTGAAGTAGATTAGTCCATTTCAGACCCCCAAACATACACGTACAAACGTACTTACATAAATACACTTACATAATTGGTCGCATTCGGAGGTGATCGTTATGCGGGGGTCCACTGTATATGTCATTTTTTGTTTACAAACATACCTATGATACAGTTTAATTAATAAATTGCACACAGTAAGACATTACCAACATTAAATAATAATAAAATACATAGTACATTATTATACTTCACGAATTTAAGATTCATTCTTAGTAACCTCAGCATACAATTTTTTTTTCTTGTTGTCTTAAGTCGAGAATTATCGTTTTTTAACTGATGGGAAGCACTTCTTGGCTTCTCTTAGGCTTTGAAGAACTGCCACCATAATTACTTTTGTGCTTTGGTGTCATTATTAAGCAAAAGGGTTATTTTTGGGTCACGGTAAAACTTGGATAGCAGATACGGGGTTCTGCTATACTTGGTCTTTTGCAGTTTTTTCTTTCTGATGTGACTTTGAAGTAGTTTGGGTTCAGACAGTCATTATCAAATTGCCTCTCAGACTTTCTCCTCACATTTGCTTATTTGTTTGGTTAATCTGCTCACTTCTCTGTTCTTATCTGTTCTTTGCTTCTTATAATTTTACCATGCTTTCATGTTATTTTTTTGCCTCTCTGAATCTTTGGTTGAACCTAGGGCTCTCTCTGTCTTTTCTTTTTCCCCATTTTTTGACTAGGTATGAAGTTTTCCTTTGCCTCCTGTCACTTTTGAACTATGTGCCCCATCATCTCATTCACTGACTTTTCTCTCCAGTTCCTTTTTCCACTGCACTACATTCAAGAATTTCCTCATTCTACAGTTTGGCTTCTTGCACCCTCTACCTGCTAATCTTAGATTCCCTCTACATTTAGTTCCAAAAGGTACTCAAAGTTCAGTACTGCATGGTCGCTGGTGCCCAGGCACTGTAGTACTCAATTTCTTCTGTGTCAGACATACTTGTGGTAAACACTAGGTCCAGCCTTGCTGATACAGTTTTACCCTGACCTCTTCCATCACCTTAGCTCTTTTTGTTTCCAGTCCCCTATATGGGTCCCAGTTCTCCCAATCAATTTCTTTGTGGTTGAATTATTATAATCGTGGGGGAGCGCTAAACCCATAGGATTATCAGCGCCTGTGGGAAGGGGTATGGAAGGTATTCAGGATTAATTCAGGGAACTAGAGCACAGATCCAGTTTCCTAGATCAAGAGCTCCTCACCAGCATCAAGGAACCTCCCTTGAGGAGTTTGTGGTTGAAATCACTCATAAGTAACTTTGTCTTGGTCCTGTGTGCACTCCTAGCTACTTCAGCTCTATCAACTGTCACTGTTTTTGTCCTTATATTCCTGCCACAGTTTCCTTTTGTTAGATAGCAGGTTGTATATTACTGCAATTACTACTTTGGGTTCCCCAGTATTAACTGTTTATCTTTCTCACCTCTTCAAAACTCCATGGATTTCTTATTAGGAGCACCACTGCTCTGTGTGTCTTTCATCGTCACTTGATGTCCAGCTGGAAAAATGGCAACTGATATATGTCAGTTGGTTTAATATCTGATGGCTACAGTGTCCAGTTACCTCACCTGTTTGTTTTGTCACTCTTGTTAGATAACCCATCTGTACTGTATCAAGAGTAAAAATCCCAATTTTTTACTTGCCAGACTCCTGGAAGAAGCAGTAAAAGTGGCTCAGGAACAGCGTAGCTCGACGGGTCTAACAGAAGTGTTAGCAGCCTGTGGACCCCAACACCAAGCTCTGCAGTCTCGTATTCAGGCGCTGCTTAGTGATGCATCCCTAAGAAACTAAATTATAACCACAGTATTTATGGACCCAAGTTATACCAAAGGACAACCCCTACTGTTATCTTTGATGTTTTGTTGCTTCTTGAGAATATCTTTTGTTTTGGGTATATTATAATCATAATAGAACTCTTGAGTGGCAGACTTCATCCTCTCAAAAAAACAAAAAAAAACATGCTATTTGCAAAAGAATTTTACATATAGATTTTGCTGTTATTTGCCAGTTGCATTCACTTCAGAAAATTTTATTGCTTCCTATAGGCAACAAAGCATTAAAACTTGAGTTAAAAATTAAGGAGCATATAATACCCATAAACTAAATGTTTTAATGCTCTTATTTATTTCACATTGAGTGGGAGTCAGTTTAAAATCAGTTCGTACACAGTATACTAGGCATTGCACAGTGGAAAACAGCAAGTGCCAAATTCAGAGAAAAATGCAAGTGTGGGGGATTATTATTTTTATAATCATAACTAAGCACTAAACCCACAAGGGTCATATAGCTCTGGGGTGTGGGAAGATCTGAGCTAAGTTACCAGGCATTGTTATGGGGCTCTGAACTTAATTTACAGACACAGAAGACAATACAGTATCTCTACATTCTCAGACAGTACATATAGGAATTGGTTCTTTCACTAACCCAATTGTATGACCCTAATGGGTTTACTGCATCTTTTTGTATTATAATAATAATTATTTCACTAACCCAGATTTTGGCTGTGGTGGCACTTGATCTATGCTGCTGCACAATGTACTTTATGTACTGTGAAAACTAAGATAATTTGTAAAGAATATCCATTTAGTTGTCATTATCAGTATGTTATGCATTATAAATACATTGTACTGCATTTAAATCTTAATTTAAGGTATAATAGTAATTTTCTTGCATAATTTATATTACTGGGAAAGTAATGAACCCATAGGGTGTTGTACAGCACCTGAGTGATGAGATTATTATACAGTGGTGCCCCGAGTTTCGGCCATAATTCGTTCCAGAAGGCTGTTCGAGTGCCGTTACCAAACAAATTTGTTCCCATGAGGATTAATGTAAATTAGATTAGTCCGTTTCAGACCCCCAAATATACACTTACAATAATACACTTACATAATTGTTCGAGTTAGGAGCTGTATGAAACTCAGGGTACCACTGTATTCCTGAGGGAATGCAATAAATCCATGGCAGTCATATGGGAAATGGGAGGGCAAGACCAATTCCTTAGATTGAGAGCCCCTCATCAGCACCAGTGAACCTCCCTTGGGGGGTAACAGGTTAGTAGTGAAGCCAGTTCTGTGGTCATGGTAAATGTGAACCAAGAGTCTGGGCAGTGAATAAGACATGGAGTAGCACATAACCCACCACTACACTGTGAAGCAGTGATGCATCACCAGCAGACTTGTTTAACCCCTTTACTGTGCTCATATGCAGAAAACAAAATTCCTGTGGCAAGATTTTAAAAAAAAAAATTAAAAAATTAAAGGTTTATTTGATTCTTTAAAAATACAGACTACAATGAGTGGAATCTGATCAACACACCATAAAATCTTAAGTTGGCAAAAAACAATCACTCGATGCTGAATTATAATTGTTTTTCAGTTTAAAAATGTTTAGCAGTACATTAGGGCCCTACTTATACAGCAGGTTGGGTTCCAGGCTATTGCCGGAAAGCAGAACGACATTTTTTCCACTTATAAATGCATATAAATGCCAGGTAACAAGTTTACACTAACATATATTATGTTAGCAATAAAACTAAGCATTGTGCAAGATAGGTATACAGTACCAACAAGATGAGAGTTAAGACACTTGTGCAACATCTGGTTATCTTTATTGTAGACGTTTTGCCATCCAGTGGCTTTATCAATACAGATTCTTGGACATAATTAGAAAAACAGAAGAACTATATACAAAAGATGAGGTAATCAGTCCCTCAGCCTTGGAGGTGGTGTTTACAGCACCGTGGTTGTAGAGATTCTGAAGCACAGGTGAGGAGACTGGCGCTTATATAGGCATCAGTGAATAAGGACGTGTAGCAGACGAAGGCATAGTCGCTGGTAGGCGGGATTCCCCAGTTGGAAGTAGTATTGATAAAGCCACTGGATGGTGAAACGTCTACAATAAAGATAACCAGATGTTGCACAAGTGTCTTAACTCTCATCTTGTCGGTATTGTATACTTGTCTTGCACAACTTGTCAGGCACTGCAACATCATGGAATCTTGGTTCAGAGGACATCTACATAACCTTCTTCACGGCTTCTAACACTAACCCATCAATTTGGGTAGGACCTGCTTCCACTGGGGAATCCCGCCTACCAGTGACTATGCCTTCGTCTGCTACACGTCCTTTTTCACTGACGCCTATATAAGTGCCAGTCTCCTTACTTGTGCTTCAGAATCTCTACAACCACTGTGCTGTAAACACCACCTCCAAGGCTGAGGGACTGATTACCTCATCTTTTGTATATAGTTCTTCTGTTTTTCTAATTATGTCCAAGAATCTGTATTGATAAAGCCACTGAATGGCAAAACGTCTACAATAAAGATAACCAGATGTTGCACAAGTGTCTTAACTCTCAAAACTAAGCATTAAAAACAATAAAAAGTAAAATACACACACAGTACACCCATTACTTACCTTAAAATTTTATAGTCTTAATGTAGGGTGAGAGGTGAGTTTAATTTGTAGGAAGTCAGGTTTGGGAGGTATGGTAGCCAGTCAGGTCAGCCCACCCTTCCCACATGTAACATACTACATTTAATTAAAGCTCCCCAGAGTGATAAAATACATGTACAGTACATTCATTAATTACCTTAAAATATTTGTAGTCTTAATGTAGGGTGAGAGGTGAGTTATTTGTAGGAAGTCAGGTTTGGGAAGTATGGTAGCCAGCCAGGGAAGCCCTCCCCACCCCACCACACGTAATGCAAACAAACCAGGCGAACGCGTCTGGTTTTTGTCACTTTACATTGTCTACAAGTTGTCTCCACATTGGTACAGTAGAATAAATAAAGAGAAACACTCCCATTCTCATGTAACACCATTTTTAGAAGAAGTGATGCCCTGAGTGAGGGCATACGAAAGGAATAATTTTCTAGTTACCCCCAGTAAGAATATAGTGTACGAATTGTCTCTGATGTTGGACTACAAGTCGCCTGTTTACCACATCTCATATTTATGTTATTCTATTCTGCTGTGGGGTGTATTTAGATGGATTAAGCAAAATGCCTATATTTACGTTTTATACGATATTTAATGCTCCTCAGAGTGATTATTATTGTGTTATTATTATTATCATTATTAATATGGCAATTTCAAGACTAATAAGATACTCTTAGAGATTTTAATGTGTACCTGCATGCCAGCACAGTGTGTAAGTTTATATAGGTACACATACACATAAGTATAATTATCAGTTATAATAATAATGGGAAGTACAATGCCTGCACTCTAAAGGAGGGGTTCGGGATATTGGCAGTTTGGAGGGATATGTTGCATCTTTATACGTATATGGTTCTAAACTGTTGTGTTCTGAGCACCTCTGCAAAAACAGCGATTGTGTGAGTGAGGTGAAAGTGTTGAATGATGATGAAAGTATTTTCTTTATAGGGATTTTCTTTCTTTTTGGGTCACCCTGCCTCGGTGGGAGACAGCCGACTTCTTAAAAAAAAAAAAAATAATGTAGGTATGTAGTCCACCTGGGCTACATACCTACACCTACCTACATAGCTACACATTATTTAATGTGGCCCAGAGCCATATTATTACCATCGACATACCATGTTCACTGAGTTTAATCATTTCTAACAACTATCTTTAGATGCCATCATAAACAAAGGGAGAAGTAATGAATAATTCATGCCGAGAATTGTAAACAAAAGCGTTACATATTAAGGGGTAACGTAATGTTTTCCCTCCTCCTGGCTACCGCACTTCAATAGTATATAAACATAAAATGTTTATATGCTATGTAACGTGTTTCTTATATAATTTGGAAAAAAATTTCATAGATGGATTAATGAAATGTCTATGTTAACATAAAATAAGACATTTAACCCTTTCAGGGTCCAGAGGCCAAATTTCAAAGTGCGCACCAGGGTCCAAGAATTTAAAAAAAAAAAAAATTATTTTTTCTTATGAAATGGTAGAGAATCTTTTTCTGAAGGTAATAAAACAAAAAGTATGAAATTTGATGGAAAATTCACTAAATTATGCTCTCGCGAATTTTGATGTGTCAGCGATATTTACAAATCGGCGATTTTGCCGACTTTGACTCCCAGTTTAGGCCAATTACATTATTCCAGACGACCAAATTCTTAGCTGTTTCACTAGTATTACTTCTATTCTATCGATTGAGCACAAGAAATCGCCAAGTCAATTGTTTCAACTACAAAATTAAGTGATCGGAAATTGGTAAATTGGCCAATTTAACACAAAGTTCAAAATATTCCAATTTCAAAATAGGGTCCAGAATAAACAATGTAGGGATTCTGGCACTAAACTACATTTCCTCTGTTCATAGTTACTTTTGAGGCTTTACAAATGGAATTCCATTTTGATTTTTTATTAACATAATGAATTTTTATTCAAACCAAAAAATAGAAGATTTACTGTTATGCAATATTATAATAATTGTTTTAAATATCCCTCCCCCACATTTGTGAATGTATATTAGACCCACCTGCTGACGTGTTCTAGATGTGTGAGGTCGTTTGTTTACTCTTGAACATCAGCAAAAATTTAACATTTCCGCTACTTTGAGCTCAGTTTCAAGCCTTTTCCAAATGCTAAAACCAATCAAATTCATCTCTATTTCTGTAATATATCTTCCATTCCATCAAATGAGACCAAGAAATCGCAAATACAACTATAAAAAACATACGAAAAACACTGCAAAGTCGCTGTTTTAATCGAAAATCACGGTCTCAGTTTTTTTCTCTCATTATACACTGTGTGCTGCAGGATTTGTTTTATGTGGTGCACCCATACCACATAGATGTATTCTCTCATATCTAGGCCCAAATTTACCACTCACAGCTTATCAGAGTGAGCTGAGCTCATGGCATAGATCTACGGTTTGGACCCTGAACGTAAAGCCATAGATCTACGGCACAGACCCTGAAAGGGTTAATGTGTACAAGAGTGATTATTATCAGTATTACATAATGTTTTCCCTCTTCCCGGCAACCACACCTCCGTAGCATATAAACAGCATGTTTATATGCTATGTAACGTGTTTCTTATATAATTTTGAAGAAAATACCATAAATGGCTTAATGAAAATGTCTTTACTGACATAAAATTAGACATTTAATATGCCCAAGAGTGATTATTATTACATAATAGAGAGATGTGCTCATGGAGAATGTAAACAAACCGAGTGGCACGTGCCATATTTGAAAGACCTCTTGCCATATAGAAAGTTTTGGTCATAATTTGAGATCGCCGTATTAGCGGACCACCGTAAGGTGAAACGCCAAAAAGCGGGGCCCCCTGCTATTTAAATTTTTTAAATTTTAGGATTTTGGGGGGTTCATAATATTTAAAATTGCCAATTAAAAACAAATAAACCCAAAAAAAACCCGGTTTGAGGAATTTTTAAAAAAAGTAAGTTGTCTGGGGTTTTATAGGTTTAAAAAAAGCCCCCCCCCGTTACCGGGTTTAAAAAAGTTTGTCGGTGGAAAGGGTTTGGCCCAGCACGGGGGAGTCTTGTGTCTTGGGGAAAGGGCCCTTTACTTTAATGGGCTGAATAAATGGTAAGACCAACCTTAAGTGTTTAAATCAGGTTTTAAAAACAGGGTAAATTTTTATCAATGTTTGCTTAAATGATTTTATTTAAAATTTTTTTTTTTTTAATTCCTTACTTTAAGTTTTTTTACCTGGTTTTTAAATTTTTAAAGGGTTTTAAATTTTTAAAAAAGGAAAAAAT
This sequence comes from Cherax quadricarinatus, assembly GCF_026875155.1. NCBI lineage: Eukaryota > Metazoa > Arthropoda > Malacostraca > Decapoda > Parastacidae > Cherax > Cherax quadricarinatus. The sequence continues at coordinate 14,869,512 of NC_069422.1, forward strand.
CAAAACGTTTGTATTTTTTAAGGTTTATTTCCTAGGCCCCCCCCCCCGCCCCTTCCCTCAATATCACTTTGAATCATTTGTTTTTCGCCCCCATTCTCTCTTACTTTTCCGAACCGCCTCAAAAACCCCTTTCCCTCAAGCCCTCGGACAACGTTTGGTAATCCCCACCCCTCCTAACTTCCAAACACAATTTCATTATATTCAACCACACATTGGCTCAACATGAATCCCATGCCTCCACCTTCTCCTCGTACAACATTCCCCCCCTGTTCCCCCCCAAAAAACCCCCCCCCCCCCCCCCCCCCCCCCCCCCAAAGGAAAAATTTTTTGTTACAACCCCCTAATCCCCATACCCTTTTCCCCCAAGTTCTTAAAAAATAGGGGGCACTTTTTCTGTAAAAGAACTTTTTTTGGGGCCCGGGGGGGGGGAAAGAAAAGATTTTTTTTTACCAAGATTAAATTTTTTTTGGGTTGGAGGGTATAAATGTTGCAGTGAGGAAAGGGGGGGGGGGCAGTGGGGGTGTCTGTCTGAGGGCAATGGTGGTGTAAATATAATGCGGGAAAATTCAAAAGTTTATAAAAACAATATAATTATATTTTTTTTTTTTTTTTTAAAAAAGCGGGCCCTCTCCCTCCAAGGCAGGGGGACCCAAAAAAAAGAAAGAAAATCCCAAAAAAAAAATACTTTTTCATCATTCAAAACTTTCCCACACCCCCACTTATCACTGTTTTTGCAAGGGGCCAGAATACAACATTTTGAAGCATACACATATAAAGATACACAACATATCCCCCCCAAAAGCCAAAATCCCCCAAAATATATATATATATAATAATATATATATATAATATATTATATATATTATATATATATATATATATAATATATATATATATATAACAACATACAACATACATACATACATACATAATACAACTCATACTTTTTGATGTATGATGTCGTGCCGAAATTTAAAAAAGGTCAAAGGGAAAACTCATTTAAAATTTTAAAATTTATTTTAAAATTTTTTTCTTTACTTGAAGATATATTTTTTTTTTAAATTTAATGTAAAAATTTTTTTAAATTTTTCTCCAAAAAAATCTTAGAAAAAATTACCTAACCCCTTTTTTAACAAGAACAATTTATTTTACCCTAACCCAAAAAAATATATTTTTAAATTTGGGGACTAAAATTTAAAACAAAAAAACACGTGAAATATATTTTTTTCGTTAGGTTCAGAAAGATTTTGGCGAAAAATTTTTGCATACACAAATTTTCGCTTGTCCCATAGCAAGATGAAGTTGCTATTTAAGCGAAGATCGCAAGTTTTGCCTATTCGGCACGACAAATAATATATATTTTTTATTATAATATATATATATAAATAATTATAATATATTTATAATTATAAAAATATATATATAATTAAAAAATATATATATATGCTATGTGTAGAAAGAATTTGGGAAAATTTAATACAATTTTATAAAAAAGAGGAAAATAAATAACAATATGAGCAGCATGTAAAGAAAAGTTTGTTAGATTATTATTGGTGGATAAAAGGTTATGGGAGGGTCCAGGATGACATGTTTAAGAGGGGCAACAATACGGATTTTATTATTTAGTTGTTCTACAGTTAGATAAAGAGTAGATGGGGAAAAAAGAAGTGGCAACAACAAGTAAGAGGGAGGTGAAAAAGGGAAAAAATAAGGGAGGAGGAAGTTGGGCGAATAAACGACTATGGGAGAAAGGTGGGCTAGTCAAAAATGAGTAGGGGGGTTTTTGGGGTTTGGGGAAAATTTTTAAAAAAGCAGTATTGAAGTGGGGGGAGAAATTTGTGGTTATAGGAGGGTGGGGGCAGGGAAAAGGGAAAAAGGATGATTGGTGGAATGATAAAAATAAAGGTGGAAAAAAAGAAAAAGGTAGTTACAAAAGGTTTTACAAAGCAAAGTGTTATAAAAAGAGCAAGTAATGGAGAAAAAGAAAGGTGAAGAGAGTGGGGAGAGAGTCAAAGGGAGAGCAGAGAAAGAGTGGGGGGGCACTGTCAAGAAATTTTAATGAAAATAAGAAAAAATTTTGGAGTGAGTTAAACAAGTTAAGAAAGCCTAGGGAAAGTATGGATTTGTCAGTTAAAAACAGAGTAGGGGAGTTAGTAGATGGGGAGAGGGAGGTATTAGGTAGATGGCTAGAATATTTTGAGGAACTTTTAAATGTTGAGGAAGAAAGGGAGGCAGTAATTTCATGCACTGGCCAGGGAGGTATACCATCTTTTAGGAGTGAAGAAGAGCAGAATGTAAGTGTGGTGGAGGTACGTGAGGCATTACGTAGAATGAAAGGAGGTAAAGCAGCTGGAACTGATGGGATCATGACAGAAATGTTAAAAGCAGGGGGGGATATAGTGTTGGAGTTTACCTGGAGAGAGTTCCGGGGGTCAACGCCCCCGCGGCCCGGTCTGTGACCAGGTGGTTGGTACTTGTGTTTAATAAATGTATGAAAGAGGGGAAGGTACCTAGGGATTGGCGGAGAGCATGTATAGTCCTTTTATATAAAGGGAAAGGGGACAAAAGAGATTGTAAAAATTATAGAGGAATAAGTTTACTGAGTATACCAGGAAAAGTATACGGTAGAGTTATAATTGAAAGAATTAGAGGTAAGACAGAATGTAGAATTGCGGATGAGCAAGGAGGCTTCAGAGTGGGTAGGGGATGTGTAGATCAAGTGTTTACATTGAAGCATATATGTGAACAGTATTTAGATAAAGGTAGGGAAGTTTTTATTGCATTTATGGATTTAAAAAAGGCATATGATAGAGTGGATAGAGGAGCAATGTGGCAGATGTTGCAAGTATATGGAATAGGTGGTAAGTTACTAATGCTGTAAAGAGCTTTTATGAGGATAGTGAGGCTCAGGTTAGGGTGTGTAGAAGAGAGGGAGAATACTTCCCGGTAAAAGTAGGTCTTAGCCCAGGGATGTGTAATGTCACCATGGTTGTTTAATATATTTATAGATGGGGTTGTAAAAGAAGTAAATGCTAGGGTGTTCGGGAGAGGGGTGGGATTAAATTATGGGGAATCAAATTCAAAATGGGAATTGACACAGTTACTTTTTGCTGATGATACTGTGCTTATGGGAGATTCTAAAGAAAAATTGCAAAGGTTAGTGGATGAGTTTGAGAATGTGTGTAAAGGTAGAAAGTTGAAAGTGAACATAGAAAGAGTAAGGTGATGAGGGTATCAAATGATTTAATAAAGAAAAATTGGATATCAAATTGGGGAGGAGGAGTATGGAAGAAGTGAATGTTTTCAGATACTTGGGAGTTGACGTGTCGGTGGATGGATTTATGAAGGATGAGGTTAATCATAGAATTGATGAGGGAAAAAAGGTGAGTGGTGCGTTGAGGTATATGTGGAGTCAAAAAACGTTATCTATGGAGGCAAAGAAGGGAATGTATGAAAGTATAGTAGTACCAACACTCTTATATGGATGTGAAGCTTGGGTGGTAATGCAGCAGCGAGGAGACGGTTGGAGGCAGTGGAGATGTCCTGTCTAAGGGCATTGTGTGGTGTAAATATTATGCAGAAAATTCGGAGTGTGGAAATTAGGAGAAGGTGTGGAGTTAATAAAAGCATTAGTGAGATTGCAGAGAGGGGTTGTTGAGGTGGTTTGGTCATTTAGAGAGAATGGATCAAAGTAGAATGACAGGAAAGCATATAAATCTATAGGGGAAGGAAAGAGGGGTAGGGGTCATCCTCGAAAGGGTTGGAAAGAGGGGTAAAGGAGGTTTTGTGGGCGAGGGACTTGGACTTCCAGCAAGCGTGCATGAGCGTGTTAGATAGGAGTGAATGGAGACGAATGATACTTGGGACCTGACGATCTGTTGGAGTGTGAGCAGGGTAATATTTAGTGAAGGGATTCAGGGAAACCGGTCATTTTCATATAGTCCGACTTGAGTCCTGGAAATGGGAAGTACAATGCCTGCACTTTAAAGGAGGGGTTTGGGATATTGGCAGTTTGGAGGGATATGTTGTGTATCTTTATACGTATATGCTTCTAAACTGTTGTATTCTGAGCACCTCTGCAAAAGCAGTGATAATGTGAGTGTGGTGAAAGTGTTGAATGATGATGAAAGTATTTTCTTTTTGGGGATTTTCTTTCTTTTTTTGGGTCACCCTGCCTCGGTGGGAGACACCGACTTGTTGAAAAAAAAACAAAAAAAAACAAAAAATATATATATATATATATATATATATATATTATTTATGAAGGGATTCAGGGAAACCGGCAGGCCGGACTTGAGTCCTGGAGATGGGAAGTACAGTGCCTGCACTCTGAGTAGGGGTGTTAATGTTGCAGTTTAAAAACTGTAGTGTAAAGCACCTTCTGGAAAGACAGTGATGGAGTGAATGATGGTGAAAATTTTTTTTTTTCGGGGCCACCCTGCCGGGTGGGAATCGGCCGGTGTGATAATAAAAATAAATTATTATATATATAATATATATAATAATAAAATATGCAAAACAACCATTTTGAAAGAATAAAAAATTTCCCAAGCCTTTTCGTGATACTCATATTTCCTTGATAATGTGATTTAGTCAGAAAGCGCTTGGAATTTCCTATTCTTTCAAAGTGGTTTTTTTGCAATTTTAAAATCACCTTTTCTGTGATCTTATTGCATATTATAATATTATAAATAATATATATATATAATATATATATATATATATATATATATATATATATAAAAATATATATAATATATATATAAATATATATTTTATATATATATATATAATATATATTTATTATATTATATTAATATACTATAATAAAAATATATATATTTTCCTGGTGGATATGGCCGTGTGTTGAAAGAAAGTATATATATAACAGTAATCAGGGTCCCCCGCTTTTTTTGTATTTCCCCCGGCAATCGAAAATTCGCCAACAAGGGGTATTTTCGTATAAACATGGACTCGTTTTCCCATGGGTTTGACTGGGAGTCGTATTTCCCCGGGACACGTACGCACAACGTGACCAGGGCAGCACCTCGGTTTGTTTACCAGTGAGCGAAGGCCCCTACTGCTCCAGTAAAATATTTCATAATATTCCCTTTTTTTATCTTGCAAGTACAAAATAAGCTACCATGGCCCCAAAGAAAGCTCCTATGCCAAGCCTGTGGTAAAGAAGGGTGAGAAAACGATTAATTTAAAAAAACCACTTTGAACAATATAAATGGAAAATTGGCCGATCTTCCAGGATGTATAAGAAACCCTACAAAAACCTTATTTCCATAGGGGCCCAAAGAAAAATGAAAAAAAGGATGCGTTGTTGCAAAGGATAACGCTGACAAAAATAGATCCCCAGTACGGAAGAGTTAGAAGTTATTATTGGTGTGGAAAAATGAGAAACAATTAAACTGGAGATACTCTTATGACTTCGTTTATTTGTGAAAAGGTGGGCGTTGCATGAAAAATTGGAAAAAGAAATTGCCTGCAAAAGGGGTGAAGTGATGAATTTAAGGCCACAAGCTGGTTTGAGAGATTTTAAAAACCTATGGATACACAGGGGAAAGGGCATGGTGAGGCTGCCAGTTCGGACCACAAGGCGGCTAAAAAAATAGTGCATAATTCCGGGGAAAACATAGGGGCTGAAGGACGAAACCTGAATTAGTTCAATTGTGACGAAACAGCCTTTTTGGAAGAAAATTTGCCAAAAGGACCTTCTTTTACACAAGGGGAAAAGGGCCCAATCCCGGGACACAAGCCTATGAAGACGGGCTACGCTAATGTTCTGTGCTAATGCTAGGGGGGATTTAAAAGTGAACCCATTACAGTGTACCATTCTAAAAAATCCCAGGTTTTTCAGGAAAAAACAATGTTATGAAGAGTAAATTGTGTGTTTTGGAAACAATATAAGGCTGGGTCCGGGGGAAATTTTTTCGCGATATTCAATGAAGTGTTTGGCCCTAGTGTAAAGGGATATCTCCGGGAAAAGAAATGGATCTCAAGTGCCGCTAGAAAGGACAATGCACCGCTCATCCTCTAAATTTGGGTACCAAAATTTTCGAGGATTTTTGGGTTTCATCACGAAAAGTTCTTCCCCCCGAATACCACCCTCCCCTCCAACCCAGGACCCAGGTTTTTGAAACTTTAAAAAATTCTACAAAAAAGCAATGTCCACGGGTGTTTGACTGTGACCCAACCTCACTTGGCCCTAAGGGAATTTTTGGAGAGAACACTTCAGCTCCTCCCACTGCAAACCCTTATAGGTATGGCTTGGGAGGGAGGACAACCAGGACTTTAAAATCGCCTGGAGAAAATTGTGGCCAGATTGTGTCGAAAAAGAGGGATTTTTGAAAAATTTTGGGGACTGACCCTAATGAGCCTAAAGTCTTTTGTAAAATCAATTGTGGCACTGGGGAATTCCCCGGGGGTTTGGGTGTGAGTTTTGGGGATGGGAAAATTTGGGGGAAACCCAGTGAAGAGCTCACCACTGAGGGGGGCAAAAAGCTTCAGCAGGAAAAAAACAACACATCGCAGCTCAGAATCTTTGCAAAGGGGGAGGAAAAAGAGATGGAAGAAGGTGCCTTCTTCAGAAAATTTAAAAAGGGTTTTTACATGTGGGTAAGAGGAAAGCTTATGGAGAAAAAATTCACCCCAAAAAGGTTGTTTCCAAGCCAGGTTGGCAACTGTCATACAAAACTTGGGCATTTTTGGGAAGTGTTAAAGAGATGCCAGAAAAAAGAGCTTCTCCACAGTTTTTTTTGTGAGAAGGACTCCAGGACTCTCAAGGTGGGCCAGTGGGATTAAAAAAACAGAGAAAAGAAGCAACCCCCGAAAAAACAAATGTACCGGGTTTGAAGGAAGGGGGTTCCCCTTCCAAAATAAAACAAAACCCCTCTTCTTTTCCCCCAGTCCCCATAAAAGAAGAATCTCCAAAAAAGGTAAGTGTTTTGTTAATGTTTTATTCATCATTTCCCATTTTATTTTATTACACATGCATATTTCATGTTAAAAAAAATTTTTGTTTTAATCTTCTGGGTGTCAGGAAGGATTAATTGTATTACATTATTTTTTATGGGAAAATTGATTCGAAACGTAAAATTTCGTTATAGTAACCTCCCGGAACGGATTAATTACGAACAAACAAGGGGCCCCTGTTGGGGAAATATAATATATATATTATATATTTAAATATAATTAATAAATATATAATAATTTTATATAAATAACACTTCGGGGGTTTCCCACGGGCAGGGTGACTCAAAAAAAAAATCCCTAAAAAAAAAACACTTTACCCACCATACATAAACACTGTCTTTTGCGAGGCCTAGATTACAGTTTAGAAGTCCCCCCAAAAGCCAAAAACCCAAAACCCCCCCTTTAAAGTGCGGCATTGTACTTCCCATTTCCCGGACCAGTCCACTAACCAGTTTCCCCGAATCCCTTTTACAAATATTTCCCTCTCAGCCCCCAAAAAGCTCGTCAATCCCCCAAAAACCCCCTTTGTCCCATTACTCCATCAACACGCTCACACATCTTAAAATCCAACCTCTTGCCCCCAAAACCTCCTCTACCCCCCCCCTCCAAACCCTTTTTAAAGGGGACCCCACCCCCCCTTCCTTTCCCCCACAAAAATTTATACGCTCCCAAGTCATTCTATTGATCCTTTCTCTCTAAATGCCAAACTACCCCCAACAACCCTTCCACCCCTGATAAAACTTTTAGAAATCCACACTCCAATTATCTGCATAATATTTTTCCCGCACATTGCCCTTAGACAGGACATCCCACGCCTCCAGCCCCTCCTTACTGCAGCATTTTTCAACCCCTTCACACCAATAAAAATTTGGTCCCCTTTTATTTCTCTTCCTTGCCCCCTGATAAAGTTTTTTTGTCTCCAATATACCTCAAAAAGCACCCCTCGCCTTTTTTCTTTCATTAATTCTTGGGTTTAAATTCCTCCCTTTATAAACCCCTCCACGGACAAGTCGACTCCCATATATCTGAAAACGTTCACTTCTTCCATACTCCCTCTCTCCAATGTGATATCCAATTTTTCTTTTTCTAAATCAGTTGATACCCTCATCATCTTACTCTTATCTATGTTCACTTTCAACTTTCTACCTTTACACACCCTCCCAAGCCCATCCACTAACCTTTACAACTTTTCTTTAGAATCTTCCATAAGCACAGTATCATCAACAAAAAGTAGCTGTGTCAACTCCCATTTTGTATTTGATTCCCCATAATTTAATCCCACCTTTCTCCCGAACACCCTAGCATTTATTTCTTTTACAACCCCATATATAAATATATTAAACAACCATGGTGACATTACACATCACTGTCTAAGACCTACTTTTACCAGGAAGTAATCTCCCTCTCTCCTACATACCCTAACCTGAGCCTCACTATCCTCATAAAAATTTTTTACAGCATTTAGTAACTTACTACTGTACCTATTCCATATACAGTGGACCCCCGGTTAACGATATTTTTTCACTCCAGAAGTATGTTCAGGTGCCAGTACTGACCGAATTTGTTCCCATAAGAAATATTGTGAAGTAGATTAGTCCATTTCAGACCCCCAAACATACACGTACAAATGCACTTACATAAATACACTTACATAATTGGTCGCATTCGGAGGTAATCGTTATGCGGGGGTCCACTGTACTTGCAACATCTGCCACATTGCTCCCCTATCCACTCTATCATATGCCTTTTCTAAAACCATAAATGCAATGAAAACCTCTCTACCTTTATCTAAATACTGTTCACATATATGCTTCAATGTGAACACTTGATCTACACATCCCCTACCCACTCTAAAGCCTCTTTGCTCATCTGCAATAATAACCTTTCCATACATTTTTTCCTGGTATACTCAGTAAACTTATTCCCCTATAATTTTTACAATCTCTTTTGTCCCTATTCCCTTTATATAAAGGAACTATACATGCTATCTGCCAATCCCTAGGTACCTTCCACTCTCGTACATTTGTTAAACGAAAATAACAAATCACTCCCACACCATATTCCCCCATTTTTAACGTTTCTGTCATGATCTCATCAGTTCCAGCTGCTTTACCCCCTTTCATTCTATGTAATGCTTCATGCACTTCCTGCACACTCACATCCTACTCTTCACTCCTAAAAGATGTTATAGCTCCCTTTCTTCATGGAAATTTAAGAGTTCCTCAAAATATTCCCGCCATCTACCCAATACCTCCAGCTTCCCATCTATTAACTCCCCTACTCTGTTTTTAACTGACAAAGCCATTCATTCTCTAGGCTTTCTTAACTTGTTTACCTCCAAAATGTTTTCTTATTTTCATTAAAATTTCTTGATAGTGCCTCTCCCACTCTATCATCTGCTCTCCTTTTGCACTCTCTCACCACTCTCTTCACTTTTCATTTACTCTCCATATACTCTGCTCTTCTTATAACACTTCTGCTTTGTAAAAACCTCTCATAAACTACCTTTTTCTCTTTTATCACACCCTTTACTTCATCATTCCACTAATCACTCCTCTTTCCTCCTGCACCCACCCTCCTTTAACCACAAACTTCTGTCCCATATTCTAATACTGTACTGTATTTTTAAAACTATTCCAACCCTCTTCAACCCCTCCACTATTATCCAGAGGGCTGAGGAGGGGTTGTTGAGGTAGTTTGGACATGTGCAGAGGATAGAAGGGAATAGGACTTCGAGTGTATAAATCTGTAGTGGAGCGAAGGCAGGGTAGGGGTCGGCCTAGGAAAGGTTGGAGGGAGGGGGTAAAGGTTTTGTGTGCGAAGGGCTTGGACTTCTAGCAAGCATGCATGAGCATGTTAGGAGTGAATGGAGACAAATGGTTTTTAGGATTTGACGTGCTGTTGGAGTGTACGTAAGGTAACATTTATGAAGGGATTCAGGAACACTGGCAGGCCGGACTTGAGTCCTGGAGATGGGAAGTACGTGTACAGTGTCTACACTCTGAAGGCGGGGTGTTAATGTTGCAGATTTATAACTAGTGGGAGTGTGCCTCTGACAAGAGTAATGGAGTGAATCATGATGAAAGTTCTTTTTCAGGCCACTCTGCCTTGGTGGGGAGACGGCTGACGTGTTAATAAAATAATAAAAATAAATATAGGTTCGAGGGAATATCCTGGGTTATATAAGTAGTGCGTCCATAACACCTATGTGCCTTCCAGACTACTGTAAAATGTAGATTTACAAAAATGCTACGATATTACCATTGTTTCAAGGTGTATTATTATCAAAGAAAGCGCTAAACCAACAAGAGTCTTACAGCACTACAGGGCAGAAAATAGTGCCATGGTTGTAAACAGCTAGGTGGAGAGGGAATCAGAAGTGAGGGGAAAAAAGGGCCGAGACGCTGAGGGCTGTGTATCAAAGCTCGTATAGTAAAGCAGTTGCTGACAAAGTCAGAGTGATTTTAAATCAAAGGCAGGGCCATCTGCAAGAAGGAAGGATCAGGTTAGAGCAGTAAGGCAGCAGCGTCGTTGAAGGTAATCCTATGAGCTCACTGGTAAACCGGGCAGTCCACAAGAAAGTGAAGAACCGACATAGAGACCCGACAAACCTCTCGGAGAATAGGGTGTCGTTCCATGAGATACCCATGGGTTAGGCAAATGTGGCCGATGCGGAGATGGGAGCGCGCAGTCTCTCTTTCAAGATGTAATACTTATCAAAACATGGAAATAAGTCATAATGTTAGGCTTTATTGGGTTAAATTTACCTAGTGTGCTTTATGGCTGAATTCCACTGTTAGTATCATATTTTAATAAGTCATCTGCATGCCACTTCCACACAGTTTGATGATAGAGAAGCTGGTGGTGGAGCAGCAGATACTGATTTCATTATTTACTTATGCTAGTTTGGTGCATTAGTACATTGGAATTGCCTTTGTTACTTTGTCTGCTCTAGTGACCTTTGTGTTCCGTCTACGTGTAGGTTGGTCTCGGACGTTAGTAGAAGTCCATCATTGGTTCGGCGCCCCTGCTTACTCTAACCATTTTCTCTTCATCTTCACTTGCTCCAGTCTTCTCTCCAGTTGCCTCCCTTGTATGTTCATTTAGCGTCTGCTAAATGGAATAGGTTCCAACAGTTCATGTCTGTTCTCTCCTACTGCCGTGCGCCAAAGCTCTCCTACCTACGACTGCTTCTCGCTCTTTTTCTTGCTCACTTCTGGTTGCATGCTCATGCTGTTGCTGTTTATACAGATGGTTCTAAATCTTCTGACCATGTTGGGTTTGTGTCGGCGTTCCCTGACGATGTTGTCCAAGGTCATTTGTTAGACTCTGCTAGCATTTTTACTGCCGAATTGTATGCCATCCTCATAGCGCTTCTCCATATTACGTACGTCTCCTTCGACGTTTATGATCACTTCAGATTCCCTCAGTGCTTTATCAAGCCATCAAACAATTTCATTCCCCTCATCCATTAGCCCTTCATATTCAACTATGGTTGTGCCATGTAGCTAGCAAAAACAGACATTGTTTTCTGTTGGGTCCCTGGACACGATGTGCAGGGCAGTGAACAAGCAGATGCTGTTGCGCGGTCAGCGGTGCATGATCTTCCAGTTTCCTATAGAGGTATTCCATTCATATTATTATTATTACAATCGAGGGGGAAGCGCTAAACCCGGAGGATTATACAGCGCCTGGGGAGGGATGTGGAAGGCATTCAGGCTTAATTTGGGAACTGGAGCACCATTCCATTCAGAGATTATTTTCCGGTCATCCCGGCCCGTCTTTGTGGCTATTGGCAACAACAGTGGTTAGGCATGCACCATAACAAATTGCACTCTATTAAACTGCTTTTAGGTTTGTGGCCATCTTCTTACCACCATTGCCATACTTGGGAGACTGCGCTCTCCAGTCTCCACATTGGCCATACTCGCCTTGCCCATGGGTATCTCGTGGAACAGCACCCTATTCCTCTCTGTGAGGTTTGTCAGGTCCCTATTTCGGTTCTTCACTTTCTTTTAGATTGCCCGGTTTACCGGCGAGCTCGCAGGATTTGCCATCGCTGCCCTACCACTCTTACTTTGTCTTCCCTCCTTGCAGACGGCCCTACCTTTGACTTACAATCATCTTTTGACATTTTGTCAGCAACTTCTTTACTCTACGAACTCTGACATGCAGTTAGCGTCCCTTCCAGCCCTTTTCTCTCCTCACCTCCGATACCCACAGTGCTGTACGACCCTTGTAGGTTTAGCGCTTTCTCTGTTTATAATAATAATACGTTGGAAACAGTCACCTGTGTGAAAACTCTGGGTTTTCTAAAGGTCAAAAATATCAGCAGGTGGCAGGTTTTAAGGCACAAAAAAATTGTGCATGCTAGTACATTAGACACAATCATCAATTGCATATTAGAACATTGGACACAGTTAAGGGGTTAAGTCACAACACATTGTCCTATTTAACTTGTAACCACCTACAGTTCAAGGGACAGGCTATCTGCTTATATGCTCACAGTCCAACATGAAAATAAGCTGTATCAATAAATTTTAAATGGTTAATAAAACAATGAAACAAAAGTTCTTTTATTTCAAAGGATTTTGAAGGCAGTAAGAAATTAGTTCTGAACAACAATATTATAGAATTAAAGCCACTGATGAACATAAAAATTGACTAGACTTGAGAATGGTAAGTCACATGAAATTTATATTTAAACAGAAAAACCTAAAAATAATGGAAGTAAATGTGACAAAAACTAATTCATTGCAGAATCAAATATATATTTTAAGAATGTCATAATCTAACTTTTTAATTATGAACACTATGATTTGGATTATTTTTAAACATTATGAAAAAATGTTCCATAGTATGTGAAGTTCAACCATGTACCATAATTGACTTACTAACCACTCACCATTATATGATGGTTTTCAAATTTATAATTGTATACTGTTTAGTTTTGAATAAACTGGTACCAGAACTCAACAATCATAAGTTTATAGCAGTTATGTAATAAACTTTATACAAACAAGAAACAAATTAGTATTACATGCAGATTCAATAAAATTTTCGAAGTATTTAACAGCACATATGCCCCAGTATACAGTAGTATGCAATTTTTCAGCTACATAACCATAATTATATTACACAGAAGAAATAAGGAGAGAATATAAAACTCATTGCATGAGTAAAGGGAAAATATTCTTTGGCACTGGATTCCTGCTCAAAATACAAGTGTTACTCTGTGAGTGTAAATCACCTGTCACGATCTGCATCATGTGATGACTCACTGAATTGCTACAAGAGGTAAAAAAAAAAAAAAAAAAATCTTCAGAGGGCAGACACAAAAACAATTAATGATTACACTGGTAATTTTTCAGTAATATTTATACAGTTCCTACCAGGTCTTGTTTTACAAATAAATTTGTGCTTAGTAGGAATGATCATTGGCCTTTTTAGGAACATTTTTCAAAGGTCAGATATGAAAGCAAAAATATTAATACTCGGTTATAGTGCACAACTCAGTTATGCACTATATTAAGTACCAAAACCATCTCGGACAAGAACAATTTTATCTATGAATATGGTGAAAATTTTTTTGTGTGTAGTTAGTTTTCTTATTTTATATCATTGCTAATATTTGCTTTACTTCTACTGAAGTAAAACATTATTTTGATCTGTGAAATATTACACTGATTCAAAGTGATGGAGAGAATATTTACTGTATATGCAATTTATGAAAGTCATTTTCTACAGTTTTACAAAATAGCAATTCAGATTTAAAGCCAGGGAATATCTATAAATTTTATGAAACAAAATGTGATACGGATACATTTTCTTGCTGAATAGTATTACATTCTCTAACCCATTTGAGTGGTCTTGTTAGCATTATCCCTTCATCTTTTATGTCCATGAATGACCCCAAGATCAAGTTTGTGTGAATAGAAATCAGCTTATGGTTCAGTATAGTGTACTACATAAGCTTTGACTATGTTGTGTACTGGACAATGAAGGATAATTGGTATTTACCCAACGTAGCAACCTTTATATATTAAAAATAATTACTGATTATGATGTTGATTTAGAACTGCAAGATTGAGCAGGTTTGGATTTCAACTAAACTACAAAGAATAATATATATATATATAATATATATTATATATATATATATATATAATATATATATATATATATATATATATATATATTATATATATTTATATATATATTATATAATTTATTTATTTATTTATTTATTTATTTTATAGACAAAAAAAAAAAAACTATCAGCCTGGCTGACAAACTATGTGCTTTTCATTTACTATACAAGGTCTCAGCATGGTCACCTTATTTAATGGATTACGGTTACCCTATATGACGTTTAAAACTTGAAAGTTCATTACAGCTAGATTGAATTTGCAAAATTACTCATCACTGTTATAGGTACAGAGCTGTTCACTGTCACAAAAATTCTCTAAACTTAAACTAATTGTTCTGATGATACCACCAAATGGTAGACATACCTAGTATAAAAATTATTCTGAGTGGAATTTTAATTCAATAAATTATAAACTCTCATTTGAAAGTGAAATACAGCAATGCAAACCGTATAAAGAAATAATCTAAATGGGTTTTACTTTAGACCTCTTACGATGTTCAAAAAAAGCTCTGCTCTTATTAATAACTAACAGGATAGCCTAATGCTAAACCAAACATTTTAAACAGCTAGCCTCTTCTGACTGGAGAATACTGTTCAGGTAGACATTAAACAAGGCACGAGGTAAGTCAGCTAGTGCTGCTAGTTCCCTTACCAATGATAATGCAAACAGACACTGCTGAATTAATCTCTCTCCCTGAGTTCACAAAACATAAGATATATAAATGATAATTACACCAGTCACCCAATTTTTAAAATTAATATAAACAGTAAGAATAAATAACTTGAGAATTCTAAATAAAAATTATGCAATTTCTCAAACATTAACACCCTTCAAATGTCACTTTCAGAACTTTTAACATGTATGAAAAACCAGGTACAGCACACTTATAAACAAAATTAAATTTTCATTCTTTTGTAGTTATTTAACTTGTGACCTTCACTGCTGTTTAAATTCCCCAATCATCAGAGGCTCATACAGTATAGGTACATTTATATTAATTGTAAATGATACAAAATTAATTACTAAATATTAACACTACATTAAATACTGTAATTATATACAGCTATCAAGACTATTTCTTAAATCACTGAGGTGAGCATGAGTTACAGGACTGAAATTATCTGTAAACTTTATACAATTTCTTGTTATATGAAGTATAACATATTGTAATAAAATGTAAAAAGCAATTTAGTTAAAGAATGGACTAAAATATTACAATAAATCTTTCCCCAAATACATTACCAAATATTATTACTAATCAGACCCCTCCTGTTTACATATTTTAAATATCAACCTAAACTCAATTCATGTTTCAGAATCAACACCTTGAAGAAAATTACACCAGACATGATTACAATACTTTGGAACCCTTCCATATCACAAAGCAGTTACCAGAGGGGGTTATGGAAGGAACAAGTTGAACAGCTTTTTTGCCTAAACAGTTCCTTCAACAAAGTTATTACTAGTGCTTTAAATAAAATGCTTCTATTATATCACGGCCATAGCTTTTAAAGTGAAATGTTATAATATCTGTTCTATCGGTAAATCTAAAAGTTTACATTTATTCTGATTATACTGGACCAAAAGTAAAATTAAATACAGTACCAGGAGAGGGGCGGGATTAAATTATGGGGAATCAAATACAAAATGGGAGTTGACAGTTACTTTTTTGCTGATGATACTGTGCTTATGGGAGATTCTAAAGAAAAGTTGTGCTGTATAGCCCTTGTGGCTTAGCGCTTCCTTTTGATTATAATTATAATAATAATGAAGAAAAGTTCCAAAGGTTAGTGGACAGGTTTGGGACAGTGTGTAAAGGTAGAAAGTTGAAAGTGAACATAGATAAGAGTGAAGTGATGACGGTATCAAAATTGGATATCACACTGGAGAGAGGGAGAATGGAAGAAGTGAATGTTTTCAGATATTTGGGAGTTGACATGTCAGCAGATGGGTTTATGAAGGATGAGGTTAACCATAGAATTAAGGAAGGAAAAAAGGTGAGTGGTGCACTGAGGTATATGTGGACACAAAAAGCATTATTTATGAAGGCAAAGAAGGGAATGTATGAAAGTATAGTGGTACCAACACTCTTATATGGGTGTGAAGCTTGGGTTGTAAATGCTGCAGCAAGGAGGCAGTTGGAGGCAGTGATGTCCTGTCTAAGGGCAATGTGTGGTGTAAATATTATGCAGAGAATTCGGAGTGTGGAAATCAGGTGGTGTGGAGTTAATAAAAGTATTAATAAGAGGGCTGAAGAGGGGGTGAGGTGGTTTAGTTATTTAGAGATAATGGATCAAAGTAGAATGACATGGAGAGTGTATAAATCTGTAGGGGAAGGAAGGCGGGGTAGGGTTGTCCTCAAAAAGGTTGGAGGGAGGGGGGCAAAGGAGTTTTTGTGAGCGAGGGGCTTGGACTTCCAGCAAGCGTGCATGAGCGTATTAGATAGGAGTGAATGGAGATGAATGGTTTTTGGGACCTGACGAGCTGTTGGAGTGTGAGCAGGGTAATGTTTAGTGAAGGGATTCAGGGAAACCGGTTATTTTTTATATAGTCATATTTGAGTACTGGAAATGGGAAGTACAATGCCTGCACTTTAAAGGAGGGGTTTGGGATATTAGCAGTTTGGAGGTACATGTATATGTTATATATCTTTATATATGCTTCTAAACTGTTGTATCTGGGTGCCTCTGCAAAGACAGTGATTGTGTGTGTGTCAGGTGAAAGTGTTGAATGATGATGAAAGTATTTTCCTTTTGGGGATTTTCTTTCTTTTTGGGTCACCCTGCCTCAGTGGGAGACAGCTGACTTGTTGAAAAAAAAAAAAACTAATATAGATCTTTCGTTAAGTATTTTTAATTTTTAAATATTTATTAACTCCCTTAATCTCCTAATGCATCAATCTGTCCTCTTGTGAAAACATGCAAGTTTATAAAAAAAAAATCAGTACGTATTGGAATTTTGCCACAGTATTGGTTTTCTGATGTATGGACCTTGGCTAACTACTACATACAAGTTGTTTATTTTATGTTAGGAAAAAGAGAAATTACCCACAATTAACAAAATCTAAAAGAATGCAAGGAAAAAATATGCTTGTGGGAGCACTGTGTGTTCTCTCATACATATAGTTACCAGGCAAAGGCAGAAGTTGCCTTATGATCCACACATTGCAAAACTAACACTGAGGCAGAATGATTCTTTTTAAGTCATTGTTTTCAAACAAGTTTACTAGGCCTATATTGTCCTCTGCTAATTAAAGTGCTTTAATTAAAGGGGAAGTTATTAGTACTGTAATGTCGGAGGAAAGTTCATGTAATTGGATAAATATTTATATGCCTATTAATGAATACATTTCACCAAGACTTTACAACTAATGTACCAATACTGTATCTATGAAGTCGTACAACCATAAAGTAACAGTGTGTCATTGTTAATAAACTTACAGGTCAAAATGCATTGAAAAATGTTTGGTTATTGAAAGGACTGCCAATAAAGATATGAAGAACAATGTTACACAAAGAAACCTCTACAGTACACAATGTTGTCCTTGGGTCGAGCTTTCAGTCCAATAGATTGATAAAGCTCATCCGAACCAAACACTGTCTACCATAAAAACTGTGCTTGTGTGACATTTCTTTTTAGAAAGTGTTCTCAGGACACTATTTTTACATCATTATTACCTGTTTTATCAGTAAATTATGCCCTTATGACTCCAAGTCTTATTATTTGAATTCTATCATGGAATACTTTTCAAGAGAAGTACAATGCATCTCCAGCTAATTTTATGTCTTCAAATAATGAAAAAAATTCCTTGATTACTTATATTTATACATGAATTGCAAAATCCCCCTTAAATGGTCCATTATGTTATTTGTGTACCCTGTAATACTCTATCATCAATCTAATTCTCTTTGATAAGATTTATTTTCATGAATAAAACATTTAAAACTAACATGAACTAATATCAAAACAATCCTTAATGTCAATCTTATGATATACCATTTGTCAATATTGAGCAGGATAATCTAACTATAATTTTCTCTAAATACTTCAATCATATCACATCTTGGCACATATGCTATAATCCAGCTATTAACAACACTGTTATCCCTTGTAACAAACTATCCCAGTCATGTTCAGCTTAAATTGGCCCAGTACCTACTCTTTTTATTTAACTTTTTATATACTATAATTCTGCATCCACTTCCATTAATTTATTTTATGTCAGTATTTTTTCTAACATGTTGTACATCTTACTCCCAAAATTTCTTAATTTTCCTCTCCAAAATGATATGGTACATCTGACTATCTTGTTTATTACTTCTAATAATTATGACAGTATTGATAGCAATTCCATGAATTTTTATTACATTCATAGGGAAATGCTAAGCCTATACATTAGGGTGGTACAGAAATCCATTAACATAAAAAAAAAAGGACTAAATACCAATGTAAAGTGCATAAGTTTCTTAAATAGGGAAGATTTCTAAGTGTGATTTATTTCATATCTCACAGTACAGCTGTTTGTGAAATGCAATGCTGTAATTAATGTAAGCCTAGAGTGAAAATTACTGCCTGCTTATTTTTTCTTTTTTCTTTTATTAAATATCACTAGCAAACTTTCAGGTTATATAAAGATATATTTCTGGAAATCCTGCTATCTATATAAGTGTTATAACTTGTTTTGCAAGTAATGCGACAATAGAAAATAAATAACCTTCCTAAATCACCACAATAAAGGCACTACTTATTAATTTTACACTTCCTATCCCATAACACATACATACAGTCAATCTGACCTAATCTTTAGTTCTATCTTTCACAATTTCAATCTCCCTTCACAACACTGTTTTTCCCATTACACCAACAGTTACAATGTACAACCTTTATGCCAAATCATTACATAATTAACATTAACCTACTATTATTCAATTTTTTTTTGGCTTCAAAATTAAATTAAAAGTTTAAATATGCAGTACTAATAGCTTACTCAGACCAGAATGATGAAAGTTTAGCACGTATTATACACTCATAAGTAGGGGCTGCAAAAATGGTGATTGTGTGTGAATGATGGTGAAGAGGTTTCTTCTCTTTTGGGTCACCTGCCTCGGTGGGAGATGGCTGACGTGTTAAAAAAAAAAGTAGGGATATGCCAAAATATCAGTATCAGTGGTATTGGCTAATTTTGATGGTATCGGTGGATTCTGGCCTAAAATTGAGCATCTGTATCAGGAAAAATAATTGGTAGTGCCCCAGCCCTACTCACAAGTGTGTAAATTTTCACTTCCATGTATGAATGGTACTTTGGATTATTTGAATTAACCTGAATTGAGAGAAATGCCAGCTTCAAACAGTGAAAGAAGTTTAGATCACTTATCAATGTAATTATTGTATTTACTGGTCATACTTATTTCAGTAGCATTAATAGTGTTGGAATTAAATTTACCAATATCCCTAAAATATTTATTCATTATTGTGAGTGTCATTTTAAATTACTTATTATGTTGCATTTCTAAAGGGGTATAATTTTTTTTGTTTATTTTTGCATGATAATGTCATTATTCAAGTACTGCACTTAGCACTGAAATTAATTAGCATGATTCAACATATAGTTTGTTACACATTCTATGTAATGAACACTAAAGGAATTCACTTATTTAAAGTTTTGGGCCTCTCATCTGTGAAGCCTTGATACAGCTCATTTCATTTTTCTAGGCTTCATTTAAATAATTTATTACATGTGATGGTGTTGGTTAGAAGTGCCACTCATGTCCAGATAGCATCCATCACAACCTACACTCAGGTATCTTTATGTTGAACATATACTGGCATCCAGCAAACTATACGATTCTCTAGTTACATTACAAATGTTCCTCAACTGAGCAGCATATTTTGTAGCTGAAAAAGTACAGTAATTGCCATGGTATTGATTCAGTTTAGACTGGAGGCACCATTTCTAACAATTTTAAAATGGTATAATTTTTTCACTTACTGGGGCTTTAATATAAAAATTATATATAGCCAATATCATCCAATATGGATATCGAAAACAGATTTTTTTTTAAATAACTAAACCTTGCTAAATGGAATAGACATCATCACCCATGGACTATCATACAACTTGACAATGTGTAATGTCTGCTAGGACTAAGACACTTAATATGGTATGAGTTATTGTAGATGGGCATTATAACATAATATATTTACAAATACGATATGATACAAAATGCTTATCCAATGATGAAAATTATTCTATTTACAAGTAAAATGTGGATGGAGATAATAAGTGAATTTCCAGGTACTTTAAAACTCCTACAGGAGAATACTTGTTAATTGTGACCCTAAATGTATGATTTGTGTACATGAAATATATATAAGCTGTAGTAAATTATTATCAAAGCATGGAAATAATTTATAGTGTACTGTAAGTGAGGCTTGGTATCTGATATTACTACTGGACTAGAAATAATGCAAATTGGAAAAGATTCCTGTATAGCTCCTCTGATAGTTGACTTTGAATTCTTTTATTACACTACCTTGTAAAATTCTCAAGATATTTCTCGTAACACTGCATTTCTCTGGATCACTTAATAGTCCTTTCATACAGTGTTTCATAATGTCTAGATATACAGATATACTACACAGACTACAGGTATATCATATATTCTTTGAAAGTACAGAGTACAAGTAAAGAGCATTAATATATTGTGGTCATGTTGTACCCATGTTGGAGTTACTTAGACAACTGTGCAATAGCTAACTGGAAGAATTCAGTTTCCAGAACTCTTTGCACAGAATGAATCACACGAGTTTACCTCTTTATGAAATACAATTAAACAAATTACATGATGATAATTTTGCTACAAATTTACTTCTTGCAAATAAACATGCATTACTGTATTTTTTAAACATGTATTATGTGCATTATAATCAGTGAATGTTATCTTTCTTTGGTGAATTACCACATTTTCCATCATATAAGACGCACCTTCACATCAGACTTGCCTTAAATTTAGCAACAGTTATTGATTTGTTTTTAGTATACATAATCATACATGGGTACTCTACTGCTGCTATAATTAACTTCTGGTACTCAGGACAACAGACATTAAAATTAAAATGTCAATGAAAAAGAAAGAGATTTTGAGAATAGTTAAAATGGTGAATTTGTCATATTTCTGCCTGAAAACACACTACAAGTATTGTGGCAGCATGTTGTGAAGGATTGTAGTGTGTGGTAGTTAGCATGTTGTAGAGGATTGTAGTGTGACAGCATGTTGCACAGGATTGTAGTGTGTGACAGCATTTTGTGGAGGATTGTAATGATAGCATGTAGTGGAGGATTGTAGTGTGTAACAACACGTTGTGAAGGATTGTAGTGTGTAACAACACGTTGTGAAGGATTGTAGTGTGACAGCATGTTGTGAAGGATTTTAGTGTGACAGAATGTCATGGAGGCTTGTAGTGTGTGACAGCATGTTGTGAAGGACTGTAGTGTGTGGTGGCATGTGGAGGATGGTAGTGTGGTGGCATGTGGAGGATTGTAGAGTGTGGCAGCATGCTGTGGAGGATTGTAGTGTGTGTGGCAGGATACTGTGGAGGATTGTTGAGTGTGGCAGGATGCTGTGGAGGTTTGTAGAGTGTGGAAGCATGCTGTGGAGGACTGTAGAGTGTGGTAACATGCTGTGGAGGATTGTAGTGTAGTACCATGCTGTGGAGGATTGTAGTGTAGTACCATGCTGTGGAAGACTAATGTGGTACCATACTACTGAGAATTGTAGTATGGTACTGTACCATGCTGTGGAGAATTGTAGTATGGTACTGTACCATGTTGTGGAGGATTGTAGTATGGTACCATGATGTAGAGGATTGTAGATTATGGTAGCATGTTGTGAAGGATTGTAGAGTGAGATAGCATGTTGTAAAGGAGTGTAGTACAGCATGTTTTATAGAATTGTAGTGTAGCATATTGAGGAATGCTGTATTGTGTGGCAGCATACTGTAGAGGATTGTAAATGGTAACATGTTCTAGAAGATTGCAGTGGCTTGTGATGGAGGGTTGTAGAATGTGTGTGATATGTCGTGGAATATTGTAGCATGTGGGGCATGCAGTGGAGGGTTGCAATGTGTGGTAGCATTGTAGCATATGGAGTATTGTTTGTGTGGTGGAAGGTGGTTGTGTATGGCAGAAGGTTGTGAAGTGTGGTGGCAAGTTGTGTAGGGCTGTAGTGTAGGGCTTTACAGTAAATAACTGGATATAGCATCTACATTTAAAATAAAATGACAGTAGCTCAAGGAATGTGTTACTGTGCAAACTGAGCTGCACAATGGCTCCTCGAGATCACTAAAATCTTAAAACCAGCTACTACAGTAACAGGTTCATATAACCCTTAGGTCATCATACACTCAATACCCAACAACATTACCAACTGCGAATGGCAGTAAAAGAATTTGCTTTGATGGTTTTAAATTAAGAGCTACCTTACCATTCCTTAGATCAAACCTGATTACCACAACCCCTTCTATTCCTCTGGCACTGTATGACCCATATGGGTTTAGTGCATCCCTGTCAATATAATAATATAGTTTTAAATTTTTTTTATCATCCCTGTGAATATAATAATATAGCTTTATGACTGATCGTGGGTTCTAACCTCACCCGTGGTATGGTTTGTTTGCAATCGTGTCATTACAATTTCGTGAGCCATAGTTCTGACATAACCAATTAAGATTCAGTTTTTTTTTTTTTTGCTTCATTTTAAAGAAAAATTGTCTTATATGATGGGAAGTATGGTGCTTAAATATACTGAAAATTATTTAACTTTTCACATTTACAACTTACACACTGAAATTGATTATTATTATTATTATTATCATTATCCATGTTCCTTATAAACACTTCCAGGTGATGACTATTTTAATAACACTAATGTATTAAAATATATCTATATGTATTTAATTTCACCAAGAATATGTAATCATAAATTACCCAAAGACAATAAACATCAGAGCCATGGCTTATCAGGTTTACATTTCCAACAAAATATAATGCACATACTAAAGCTCCATACAGTGCATCCAATTACTAATAACATGAACATAATATAAAACCAAGATTAATCAGTGTCAAGCCATTAACATATTTCTAATTGTGTTGTCCTACTCTATAACTGATAGTTCTGAGAGTGTTCCATCACCATTATCAACAAGTGTACCCTCTTCCATAGTTACTCCTAAAATAACACCCTGCCCCCCTAACATGTTTTCAGGTTGATTATCAAGGGAACCAAGTACTGAAGTAATACCTGTTGGAGTTGACGCAAGCTGGTTCTTTAGGGCCCGGGCCAACATTGCTGAAGAAGACAACCCTGTTCGCTGCGAACCTTTCAAAGAATTAAATGAGCTTGCAGGTATAGCTACTGAAAGTGTAGATGTAGTGACTGCTACTTGATGCTGAGATAATTTTGAATTAGACTGAAGTAATTTACTAAGTTCTATTTGTTGAAATCCATCAGTTTTTAACTGAACAAGATGATTTTTTCCATCATCTAGAGAGAAATCATGTTTTGAATCTGATTTGACTAGGGTTGCTAATTTTCCTTCCAAAGGTTGTGAAAGTAGTAGCTGACCATTTGGGAGAGCTTTAAGAGCAATTTTACCACCACTGGCTGCTACTAAACCAGTTAAATTAATACTTGATATGGTCGTAGTTCCTTTTGTAGTTGCTGCCGACCCTCCCTTTATGATCTGTCCAGTTACGGCTATTGGATTGTTGACAGTAGAAGGTGCTGTCGTACCGCTTACCTGAACAATCCCTTCATTCTCAAATGATCTAGTTACTGGTGTCGTTGAAGATTTGTTGTTATCAGAGAGCTGACTGTTGGAATTTGATGAAGACAGCTGGTTTGCAGGTACTTGAAGAACTTCACCAGTATTTGTTGTGACAGCTGTTAAACTCTCGTTCTTATGTGAATGTGTACAATGGTTTTTGAGGCCTTGGTTTGTACAGTAGCTTTTACCACAGTAACATCTATAAGGTTTTCTCACTCTGAAAAATAATAAGTGTATTAGGAGTGAAGCTAAATATACCTACTACTGCATTTGTATGAGTAGAAAGATACATCACAGCTCTGACATCACAGGGTTTGAAATCTGCATACAGCCTCTCCTCACTTAGCGATGTACTCATTTACCAATGACTCAGACTTAAGACAGACTCTCTGACCAGTATGCATTCCTAAATAATGTATATTAGAACTATTTCCTCTAAATACAGTACACTGCTGTATAAACATTTAAAAATATACCAGAAATGTTATAAATGGTGCAAAGGTGACATTAACACAATATCAAAGATGGTTGAAACAAACCCACTACCATTATAGCATGCTCCTCACTTAGCGACAAATTCATCGACCGACGTGGTCCTAGGAACGGAACTCCGTCGTTAAGTGAGGAGAGGCCGTATAGCTTTAATTCTTGTGATTTATGGTCATTAAGTAAAGTAAAGTTTCCTTTGTATTTCTCTCAGGGGTAAAGGAGGTGTTGTGGGCGAGGGGTCTGGACTTCCAGCAAGCGTGCGTGAGCATGTTAGATAGGAGTGAATGGAGACAAATGGTATTTGGGACCTGACGAGCTGTTGGAGTTGAGCAAGGTAATATTTAGTGAAGGGATTCAGGGAAACCGGTTATTTTATATAACCGGACTTGAGTCCTGGAAATGGAAAGTACAATGCCTGCACCCTAAAGGAGAGGTTTGAGATACAGTGGACCCCCGCATAGCGACCTTAATCCGTGCAAGAGGGCTGGCTGTTATGCGAAATGTTCGGTATGCGAATGAATTTTCCCCATAAGAAATAATGGAAATCAAATTAATCCGTGCAAGACACCCAAAAGTATGAAAAAAAAAATTTTACCACATGAAATATACATTTTCCTACACACAAAGAGAAGGATACATGCACAATAGTAGAGTAGTACATGCACAATATATATTGTGCATGTACTACTCTACTAAATGAAGAATAAATGACACTTACCTTTATTGAAGATGCAGCAATGACTGATGAGACACTGTGTCCTGGGAGTGCCTTTTCCTCCTGAGTACTGTAGGTCCTGTTTGGTATTTTCTTCCAGAACAGGCCTTATCACACTGTGTATGTCACTACGATTCTTAAATCTCTCAAACCAACCTTTGCTGGCTCTAAATTCACCAATATGAGCACTAGTTCCAGGCATTTTCCCTGTTCACCTGGGTGTTAGTCGACTGGTGTGGGTTGCATCCTGGGAGACAAGATTAAGGACCCCAATGGAAATAAGTTAGACAGTCTTCGATGACACTGACTTTTTTGGGCTATCCTGGGTGGCAAATCCTCTGGGGTTAATTGTTTCTTGGTATTCTCAATAAGCCACACCAACAACGGTGCTACAGCAGCAGCAGTAGCTGACGGTGGTACAGCAACAACAGACGATGCTACAGCAGCAACAGACGATGCTACAGCAGCAGCAGACGATGCTACAGCAGCAACAGACGATGCTACAGCAGCAGCAGACGATGCTACAGCAGCAACTGACGATGTTACAGCAGCAGCAGACGATGCTACAGCAGCAGCAGCAGCTGACGGTGGTACAGCAGCAACAGACGATGCTACAGCAGCAGCAGACGATGCTACAGCAGCAGCAGACGGTACTACAGCAGCAGGAGCAGCTGACGGTGGTACAGCAGCAGCAGCTGACAGTGCAGCAGCAGCTGACGGTGGTACAGCAGTAGCAGCAGCTGTACCACCAATAGTAGCGATGGTTGATTGGGGTTTATTATACAACCTGGCCAGCTCGGAGACACGCACTCCACTTTCATACTTATCAATGATCTTTTTCTTCATCTCCATAGTAATTCTCACCCTTATTGCTGTAGGGTTGGCACTAGAAGCTTTCTTGGGGCCCATGGTCACTTATTTTCCAGAAAAAAATCACCAAAAACACTGTAATAATACGAAATGTTCCGATTGTATGCTTGGATGTTACCGCGGAGGCTGGCTGGTAAACAATGCCACCGGCGGAACATGTGAGCGTGGCTCAGGCCGCACATTGGACGCGTCTCGGACGAAGGGCGCTGAGCAGGTTTTTGGGCGGTATGCGAGGCAAAATTTTAGCGATCAAAGCGTCCGGTATGCGGATTGTCCGTTATGCAAGGCGTCCGGTATGCGGGGGTCCACTGTATTGGCAGTTTGGAGAGATATATTGTGTATTTTTATACGTATATACTTCTAAACTGTTGTATTCTGGGCACCTCTGCAAAAACAGTGATTATGTGTGAGTGAGGTGAAAGTGTTGAATGTTAATGAAAGTATTTTCTTTTTGGGGATTTTCTTTCTTTTTGAGTCACCCTGCCTTGGTGGGAGACGGCTGACTTGTTGAAAAAAAAAAAATAGTGTATTTACATTTATAGGCACTGTGCAAGTAAGAGGAAGGTACTTGTGTACCTGGAGGGATGGGGGTTTCAGGGGTCAACGCCCCAGTGGCCCAGTCCGTGACCAGTATATTAATAAACTTTTAGAAACTGCATCATGAACTATTCATATAAATACAGTACTTACATACATACTTTGAATTAAAAATACAGTGGGCCCTCAACCAACGGCAGCATCGACTAACGCCAAAATCGACTAACGGCGCTCTTTGGCATCAAAATATTGGCTCTACCAATGGCAAAAAACTCGTCTAAAGGCTTTTGTCCTGAACGTGTCCATGCAGCTTGAGCAGGCCCAGCCACTCCAAGACTCCACGTACAGCCAGTGTGACATTGTTTGCAAGCCACTGTGGTCGATCCCACGTGTACCTGCGATATATTTTGTATTATTCCATTGTTTTTAGTGCTTGTAACTGCTAAATAAGCCACCATGGGCCCCAAGAAAGCTTCTAGTGCCAACCCTGTAGTAAAAATGGTGAGAAACGCTCTTGAAATACTATCGTACCACAGTCAGCTGCTGCTGCACTACTATCAGCTGTTGCTGCACCACCATCAGCTGCTGCTGTACCACGGTCAGCTTCTGCTGCTGCTGCACTATTGTCAGCTGTTGCTGCACCACTGTCTGCTGCTGCTGCACCACGGTCAGCTGTACTACTCGAAGATGTGGAGAGACTGTTGTTGGTGTGGCTTATTGAGAATACTGAGAAACAATTAACCCCAGAGGGGTTAATTGTCAATAATTTGTATGCTTTCATAAAAAATCCCTTTTACATCACAAACTTTACAGCATTGAAAAATGATAACTTTTCAAAAGAGCTAACACAATGCCTGCCACCAGTTCAGCTAGTCACATTTTCTTTTGAAGAAATTACAGTACAGCCTCTCCTCACTTAGCAATGTACAGTGGTACCTTGACTTACGAGTGCCCAACTTATGAGTTTTCCAAATTACAAGGTTACGCTCGGTTGATTTTTTGCTTTGAGTTGTGAGCCAAAATCCGAGTTACAAGCGAGCTTCAGATACGTTGCCACTAGTTGGTGCAGTGAACACCACAACATCCACTCAACATGCTTTTTGTGCAGTTATTTTGCCAAATTTCTTTTTTCTAACCATGGGTCTTAAGAAAGTAAGTGCAAAGGACAGTGCTGAGAAGAAGATGATGTCCATTGAATTAAAGCATGAAATCATAGAAAAACACAAGAAAATCGCTTTTGTTTCAGTGTTTTCCTTATGAAACTAGTGATCTAGTGCAGTTAGCCTCACAAACACTCCGTTTTCTCTTATAATAAGACGTCAGAAGGTCATGAATGGAAATGTATGGTCAGAGCAATAATTATTTTTACCCCGGGAGTGGAGCAACTAGGCAAGTACAAATAGGAAGCGCGTCTGTCTGGCGCTCAGCAGACAGAGGATCAAGCCACCACGTCATGCGCTGAATGATCCCCATGGATTTAGCGCTTAACATAAATTATATTATATACCTCGGGAGTGGCTGCCACCACTTGTCACATAATGACATATTTTATTCATTCTAGGATATATATCATGTTTCTATGTTATTTATATTGTTTATTTTGTCATATTAGATCACTTGTGACAGATAAATAAGCAGCCGAGTTGATATTAGCGTTATATTGAAATATTTTCTCCTGCCTCCCAAAAGCCAGGAATTCCGCTGTAACGGATTAATGGCATTTCAGTTAATTTTAATGAGGAAAATTGATTTGACACACAAGCAAATTGAGTTATAAGCTCGGTCACGGAACGAATTAAACTCGTAAGTCAAGGTACCACTGTACTCGTTTAAATAATGTATATTAGAACTGATTTCCTCTATTCTGTTTATTACAATATACAGTACAATACTGAACAAACTTTTAAAAATATACTAAAAAATGTTGTAAATGGTGCAAAGGTGACATTAAAACTATATCAAAGATGGTTGACACAAATCCACTACCATTATAGTATGTGACAAATTCGTTTACCAATGTGGTCCTAGGAACGGAACTCTGTTGTTAAGTGAGGAGAGGCTGTACTGTACTAATATGAAAAGCAATATAGTATTTTACACCACCTGAATGTAACACAGTATAGTATAGCAGTATGGTATGTGTTACATTGGACCAGTCATCCTGCACACATCTCTAACCCACATGTTTTTTGTTTTTATATCAAGGAAATTTATTTGGGAAAATCACTCTTATTCAGATTTTTTATCTGAAGTGGAAAGAGATCCAATTTCCATAATTCTGAGTTGTCTATAATCTGCACACACCTGAGCACACATTATTCTGAATAAGAAACATAGCTACTTCATCGTTAGAGTTAATACTGCAGTAAAAAAGTAACAAGTGCATAAATTTTGTGTGTACCACTATACGTTCATGACACTCAATAAAACTTACTTGCTATCTTTTTTATGTGCATTCTTTGCATGATACTTTATCCCATTCACATTTTTGTATCGCTTGCGGCATCCAACCACTGGGCAAACATATGGTTTATCTTCACCATTGCTGCTGGAGTGGCCTCTGGAAAAAAATGGAAATATAAACAATGCTTTTATCGACACAGATTATGATTTATGAAGCCCCTCTTTTTATACCTGAACATCTATGTGAAGCTTATCCTGACCCTAGGAGGGTGTATAAAGCTGGGGAAAAGAGAAAAAGGGCTGGTAGTTATTCTAGGAAAGATTGGAGGGAGAGAGTAAGGAAAGTTTTCAGTGGTAGAGGCTTGAGCTTGCAGCAAGCATGTGTGAGTGTTAGATCAGAGCAGAGACAAGAGGTTTTTATAAGAAAATAAGAAGGAAAAAGGGAGCAATGGGCTAGTAACCCCTTCTCCTGTAGAAATTACTAAATTTAAAAAGAAAAACTTTCATTTTTCTTTTCAGGTCATCCCGCCTCAGTGGGATACAGCTGGTTTGTTAAAAAAAAAAGTTTTTCTTTTTTGGGTCACCTCGCCTTAGTGGGACACAGCCAGCATATTGCAAAAAAAAAAAAAAAAAAAAGGAAGGAAGGAGCACTGCACCAGGTCTACCGACCCATGCTAGACAGGTTCAACTCATACCCAAGACTTTCATTTCAATTATTCTACTCAGGAGTTTGTTCCACTCATCCCCAACTCTATTACCAAACCAATGCTCTCCTATATGGTTTCTAAATCTAAATTTTTCCAACTTGAACCAGTCAGGTCACACCAGTTCACCACCACCCAGATAATTCCTCAGCCCCAAGAAATTGGGTTTGGAGTGTGAGCAAGGTAATATTTATGAAGGGATTCAAGGAAATTAGCTAGCTGGACTAGAGTACTGGAAGTGGAAAGGGTAGTGCCTGCACTCTGAAAGAGGGGTGGAATGTTCCAACTGAAGGGTAATCTGAACAGTGACATCAACACACTTCTTGAAAGAAAGCTATTGAATGAATGATGATGAATGTGTTTTCTTTTTTGGGGTCACCTTGCATTAGGGGAAGGAAAAAAGGTACAGTTCCTACACTTTGGAGGAGGAATGGGTATGTTACAGTTTAGAGGATTATTTCAACCATGATGCTTGTCCATGTATGGCAAGACAGTTATTAAATGTATGATGGTGATTGTGTCCTTTTCTTTTGGTTTGGGTCATTCTATCTTGGTTAGAGAGAGCCAGTGTTTTAAAAGTAAGTAAATGTCAATGTAATATTATGTAACTGGTTTAGTATCCATGATTTTACATTTGTTTACCATGATTATTGCCTTTGTAATGAAATACAGCACAATTTCAAGCAAATTTTTCTCGGAGGCCACCTGGCTATTAAGATCAGCGACCATTATAGCAAGGTTTCACTATGTTTGTAATTTTTATGAAAAATGTGTCCATGATACCTACTTGCTTGCTAATTTTATAATAAGCTCTGCTGGAATCTCATCTTGAGTCGTCCATGAATCATTGCTGTCCTCATTATCACTATGAAGCGTTTCTTCACAATCACTCACTAGAAAAATGAGAGAAAAACTCATGAGTCTAGATCATTTACTTTTAATAACACATTAAAAATGTCATATAAAAGTGTACATATCTGAAAATAAATCTGGAAAAACTACCCTTCACATTTCAACAACTGTTGAAGAATTGTGTAATGCTTGTGATTATCTTACAGAAGTTGTGAACAACAATTACTTTTGACAATCCCTGAATCACAAGTGCATTAAAAGCTGGAGTTTGGTACTGTACTTCAATTTAATGTGTACATTTTATTTTGCAGACAGTTTATCATGTAGTGGTTTTAAACTATAACCCTTAAAACACTTACTGATAATGCTATTAAAATACTGTACATATAATAACTTACCAAATGAAAAAGTAATACAGAAATGAGAAGAATAATAAACTTAAGAACAATTTACCTACCTTTTTTATAGTAAACATGATACAAACATTTAAAGATGAGATCATCGCTATTATAGTAATATTGTACATAGTTAAAGCGAAGTTTTTCTGGTAAGAAAAAGATATACAGCTACCTATAATAAAATATTTAGACAACAAACCATTGCAGTCACAGTGAATCACAGCATTTTTGCTTTCCATCCATAGTACTCTTCAGCTGTTTTACAATAACACAATTTTACATATCTTACACATTATAGAATTTTTTTTTAGAATGCAAATATTCCTATACACCGTGTAACTACCCAAGCTCTCATGCCCTGACTAACCTGGAGGGCTGTTACTGATTGCGCTGACAGGAGTGCTCTCTCGTGTGGAGGATGGAGTACCCACACTGGACCCTCCCACGCTTGAGCCTCCTCCACTCGAGCTGCTCATGCTCGAGCCCACACTTCCCATTGTCTAGAACAAGTGGTATGTCTTTGACCACCTCAAACTTATATAAATTTTTAAGCAACATCATAGCAACTCTCCTCCAAATTAATTTTCATTCAAAGAACCTCAAGAGTTCTTGAAAACTATACAAAACAAATATTAATATGAATACTGCAAATAGGGAACAAAATATTGAGCCTAATAATGACATGTACCACATGTAATGAATATATACTCAATAAAAATGTATACAAACACTTTATTTTTATTAACACATTAAATCATAGTTTAGAAGAGATGAACAGCTGAGTGATAACAATCATTCACTTAGTCATGAATAAATACACATACTGGTACGTATTCTGAAATGTAATTTATTTAAAGCATTACATTATTAACTTATGACCCTCCTATTTCCATCACATACATGAAAACTTTTTCATAATTTTTTGAACTAAACATTGGATTTTTTCAAATAAAATGCAGAATATGGCATTTAAAAACCTGATAAATAAATACAGTGGACCCCCGGTTAACGAACTTTTTTCATTCCAGTAGTATGTTCAGGTGCCAGTACTGACCGAATTTTTTCCCATAAGGAATATTGTGAAGTAGATTAGTCCATTTCAGACCCCCAAACATACACATACAAACGCACTTACATAAATACACTTACATAATTGGTCGCATTTGGAGGTGATCGTTAAGCGGGGGTCCACTGTACTTGCCTCATAAACGGTAACAAAGAGAAGTTATGCTATTGCAGTACCTTTGGTCTTTGAATGTTACACACAAGTGTAATACAGTCCGGTGTTGGAAATTTCTAGTGAAATTAAGAAGTACGGTACTCCATTAAGATTAGGAAGTTAAAGCTGTACTGCAGAACATGGAGTTAAAATGTAAAATTTGGGATGCATGCTGGCTATGCCAAAAGATTTAGTTAAAAGAATAACTCACTGAACCACAAATGGATTATTGATGGCAAACAGACCGAGAGAAGGTAAAATATACAAATACAGTAAGGCCCCGCTTTATGGCGTTTCCCCTTATGGTGTTCCGCTAATATGGCGATTTCAAATTATGACCAAAATCTGCTATACGGCAAGTGGTCTTTCAAATACGACGTGCCCCACACGGTTTGTTTACATTCTCCATGAGCACATCTATTATGTCAGGAACTTTCCAAAATTTCAAGTGTTTTAAAAGTTATTGCGTATTTTATATGTACTCTAATAATTATAACTGTACCTAAATACACCTACCATCCAACTTATGACTGAGTTCGGTTCCGAGAAACCAGTCATAAGTCGAAATGGACGCAAGTCGAACTTTACTACTGAATATCAACATAACATTTTTGTAATGACTTTATTTTATTGTTTTATTTTGGTATTTCATGTTTTACTTTACTTTTTATGCTGTTAGTACTGTATTTTATACTGTAAGGTTTAGGATAAACACTGTGTACAACACAAACACTTGTTTATTTCCCAGAAATTTGGCATAAAACACACGGTCGTAAGTTGAGTCATCGTATGTCGAGCAGGTCGTAAGTCAGATGGTAGGTGTATACTTATACACTGTGCTGGCATGCAGGTACACATTAAAATCACTAAGTCTCTCTCTATTCATGATGCCATAGTAATACTATGTAATAATAATCTCTCTTGGGCACATTAAATGACTTATTTTACATTAATATAGACATTTTCGTTACTTCATCTATATTTTCTTCAAAATTATATAAGAAACATGTTACATAGCATATAAACATTAAAGATACACCAACAGAAAAAAAACTGACATAAATATGAGATTTGTTTACAAAGCAGCTTTGTAGGAGTGTCGGAAGAATTAAGTTTTCTCTAGTCAAACACTGGGGTATAACTGTAGATAAATATTCCTTTTGTATGCCTTCACTCTATATATAGCAATTCACAACCCTTGTGGGTTTAGTGCTTCTTTTTTATTATGATTATAATAATAATTTGTTATAATAATAATTTGTAAATAATAATTTGTCAGAGCATCATTCCTTCTAAAAATTACACAAGAAAGGACGTGTTGGAGACAACTTGTACACAATGTAAGGTGTTTGTATGAATGTTTATGAACCATAACCAGATGCTTTGTCTGTTTGTTTACATAGTGGGTGGGGTGGCGAGGCTGGGTTCCCTACACTACCCTACCTACCACACTGACTTTCTACAAATAAATACTGTATATTGTATATTCTACAAATAAATATGTACTGTATATGCATCTTGAGAGTGAGCCGCAGGCATGATCACCAAAGCCTCAGTCAAGCACCTAAATTAGTGGGAGCTCTTGAAGTCCCTCGAGCTGCACTCCTTGGAATGTAAGTGAGAAAGATACATAATTTACCCTTGGAAAATTCTGTGGGGATTGATCCCTTACTTGCACACCAAACTCATTGGATATGAAAGCAAGAGGCTTGGCAAATGGTGTAGGATATCAATGATGAAGAGCTGGAGTGCAATGAATACGCGGAGAGAACTCGGTAAGTGTAAAAGGACCACGACTCTAATATCCACCCTTCATGTAGAAGGGGAATAACCCATGAACCCCCTAGCTGTCTTCAAGAGGTTCTCGACAAGCTCATTAAGTTGGTTCCTGAGATACATACGTTGGAGGTTTAACCCTTTGACTGTTTCAGGCCCCTTTCTGAAACTGTCATTCTATGTCGATAAATTTTTGAAAAAAAAAAAAAAAAATCATTTTTTCTTATGAAATGATAGAGAATCTTTTCCCGATGGTAATGCCACCAAAAGTTCAAAATTTGGTCGAAAACTCGTGGAATTATGCTCCGGCGAAGTTAGCGGTCTCGGCGACATATGCGTATCGGCGATTTCGCCGACTTTGAGCCCTATTTTCAGCCAATTCCGTTGTTCCAGTTGACCAATCTCATAGCTATTTCTTTAGAACTCCATTTTATCTATCAGCTGAGTACAAGAAACCTCGCATTTACCAATTTGGACTACCCAATATTGTGGTCAGAAATTGGCAATTTGGCCAATTTCACGCAAACTAAAAAAGATGCCAATTTCAAAATAGGGCAAAAAAAAAGGGAACATTTTGGCCCAAAAAAACATATCCTTGTTATTATCACATCTCTAGGCCCCTCTTAATTTTATTGCTTTCTATTTTTATTTTTTATTCAACAAAAAAATACAAAATTTTCTGTTATGCGACTACCATTATTGTAAAAAAAGGTATAAATAAATCGTGCACGTGAAAAAAATTAGACTCCCCTTAGTGTATTGGACGTGTGGTGTATTTGTTTCTCCTGAACATTGGGAAAAAACGAAAATTTCCCACTTTAGCCAGTTTCAGGGCAGTTTTCATCGTCAAAGAATGAAAATCTCTCTATTTTTGTAATATGTTTTCCATTTTATCCCTAAAACATGAAAACCAAATAATTCGATAAAAAACTAACGAAAATACACCCCAAAATCGGCGTTTTAATCCAAAAAAACACAGAGTTTTTTTTTTTTCATTAGCACTGTGCTGCAGGATTTTTTTTATGTGGTGCACACGACCACACAGACCCATTCCCACCCTGTGGGGCCACCCGCTTTCTTCCGTTGTTTGAAGCCGCTACAATTATCGAGTAATAATGTATACGCGAAACACTGGTCGTAAATTATATATAAGACCAAAAAGTCAAAGGGTTTTGCATTGTCATAGTATATTTTGTGTTTGGGGGGGCCCGGGGGCTACCCACCTTACTCTTACAGAAATACACTCACCTTTTGCCCTACATTAAGCAAAATATTTTGAGGGAAATATGAGTGCACTGTGTGTGTATTTTACTTTTTATTGTATTTTAATGCCTAGTTTTATTGCTAACTTAATATGTTAGTGTAAACTTGTTATCTGACATTTATATGCATTTGTAAGTGGAAAAAATAGTGTTTTGCTTTCCGGCGATGTTTGCTTTCCGGCAGTAACCTGGAACCTAACCTGCAGTATAAGTGGGACCCTACTGTACGTATATAGATATCTGGTTTAGAAAGATGTGTATGTATGTATGAATGTGTATGTGTAGAACTATTGTTAAAATACTGCCAAGCTGACAACAATAATTTTAAAAAAGGGTTGCACAGCCATTTTACTGGGTTGGATCAGTGGACTACAATATAGCAAAAGCTTGGGTTCCAAAACTTATATATACCACAATTTGCACAGAGGTAATATTTTTTGTCACAATTTTCTTCATGTAAAGGAACTGTAGCTCATATTCTTAGCCAATAATAACCTGTTAGCTATACAAGGCTGATAAAATATGTACTTTTCATTTTTTAGGCCTCAGCTTATTCAGTGAAAAAGTGAAAACAAAAAATGTACTTGCTCTTGTACTGTATTGAAAAATTGGCTTTTTTTTAGTGCAACCTTTTAAACTGTAGTCTGAACAACAATAAAGTGTCTTGACAATAGAACAAAATCATGGTGTTGCCAGTCCCAATAAAAAGAACATAGACAGCCAATGTTCAGTCTAATTCAAGCCTTACTGAGACAAGAATGAAAGTTCATTTATAGATGAAAGAGGTAACAAATAAGAATGCCTAAATAGCAGCCTTCAAAGATAATAAATAAATAAATAAATAAATAAGTACAAGTTCTGAACCTGAGGCAACCATTTGTAGAAATTAAGTAATTCCCTTCCATAAACTTGAATCAAAGTCTGTTAGTTTATAGATCAAACAGTTCTAAACTTTTTGTTTAGCTATATCAACAGACACTTCTTGAAAGATTCCAATCTATCTTGTACAGTTTGCAGCATTATGATTTTTTCCATGTGCTTTTCAAGATTATTCTGATGTGGAAAAATATTTAATTCCACTAAAAGGAACTGACACTGCAGAAGCTCAAATTTACATTAAAAAGTCAATACATTATTTGCAAAGTGTGAAACAAGCAGCTGATAGTAAAGTCAATTTTTTTCAATTATTTCAAGGGCTGAGGCTCTTGCTATTTGATGCTATTTCCTTAACAGACTGATGCGCCTGCATCAATACCCTCTGGTAAAGCCATGGACCCATCAAAATATGTACCACTAATGACTGCAGCTGCTGCTGATACAGCAATTGTTACACAGAGATGTTCTGAGACTGGTACTCGGGCTTGGGACTTGACAGGGTGTTAGGTAAGACACATATGCAACAGTTAGGTATCTTTATTTCGAAACGTTTCGCCTACACAGTAGGCTTCTTCAGTCGAGTACAGAAAAGTTGATAGAAGCAGAAGATACTTGAAGACGATGTAATCAGTCCATCACCCTTAAAGTTTTGAGGTGGTCAGTCCCTCAGTCTGGAGAAGAGCATTGTTCCGTTGTCTGAAACAATATGAAGTTGAAGTGACAGGATGGAGCCTTTATATAGTGCCAGGAGGTGAGACGTAGGTTGCTTTGGGAGGGCAGGTCCCTCTCAAACCCAGCCGTTCTCACTAGTAGAGGTCGAAGTTGATGGGCTGTACCAAGATACCCTTGTGTTGCAGTGTCTGACAGAATGAACATTAAAATGGTATAAAATACCGATAGATTGTTAGGTAAGACACATTATGTGTCTTACCTAACAATCTGTCGGTATTTTATACCATTTTAATGTTCATTCTGTCAGACACTGCAACACAAGGGTATCTTGGTACAGACCATCAACTTCGACCTCTACTAGTGAGAACGGCTGGGTTTGAGAGGGACCTGCCCTCCCAAAGCAACCTACGTCTCACCTCCTGGCACTATATAAAGGCTCCATCCTGTCACTTCAACTTCATATTGTTTCAGACAACGGAACAATGCTCTTCTCCAGACTGAGGGACTGACCACCTCAAAACTTTAAGGGTGATGGACTGATTACATCGTCTTCAAGTATCTTCTGCTTCTATCAACTTTTCTGTACTCGACTGAAGAAGCCTACTGTGTAGGCGAAACGTTTCGAAATAAAGATACCTAACTGTTGCATATGTGTCTTACCTAACAATCTGTCGGTATTTTATACCATTTTAATGTTCGACTTGACAGGGGCCAAGGCTGTCACCTCCAAAGGTGCAGTAAAGGGAGAAACAGCCCTGAAAATGTAGATGCCTAATACAAAAGGATTGCCCCTTATCCTCAAATTAGGCCTTGTAAAACCCAGATGGAAGGGATTCACATAAGGACAGGTAAGGGGATCACGAAAGGAAAATTGTTATTTTATTATCACACTGGCCGATTCCCACCAAGGCAGGGTGGCCCGAAAAAGAAAAACTTTCACCAAAGGGGTTATAAATCAATGTTTTACTGACTCTGTTTACAATGTGACTCCTTAAATAATGTTTTTTGCCATTCCTAAATAGTTAGAACCTAGGTAGTAGGTTCGTGGACAAGAACCGCCCAGGGAGGTACTACTGTCCTGCCAAGTGAGTGTAAAACTGAAGCCTGTAATTGTTTTACACAATGGTAGGATTGCTGGTGGCTTTTTTTTTTTCTGTCTCAAAAGGAGAAGTAGATGTAAAATAGAAAGAGACAGGCGCTCCCTTTACAGGCGACGGAAAAAAATAACAGAGCGGCTAAAAGAGGTCAATATATCTGAAATGCGTAGGGAGACACTGGTCAGAGAAATAGCAAGCATCGAACTCAAGCTAAAGGAATCTTATAGGAGTCAGGAATCGCGGGAAGAACTAAAAGCCATAAATGAAATCGAAAGAAACCCAAAGTATTTCTTCTCCTATGCCAAATCAAAGTCGAGAACAACGTCCAGTATTGGGCCCCTACTTAAACAAGATGGGTCCTACACAGATGACAGCAAGGAAATGAGTGAGCTACTCAAGTCCCAATATGACTCAGTTTTTAGCAAGCCGCTAACCAGACTGAGAGTCGAAGATCAAAATGAATTTTTTATGAGAGAGCCACAGAATTTGGTTAACACAAGCCTATCCGATGTTATCCTGATGCCAAATGACTTCGAACAGGCGATAAATGACATGCCCATGCACTCTGCCCCAGGGCCAGACTCATGGAACTCCGTGTTCATCAAGAACTGCAAGAAGCCCCTATCACTAGCCTTTTCCATCCTATGGAGAGGGAGCATGGACACGAGGGTCGTCCCACAGTTACTAAAAACAACAGACATAGCCCCACTCCACAAAGGGGGCAGTAAAGCAACAGCAAAGAACTACAGACTGATAGCACTAACATCCCATATCATAAAAATCTTTGAAAGGGTCCTAAAAAGCAAGATCACCACCCATCTAGAAACCCATCAGTTACACAACCCAGGGCAACATGGGTTTCAAACATGTCGCTCCTGTCTGTCTCAACTATTGGATCACTATGACAAGGTCCTAGATGCACTAGAAGACAAAAAGAATGCAGATGTAATATATACAGACTTTGCAAAAGCCTTCGACAAGTGTGACCATGGCGTAATAGCGCACAAAATGCGTGCTAAAGGAATAATAGGAAAAGTCGGTCGATGGATCTATAATTTCCTCACTAACAGAACACAGAGAGTAGTCGTCAATAGAGTAAAGTCCGAGGCAGCTACGGTGAAAAGCTCTATTCTACAAGGCACAGTACTCGCTCCCATCTTGTTCCTCATCCTCATATCCGACATAGACAAGGATGTCAGCCACAGCACCGTGTCTTCCTTTGCAGATGACACCCGAATCTGCATGACAGTGTCCTCCATTGCAGACACTGCAAGGCTCCAGGCGGACATCAACCAAATCTTTCAGTGGGCTGCAGAAAACAATATGAAGTTCAACGATGAGAAATTTCAATTACTCAGATATGGCAAACACGAGGAAATTAAATCTTCATCAGAGTAGAAAACAAATTCTGGCCACAAAATAGAGCGAAACACCAACGTCAAAGACCTGGGAGTGATCATGTCGGAGGATCTCACCTTCAAGGACCATAACATTGTATCAATCGCATCTGCTAGAAAAATGACAGGATGGATAATGAGAACCTTCAAAACTAGGGAGGCCAAGCCCATGATGACACTCTTCAGGTCACTTGTTCTATCTAGGCTGGAATATTGCTGCACACTAACAGCACCTTTCAAGGCAGGTGAAATTGCTGACCTAGAAAATGTACCGAGAACCTTCACGGCGCGCATAACGGAGATAAAACACCTCAATTACTGGAAGCGCTTGAGGTTCCTAAACCTGTATTCCCTGGAACGCAGGCGGGAGAGATACATGATTATATACACCTGGAAAATCCTAGAGGGACTAGTACCGAACTTGCACACGAAAATCACTCACTACGGAAGCAAAAGACTTGGCAGACGATGCAACATCCCCCCAATGAAAAGCAGGGGTGTCACTAGCACGTTAAGAGACCATACAATAAGTATCAGGGGCCCGAGACTGTTCAACTGCCTCCCAGTATACATAAGGGGGATTACCAACAGACCCCTGGCAGTCTTCAAGCTGGCACTGGACAAGCACCTAAAGTCAGTTCCTGACCAGCCGGGCTGTGGCTCGTACGTTGGTTTGCATGCAGCCAGCAGTAACAGCCTGGTTTATCAGGCTCTGATCCACCAGGAGGCCTGGTCACAGACCGGGCCGCGGGTGCGTTGACCCCCGGAACTCTCTCCAGGTAAACTCCAGGTACACAAGAGTAAGTCTTGCTACTTCTACTTATATTTAGGTCACATTACACATACATGTACTACAAGCATATACATACACACCCCTTTGGGTTTTCTTCTATTTTCTTTCTAGTTCTTTTTCTTGTTTATTTCCTCTTACCTCCATGGGGAAGTGGAACAGAATTCTTCCTCCGTAAGCCATGCGTGTTGTAAGAGGCGACTAAAATGCCGGGAGCAAGGGGCTAGTAACCCCTTCTCCTGTATATATTACTAAATGTAAAAGGAGAAACTTTCGTTTTTCCTTTTGGGCCACCCTGCCTCGGTGGGATACGGCCGGTGTGTTGAAAGAAAGAAATAGAACAGCAACACCCAATGATTTTAATCTATTTAATTCTGCAAATGTCTCCAGATTATCAGCTCTACCTAAGAACATTGTAATAATTTACCCTGAAAAGGCAAGCCATCAGACATCAAACTTTTCATGTAGAAGGCCTAGCTAGCCAGGGGAAAAATGAAAATACATCTACCTCAAGGTATTCAAGGATTCATAATACCCAACCTTCCATTCTATGCATAAGTTGAATTGCACCAGCAAATATCAAGTTTACTATAACAAAAGAATTAAAAGAAAGTACAGTGGAACCTCTACTTGCGAGCGCATCCACGCGCGAGTTTTTCCCAAATACGACCAGTCAATGGGTTGATTTTTTGCTTCCATACGCGAGCGAAATTTCCATAAGCGAGAGGACCTCAAGGGAGGTTCCTTGACGCTGGTGAGGGGCTCTTGTTCTTGATCTAGGGAACTGGATCTCATTTGCTTGTTCGGCTATCTTATTGAAACTTGGGCAATGTACGATGGAAAGATGCTTCTTAATGTACACCAAAAATTAAAGAGATCTAAGCATAAATAATGGAGCTCACTTCTCAGCAATTAGCCACCCCTTAGCGGTATTTTCGTATGGTTTTTATGGTTGTATTCTTGTTTTTTTTGCTCTCTTTTGATAGAATGGAAGATATACATGTATTACAGAAATAGATACGATTTTGATTGCTTTCACGATGAAAAATAACTTGAAATTGAGTTCAAAGTAGGAGAAATGTTTGATTCTTTGGGTATGTTCAAGAGTAAACAAATGACATCACTGTCCATTCCAATATGCAGTCGTGAATGGGTTGACATTATTCATACAATTGCAATAAAAATTACAAATTATTTATATAGTAATAATAATAATACATATGTAATAATAATATATAATAATAATAATAATAATAATAATAATAATAATAATAATAATAATAATAATAATAAGGTAGTAGGTTGGTAGACAGCAACTGCCCAGGGAGGTACTACCGTCCTGCCGAGTGTAAAACGGAAACCTGTAATTGTTTTACATGATAGTAGGATTGCTGGTGTCTTTTTTTCTGTCTCATAAACATGCAAGATTGCAGGGACGTCTTGCTACTTCTACTTACACTTAGATCACACTACACATACGTGTACAAGCATTTATATACACACCCCTCTGAGTTTTCTTCTATTTTCCCTCTAGTTCTTGTTCTTGTTTATTTCCTCTTATCTCCATGGGGAAGTGGAACAGAATTCTTCCTCCATAAGCCATGCGTGTTGTAAGAGGCGACTAAAATGCCAGGAGCAAGGGGCTAGTAACCCCTTCTCCTGTATAAATTACTAAATTAAAAAGAGAAACTTTCAGACAGGATGGGACTTACTCAGACATGATGGGACTTACTCATACGGGATGCGACTTACTCAGACGGGATGCGACTTACTCAGAAGGGATGGGACTTACTCAGAAGGGATGGGACTTACTCAGACAGGATGGGACTTACTCAGACAGGATGGGACTTTCTCAGACAGGATGGGACTTTCTCAGACAGGATGGGACTTACTCAGAAAGGATGGGACTTACACAGACAGAATGGGACTTACTCTGACAGGATGGGACTTACTCAGAGAGGATAGGACTTACTCAGAGAGGATGTGACTTACTCAGACAGGATGGGACTACTCAGACAGGATGAGACTTTCTCAGACAGGATGAGACTTTCTCAGACAGGATGGGACTTTCTCAGACAGGATGGGACCTACTCAGACAGGATGGGACTTACTCAGACAGGATGGGACTTGCACAGACAGGATGGGACTTACACAGACAGGATGGGACTTACTCAGAAAGGATGGGACTTACTCAGACAGGAAGGGACTTACTCAGACAGGATGGGACTTACTCAGACAGGATGGGACTTACTCAGACAGGATGGAACTTTCTCAGACAGGATGGGACTTACTCAGACAGGATGTGACTTACTCAGACAGGATGTGACTTACTCAGACAGGATGGGACTTACACAGACAGGATGGGACTTACACAGACAGGATGGGACTTACTCAGACATGATGGGACTTACTTAGACAGGATGGGACTTACTCAGACAGGATGACTTACTCACGATGGACTTACTCAGACAGGATGGGACTTACTCAGACATGATGGGACTTACTCAGACAGGATGGGACTTACTCAGACAGGATGGGACTTACTCAGAAAGGATGGGACTTACACAGACAGGATGGGACTTACACAGACAGGATGGGACTTACTCAGACAGGATGGGACTTACTCAGACAGGATGGGACTTACTCAGACAGGATGGGACTTACTCAGACAGGGCAGGGCCACCCTGCCTTGGTGGGATACGGCCAGTTTGTCGAAAAAAAAAATAATAATAATACATATATAATAATAATGTACTATATAATAACAATTATAATAACAGACAGCTTCAAAATGCCATGACTGTGTCACAGTGTCAACAACGCAACTCAATGTTCAAAATGCCATCACTATATGGCAGCTTTTAGCACAACAAAGAGGGAGAGGTTGTGGCCGCCTCCACCTGTACATAATGACATATTTTATTCATTCTAGAGTATATATCAGGTTTCTATGTTATTTATATTGTTTATTATGTCATATTAAATGAACTGTGATAGATAAATAAGCCGTATAGATGATATTAGTGAAATTATTCGAGTAGTACTTTGTCCGGTCTCCACACAAGCTCTCGTCCGCCGACGATACCACTACATGAATGACGTATTTTATTCATTTTAGAGTATATGCTGTATTAGGTTTCTATCTTATTTATATTGTTTATTATGTCATATTAGATGAACTGTGATAGATAAATAAGCCGTATAGATGATATTAGCGAAATTATTCAAGAGGTATTTTGTCCGGTCTCTAGACAAACTCTCGTCCGCTGATGATATCACTACACGAATGGCATATTTCATTCATTCTAGAGTATATATCAGGTTTCTATGTTATTTATATTGTTTATTATGTCATATTAGATGAACTATAACAGATAAATAAGCCACAGAGTTGATATTAGGGAAATTATTGAAGTACAGAATTTCACTGGAACATATTAATTGCATTTCAATTAATTTAAATGAGGAAAATTTACTCTGCAAATGAGCAAATCCAGTTGTGAGCAAGGTCACGGAACAGATTAAACTTGCAAGTAGAGGTTCCATTGTAATTATGGCAATTATTATTAACCCTTTGACTGTCGCAACCCCCAATCCTGAGGTGTCTCCTGGTGTCGCAAAATTTAAAAAAAAAAAAATTATTTTTTCTTATGAAATTATAGAGAATCTTTTCCCGATTGTAAAGACACCAAAAAAACGAAATTTGATGGAAAACTGACGGAATTACACTCTCGCGAAGTTAGTGACCTCGGCGATATTTGCAAATCGGCGATTTCGCCCACTTTGAGCCCTATTTTCGGCTAATTCCATTATTCCAGTCAACCAAACTCATAGCTATTTCTTCAGAACTCCATTTTTTCCATCGATTGAGTACAAGAAACTGCCCATTTACCGATTTCAACTACCCAATAACATGGTCAGAAATCTGCAATTTGGAAATTTCACGAAAATTAAAAAATATGACAATTTCAAAATAAGGACCAGAATGAACAATGCAGACATTCCTGGCTCTAAAATAACATTTTCTTTGTTCATCACTCATGTCTCCAGGCCCCTGTGATATTACTCTTGCTTTTTATTTTGAAATTTTATTCAAACAAAAAATAGAAGATTTACTGTTATGCAGACTACTGCAATACTGTAATAATTGTAAAAATTACATCAACCCATTCATGACTGCATATTAGAATGGCTATTTGGACATTTATTGGACAATGACATCATTTGTTTACTTTTGAACATTGGCAAAATTCAAACATTTCCCGTACTTTGTGCTCCATTTCCAGGTTCTTTTTATAGTAAAATTAATCAAAATCACCTCTATTTCTATAATATAGTTTCCATTCTATCAAATGAGACCAAGAAAATGAGAATACAACCACAAATACTACACGAAAATAGACCACAAAGTCGGCATTTTAATTAAAAAAAACTGTTTTTTTTTTTCTCATTATGCACTACGTGCTCCAGGATTTTTTTTATATGGTGCACACTGACCACACAGACCCATTCTCTCACATGTGGGCCTACCAGCTTTCTCCTGCCTGATTTGAAGCCGCTAGAATTTATGAGTATATATACGTCAAACACGGTACCTCGTAAACGTATATATACGGCCGCGACAGTCAAAGGGTTAAAGGCACTACTTTGGATTCTTCCGAATATTTTTAAATAAAAGTATCATATCTGTATGTACAGAATGTACCTCCATGAAATAAAAAGAGATCTAAATATCAAGTTCAGAATATTGGTGTAAAGAAAAATAACAAGCTTTCTAAAACAATTAAAAAAAGGTATTTTTACTGCAGTCTCATGTCTATTATCCAGATGGAACTAGTACCATATTCCACACCCTAGTGACCCCAGTTCACATCTCTGTGAAACAGCTTTAGCCATAAATGATTTTATCACAGTAGACGAGGC
Source organism: Cherax quadricarinatus (assembly GCF_026875155.1). Classification (NCBI taxonomy): domain Eukaryota; kingdom Metazoa; phylum Arthropoda; class Malacostraca; order Decapoda; family Parastacidae; genus Cherax; species Cherax quadricarinatus. Next base: position 14,914,452 of record NC_069422.1, read on the forward strand.
TGAGGATTTTTTTCCAATCTTACATTGGCTTATCATCAATTAATAAAGAACCACAAAAAGCACGTAATAAATTATGCAAAAATGTTCTATAGTAGAGCAGAGTTCAGCACAAGAAGAATTTCTCTCCTGAAGCTCTGTAAAGCTCTCTAAACAAATGTGAATAATGTAACTAAGCTGCCACTTATGCTCACTGAACTTACCATTAAGCAAAGAAAACTTGCAAGCTTAAATATGTATTTCCTAATCAACAAAACTGTTGCACACTAAAAGGTGTTATTCTGTTGTACCTTTACCAGTGTTAAAAATTAGAACAAAGGAATTGACAAGCTGGAGGTTGCAAATGTACCGACTCAAAATACAGCCTCTATTTCAAATGATACTGTGTGCAAGATTTCTGAACTAGTAAAGACTTGCTTAGATTTTAACTTTCACATCTCATCCCAAATGCCATAGACAAATGCTTTGCACACCTATGGGTTTTGGATATTTATTCTTATTAATTACCGTAATTATTGTATTTTATTTGGGGAAGCACTAAACCCATAAGGGTCAAAAAGTACCTGGGGAATATGATGCAATCAGGTTTGATCCAATAAAAGGGAGGAAAAGTTCAATTCCTTGGATCAAGAGCCCCCTCACCAACATTAATGAACCTCTCTTGAGGGGCCTCAACCATCTATAATTCCATACTGAACTACAATACTGTATTTAAAAATGTTTTACACAATTCAATCCTAAGATCTTTTCAATTTAACAAGACCCTCCAGGGTCAGTTCACAAATCATTACTGCAGGGTTATAGTCCTCACTTTGTCAAAAACTGACAAAAACAATTATCAGACACTTACCACCAATAACCTACATAATCTTTCAGTGAAAATGGTAAATGTTAAATTTGCTCAACATTTAGAAGGAAAGGAACCGATTTCTCCAAACCAACCTTGCATTAACACTTTCAGGGTCCATCCCGTAGATCAACGGCTTTACGTTGAGTGTCCAAACCGTAGATCTACGCCAAAATTCTAGCGCCGTCAAATTTAGCGCGAAAACGCTCATAGGCCTACATGTGAGAGAACGGGTCTGCGTGGTGGGTGTGCGCCATAAACAAAAAATCTAGGCGCCCGCATAGCATTGTGGGAACGCCGGCTCAGTTACCCTTGTTCACCATGCCTCGTTGCAAGTCAGCTCTCACTCCCCGGAAAATTGGGACTCTCCTCTTCCTATCTGATAGTTCTGACACTGATGGAAGTGGAAATGAAGACGAATTCTACGGTTTTGATCAGTTAGTGACCGAAAAGAATGACCAGGATATCGATAATAGTGCAGAAAACCCTGACGATCCTCAACCTTCCACCTCTGGTGTGGGCACTCGTGACTCACGGTCGGTTGTTCCTCATCGCAAGAGAAAACTAATATTTTCGCGTGGCCAGGCCTCTGACATCAGTAATGATGATGATAGTGACGTGGACTGTGATTTTATTGCGCTCGACGATCAATCGAGTAGTGATAGTGAGGAATCATATTCACCAGTGAAGCGTCGGTATGTTCGCCGCCGCATGCGCTCGGGTAGTGTACCCTATGCTGTGCCCAGGGGACGGAGTACATCCCGGAGTACCCCCGAGGCCCAACACCAGTTTTAGGTAGTGATAGCGAGGATGATGTGGCTACACTTGGCATGGATAGACCACAGGCATCAGTGGATGGTGTTAGTGGTGATGGTAGTGGCACCGCCATGCGTGACTCACCAGGCCAGCTGGGACCATGCGGGACTCGTCAGTTCAAGGACAAAGCGGAGCGTCAGCACCAGCCCACCACAACCAAAAACCACCTGCACAACCAGCCTATGATGTCCAGTATCCACCACAAACCGTATTTTGGATTGGCAGCAAAATCCCAATTTTTGTTCCCAAGCCTCACCACTTGATGTTTTCTCAAGTGGAATTCTACCTATTGTCCCCTTGGAACCATGGCCAATGAACTGGAATTCTTTGATTATTCTTTGACCAGCCATTGATGGAAATTATTGTCAGGGAAAGTAATAAGTATTTTGAGTACACCATGGCAAATACGATCTTATCACCACAGTCAAGACTACACAGGTGGAAAGAGACGACTGTTGCAGAAATGTATTTGCTTTTTGCAAAAATAATGCTTATGCCTCACGTCTATAAGCATAATATAAAAGCATACTGGTCCACAGATCGGCTAATTTCTATCTTACTCTTACGTATGTTGCACTTCTCTGACAAAACCAGGCCTGACAGAAGTGACAGGTTATACAAGATTAGAAATGCTTTCATGTATCTCAAACAAAAGTTCAGGATATACTTTTATCCATTCAAGAATCTTGTAATTGACGAGTTTTTGATTTTGTTCAAAGGTAGACTGTCATTCAAGCAGTATATACAGAGCAAGAGGAAACACTTTGGTATAAAACGTTTGTACTCTGTGATTGTGACAGTGGCCTGGTGTTGGATATTGTTGTATACAGGGTAGTAAAACATTGAAAGATACCAAGATTTATTGGGTATCTCAGGTGACGTAGTGAGAAACATGGGCCCCTTTAATCTTGGTAAGGGGAATACATTATATACCGATAATGGTACACAAGCCCATTACTCCAGTGATTTCATGCGAGTGAACAAGACAGATGTGTGTGGCACAGTGCGTTCTAATCATAAACATTGCCCAGGCTCAACGCAGTGCTCGTGGTGATGACGTGCAGGTGTTTACTGCCAATGACATCATGGCATTACGGTGGCATGACAAACGAGATGTCACTTGTTGACAACCATTCACAGTAATGAAATGCAAGACAGGGGCAAAGTTGATCGAGTGACTAATGAACATATTCGAAAACCAGTGTCAGTGATTGATTATCCCAAAAAAACATGCGTTTGGGTTGACAAGTGTGACATGAGATTGGTTTTGTTGACTGTGTTCGTAAGAGTTACAAGTGGTACACGAAACTTTTCTTCCATTCTCAGGGGACTTTTTCAATGTCAATGCATATAATATGTACCAAATAAAGACTGGCAAACAGACCACCGTATGGTAAATTTTTGTTTGTCTGTTGTCAGACAACTCATAATGAAGTAACCAGGTAAAACACCTGCTATACAACATGGTCCTCGAATTCCTCAGGATATACCCAAAAGCGTTTAAAGGAGAGAAGGTGATCATTTCATAATACAGCTTCTTCAACTCAAAAAGAAATTTGCTCAGAAGAGATGCATTGTCTGTGCACAAACAAAACGACGGCAACAAAGACGCAAAGACACTCGGTTTATGTGTGAGGAATGTAAGGTGCCTCTGTGCATGGTGCCTTGTTTCAAGGAGTTCCACAAGCTCCAGCAGTTCTAAAATCATGTCCAGTGATTGTAAATATGTAAATATATGATAGAACATTAGTATTATACAATATTTGTGCATGTTTATTGTAATAAACAACAGTGGTAAACAATAATACGATAATAACTTTAGTGCGGTTATCGTGTTCAATACAGAACATTATATACAGTATTGGTCTCTCAGGCCCCAAATGTTAGTAGGAATAGAAAAAAATTGGAAAAGAAAAGAAAAAAACTAAAACCACAAAATAATGTAATGCGCGTATGTGGAATTCGTCGATGTTGCCGCCACCACAACTTCTTGGCACTGTATCTCGGTAAGTACTGATCAGATTTTTTTTTTTGTCTTATTACCTTCACAAAAATATGCTCTTTAATTCTGTAAGAAAAATAAATTTTTTTTTTCAAAATTTCTTGGACACTGGAGCACCACTTCAGATTTTGGCCTTGGACCCTGAAAGGGTTAATCACTTCTGCTCAACCCTGGACCCCTGATACAACTAGAAAATGACACTGGAGAATCTTTTTAACAAGGATATGAGATGTTAGCAATCTATTTTTTTTAGCATTGAAATGGCCTGTGGTGCAACTTGTTGTCACATGATCCTTAAGAGAACTTATTTCATATGGACTGCATTGGCTCATTGCCTATTTTAATTTAAGGTTTCCTGCAACAACAAAAACCCTGAGTTGTTGAATCTCTGATCCCTGATAAATGGTTCACAAGGATATGTTCTTAGCAACATACTTCTTTCTTATATTTTTTAAAAGTGCCTTTAGCATTCCTACCTTTGTATCTAAAACTCTGCAGTTGAATTTATTATGTATACATGTATTGGGTTTTACTGGTATTTCTACTCTGGAGTTAACCATGTCATGCCACCATAATATGTTTAATGGAAACTAGTCATGAAATAACGTGAAAACAGAAAAAAATAGTACCATACACAAAAAAAACAAGAGGCCACAATTTTAAATTAACAAAAAATAAAAAAAAAAAGGGCACTGAAAGACTGGAAAGTTTTTTTCAAACAGTGAGGCAGAGAAGTTAGGCCTTTGCTTTTGTGCATTAACTGTCTTCCCTTGTAGCCACATACAGAATAAGAAGGAAGAAAGAATGGAGAAACACTACAGCAGGCCTACTAGCCCATGCTAGGCAGGTCCCCCACACACCCATCTCAACCCACTCAAGTACCTGGCCAACCTATTTTCAGAAATACCCAAGGTTCTCACCTCAGTGATGATACTAGGGAGTATGTTTCACTCATCCACAACTCTACTGCCAAACTAATGCTTTCCTATATCCCTTCTAAATCTAAATTTGTCAAACTTGAACCAATTGACTAGATGTTTTCAACGCATTATTTATATCCCCTTATTTAATCCTGCTTTTCATTTGTAGACTTCAGGCATAGCCTCTAATTCTATGTCTTTCAACTCTTCAAGGGAGGTTCCTTATTGTGGTGAGGGGCTCTTGATCTAGGAACTTGGATCTGTGCTCCAGTTCCCTGAATTGAGCCTGAATACCTTCCATAACCTCCCCCCACCAAAGGCGCTGTATAATCCCTATGGGTTTAGAGCTCCCTCATGATCATAATACAGTGGAACCTCAGTTTTCAAGATTAATCCATTCTAAAAAGTCGGACGAAAACTGAAGCAATATTTACCATAAGAAACAATGCAAATCCAATTTATCCGTTCCAGACACCCAAACATATTAACAAAAAATACATTTTATGGAGAATAACTATAGTTTTACATGCAGAAAACAATGAGAAATAAATATAAATTACTAATGAAATGGATGAATGAACATATAACATCACCTTTACCTTTATTGAAGACTCTTTGTTGGTGTATGGAAGATGGCGAGGAGGGGAGAGAGAAGAGGAGAGGTTATTGTTTGGAAGGGGAATTCCCATCCATAAGGACTTCAGGTAAACAAGGCCCATCTGGGGGGTTTCTTCCCTTCTTTGTCTTTTTAATGGCACTAGGACCAGCTTGAGTCACGACCCCTATTGCACAAAAAATATGTCCAGAGAGGTCTGTTTCTGGCATCCCTTTAAGATTTGCCTAAAATGGGACAAGGCATTTTCATTGAGCATGTTGCAGACATGGCTTGCAACAGCTTTGTTAGGGTGATATTTCTCCACAAAACTTTGCAACTCACTCCACTTTGCACACGTCCTTAATCACTGAAGAAGGCACATTCGGAACTTTCTTTGTCTCCATGGTGGTTTATTTAGCAGTAGCACTCAATAACCAAGCACAAAAAACAATGGATTATTACAAAATGTTTCAGATGAACGCATGGAGTGATGCTCACTCAATGAGAAACAAAGACAGACTGAGTCAAGAATGCATGGGATGCTTTGTGTGGGCGCTTGAGTGACCGAGTCATGCGGACACATTTGGTACAGACCATTTTCAACTCTACGAAAACTGAGTGGATGTATGAAAACTGGGACAAAATTTTGACGAAAAGAGTCATCGAAAACCAAATTCTACGAAAACTGGGGCATACAAAAACCAAGGTTCCACTATAATAATAATAATACACCTTTCAAGATAATACAAATTCAGTGGAGTCTACCTTCATGGGAAAGATTTCCAAAATAAAGGATCTATATTTTCCAGTGCACTTACAGTATGCCCATTCTGTAGTATGAAGACCAGAAGCAAGCACCATTATCTAAATGAGGCCTTCCCAAGGATATATAAAGTTGAAAGTATAACCAAAAGACTTATTATTAATCCCTCTTGATAAGAAGTCAAGAATTCTGTTAGCTTTATTGCAAAAAACTTATTCATTATTGTTTTGTCTTCAGATTATTGCTAACAAAAACTCTTAAGTCTTTTTTGCATTCAGTGTGAATGAGATGTACATTATTTAGGTTATACATACATGCTAGATCATCCTCTAGGTCTCTAGTGTCCTCAGAATTTATTTGACAACCTATTTCAGTGTCATCGGCAAACTTGCTAATGTTGCTATTCATTCCCAAATACTAGCTCCTGTGGAAGACCACTTGTAATAGGTCCCATTTTTAATTTCTTTTCATTTATGTAAACTGTTGCCTACTGATCAACTATGCCTTAACCTTGGAGATAATGTCTACACCTATTCTATGGACTCCTACTTTCTTCAACAGTCTCCTGTGTGAAACTATAATATTCCTTACTGTAATCAACATACACTGCATAATCATGCACTCATTATCTTGGTCTAAAGCCTCAAATGCCTTAATGACAAAGGTTAGTAAATTTATAAGGTGTAAATGCCCCTTTGTAAAATCATGCTGAGATTCATTATTAAATTATATCTTTCAAAGTGAATTTTAATTCTGTCTACATATATTGATTTCATCAACATCCTGCAACTGAGGTTAAGCTAATTGGTCTACAATTTGCAGTTAAGGACCAATCACCTGCTTTGTACATAAATGGGTATCACATTTGCCATTACTTATTTATTTGATCTAATATGCATTTGTTGTGATCTGTTAAAAAGACTATGTAAATGGTTTACTAATTTCATCCTAACATTTCAGAGCCCTTAAAAACAGTCAGGGCCAGGTGACTTGTTTGGTTTTAACCCCATCACTGTCACAACCCCTGTAATTAAAAGATTCGACAGTGTTACAGTTAAAAAAAAAATTATCTTCTCAATTACGAGGAATCTATTTATGAAAATAATGGCACCAAAAAGGTGAATTTAATGAAAAACTTATGGAATTATGCAGGTGCAAATTATTATAATCAAAGAGAAGTGCTAAACCTACAAGGGTCATAGTGCAGCAGGGCAGGGAAGGGTGCAGGGGTACTGGATGCAGGTGCAAAGTTAATGGTCTAGGTGCAATTTACACATTGGTGATTTTGCTCACTTTGAGTCCTATTTTAAGCCAATTCCTATCTATTTCATTTGTAAGGGGTTAAAAGATAAAGAATCTAACACAAAGTGGGAGTTGTCACAGTTGCTCTTTGCTGATGACTGTGCAATTGGGAGATTCTGAAGAGAAGTTGCAGATGTTGGTTGATGAGTTTGGTAGGGTATGTAAAAGAAGGAAGTTAAAAGTGAATACAGGAAAGAGCAAGGTGATGAGGATAACAAAAAAAATTAAGTAATGGAAGACTGGATATCAGATTGGAGGGAGAAAGTATGGAGGTGGTGAATGTGTTCAGATATTTGGGAGTGGACATGTCAATAGATGGGTCTATGAAGGATGAGGTGAATCATAGAACTGACGAGGAGAAAAAGGTTAGTGGTGCACCGAGGGATCTGTGGAGACAAAGAACTTTATCAACGAAAGCAAAGAGGGGAATATATGAGAGTATAGTTATACCAACGCTCTTGTATGAGGCATGGGTTGTGAATGTTGCACTAGAGAGAAGGCTGGAGGAAGTGGAGATGTCATGTCTGAGGGCAATGTGTGGTGTGAATATAATGCAGAGAATCTCTAGTTTGGAGATTAGGAGGTGGTGTGGGATTACCAAAACTCTTATCCAGAGGGCTGAGGGGTTACTGAGATGGTTTGGACATGTAGAGAGGATTGAATGAAATAGAATGACTTTGAGAGTATACAAATCTGGAGAGGAGGGAAGGGGTCAGCCTAGGAAAGGGTGGAGGTAAATGAGGTTTTCTGTATGAGGGGCTTGGACTTCCAGCAAGTGTGTGTGAGCATGTTAGACAGAAACAAATGGAGACAAATGGTTTTTAGGACTTGAGGTGCTGTTGGAGTGTAAGCAAGGTAACATTTACGAAGGGATTCAGGGAAACCAGCAGGCCGGACTTGAGTCCTGGAGATGGGAAGTACAGTGTCTGCACTCTGAAGGAAGGGTGTTAATGTTGCAGTTTTATAACTATAGTGTAGGCATGCCTCTGGCAAGACAGTGATGGAGTGAATGATGATGAAAGTTTTTCTTTTTCGGGCCACCCTGCCTTGGTGGGAAATGGCCGACGTGTTAATAAAAAAAAAATATTTACTTGTAAGGCTTTTGTTCTATCAACTGAGCACAAGAAACTGCCCATTTAACTGTCAGAACTACCCTACAATGTGCAATGAAGTCAATAATTTGGCCATTCTTGCATAAAATTAAAAGAAAAATAAATACAAAATAAACTCTATAGAATTCCAATCACTAAAGAAACCTTTCCTCTTTTCACTTATCACATCCCTAGGCCTCTCTTACGTAAGATTTTCCCTACATTTTTAGGTCATCACACAAGAAAATAAAATTTTACCCTCAGATAATATAAATATAACCAAGAATAATTGGTCACATTCTAGGCAGAGACCCAGTTCTGAACCTTGGTATGATTAACACCCATTCCAAGCACAAAATGCCAGTAAAACCCTGTATAATCCACTAAAAACAATACAACTGTGCTAAATTTTAAGTCAGTAATACAGTAAATCAATATTTTTAATGAAAGATCCAACAAAAGCATGTCTGGTAACAAGTGCTTTCATTTCATTCAGCATGCAGATCATCAATTCAGAGTACAGTAATAGTTATAATATATGGAAATAACTCACCTTGCCTGGTGAATTAAGGAGTGAAGAAAGATGCAGTGAACTCCCATTATTTGTATTAGTAGTAAGGTTAGGTGGTGGAGACTTGCTATTTGTACGCTTTCCAGAAGATGATCCAGACGATTTTGAATGAGATAATTTGGGAATTTTAGACTGAGGACCCCCAGGGGTCTTACTGCTAAGTGGGTGCTTGCGAGGAGTAGCTCGAGGGGCACTTGGGCTGAAGAACCGCAAGACAGATGACAAGGGAAGGCATGATGGCTGCTGGGTTTCTTGCACAGCTTCTGTTGCTGGATCTGTAATGGTTTCTGAAAAAGAAAAAATTATTTGCTTTAATGAAAGATTTACCAAAAATAAAAAGGATATAAGAAAAATTAATTTAAATGTAATATCCATGCAGGTTTAGTACATATTTGTGAATTCTGTACCATATAAAATACAATGCAGTACAAAACTTATTACACAAAATGACCCAAATATTTAAAAAAAAATAACATTTCAGCATATGGGTGATGAGCCAGTGGAGACTATGATTTTAGATATTGAATGCAAACTCCATACATACAGTACTTAATTTTTAAGTGTAAATATGACAAGTCTATGGGTTAGAGATTCATTACAAGAAGTGGGGGTCCAAGAGCTGGAAAGCAAATCCCAAAAACACAATAAAAGTTGGAAGAAACCATTAAGCTTCAATAAATATATTAAGAATGCCTTTTTCTAACCATTTAAAACTATGTTTAAAGGGGTTTAATTCCAGCTCAAGTCTTTTGATTGTTGAAATATAACTCCTGACTCCACAACTTTTATGGCTATCCCTGAGGAAGTTGAGCTCCAGCTTTTCAGTTTGACTGAACTTAAGGATGCTGAGCTGCACCACTTGTTTTGCTGAGGATATGTAGGTCCAGTTCCTGGTTCTTGCACCTCTAATAGATATCTTGAAAAAGTCCTTTCCTAACCATCTCCAACTTAGGCTGTGGATGGAGGGTGCAATACCAGCTTCTGGGGCTCTTGAAGGTGCAAAATTACAGCTCCTGGTCCCATAACTCATCTACCTGCATTCCAGTTTCTGAGCCTGCCACCTCTTTAGGGTTTTGAGCTCCAGTTCCTAGGCCTACTAAGGGTGTTGGACTCCAGCTTCAAGCCCTCTTGTAATCAAGTTACAGCATCTGGGCCTACATAATTAACTCTTCATGGGTTAAGTTCAAGCTTCTGGGATGGTTATTCACCACCTTACATATCCAACCTATATGCATATAGCATACTTCTGTACATCTTCCCAACTCTTACAACTCTCTCACATACATACCTCTATACTCATCCCTTACCCATACAGCTTACTCCAACACTCCTAAAACTTACTTTTACACCCTACCCATAACCCTGGAACTTACAATTACATTCCTCCCACACCATATAAATGTAGTGGACATTATTAGCCAGGAATACTGCTTGCAATCACAGTGACCAAAATGTATTTTAAAAAAGAAGTCTAGGTGTAAAATTTTACAGAATATAGACAAATTGAGCACATTTTGTAGCTCATCTTACTAAGCCTTTTTCTCTTCTTAACCTTTTGTAGCTCTATGCTTTTTGTAATGCACACACATACCATTACTTAAAACAAAAAATTTTTTGCCTAATATACATTCTGAAAAGCTTTTGTTGATATTCTTCCATTCCTCTACCTTAAGGCTATTATATGCTGTACCAGTGTAGCATACGATTTTTCTCAATTTCATTTACGAGCCCTTAGCTATTTCTGATGCTCTCAATATTTAATTACACAAGCTATAAACTTCATGTTTCAAGTTATTGGCTGGTCACAGACCGGGACGTGGGGGAATTGATCCCCCGAAACCCTCTCCAGGTATCTCCAATTTTGTTTATCATGGCACTTATAAGAACATAGGAATGTTAAGTAATACCAGTCCACTATATAAAATAAGTAAAAAAAAAATAAAAATACATTTAAATTTTTATTAATCTTCTCTTTCACGTTGACACCTCTCAAGGAAAGTTCCTTGATGTTGGTGAGGGGCCTCTTGATTCAAGGAATTGGAATTGTCCTCCACTTCCTAGAATCAAATCAGGTTACCTCCCATTCCCCCAGGTGCTGTATGACCCATACAGGCTTAGCGCTTCTCCCTAAATACAATAATAATAATCTGCGGTACACAACCAGGCAAGTTGCATGACTTTCACCACATATAAACATTAACAACACGGCCACAAACGCCTCATAATAAATCCAGGAGCCTAGAGCAAAGCATATTGGAGCACCTGTACACTTAAGGAGAGGGTGACCCCGGTAATCTAATAATGAGAGTGAAAATTGCAAGAGGAGAGCAAGACGCAATAACCTTACAGGGGCGTAACCCATTTTCTGAGTCACAAATGTAAACAAATCCAGAGGTGGGATGGGGAAGGGAGGGGCAATGACAACAATCACCATTTACTGCCTATTACGCCCATTTAGGGCTCCAATGAAAGCATATCCGGGTACACTGTACCTATATGTGTCTCCTCGATGTGTTGAATAAGCTCTAATAGGTTGGGAAATGACAACCCACAGCCATTAAACTTGCAGTGGTTCAGTAGGAAGACTGCCATAATCAGCTGTTTGCCAAGTATCCATAGTCCTCTTCCAACACATATTAAAAAACATTCCCAAAATCAAATTACAATCAATCCGTTATATACCTTCCCAGTAAATATCTCTTGCTCATCTCCAAGCATTCACACAAGATTTTCTTTACAAGCGAGGAAATAATGGGGATCTTTGGTTCTCACTTGACTCATGTTCCAGGGGCTGGGTCGTCGACCGGGAAGGCTGACCTGCTCCTCCTCCTCCAGCCAAAAATATTTCATGTTATTTGCCTTTTTTTGAGTTTAATTTTCACTTATATCATGATCTTATGAAACTTATGTATGCACATAATAATCATATGCCTAATGGAAGTATTCTAGGAATTCGGCGTAGCTCTGCACTGTAGCCATAGACATAACCACATGTTTTTTTCCTCATTCTTCATTTACCATCTGTTTCCTGTATAGTCCTTGTGGCTTAGCGCTTCTTTTTTATTATAATAATAATAACCATCTGTTTAAATTACCACATATAGGTAACCATCTGCTTGCATTGCCAGCTTTTTTAGTCTACCAGCAATGTCATTCATTACCTGCTTCAGTATGCACATGTTTCGGTCAACACCTGCTTCAGTCAACACGTTTCACTCACCACCTGTGTCTATCATCTGTTTCAGTCACCACCTGTGTCTATCATCTGTTTCAGTCACCACCTGTGTCTAGCATCTGTTTCAGTCACCACCTGTGTCTAGCATCTGTTTCAGTCACCACCTGTGTCTAGCATCTGTTTCAGTCACCACCTGTTTCTAGCATCTGTTTCAGTCACCACATGTGTCTAGCATCTGTTTCAGTCACCACCTGTGTCTAGCATCTGTTTCAGTCACCACCTGTGTCTATCATCTGTTTCAGTCACCACCTGTGTCTATCATCTGTTTCAGTCACCACCTGTGTCTATCATCTGTTTCAGTCACCAACTGTGTCTATCATCTGTTTCAGTCACCACCTGTGTCTATCATCTGTTTCAGTCACCACCTATGTCTATCATCTGTTTCACAGTCACCACCTGTGTCTATCATCTGTTTCAGTCACCACCTGTGTCTATCATGTTTCAGTCACCACCTGTGTCTCATCTGTTTCAGTCACCAACTGTGTCTAGTCATCTGTTTCAGTCACCACCTGTGTCTATTATCTGTTTCAGTCACCGAATGTGTCTAATTATCTGTTTCAGTCACCAACTGTGTCTAATTATCTGTTTCAGTCACCACCTGTGTATATCATCTGTTTCAGTCACCACCTGTATCTGTCATCTGTTTCAGTCACCACCTGTGTCTCATCTGTTCCAGTCACCACCTGTGTCTATCATCTGTTTCAGTCACCACCTGTATCTGTCATCTGTTTCAGTCACCACCTGTATCTGTCATCTGTTTCAGTCACCACCTGTGTCTATCATCTGTTTCAGTCACCACCTGTATCTGTCATCTGTTTCAGTCACCACCTGTGTCTATCATCTGTTTCAGTCACCACCTGTATCTATCATCTGTTTCAGTCACCACCTGTGTCTATCATCTGTTTCAGGTCAAACCACCGTATCTATCATCTGTTTCAGTCACCATCACCGTGTCCTAACATCTGTTTCAGTCACCACCTGTATCTATCATCTGTTCAGTCACCCACCTGTGTCTATCATCTGTTTCAGTCACCACATGTTCATCACTGTTTCAGTCACCACCTGTTCTATCATCTTTTCAGTCACCACCTGTAACTATCATCTGTTTCAGTCACCACCTGTGTCTATCATCTGTTTCAGTCACCCCTGTGTCTATCATCTGTTTTCAGGTCACCACCTGTGTCCTAATCATCTGTTTCAGTCACCACGTGTCTATCATCTGTTTTCAGCAACCACCTGTGTCTATCATCTGTTTCAGTCACCACCTGTGTCTATCATCTGTTTCAGTCACCACCTGTGTCTATCATCTGTTTCAGTCACCACCTGTGTCTATCATCTGTTTCAGTCACCACCTGTGTCTATCATCTGTTTTCAGTCACCACCTATGTCTATCATCTGTTTCAGTCACCACCTGTGTCTATCATCTGTTTCAGTCACCACCTGTGTCTATCATCTGTTTCAGTCACCACCTGTGTCTAATCATCTGTTTCAGTCACCACCTTGTGTCTATCACTGTTTCAGTCCACCACATGTATCTATCATCTGTTTCAGTCACCACCTGTGTCTATCATCTGTTTCAGTCACCACCTGTGTCCTAATCATCTGTTTCAGTCACCACCTGTGTCTATCATCTGTTTCAGTCACCACCTGTGTCTATCATCTGTTTCAGTCACCACCTATTTCGATCACCAGTTGTTTTAGTCGCCTGTTCCAGACACTATTTCAGGAATAGTCTGTTTCCAACACCACCTGTTGCCATCACTACAGGTTAGTCACCACCTGTTGCCATCACTACAGGTTACAGTCACCACCTGTTGCCATCACTACGGGTTACAGTCACCACCTGTTGCCATCACTACGGGTTACAGTCACCACCTGTTTGCATATACAGGTTACAGTCACCCCCTGTTGCCATCACTACAGGTTACCAAGTCACCACCTGTTGCCATCATACAGGTTAGTCACCACCTGTTGCCATTAATACAGGTTAGTCACCACCTTGTTGCCATCACTACAGGTTATAATCACCGCCTGTTGCCATTATACAGGTTACAGTCACCACCTGTTGCCATCACTACAGGTTATCAGTCACCACCTGTTGCCATTACTACAGTTACAGTCCACACTGTTGCCATCACAACAGGCTACAGTCACCACCTGTTGCCATTACTACAGGTTACAGTCACCACCTGTTGCCATCACTACAGGTTACAGCCACCACCTGTTTCCATCACACAGGTTACAATCACCACCTGTTGCCATCACTGCAGGTTACAGTCACCACCTGTTGCCATCACTACAGTTAGTCACCACCTGTTTGCCATCACTACAGTTAGTCACCACCTTGTTTCCATCAGTACAGGTTACAGTCACCACCTGTTGCCATCACTACAGGTTTACAGTCACCACCTGTTGCCATTACTACAGGTTACAGTCACCACCTGTTGCCATCACTACAGGTTACAGTCACCACCTGTTGTCATTACTACAGGTTACAGTCACCACCTGTTGCCATTACTACAGGTTAGTCACCACCTGTTGCCATCACTACAGGTTACAGTCACCACCTGTTGCCATCACTACAGGTTACAGTCACCACCTGCTGCCATTACTACAGGCTACAGTCACCACCTGTTGCCATCACTACAGATTACAGTCACCACCTGTTGCCATCACTACAGGTTACAGTCACCACCTGTTGCCATCACTACAGGTTAGTCACCACCTGTTGCCATCACTACAGGTTACAGTCACCACCTGTTGCCATCACTACAGTTTACAGTCACCACCTGCTGACATCACTACAGGCTACAGTCACCACCTGTTGCCATCACTACAGGTTAGTCACCACCTGTTGCCATCACTACAGGTTACAGTCACCACCTGTTGCCATTACTACAGGTTACAGTCACCACCTGTTGCCATCACTACACGTTACAGTCACCACCTGTTGCCATTACTACAGGTTACAGTCACCACCTGTTGCCATCACTACAGATTACAGTCACCACCTGTTGCCATCACTACACGTTACAGTCACCACCTGTTGCCATCACTACAGGTTACAGTCACCACCTGTTGCCATTACTACAGGTTACAGTCACCACCTGTTGCCATCACTACAGGTTACAGTCACCACCTGTTGCCATTACTACAGGTTACAGTCACCACCTGTTGTCATCACTACAGGTTACAGTCACCCACCTGTTTCCATCACTACAGGTTACAATCACCACCTGTTTGCCATCACTGCAGGTTACAGTCACTACCTGTTGCCATCACTACAGGTTAGTCACCACCTGTTTGCCATCACTACAGGTTAGTCACACCACTTGTTGCCATCACTACAGGTTTACAGTCACCACCTGTTGCCAATACTAAAGGTTACAGTCCACCACCTGTTGCCATCACTACAGGTTACAGTCACCACCTGTTGCCATTACTACAGGTTACAGTCACCACCTTTTGCCATCACTACAGGTTACAGTCACCACCTGTTGCCATCACTACAGGTTAGTCACCACCTGTTGCCATCACTACAGGTTACAGTCACCACCTGTTGCCATCATTACAGGTTACAGTCACCACCTGTTGCCAACACTACAGGTTACAGTCACCACCTGTTGCCATCACTACAGGTTAGTCACCACCTGTTGACATCACTACAGGTTACAGTCAACACCTGTTGCCATTACTACAGGTTACAGTCACCACCTGTTGCCATCACTACAGGTTACAGTCACCACCTGTTGCCATTACTACAGGTTACAGTCACCACATTTTGCCATCACTACAGTGTTAACAGTCAACCACCTGTTGCCATCACTACAGTTAGTCACCCACCTGTTGCCATCACTACAGGTTACAGTCACCACCTATTGCCATCACTACAGGTTACAGTCACCACCTGTTGCCAACACTACAGGTTACAGTCACCACTTGTTGCCATCACTACAGGTTACAGTCACCACCTGTTGCCAACACTACAGGTTACAGTCACCACCTGTTTCCATCACTACAGGTTACAATCACCACCTGTTGCCATCACTGCAGGTTACAGTCACTACCTGTTGCCATCACTACAGGTTAGTCACCACCTGTTGCCATCACTACAGGTTAGTCACCACTTGTTGCCATCACTACAGGTTACAGTCACCACCTGTTGCCAATACTAAAGGTTACAGTCACCACCTGTTGCCATCACTACAGGTTACAGTCACCACCTGTTGCCATTACTACAGGTTACAGTCACCACCTTTTGCCATCACTACAGGTTACAGTCACCACCTGTTGCCATCACTACAGGTTAGTCACCACCTGTTGCCATCACTACAGGTTACAGTCACCACCTGTTGCCATCATTACAGGTTACAGTCACCACCTGTTGCCAACACTACAGGTTACAGTCACCACCTGTTGCCATCACTACAGGTTAGTCACCACCTGTTGACATCACTACAGGTTACAGTCAACACCTGTTGCCATTACTACAGGTTACAGTCACCACCTGTTGCCATCACTACAGGTTACAGTCACCACCTGTTGCCATTACTACAGGTTACAGTCACCACATTTTGCCATCACTACAGGTTACAGTCACCACCTGTTGCCATCACTACAGGTTAGTCACCACCTGTTGCCATCACTACAGGTTACAGTCACCACCTGTTGCCATCACTACAGTTACAGTCACCCACCTGTATGCCAACACTACAGGTTACAGTCACCACTTGTTGCCATCACTACAGGTTACAGTCACCACCTGTTGCCAATACTAAAGGTTACAGTCACCACGTGTTGCCATCACTACAGGTTACAGTCACCACCTGTTGCCATTAGTACAGGTTACAGTCACCACCTTTTGCCATCACTACAGGTTACAGTCACCACCTGTTGCCATCACTACAGGTTAGTCACCACCTGTTGCCATCACTGCAGGTTACAGTCACCACCTGTTGCCATCACTACAGGTTACAGTCACCATCTGTTGCCACCACTACAGGTTACAGTCACCACCTGTTGCCATCACTACAGGTTACAGTCACCACCTGTTGCCGTCACTACAGGTTACAGTCACCATCTGTTGTCATTACCACCTGTTGCCATCACTACAGGTTAACGCCACCACCTACTTCAGTCACCACCTGTGTCTATCATCTGTTTCAGTCACCACCTGTGTCTATCATCTGTTTCAGTCACCACCTGTGTCTATCATCTGTTTCAGTCACCACCTGTATCTATCATCTTTTTCAGTCACCACCTATTTCGATCACCAATTGTTTTAGTCACCCGTTCCATTCACTATTTCAGGTATCGTCTGTTTCCAACACCACCTGTTGCCATCACTACAAATTGCAGCCACCACCTATTTCAGTCACCACCTGTTCCAGTCAGTAACCATAAGTGAAGCTATGTATGCATAATTAATGTATTTATAATTAACATATGTATAATTAATATTCTAAAATATCACCAAATAAAAAATAAATGTTTTTTCGTCTAACGTTACAACAAGTAGTGTTTTTTGTGGATGTATAATTAGTAGTTAGTAACTATATTTATAGCTTTAAAAGTTTATGAATGCATTATAAGCGGTTAATGATTAGAATTTTAAGCTATGAAGGCAATATTGGCGCAGCTTCATGCCTCACAGGTCGACGACACCAGCACGGAAGTAACGCTACACGCCCATGTGTCTGCACTAGGTATACAACAACCCAGGTCTCCACATACTAGGTTTACGACAGCCCATGTATCCACGCTATACGACAGCCCATGTATCCACACTATACGACAGCCCATGTATCCACACAAGGCAGGGTGGCCCAAAAAAGAAAAACTTTCACCATCATTCACTCCATCACTGTCTTGCCAGAAGGGTGCTTTACACTACAGTTTTTAAACTGCAACATTAACACCCCTCCTTCAGAGTGCAGGCACTGTACTTCCCATCTCCAGGACTCAAGTCCGGCCTGCCGGTTTCCCTGAACCCCTTCATAAATGTTACTTTGCTCACACTCCAACAGCACGTCAAGTATTAAAAACCATTTGTCTCCATTCACTCCTATCAAACACGCTCACGCATGCCTGCTGGAAGTCTAAGCCCCTCGCACACAAAACCTCCTTTACCCCCTCCCTCCAACCTTTCCTAGGCCGACCCCTACCCCGCCTTCCTTCCACTACAGACTGATACACTCTTGAAGTCACTCTGTTTCGCTCCATTCTCTCTACATGTCCGAACCACCTCAACAACCCTTCTTCAGCCCTCTGGACAACAGTTTTGGTAATCCCGCACCTCCTCCTAACTTCCAAACTACGAATTCTCTGCATTATATTCACACCACACATTGCCCTCAGACATGACATCTCCACTGCCTCCAGCCTTCTCCTCGCTGCAACATTCATCACCCATGCTTCACACCCATATAAGAGCGTTGGTAAAACTATACTCTCATACATTCCCCTCTTTGCCTCCAAGGACAAAGTTCTTTGTCTCCACAGACTCCTAAGTGCACCGCTCACCCTTTTCCCCTCATCAATTCTATGATTCACCTCATCTTTCATAGACCCATCCGCTGACACGTCCACTCCCAAATATCTGAATACATTCACCTCCTCCATACTCTCTCCCTCCAATCTGATATCCAATCTTTCATCACCTAATCTTTTTGTTATCCTCATAACCTTACTCTTTCCTGTATTCACTTTTAATTTTCTTCTTTTGCACACCCTACCAAATTCATCCACCAATCTCTGCAACTTCTCTTCAGAATCTCCCAAGAGCACAGTGTCATCAGCAAAGAGCAACTGTGACAACTCCCACTTTATGTGTGATTCTTTATCTTTTAACTCCACACCTCTTGCCAAGACTCTCGCATTTACTTCTCTTACAACTCCATCTATAAATATATTAAACAACCACGGTGACATCACATATCCTTGTCTAAGGCCTACTTTTACTGGGAAATAATTTCCCTCTTTCCTACATACTCTAACTTGAGCCTCACTATCCTCATAAAAACACTTCACTGCTTTCAGTAACCTACCTCCTACACCATACACCTGCAACATCTGCCACATTGCCCCCCTATCCACCCTGTCATACGCCTTTTCCAAATCCATAAATGCCACAAAGACCTCTTTAGCCTTATCTAAATACTGTTCACTTATATGTTTCACTGTAAACACCTGGTCCACACATCCCCTACCTTTCCTAAAGCCTCCTTGTTCATCTGCTATCCTATTCTCAGTCTTACTCTTAATTCTTTCAATAATAACTCTACCATACACTTTACCAGGTATACTCAACAGACTTATCCCCCTATAATTTTTGCACTCTCTTTTGTCCCCTTTGCCTTTATACAAAGGAACTATGCATGTTCTCTGCCAATCCCTAGGTACCTTACCCTCTTCCATACATTTATTAAATAATTGCACCAACCACTCCAAAACTATATCCCCACCTGCTTTTAACATTTCTATTTTATCCCATCAATCCCAGCTGCCTTACCCCCCTTTCATTTTACCTACTGCCTCACGAACTTCCCCCACACTCACAACTGGCTCTTCTTCACTCCTACAAGATGTTATTCCTCCTTGCCCTATACACGAAATCACAGCTTCCCTATCTTCATCGACATTTAACAATTCCTCAAAATATTCCCTCCATCTTCCCAATACCTCTAACTCTCCATTTAATAACTCTCCTCTCCTATTTTTAACTGACAAATCCATTTGTTCTCTAGGCTTCCTTAACTTGTTAATCTCACTCCAAAACTTTTTCTTATTTTCAACAAAATTTGTTGATAACATTTCACCCACTCTCTCATTTGCTCTCTTTTTACATTGCTTCACCACTCTCTTAACCTCTCTCTTTTTCTCCATATACTCTTCCCTCCTTGCATCACTTCTACTTTGTAAAAACTTCTCATATGCTATCTTTTTTCTCCCTTACTACTCTCTTTACATTATCATTCCACCAATCGCTCCTCTTCCCTCCCGCACCCACTTTCCTGTAATCACAAACTTCTGCTGAACACTCTAACACTACATTTTAAACCTACCCCATACCTCTTCGACCCCATTTCCTATGCTCTCATTAGCCCATCTATCCTCCAATAGCTGTTTATATCTTACCCTAACTGCCTCCTCTTTTAGTTTATAAACCTTCACCTCTCTCTTCCCTGATGCTTCTATTCTCCTTGTATCCCATCTACCTTTTACTCTCAGTGTAGCTACAACTAGAAAGTGATCTGATATATCTGTGGCCCCTCTATAAATATGTACATCCTGAAGTCTACTTAACAGTCTTTTATCTACCAATACATAATCCAACAAACTACTGTCATTTCGCCCTACATCATATCTTGTATACTTATTTATCCTCCTTTTCTTAAAATATGTATTACCTATAACTAAACCCCTTTCTATACAAAGTTCAATCAAAGGGCTTCCATTATCATTTACACCTGGCACCCCAAACTTACCTACCACACCCTCTCTAAAAGTTTCTCCTACTTTAGCATTCAGATCCCCTACCACAATGACTCACTTGGTTCAAAGGCTCCTATACATTCACTTAACATCTCCCAAAATCTCTCTCTCTCCTCTACATTCCTCTCTTCTCCAGGTGCATACACGCTTATTATGACCCACTTTTCGCATCCAACCTTTACTTTAATCCACATAATTCTTGAATTTACACATTCATATTCTCTTTTCTCCTTCCATAACTGATCCTTCAACATTACTGCTACCCCTTCCTTTGCTCTAACTCTCTCAGATACTCCAGATTTAATCCCATTTATTTCCCCCCACCGAAACTCCCCTACCCCCCTTCAGCTTTGTTTCGCTTAGGGCCAGGACATCCAACTTCTTTTCATTCATAACATCAGCAATCATCTGTTTCTTGTCATCCGCACTACATCCACGCACATTCAACCATCCCAGTTTTATAAAAATTTTCTTCTTCTCTTTTTTAGTAAATGTCTACAGGAGAAGGGGTTACTAGCCCATTGCTCCCGGCACTTTAGTCGCCTCATACGACACGCATGGCTTACGGAGCAAAGATTCTTTTCCACTTCCCCATGGACAATAGAAGAAATAAGGAAGAACAAGAGCTATTTAGAAAAAGGGAGAAAAACCTAGATGTATGTATATATATATGCATGTGCGTGTCTGTGAAGTGTGACCAAAGTGTAAGTAGGAGTAGCAAGATATCCCTGTTATCTAGCGTGTTTATGAGACAGAAAAAGAAACCAGCAATCCTACCATCATGCAAAACAGTTACAGGTTTCTGTTTCACAGTCATCTGGCAGGACGGTAGTACTTCCCTGGGTGGTTGCTGTCTACCAACCTACTACTACCTTGTATTCACACATTATACGACAGCCCATTTATCCACAGTAGGTATACAAAACCCCGGTGTCCACACACTAGGTATACGACAGCCCATGTATCCACACACTATACGACAGCCTATGTATCCACACACTATACGACAGCCCATGTATCCACACACTATACGACAACCCATATATACACACACTATACGATAGCCCATATATTCACACACTATACGACAGCCCATGTATCCACACACTATACGACAGCCCATGTATTCACACACTACGGCAGCCCATGTATCCACACACTGTACGACAGCCCATGTATCCACACAATACGACAGCTCATGTATCCACTGTACGACAGCCGATGTATCCACACTAGGTATACAATAGCCCACATCCCCACACACTAGGTATATAACAGCCAAGGTCTCCACGCACATTAGGTATATAACACGACTCTTCACACTATATAACAGTTGGATCTTGATCCTAGGAACTGAAGGTACTTTCCCTTCTCGCATCAAACCTGATTCCCTCCCATTTACCAAGTGCTGTATGACCCTTTCGGATTAGCGTCTCCCCATAATTACAATAACAATGACGGTAATAACAGCTCTTAGCGACATCATTTTTAGTATGATTATAAATATCAAGCTGTGAGGACAAGCTTCAACCAACATTTGAATATTTTCAGTGAGTCTTGAGTTTTCTTACACATTAATATTGTCTAGTATACAATTTCAAGCTGGTGTATATGGAGTTTTCTCGCATATTTACATTGTTGTTTTTTCCCCATGATGCGACACAAAGCAGTCGACAAACACTCAAGTACCTATTTTCATTTTTTTTTTGCTAGGTGAACAAGCACTGTATAAGGAAATTTACGTATCCGTTTTGCCGTACCTAGACATCGATCCCCGAGTTTTACGGTTGAGCCAGGGGCCACTCCTAATATAAGAGAGCACCTTGGTTGCTTTATCGACTACCCAAGTCATTAAGGCTTCATATGACTCAAGAAATCGTAATGATATCAAATGCTGCAACCCAGGATAACCATAAAGCAGTGTGGCCTTTTTTACCATTAGGGTCTTTTTTTTTTTTTTTTGGGGGGGGGGGGGGGTCCTTCCCCATAATGTGACCCGGAGAGCTCGGCTAACTCAAAAGTATCTGTTTACTGTCATGTAACAAGGGCAGTAGGTGTTAAGAAACTTGCTTGTGCAACTCGCATCGCCCAGGATTCAACCTGGGCCTGTCTGAGGTACACAATTCACTGTATATACCCTAAGATACACACCTCTCTGTGTATATACATTGAGAGATACACCTCTTTCTCTCCCCTTAAGGGAGGTTCCTTGATGCTGGTGAGGGCTCTTGATCTAGGGAATTGGATCTGTGCTCCGGTTCTTTGAATGAGTCT
>NC_069422.1:14937857-14999538 GCF_026875155.1 Cherax quadricarinatus
ACCTGTATGAGGCAAAAGGTGGGTGACTGTAACCTGTAGTGATGCAACAGGTGGGGACTAACCCTTTGTGATGGCAACAGGTGGTGACTGTAACCTGTAGTGATGGCAAAATGTGGTGACTGTAACCTGTAGTAATGGCAACAGGTGGTGACTGTACCCCGTAGTGATGGCAACAGGTGGTGACTGTAACCTGTAGTATATGGCAACAGGTGTTGACTGTAACCTGTAGTGATGTCAACAGGTGGTGACTAAACCTGTAGTGATGGCAACAGGTGGTGACTGTAACCTGTAGTGTTGGCAACAGGTGGTGACTGTAACTGTAATGATGGCAACAGGTGGTGACTGTAACCTGTAGTGATGGCAACAGGTGGTGACTAACCTGTAGTGATGGCAACAGGTGGTGACTGTAACCTGTAGTGATGGCAAAAGGTGGTGACTGTAACCTGTAGTAATGGCAACAGGTGGTGACTGTAACCTGTAGTGATGGCAACAGGTGGTGACTGTAACCTTTAGTATTGGCAACAGGTGGTGACTGTAACCTGTAGTGATGGCA
The DNA here is from genome assembly GCF_026875155.1 of Cherax quadricarinatus. NCBI lineage: Eukaryota > Metazoa > Arthropoda > Malacostraca > Decapoda > Parastacidae > Cherax > Cherax quadricarinatus. The sequence continues at coordinate 14,938,411 of NC_069422.1, forward strand.
ACAAGTGGTGACTAACCTGTAGTGATGGCAACAGGTGGTGACTAACCTGTAGTGATGGCAACAGGTAGTGACTGTAACCTGCAGTGATGGCAACAGGTGGTGATTGTAACCTGTAGTGATGGAAACAGGTGGTGACTGTAACCTGTAGTGATGACAACAGGTGGTGACTGTAACCTGTAGTAATGGCAACAGGTGGTGACTGTAACCTGTAGTGATGGCAACAGGTGGTGACTGTAACCTGTAGTAATGGCAACAGGTGGTGACTGTAACCTGTAGTGATGGCAACAGGTGGTGACTGTAACGTGTAGTGATGGCAACAGGTGGTGACTGTAATCTGTAGTGATGGCAACAGGTGGTGACTGTAACCTGTAGTAATGGCAACAGGTGGTGACTGTAACGTGTAGTGATGGCAAACAGGTGGTGACTGTAACCTGTAGTAATGGCAACAGGTGGTGACTGTAACCTGTAGTGATGGCAACAGGTGGTGACTAACCTGTAGTGATGGCAACAGGTGGTGACTGTAGCCTGTAGTGATGTCAGCAGGTGGTGACTGTAAACTGTAGTGATGGCAACAGGTGGTGACTGTAACCTGTAGTGATGGCAACAGGTGGTGACTAACCTGTAGTGATGGCAACAGGTGGTGACTGTAACCTGTAGTGATGGCAACAAGTGGTGACTGTAATCTGTAGTGATGGCAACAGTTGGTGACTGTAGCCTGTAGTAATGGCAGCAGGTGGTGACTGTAACCTGTAGTGATGGCAACAGGTGGTGACTGTAACCTGTAGTGATGGCAACAGGTGGTGACTAACCTGTAGTAATGGCAACAGGTGGTGACTGTAACCTGTAGTAATGACAACAGGTGGTGACTGTAACCTGTAGTGATGGCAACAGGTGGTGACTGTAACCTGTAGTAATGGCAACAGGTGGTGACTGTAACCTGTAGTGATGGCAACAGGTGGTGACTGTAACCTGTACTGATGGAAACAGGTGGTGACTAACCTGTAGTGATGGCAACAGGTGGTGACTAACCTGTAGTGATGGCAACAGGTGGTGACTGTAACCTGCAGTGATGGCAACAGGTGGTGATTGTAACCTGTAGTGATGGAAACAGGTGGTGGCTGTAACCTGTAGTGATGGCAACAGGTGGTGACTGTAACCTGTAGTAATGGCAACAGGTGGTGACTGTAGCCTGTAGTGATGGCAACAGGTGGTGACTGTAACTGTAGTAATGGCAACAGGTGGTGACTGTAACCTGTAGTGATGGCAACAGGTGGTGACTGTAACCTGTAGTAATGGCAACAGGCGGTGATTATAACCTGTAGTGATGGCAACAGGTGGTGACTAACCTGTATTAATGGCAACAGGTGGTGACTAACCTGTAGTGATGGCAACAGGTGGTGACTGTAACCTGTAGTGATGGCAACAGGGGGTGACTGTAACCTGTAATAATGGCAACAGGTGGTGACTGTAACCCGTAGTGATGGCAACAGGTGGTGACTGTAACCCGTAGTGATGGCAACAGGTGGTGACTGTAACCTGTAGTGATGGCAACAGGTGGTGACTAACCTGTAGTGATGGCAACAGGTGGTGTTGGAAACAGACTATTCCTGAAATAGTGTCTGGAACAGGCGACTAAAACAACTGGTGATCGAAATAGGTGGTGACCCGAAACAGATGATTTGACACAGGTGGTGACTGAAACAGATGATAGACACAGGTGGTGACCCGAAACAGATGATAGACACAGGTGGTGACTGAAACAGATGATAGACACAGGTGGTGACTGAAACAGATGATAGATACAGGTGGTGACTGAAACAGATGATAGACAAGGTGGTGACTGAAACAGATGTAGACACAGGTGGTGACTGAAACAGATGATAGAAACAGGTGGTGACTGAAAACAGATGATAGACACAGGTGGTGACTGAAACAGATGAGAGACATAGGTGGTGACTGAAACAGATGATAGACACAGGGGGTGACTGAAACAGATGATAGACACAGGTGGTGACTGAAACAGATGATAGAACCCTGGTGACTGAAACAGATTAGACACAGGTGGTGACTGAAACAGATGATAGACACAGGTGGTGACTGAAACAGATGATATAACGGGTGGTGACTGAAACAGATTTGACAAGTTGGTGACTGAAACAGATAATTAGACACATTGGTGACTGAAACAGATAATGGGACACAGGTGGTGACTGAAACAGATGAATAGACACAGTTGGTGACTGAAACAGATGAGACACAGGTGGTGACTGAAACATGATAGCCCACAGGGGGTTTGACTGAAACAGATGATAGACACAGGTGGTGACTGAAACAGATGATAGACATAGGTGGTGACTGAAACAGATGTTTAGACACAGGTGGTGACTGAAACAGATGATAGACACAGTTGGTGACTGAAACAGATGATAGACACGGGTGGTGACTGAAACAGATGATAGACACAGGTGGTGACTGAACAGATGATAGACACAGGTGGTGACTGAAACAGATGTTTGACACAGGTGGTGACTGAAACAGATGCTAGACACATGTGGTGACTGAAACAGATGCTAGAAACAGGTGGTGACTGAAACAGATGCTAGACCAGGTGGTGACTGAAACAGATGCTAGACAAGGTGGTGACTGAAACAGTTTGCTAGACACAGGTGGTGACTAAAAACAGATGATAGACACAGGTGGTGACTGAAACAGATGATAGACACAGGTGGTGAGTGAAACGTGTTGACTGAAGCAGGTGTTGACCGAAACATGTGCATACTAAAGCAGGTAATGAATGACATTGCTGGTAGACTAAAAAAGCTGGCAATGCAAGCAGATGGTTACTATATGTGGTAATTTAAAACAGATGGTTATTATTATTATATAAAAAAGAAGCGCTAAGCCAAGGACTATACAGGAAACAGATGGTAAATGAAAGAATGAGGAAAAAAACATGTGGTTATGTCTATGGCTACAGTGCAGAGCTTACGCCGAATTCCTAGAATACTTCCATTAGGCATTGATTATTATGTGCATACAAAAAGTTTCATAAGATCATGATATAAGTGAAAATTAAACTCAAAAAAAGGCAAATAACATGAATATTTTTGGGCTGGAGGAGGGAGGAGCGGGTCAGCCTTCCCGGTCGACGACCCAGCCCCTGGAAACATGAGTCAAGTGAGAACCAAAGATCCCCATTATTCCTCGCTTGTAAAGAAAATCTTGTGTGAATGCTTGGAGATGAGCAAGGATATTTCGGGGAAGGGTATATAACGGATTGATTGTAATTTGATTTTGGGAATGTTTTTTAATATGTGTTGGAAGAGGACTATGGATACTTGGCAAACAGCTGATTATGGCAGTCTTCCTACTGAACCACTGCAAGTTTAATGGCTGTGGGTTGTCATTTCCCAACCTATTAAGCTTATTCAACACATCGAGGAGACCATATAGGTACAGTGTACCCGGATATGCTTTCATTGGAGCCCTAATTGGGCGTAATAGGGCAGTAAATGGTGATTGTTGTCATTGCCCCCTCCCTTCCCCATCCACCTCTGGATTGTTTACATTTGTGACTCAGAAAATGGGTTACGCCCCTGTAAGGTTATTGCGTCTTGCTCTCCTCTTGCAATTTTCACTCTCATTATTAGATTACCGGGTCCCCTCTCCTTAAGTGTACAGGTGCTCCAATATGCTTTGTCTTAGGCTCCTGGATTTATTATGAGGCGTTTGTGGCCGTGTTGTTATGTTTATATGTGGTGAAAGTCATGCAACTTGCCCGGTTGTGTACCGCGATTATTATTTTGTATTTAGGGAGAAGCGCTAAGCCTGTATGGGTCATACAGCACCTGGGGGAATGGGAGGTAACCTGATTTGATTCTAGGAAGTGGAGGGACAATTCCAATTCCCTTTAATCAAGAGGCCCCTCACCAACATCAAGGAACTTTCCTTGAGAGGTGTCAACGTGAAAGAGAAAATTAATAAAAAATTTAAATGTATTTTTATTTTTTTTTTACTTATTTTATATAGTGGACTGGTATTACTTAACATTCCTATGTTTTTATAAGTGCCATGTAAACAAAATTGGAGATACCCGAGAGGGTTTCGGGGGGTCAATTCCCCCACGTCCCGGTCTGTGACCAGCCAATAACTTTTAAACATGAAGTTTATAGCTTGTGTAATTAAATATTGAGAGCATCAAATAGCTAAGGGCTCGTTAAAAGAAATTGAGAAAAATCGTATGCTACACTGGTACAGCATATAATAGCCTTAAGGTAGAGGAATGGAAGAATATCAACAAAAGCTTTTCAGAATGTATATTAGGCAAAAAATTTTTTGTTTTAAGTAATGGTATGTGTGTGCATTACAAAAAGCATAGAGCTACAAAAGGTTAAGAAGAGAAAAAGGCTTAGTAAGATGAGCTACAAATGTGCTCAATTTGTCTATATTCTGTAAAATTTTACACCTAGACTTCTTTTTTAAAATACATTTTGGTCACTGTGATTGCAAGCAGTATTCCTGGCTAATAATGTCCACTACATTTATATGGTGTGGGAGGAATGTAATTGTAAGTTCCAGGGTTATGGGTAGGGTGTAAAAGTAAGTTTTAGGACTGTTGGAGTAAGCTGTATGGGTAAGGGATAGTATAGAGGTATGTATGTGAGAGAGTTGTAAGAGTTGGGAAGATGTACAGAAGTATGCTATATGCATATAGGTTGGATATGTAAGGTGGTGAATAACCATCCCAGAAGCTTGAACTTAACCCATGAAGAGTTAATTATGTAGGCCCAGATGCTGTAACTTGATTACAAGAGGGCTTGAAGCTGGAGTCCAACACCCTTAGTAGGCCTAGGAACTGGAGCTCAAACCCTAAAGAGGTGGCAGGCTCAGAAACTGGAATGCAGGTAGATGAGTTATGGGACCAGGAGCTGTAATTTTGCACCTTCAAGAGCCCAGAAGCTGTATTGCACCCTCCATCCACAGCCTAAGTTGGAGATGGTTAGGAAAGGACTTTTTCAAGATATCTATTAGAGGTGCAAGAACCGGGAAAACTGGACCTACATATCCTCAGCAAAACAAGTGGTGCAGCTCAGCATCCTTAAGTTCAGTCAAACTGAAAAGCTGGAGCTCAACTTCCTCAGGGATAGCCATAAAAGTTGTGGAGTCAGGAGTTATATTTCAACAATCAAAAGACTTGAGCTGGAATTAAACCCCTTTAAACATAGTTTTAAATGGTTAGAAAAAGGCATTCTTAATATATTTATTGAAGCTTAATGGTTTCTTCCAACTTTTATTGTGTTTTTGGGATTTGCTTTCCAGCTCTTGGACCCCCACTTCTTGTAATGAATCTCTAACCCATAGACTTGTCATATTTACACTTAAAAATTAAGTACTGTATGTATGGAGTTTGCATTCAATATCTAAAATCAATAGTCTCCACTGGCTCATCACCCATATGCTGAAATGTTATTTTTTTTTAAATATTTGGGTCATTTTGTGTAATAAGTTTTGTACTGCATTGTATTTTATATGGTACAGAATTCACAAATATGTACTAAACCTGCATGGATATTACATTTAAATTAATTTTTCTTATATCCTTTTTATTTTTGGTAAATCTTTCATTAAAGCAAATAATTTTTTCTTTTTCAGAAACCATTACAGATCCAGCAACAGAAGCTGTGCAAGAAACCCAGCAGCCATCATGCCTTCCCTTGTCATCTGTCTTGCGGTTCTTCAGCCCAAGTGCCCCTCGAGCTACTCCTCGCAAGCACCCACTTAGCAGTAAGACCCCTGGGGGTCCTCAGTCTAAATTCCCAAATTATCTCATTCAAAATCGTCTGGATCATCTTCTGGAAAGCGTACAAATAGCAAGTCTCACCACCTAACCTTACTACTAATACAAATAATGGGAGTTCACTGCATCTTTCTTCACTCCTTAATTCACCAGGCAAGGTGAGTTATTTCCATATATTATAACTATTACTACTCTGAATTGATGATCTGCATGCTGAATGAAATGAAAGCACTTGTTACCAGACATGCTTTTGTTGGATCTTTCATTAAAAATATTGATTTACTGTATTACTGACTTAAAATTTAGCACAGTTGTATTGTTTTTAGTGGATTATACAGGGTTTTACTGGCATTTTGTGCTTGGAATGGGTGTTAATCATACCAAGGTTCAGAACTGGGTCTCTGCCTAGAATGTGACCAATTATTCTTGGTTATATTTATATTATCTGAGGGTAAAATTTTATTTTCTTGTGTATGAACCTAAAAATGTAGGGAAAATCTTACGTAGAGAGGCCTAGGGATGTGATAAGTGAAAAGAGGAAAGGTTTCTTTAGTGATTGGAATTCTATAGAGTTTATTTTGTATTTATTTTTCTTTTAATTTTATGCAAGAATGGCCAAATTATTGACTTCATTGCACATTGTAGGGTAGTTCTGACAGTTAAATGGGCAGTTTCTTGTGCTCAGTTGATAGAACAAAAGCCTTACAAGTAAATATTTTTTTTTTTATTAACACGTCGGCCATTTCCCACCAAGGCAGGGTGGCCCGAAAAAGAAAAACTTTCATCATCATTCACTCCATCACTGCTTGCCAGAGGCATGCCTACCATTTTATAAAACTCAACATTAACCCCCCTTCCTTCAGAGTGAAGACACTGTCTTCCCCTCCAGGACTCAGCCGGCCTCTGGTTTCCCGGAAAACCCCTTCGTAAATGTTACCTTGTTTACCTCCAACGAACCTCAATCCAAAAAAAACCATTTGTCTCCATTTGTTCCTGTCTAACGGCCCAAAACACACTTGTGGAAGTCCAAGCCCCCATACAGAAAACCTCTTTACCCCCCACCCTTTCCTGGGCTGCCCCCTTTCCCCTCCTCTCCAATTTGTAACTCTCAAAGTCATTCTTTTTCATTAAATCCTCTCTACTGCCCAAAACCATCCATAACCCCTCAGCCCCGGAATAAGGGGATCCACACCACCTCCTAATCTCCAAAACAAGATTCCTGCATTATATTCCACCACACATTGCCTCAGACATGACACCCATTTCCTCACCCTTTCTCTCTAGTGCAACACAAAACCCCATGCCTTAAAAGCGTTGGTATAACTATCTCTCATATTTTCCCCCTTTTTTTGCTTTCGTTATAAAGTTTTTTTGTCTCCACAGATCCCTCGGTGCCCACTAACCTTTTTCCCCTCGTAGTTCTATGATTCACCTCACCTTCATAGCCCCATCTATTGACTTTCCCCTCCCAAAATCTAAACACATTCACCACCCCATCTTTCTCCCTCCAATCTGATATCCACTTCCATTACTTAATTTTTTTTTTTTCCTCATCCCCTTTCCTTTCCTTTTTTCATTTTAACTTCCTTCTTTTACATACCCTACCAAAAATCATCAACCAAAAATCGCAAATTTCCTCAGAAACTCCCCCAAATTGCACAGTCATCAGCAAAGAGCAAATGGACAACTCCCCCTTTTGTTAATTCTTTATCTTTTAACCCCTTACAAATGAAAAGATGGAATTGCTTTAAAAAAAGGGGCTCAAAATGACAAAAAACACCAATGTGTAAAATGCACCTAGACCATTAACTTTGCACCTGCATCCAGTACCCCTGCACCCCTTCCCTGCCCTGCTGCACTATACCCTTGAGGTTTAGACTTCCTTTATTATAATAAATTTGCACCCCATAATTCCCTAAGTTTTTCTTAAATTCCCCTTTTTGGTGCCATTTTTTTCAAAATGATTCCCCGTAATTGAGAAGAAATTTTTTTTTTAACTGTAACACGTCGAATCTTTTAAATTTCAGGGGTTGTGACAGGATGGGGTTTAAACCAAACAAACACCTGGCCCTGACGTTTTTAAGGGGTCTGAAATGTTGGTTTAAATTAGAAACCATTTTTTATGTCTTTTAACAGATCAAACAAATGCATATTAGATCAAATAAATAAATAATGGCAAGGTACCCATTTAAGTAAAAGCAGGTATTTGGGCCTTTAAATGCAATTGTAGACCAATTTGCTTAAAACCCCATTGCAGGTGTTGATAAAACAAAAATTAGACAGAATTAAAATTCACTTTTGAAAGAATAATTTAAAAAAGAAACCCCAGCGATTTTCAAAGGGGCATTTCACCTAAAATTTTAATTTGTCATTTTAACTTTGAGCTTTAAAACCCCAAATAATGAGTGAGTTATTGTGAATGTTTTTAAAAAATAATAGTTTTCACAAGGAATTTAAAAAAATAGGGCATAAAAGGGTTAACCATTATCTCCAATTAAGGCATTTTGGTTGACAGTAGGCAACAGTTTATTTAAAAGAAAAAAATTAAAAAGGGGTTTAAAATTTTTACAAGTGGTCTTCCACAGGAGCTAGTTTTTTGGGAATGAATAGCAACATTAGCAAGTTTGCCGATGACACTGAAATAGGTTGTCAAATAAATTCTGAGGACACTAGAGACCTAGAGGATGATCTAGCATGTATGTATAACCTAAATAATGTACATCTCATTCACACTGAATGCAAAAAAGACTTAAGAGTTTTTGTTAGCAATAATCTGAAGACAAAACAATAATGAATAAGTTTTTTGCAATAAAGCTAACAGAATTCTTGACTTCTTATCAAGAGGGATTAATAATAAGTCTTTTGGTTATACTTTCAACTTTATATATCCTTGGGAAGGCCTCATTTAGATAATGGTGCTTGCTTCTGGTCTTCATACTACAGAATGGGCGTACTGTAAGTGCACTGGAAAATATAGATCCTTTATTTTGGAAATCTTTCCCATGAAGGTAGACTCCACTGAATTTGTATTATCTTGAAAGGTGTATTATTATTATTATAGTGGAACCTTGGTTTTTGTATGCCCCAGTTTTCGTAGAATTTGGTTTTCGATGACTCTTTTCGTCAAAATTTTGTCCCATTTTTTCATTACATCCACTCAGTTTTCGTAGAGTTGAAAATGGCTGTACCAAATGTGTCCGCATGACTCGGTCACTCAAGCGCCCACACAAAGCATCCCATGCATTCCTTGACTCAGTCTGTCTTTTTTTTCTCATTGAGTGAGCAATCACTCCATGCGTTCATCTGAAACATTTTGTAATAATCCATTGTTTTTTGTGCTTGGTTATTGAGTGCTACTGCTAAATAAACCACCATGGAGACAAAGAAAGTTCCGAATGTGCCTTCTTCAGTGATTAAGGACGTGTGCAAAGTGGAGTGAGTTGCAAAGTTTTGTGGAGAAATATCACCCTAACAAAGCTGTTGCAAGCCATGTCTGCAACATGCTCAATGAAAATGCCTTGTCCCATTTTAGGCAAATCTTAAAGGGATGCCAGAAACAGACCTCTCTGGACATATTTTTTGTGCAATAGGGGTGCAGTGACTCAAGCTGGTCCTAGTGCCATTAAAAGACAAAGAAGGGAAGTAACCCCAGATAGGGCCTTGTTACCTGAAGTCCTTATGGATGGGAATTCCCCTTCCAAACAATAACCTCTCCTCTTCTCTCTCCCCTCCTCGCCATCTTCCATACACCAACAAAGAGTCTTCAATAAAGGTAAAGGTGATGTTATATGTTCATTCATCCATTTCATTAGTAATTTATATTTATTTCTCATTGTTTTCTGCATGTAAAACTATAGTTATTCTCCATAAAATGTATTTTTTGTTAATATGTTTGGGTGTCTGGAACGGATAAATTGGATTTGCATTGTTTCTTATGGTAAATATTGCTTCAGTTTTCGTCCGACTTTTTAGAATGGATTAATCTTGAAAACTGAGGTTCCACTGTATTATGATCATGAGGGAGCTCTAAACCCATAGGGATTATACAGCGCCTTTGGTGGGGGGAGGTTATGGAAGGTATTCAGGCTCAATTCAGGGAACTGGAGCACAGATCCAAGTTCCTAGATCAAGAGCCCCTCACCAGCAATAAGGAACCTCCCTTGAAGAGTTGAAAGACATAGAATTAGAGGCTATGCCTGAAGTCTACAAATGAAAAGCAGGATTAAATAAGGGGATATAAATAATGCGTTGAAAACATCTAGTCAATTGGTTCAAGTTTGACAAATTTAGATTTAGAAGGGATATAGGAAAGCATTAGTTTGGCAGTAGAGTTGTGGATGAGTGAAACATACTCCCTAGTATCATCACTGAGGTGAGAACCTTGGGTATTTCTGAAAATAGGTTGGCCAGGTACTTGAGTGGGTTGAGAATGGTGTGGGGGGACTGCTAAACATGGGCTAGGGAGGCTGCTGAGTGTTTCTCATTCTTTCTTCTTCTATCTGTAGTGGCTACAAAAGGGGGAAGGGAAAAAGTAATGCACAAAAGCAAAGGCCTAACTTCTCGCCTCACTGTTTGAAAAAACTTTCCCAGTCTTTCCAGTGCCTTTTTTTTTATTTTTTGTTTTAAATTTAAATTGTGGCCTCTTTTTTTTTTGGGGTATGGTACTATTTTTTTCTGTTTTCCCCCCTTAATTTCATGACTGTTTCCATAAAAATATATGGTGGCATGACATGGTTAACTCCAGAGTAGGGAATACCAGTAAAAACCCAATACAGTATACATAATAATTCACTGCAGAGTTTAGTCAAAGGAAATGCTAAAGGCACTTTAAAAAATAAAGAAAGAAGTATTTTTGCTAAAACATATCCTTGTGACCATTTATCAGGGATTTAGAGATTTCACCAAACTCAGGGTTTTGTTTTTGCAGGAAACCTTAAATTAAAATAGGCAAAGAGCCAATGCATCCATATGAAAATAATTCTCTTAAGGATCATGTGACAAAAGTTGCACCACAGCATTTCAATCTAAAAAAAATAGATTGCTTAACATCTATATCTTGTTTAAAAAGATCTCCAAGTGCATTTTCTAGTTGTATCAGGGTCCAGGGTTGAGCAGAAGTGATTAACCCCTTTTAGGGTCCAAGGCCAAAATCTGAATGGGGCTCCAGTGCCAAGAAATTTTATGAAAAAAACAATTTATTTTCTTACAGAATTACAGATCATATTTTTGGAAGGTAATAAGACAAACAAAAAAAAAATCTGATCAGTACTTTTACCGAGATACAGTGCCCAAGAATTGTGGTGGGCCGGCAACATCGACGAATCCCACATACCGCGCATTACTTATTTTGTGGTTTTTATAGTTTTTTTTTTTCTTTTTTCCAAATTTTATCTATTCCTACTAACATTTGGGGCCCTGAGAGAACCATACTGTATATAAGTTCTTATTGAACACGATAACCGCACTAAAGTTATATCGTATTATTGTTTATACCCACGGTTGTTTTATTACAATAAACATGCACAATATTGTAAAATACTATTGTTTCTTTCATATATTTACATATTTACAAATCACTGGACAATGATTTTAGAACTGCTGGAGCTTGTGAACTCCTTGAAACAAGGCACCATGCCACTAGATGGCACCTTAATCCTCACACATAACCAGTGTCTTTGCGTCTGTTGCCCGTCGATTGTTTGTGCACAGACAATGCATCTCTTCTGAGCAAATTTTCTTCTGAGTTGAAGGAAGCTGGTATTATGAAATGACACCTTCCACTCCTCAAACGCTTGGTATATCCTGAGAATTCGAGGACCATGTTGTATAGCAGGTGTTGTTACCTGTACTTCATTATGAGTTTGTTCTGACAACAGACAAACAAAATTTCAACCATAACGTGGGTCTGTTGCCAGTCTTCATTTGGTACATAATATATGCCATTGAGCCTTGAATTCCATGAATGGCAGAAAGTTTCGTGTACCACTTTAACTCTTACGACCACAGTCAACAACCAATCCTCATGTCACACTTGTCCCAACAAGCGCATGTTTTGTGTATAATCAATCACTGACCAGGTTTCGAATAAGTTTCATTAGTCACTTCGATCAACTTTGCCACTGTGCTTAGCATTTCATTACTGTGAATGGATGTCAACAATGTGACATCTCGTTTGTCATGGTGATGCTAACCGTAAGGCTCATGATGTCATGGCAGGTAAACACCTGCACGTCATCACCACGAGCACCTGCGTTGAGCCTGGCAAATGTTTAAGATAGAACGCACTGTGCCACACACATCTGTCTTGTTCTACATCGCATAAATCACTGATAATTGGCAGGTTGTACCCAGTTTCGTATATCATGTATTCCCCTTACCAAGATAAGGTGCCAGCATGTTTCTCACTACGTCACCTGAGATACCCAATCACATCTTGGTATCTTTCAATGTTTTACTACCCGGTAATACAACAATATCCAACACCTAGGCCACTGTCACAAACACAGAGTAAAACATTTGTAATACCAAAGTGTTTTTGCCTCTTGCTCTTATATACTGCCTACTGCTTGAATGACAGTCTACCTTGAACAAATCAAAAACTCGTCATTACAAGATTCTATCAGAATGGATTAAAGTATATCCTGAACTTTGTTTAGATACATGAAAGCAATTTCTAAATCTTGTATAAAACCTGTCCCACTTTCTGTCAGGCCTGGTTTTGTCAGAGAATGCAACATACATAAAAGAGAAAGATAGAAATTAGCCGATCTGTGGACCAGTATGCTTTTTATATTATTGCATAAAAGACGTGAGGCATAAGCATTCATTGTTGCAAAAGCAATACATTTCTGCAACAGTCGTCCTCTTTCTTCCACTGTGTAGTCTTGACTGTGGTGATAAGATCGAATTTGCCAGGTGTACTCAAAATACTTATTACCTTTTTCCCTGACAATCATTTCCACAATGGCTGGTCAAAGAAAATTTCAAAGAATTCCATTTCATTGGCCCATTGTTCCAAGGGGACAAGTATAGAATTCCACATGCGAATCATCAAAGTGTGAGGCTTGGAACAAAATTGGATTTTGCTGCCAATCCCACATACGGTTTTGCTGGTGGATACCGACATCGAAGGCTGGTTGTGCAGGTGGTTGTGGATGTGGTGGGCTGGTGGCTTGTGACGCTCCGCGTTGTCCTTGAACTGACGTCAGCATGGTCCCCATCGTGCCAGGTGAGTCACGCATGGCGGTCCACTACCATCACCTACTAACACCACCACTATCAGTGGTCTATCCAGGCCACGTGTACCACATCATCCTCGCTAGCACTACCTAAAACTGGTGTTGGGCCACGGGATGACTCCCGGATGTAGTCCCGTCCCCTGGGCACAGCATAGGGTACACTACCCGAGCGCATGCGGCGGCGAACATACCGAACGCTTCACTGGTGAATATGATTTCCTCACTATCACTACTCTCGATTGTCTCCGAGCGCAAATAAAATCACAGTCCCACGTCACTATCATCATCATGACGGATGTCAGAGGCCTGGAGCCGACGCGAAAATAGTTATTTTCACGTGCGATAGGAACAACCGACTGGGAGTCACGAGTGCCCCAAACCAAGAGGTTGGAAGGTGAAGGAACGTCAGGTTCCTGCACTAATTAGATCGATAATCCAGTCATTCTTTCGGTCACTAACTGTTCAAAACCGTAGAATTCGTCTTCATTTTCCACTTCCATCAGGGGTCAAACTATCAGATAGGAAGAGGAAGAGTCCCAATTTCCGGGGAGTGAGGAGAGCTGACTTGCAAACGAGGCATGGTGAACAAGGGAACTGAGACCGCGTTTCCCCACAATGCTATGCGTGCCGCCTAATTTTTTGTTTATGGCGCACAACCCACCACGCGGACCCGTTTCTCCTCACATGTAGCCTAAGATCGTTTCCGCGCTAAATTTTGACGCGCTAGAATTTTGGGTGCGTAGATCTACGGTTGGACACTCAACGTAAACTATCGTGATCTATGGGATGAGGACCCTGAAAGTGTTAATGCAAGGTTGGTTTGGAGAAATCGGTTCCTTTCCCGTCTAAGGTTGAAGCAAATTTACATTGTACCAATTTCACTGAAAGATTATGTAGGTTATTGTGGTAATGTCTGATAATTGTTTTTGTAGTTTTGACAAAAGTAGAGGGTCTATAACACTGCAGTACTAGTTTGAAACGACCCTGGAGGGTCTTGTTAAATTGAAAAGATCTAGGATTGAATTGTGTAAAACATTTTTAAAACAGTATTGTATTCATAAGGAATTTATAGATGGTTAGGCCCCTCAAGAAGGTTCATTAATGTTGGTGAGGGGGCTCTTGGATCCAAGGAATTGAACTTTTCCTCCTTTTTATTGATCAAACCCTGATTGCATCTATTCCCCAGTACTTTTTGACATTATGGGTTTTAGTGCTTTCCCCAAATAAAATACAATAATTACGGTAAATTAATAAGAATAAATAATCAAAACCCATAGGTGTGCTAAGCAATTTGTCCTGGCATTTGATGAGATGTAAAGTTAAAATCTAAAAGCAAAGTCTTTACTAGTTCAGAAATCTTGCCAACACAGTATCATTGAAATAGAGGCTGTATTTTGAGTCGTACATTTGCAACTCCAGCTTGTCAAATTCCTTGTTCTAATTTATAACACTGTAAAGGTACACACAAATAACACCTTTTTAGTGTGCAACAGTTTTGTTGATTAGGAAAATACATATTTAAGCTTGCAAGTTTTCTTTTGCTTACTGGTAAGTCAGTGACAAAATGGCAGCTTAGTTACATTATCACATTTGTTTAGAGAGCTTTACAGAGTTCAGGAGAGAAAATTCTTCTTGTGCAGAACTCTGCTCTACTATAGAACATTTTTGCATAATTTATTACGTGGCTTTTGTGGTTCTTATTAATTGTGAGAACCAATTAAATTGGAAAAAAATCCCTCAGCCCTCGTCTACTGTGCTAAAATCATTTATGGCTAAAGCTGTTTCACATAGATGTGAACTGGGGTCACTAGGGAGTGGAATATGGTACTATTTCCCATCTGGATAATAGACATGAGACTGTGCAAGTAAAAAGACCTTTTTTTAATTGTTTTAGAAAAGCTGTTATTTTTCTTTACAGCCAATATCTGAAACTTGATATTAGATCTCTTTTATTTCAGAGTACATTCTGTAACAACAGATTATGAAACTTTTATTTAAAAATATTTCGGAAGAATCCAAAGTAGTGCCTTTAACCCCTGTTGACTGTCGCGGGCCGTATATATACGGTTACGAGTACCCCGTGTTTACTATATAGACTCATAAAGTCCTAGCGGCTTCAAATCAGGCAGGATAAAGCTGGTAGGCCCACATTTGAAGAATGGGATCTGTGTGGTCCAGTGTGCACATAAAAAAAAATCCTGGAGCCACGTATTCATAATGAAAAAAAAAAAACAGTTTTTTTTAATTAAAATGCCAGACTTTGTGGTCTATTTTTCGTGTAAGTATTGTGGTTTATTCTCATTGTCTTGTCTCATTTGAGAAATGGAAACTATATTATAGAAATAGCGGTGGATTTTTGATTAATTTACTATAAAAAGAACCTGGAAATGGAGCACAAAGTACGGGAAATGTTTTGAAATTTTTGGCCAATGTTCAAAAGTAAAACAAATGAGGTCATTGTCCAATAATGTCCAAATAGCATTCTAATATGCAGTCAGAATGGTTGATGTAATTTTTACAATTATTACAGTATTGCAGTGTCCTGCATAACAGTAAATCTTCTATTTTTTGTATTGAATAAAATTTCAAAATAAAAAGCAAGAGTAATATCACAGGGGCCAGGGACATGAGTGATAACCAAGAAAATTTATTTTAGACCAGGAATGTCTGCATTGTTTCATTCTGTCCTTATTTTTAATTGTCATATTTTTTAATGTTCGTGAATTTTTCCAAATTTGCAGATTTCAGACCATGATAATGTTAGTTGAAATCGGTAAATGGGCGTTTCTTGTAACTCCATCGATGAAAAAATGAGTTTCTGAAGAAATATCAATGATTGGTTGACTGGAATATGGAAGTAGCCGAAAAAAGGGCTCAAATGTGGCGAAAATCGCCGATTTGCAAATATCGCCGAGGTCACTAACTTCCTAGTTAATTTCCGTCAGTTTTACATCAAATTTCGTTTTTTTGGTGTCTTTACAATCGGGAAAGATTCTCATAATGTCATAAGAAAAAAATAATTTTTTTTTTTTTTAATTTGCGACAACCAGGAGACACCTCAGGAATGGGGTTGCGACAGTCAAAGGGTAATACTAATTGCCATACTTACCAATGGAACCTCAACTTGCAAAGTTTAATCTGTTCCGTGACCTTGCTCACAAACTGGATTTGCTCATTTCAGAGTAATTTATCCTCATTTAAATTATATTGAAATGCAATTAATATGTTCCGCCATTGAGATTCGTACTTCAATAATTTCCCTAATAACAACTCTGTGGCTTATTTTTATCTGTTATAGTTCATCTAATAATGACATAATAAACATTATAAAATAACATAGAACCTGATATATACTTCTAGAAATGAATGAAAATGCCATCGTGAAGTGATATCTCAGCGGACGAGAGTTTTGTCTCGAGACCGTACAAAATACCTCTTGAATAATTTCGCTAATATCAACTATCGGCTTATTTAACTATCCACAGTGATCATCGAATATACCTAATAAACAATATAAATAAGATAAACCTAATACAGCATATACTCCCTAAAATAATAAAAGACGTCATTCATGTAGTGTATCGTCGCGGACGAGAGCTTGTTGGGGGGAGACCGGAACAAAGTACTCTCGAATAATTTTCACTAATTACATCTATATAACGGCTTATTTATCTATCACAGTTCATTTAATCTGACATAATAAACATATAAATAACATAGAACCTGATATTACTCCAGACTGAATAAAATATGTTCTTTTGAAGCAGGTGAGAGGCGCCACAACCTCACCCCTCTTTGTTGTGCTAAAAGCGCCATATAGTCTGGCATTTTGAACATTGAGTGCTTGTTGACACTGTGACACAGTCAATGGCATTTTGAAGCTGTCTGTTATATAATTGTTATTATCATAGTACATATTATTTTATATGAATTATTATTATTTTTTTTTTCGACAAACTGTGGCCGTATCCCACCAAGGCAGGGTGGCCCTGCCCTGTCGAGTAAGTCCCCATCCTGTCTGTAAAGTCCCCATCCTGTCTGAGTAAGTCCCCATCCTGTCTGATAAGTCCATCCAGTCTTGTAAGTCCCATCCTGTCTGTGTAAGTCCCATCCTTTCTGAGTAAGTCCCCATCCTTTCTGAGTAAGTCCCATCCTGTCTGAGAATCCCGATCCCTGGCTGAGTAAGTCCCATCCTGCTGGAAGTAGTCCCCCATCCGTCTAGTAAGTCCCATCCTGTCTAAGTAAGTCCCATCATGTCTGAGTAATCCCATCCTGTCTGTGTAAGTCCCATCCTGTCTGTGTAAGTCCCAGCCGTCTGATATGCACATCCCTTCTGAGTACGTCACATCCTGTCTATAAGTCCCATCCTGTCTGAGAAAAGTTCCATCCTGTCCTGATAAGTCCCATCCAGTCTGAGTAATTCCATCCTGTCGTGCATAAGTCCCATCCTGTCTGAGTAATTCCCATCCTTTCTGAGAAGTACCCATCCTTCTGGTGTAAAGTCCATCCTGTCTGTCAAGTCCCAATCCTGGCTGGAGTAAGTCCCATCCTGTCTGATAGGTCCCAGCCTTCCTGAGAAAAGTCCATCCTGTCGAGAAAGTCTCATCCTTGTCTGAGAAAGTCTCATCCTGTCTGAGTATCCCATCCTGGCTGATAAGGTCACATCCCTCTCTGATAAGGCTCCTATCCCACTGAGTAAGTCCCCCTTCCGGTCAGAGTAAGTCCACCATTCTGTCTGTTGTAAGTCCCATCCTTTCTGATAATCCCTCCTTCTGAGAAAGTGCCTCAACTCTGAGAAAGTCCCCATCCTGTCGATAAGGTCCCATCCGGTCTGAGTAAGTCCCATCTCCTTCTGAGTAAAGTCCCAGTCCCTTCAGATAAGGCGCATCCCGTCTGAAGTAAGTCGACATCCCGAATATTAAGTCCCATCAGTTCCTGAGTAAGTCCCCATCCTGTCTGAAAGTTTCTCTTTTTAATTTAGTAAGTTATACAGGAGAAAGGGTACTAGCCCCTTAGCTCCTGGCATTTTTAGTCGCCTCTTACTACACGTCATGCTTATGGAGGAAGAATTACCTGTTCCACTTCCAATGGAGATAAGAGGAAATTAACAAAACAAGAGACTAGAGGGATAATAGAAGAAAAACTAGAGGGTGTTATATAAATGCTTGTACAACGTAATGTGTAGTGTGATCTAAGTGTAAGTAAAGTAGCAAGACGTCCCTGCAATCTCGCAATGTTTTATGAGACAGAAAAAAAGACACCAGCAATCCGACAAACATGTAAAACAATTACAGGTTTTCCGGTTTTACACTCCGGCCGGAACGTAAGTTACCTCCCTGGGCATTTGCTGTCTACCAACCTACTACCTTATAAATTATTATTAATTATTATTATTAATGATTATTAATTATTATTATTATATTTATTAATATACTATTATAATTACATATGTATTATTATTATTATATATAAATAATTTTGTAATTTTTATTGCAATTGTATGAAATAAGGCAACCCTTCACGACTGCATATTGGAATGGACAGTGGATGTCATTTGTTTACTCTTGACATACCCAAAGAATCAAACATTTCTTCCCTACATTGAAACTCAAGTTCAAGTTATTGTTTCATCGTGATAGCAATCAAAATATCGTATCTATTTCTGTAATACAGTAATCTTCCATTCTAGCACAAGAGAGCAAAAAAAACAAATACAACCATAAAACCATACGAAAATACCCGCTATGGGGTGCTAATTGCTGAGAGGGAGCTCCATTATTTATGCTTAGATCTCTTTAATTTTGGTGTACATTAAGAAGCATCTTTCCACGTACATTGCCCAAGAAAGTTTCAATAAATAGCCGAACAAGCAAATGAGATCCATTCCCTAGAACCAAAAACAAGACCCCCACCAGAGTCAGGAACCTCCCTTGAGGTCCTCCTCGCTTATGACAATTTCGCTCGCGTATGGAAGCAAAAAATCCAACCCATTGACTGGTCGTATATGGGAAAAACTCGCGCGTGGAGCGCTCAGCAAGAGAGGTGCCACTATACTTCTTTTAATCTGTGTGGGTATAGTAAACTTGATATTTGCTGGTGCAATTCAACTTATGCATAGAATGAAGGTGGGTATTAAGAATCACTTGAATACCTTGAGGTAGATGTATTTTCATTTTTCCCCTGGCTAGCAAGGCCTTCTTACATGAAAAGTTTGATGTCTTGATGGCTTGCCCTTTTCGGGAAATTATTACAATTTCTTAGGTAGAGCTGATAATCTGGAACATTTGCAGAATTAAATAGATTAAAATCTTGGGTGTTGCTGTTTCTATTTCTTTCCTTTCAACACACCGGCCGTACCCACCGAGGCAGGGGTGGCCCAAAAGGAAAAACGAAAGTTTCTCCTTTTTACATTTAAGTAATATAATACAGGAGAAAGGGGTTACTAGCCCGTTGCTCCCCCGGCATTTTAGAGTCGCCTCCGTACAACACGCATCGGCTTACGGAGAAGAAATTCTGTTCCACATCCCCATGATGAAGAGGAATAAACAAGAAAAAGAACTAGAAAAAAAATAGAAGAAAACCCAAAGGGTGTGTAAGGATATGCTTGTATACAATGTAGTGTAATGTGACCTAACTATAAGTAGAATTAGCAAGAACTTACTCTTGTGACCTGGAAGTTTACCTGGAGAGAGTTCCGGTCAACGCACCCGGCCCCGGTCTGTGACCAGGAGCCTCCTGGTGGATAACCTGATAAACCAGGCGGTTTACGCTGGGCTCATGCAAACCAACGTACGAGCCACGCCCGCTGTCAGAACTGACTTTAGGTGATTTCCAGTGCCAGCTTGAAAGACTGGCAGGGTCTGTTGGTAATCCCCCATTTCAAAATTATACTGGGAGGCAGTTGAACAGTCTCGGGCCCTGATACTATTGTATGTCTCTTAACGTGCTAGTGACACCCCTGCTTTTCATTGGGGGAATTGCAATCGTCTGCCAAGTCTTTTGCTTCGTATGAGTGATTTCGAGTGCAAGGTTCGGTACTAGTCCCTCTAGGATTTTCCAGTGTATATAAGCAATATCGTATCCCGCTGCGTTCCATGAATAACCGGTTTAGGAACCTCAAGCGCTTCCATATATTGAGGTGTTTTATCTCCGTTTATGGCGCGCCGTGAAGTTCTCGTACATTTTCTAAGGTCACAATTTCATCACCTGCCTTGAAAGGTGCTGTTAGTGTAGCAATTAGTCGCCAGCCTAGATTAGAACAAGTGGACCTGAAAGAGTGTCATCATGGGCTTGGCCTCCCTAGTTTTGAAAGGTTCTCATTATCCATCCTGTCATTTTTCTACAATGCGATTGATACAATGTTAGGTCCTTGAAGGTGATATCCTCCGACATGATCACTCTCCCAGTCTTTGCCGTTGGTGTTTCGCTCTATTTGTGCCAGAATTGTTTCTACTCTGATGAAGATTTAATTTCCTCCTCGTGTTTTGCCATATCTGAGTAAATTGAAATTTCTTCATCGTTGAACTTCATATTGTTTTCCCTGCAGCCCACTGAAAGATTTGGTTGAGTCCGCCTGGAGCCTTGCAGTGTCGCAATGGAGACACTGTCCATGCAGATTCGGTGTACTGCAAAGGAGACACGGTGCCTGGCTGACATCCTTGTCTATGTCGGATATGAGGAGGAGGAACAAAGATGGATCGATACTGTCCTTGTAGAATAGACTTTTCACCGTAGCTGCCTCGGACTTTACTCTAATGACAATTACTCTCTGTGTTCTGTTAGTGAGAAAATATAGATCCAAGCGAACCGATCTTTTCCTATTAGTCCTTTAGCACATTTAGTGCGCTATTAACGCCAGGTCACACTGGTCGAAGGCTTTTTGCAAGTCTGTTATATTACTCTGCATTCTTTTTGTCTTCTAGTGCACTCTAGGACCCTTTGTCACATAGTGATCCAATATTTAGACAGACAAGCGACATGTGTGTGAAACCCATGTTGCCCTGGTTGTGTAACTGATGGGTTTCCTAGCTGGGTGGTATCTTGCTCTTTAGACCCTTTCCAAAGATTGTATTATGATATAGGATGGTTGTGCTAGCAGTCTTATTGTTCTTGCTGTTGCTTAATAACTGCCCCTTTGTGAATGGGCTATTCTGTGTTTTTAGTTAACTGTGGACACCCTCGTGTCCATTGCTCCCTCTCCATAGGATGGAAAGAGGCTAGTGATAGGGCTCTTCAGTTCTTGATGAACACGGAGTTCCATGAGTCTGGCCCTGGGGGCAAGTGCATGGGCAGTGTCATTTATCGCCTGTTCTATGTCATTTGGCATCAGGATCACATCGGGATAGGCTTGTGGTTAACCAAATTCTGTGGCTCTCTCATAAAAAATTCATTTGTGAACTCGACTCTCCGTCCTGGTTAGAGGCGGCTTTGCTAAAAACGGAGTCATAATTGTGGACTTGAGTTGCTCACTCATTTTCCTTGCTGTCTCTGTGTAGGACCCATCTTGTTTTGTAAGGTAGGGCCCAATACTGACCGTTGTACTCGACGTTGATTTGGACATAGGAGAAGAAATACTTTGGGTTCTTCGATTTCATTATGCTTTTTAGTTCTTCCCGCGATCCTGCCCTATAAATTCCTTTAGCTCAGAGTTCGATCTTGCTATTTCTCTGACCAGTGTCTCCCCAAACGCATTTCAGATATATGACCTCTTTTAGGCCGCGCTGTTATTTTTTTTCCGTCGCCCTGTACAGGGAGCGCCAGTCTCTGTCTATTTTACATCTACTTCTCCTTTTGAGACAGAAAAAACAAAAAGCCACCACAATCCTACCCTGTAAAACAATTACAGGCTTCAGTTGTTACACTCATAGGCAGAACAGTAGTACCTCCCTGGGCGTTTCTTGTCCACGAACCTACTACCGAGGTTCGAACGATTTATGAATGGCAAAAAACATTATTTAAGGAGTCACATTGTAAAACAGAGGTCAGTAAAACATGATTTATATAAACCCTTTGGTGAAAGTTTTTCTTTTTCGGCCACCCTGCCTTGGTGGGAATCGGCCATGTGATAATAAAAATAACAATCTTCCTTTCGTGATCCCCTTAACTGTCCTTATGTGAATCCCTTCCATCAGGTTTTACAAGGCCTAATTGAGGATAATAAGGGGGCAATCCTTTTGTATTAGGCATCGTACATTTTTCAGGGCTGTTTCGCCCCTCCCTTTACTGCTCCTTTGAGGTGACAGCCTTGGCCCCTGGTCAATCGAACATTAAAAGTATAAAATACCGGACAGATTGGTTAGGTAAGACATACATATGCAACAGTTAGGTATCTTATTTTCGAAACGTTTCCGCCCTACACAGTAGGCTTCTTTCAGTCCAGAGTACAGAAATTATAGAAGCAGAAGATACTTGAAGACGATGTAATATCCATCACCCTTAAAAGTTTTGAGGTGGTCATCCCTCATCTGGAGAATAGCAATGTTTCCGTTGTCTTGAAACAATATGAAATGAAGTGGACAGGATGGGAGCCTTTATATATTGCCAGGAGTGAGACGTAGTTGCTTTGGAGGGCAGGTCCCTCTCCAAACCCACCTTCTCACTAGTAAGAGTTCGAAGTTGATGGTCCTGTACCAAGAAACCCTTGTGTTGCAGTGTCTGACAGAATGAACATTAAAATGGTATAAAAATACCGACAGATTGTTAGGTAAAGACACATAATGTGTCTTACCTAACAATCTAACGTTTAACATTCTTGCAGAACATTAAATTTTGTATTTTTTGTATGAATAAAAAATCAAAATAGAAGCCATACTAATATAAGAGGGCCTAGAGATGTGACTAATGAACAAGGAATATGTTTATTTTAGTGCCCAGAATGTCTACCTTTATTATTTCTGGACCCTATTTGAAAATGGCATCTTTTTTAGTTTGCGTGGAAATAATTGGCCAAAGTGCCAATTTCTGACAACAATATTGGTGGTCCAAATTGTAAATCGAGGTTCTTGTACTCACTGATAGATAAAAGGGGAGTTCTAAAAGAAATAGCTATGAGATTGGTCAACGGGAACAACGGAATTGGCTGAAAATAGGGCTCAAGTCGCGAAATCGCCGGATACGCATATGTCGCCGAGACCGCTATAACTCGCCGGAGCATAATTCCACGAGTTTTCGACCAAAATTTTGAACGGTTGGTGCATTACCATCGGGAAAAGATTCTCTATCATGTCAATAAAAAAAATGATTTTTTTTTTTTTTCTCAAAATTTTATCGACATAGAAAGACATTTCAGAAGGGGGGCCTGAAACACAGTCAAAAAAGGGATACACCACCAACGTATGTACTCAGGAACACTTAATGAAGCTTGTCGAGAATCCCTCTTGAATACAGCTAGGGGGTCAAGGGTTTTCCCCTTCTAACATGAAGGGGGGTTATTAGAGTCTGTCCTTTTAACACTACCGATTCTCTCCGCGTATTCATGCACTCCACTCTTCATCATTGATATCCTACACCATTTTGCCAAGCCTCTTGCTTTCATATCCAATGAGTTTGTGTGCAAGTAAGGGATCAATCCCCCAGAATTTTCCAAGGGTAAATTATTGTATCTTCTCCACATTACATTCCAAGGAGTGCAGCTCGAGGGACTTCAAAAGAGCTCGCCACTAATTTAGGTGCTTGACTGAGGCTTTGTGAGCATTGCCTTCGGCTCTACGCTCACAAGATGCATAGACAGGGATCATATTTATTGTATGAATATACAATATACAGTATTTTATTATTAGAAAGTCTCAGTGTGGTAGTAGGTAGTGTAGGTACCCAGCCTCGCCACGCCCACCCCCTATGTAAACAAACAGACAAAGTCATCTGTTTTATGGTTTCATAAACATCATACAAACACCTTACATTTGTACAAGATGTCCTCCAACCGTCCCTTATTCTTGTGTAATTTTAGAAGGAATGATGCTCTGACAAATTATTATTTATTACAATTTATATTAAAACATATTATATTATAATCTTATTAAAATAAGAAGCACTAAACCAACAAGGTTTGAATTGCTATATAAAGGACGTGAAGGCATACAAAAGAATATTTATCTACAGTTAACCCCCAGATGTTTTGAAAAGAAAAACTAATTCTTTCTCCGACACTCCTCACGCTGCTATGTAAACAAATCTCCTATTGATGTCATTTTTTTCTGTTGGTGTAATCTTTAATGTTATATGAGCTAGGTAACATTTTCTATATAATTTTGGAAGAAAATATAGATGAAGTACGAAAATGTCTATATTAATGTTAAAATAAGTCATTTAATGTGCCCAAAAGATTATTATTACATAAGTAATTCTATGGCACAGGAATAGAGAGAGACTTAGTGTTTTAATTGACCTGCATGCCACACAGTGTATAAGTATATACACCTACATCTGACTTACACCTGCCTCGCATACGATGACATCAACTTACGACCGGTTTTTTTATGGCCAAATTTCTGGGAAATATAACAAGTGTTTGTGTTGTACACCGTGTTATCCTAACCTTACGTATAAAAATACAGTACAAAACAGCATAAAAAGTAAAGTAAAACATGAAATACCAAAAAAAAACAATAAAATTAAAGTCCATGACAAAAATGTTAAGGTTGATATGCAGTAGTAAAGTTCGACTTGCGTCCATTTCGACTTATGACTGGTTTCTCGGAACCGAACTCGTCATAAGTTGGATGGTAGGTGTATTTAGGTACAGTTATAATATTAGAGTACATATAAAATACGCAATAACTTTTAAAACACTTGAAATTTTGGAAAGTTCCTGACATAATAGATGTGCTCATGGAGAATGTAAACAAACCGTGTGGGGCACGTCGTATTTGAAAGACCACTTGCCGTATAGCAGATTTTGGTCATAATTTGAAATCGCCATATTAGCGGAACACCATAAGGGGAAACGCCATAAAGCGGGGCCTTACTGTATTTGTATATTTTACCTTCTCTCGGTCTGTTTGCCATCAATAATCCATTTGTGGTTCAGTGAGTTATTCTTTTAACTAAATCTTTTGGCATAGCCAGCATGCATCCCAAATTTTACATTTTAACTCCATGTTTGCAGTACAGCTTTAACTTCCTAATCTTAATGGAGTACCGTACTTCTTAATTTCACTAGAAATTTCCAACACCGGACTGTATTACACTTGTGTGTAACATTCAAAGACCAAAGGTACTGCAATAGCATAACTTCTCTTTGTTACCGTTTATGAGGCAAGTACAGTGGACCCCTGCTTAACGATCACCTCCAAATGCGACCAATTATGTAAGTGTATTTATGTAAGTGCGTTTGTATGTGTATGTTTGGGGGTCTGAAATGGACTAATCTACTTCACAATATTCCTTATGGGAAAAATTCGGTCAGTACTGGCACCTGAACATACTACTGGAATGAAAAAGTTCGTTAACTCGGGGGTCCACTGTATTATTTATCAGGTTTTTAAATGCCATATTCTGCATTTTATTTGAAAAAATCCAATGTTTAGTTCAAAAAATTATGAAATAGTTTTTCATGTATATGATGGAAATAGGAGGGTCATAAGTTAATAATGTAATGCTTTAAATAAATTACATTTCAGAATACGTACCAGTATGTGTATTTTATTCATGACTAAGTGAATGTGTTATCACTCAGCTGTTCATCTCTTCTAAACTATGATTTAATGTGTTAATAAAAATAAAGTGTTTGTATACATTTTTATTGAGTATATATTCATTACATGTGGTACATGTCATTATTAGGCTCAATATTTTGTTCCCTATTTGCAGTATTCATATTAATATTTGTTTTGTATAGTTTTCAAGAACTCTTGAGGTTCTTTGAATGAAAATTAATTTGGAGGAGAGTTGCTATAAATGTTGCTTAAAAATTTATATAAGTTTGAGGTGGTCAAAGACATACCACTTGTTCTAGACAATGGGAAGGTGGGCTCGAGCATGAGCAGCTCGAGTGGAGGAGGCTCAAGCGTGGGGGGTCCATGTGGGTACTCCATCCTCCACACGAGAGAGCACTCCTGTCAGCGCATCAGTAACAGCCCTCCAGGTTAGTCAGGGCATGAGAGCTTGGGTATTTTCACGGTGTATAGGAATATTTGCATTCTAAAAAAAAATTCTATAATGTGTAAGATATGTAAAATTGTGTTATTGTAAACAGCTGAAGAGTACTATGGATGGAAAAGCAAAAAATGCTGTGATTCACTGTGACTGCAATGGTTTGTTGTCTAATATTTTATATAGGTAGCTGTATATCTTTTTCTACCAGAAAAAACTTCGCTTTAACTATGTACAATATTACTATAATAGCGATGATCTCACCCTTTAAATTTTTGTATACATGTTTACTATAAAAAAGGTGGTAAATTGTTCTTAAGTTATTATTCTTCTCATTTCTGTATTACTTTTCATTTGGTAAGTATTATATGTACAGTATTTAATAGCTTTATCAGTAAGTGTTTAAGGGTTATAGTTTAAAACCACTACATGATAAATTTCTGCAAAAAAATGTACACATTAAATTGAAGTACAGTCCCAAAAACTCCAGCTTTTAATGCACTTGTGATTCAGGGATTGTCAAAAGTAATTGTTGTTCACAACTTCTGTAAGATAATCACAAGCATTACACAATTCTTCAACAGTTGTTGAAATGTGAAGGGTAGTTTTTCCGATTTATTTTCAGATATGAAACCCCTTTTATATGACATTTTTAATGTGTTTTTAAAAAAGTAAATGATCTAGACTCATGAGTTTTTCTCTCATTTTTCTAGTGAGTGATTGTGAAGAAACGCTTCATAGTGATAATGAGGACAGCAATGATTCATGGACGACTCAAGATGAGATTCAGCAGAGCTTATTATAAATTTGCAAGCAAGTAGGTATCAATGGACACATTTTTCATAAAAATTTACAAACATAGGGGAAACCTTGCTATAATGGTCGCTGATCTTAATA
The DNA here is from genome assembly GCF_026875155.1 of Cherax quadricarinatus. Lineage (NCBI taxonomy): Eukaryota > Metazoa > Arthropoda > Malacostraca > Decapoda > Parastacidae > Cherax > Cherax quadricarinatus. The sequence goes on from NC_069422.1 coordinate 14,965,435, forward strand.
GCGGGTGGCCTCCGAGAAAAATTTGCTTGAAATTGTGCTGTATTTCATTACAAAGGCAATAATCATGGTAAACAAATGTAAAATCATGGATACTAAACCCGTTACATAATATTACATTGGGCATTTACTTATTTTTAAAAAACTGGCTCTCTCTAACCCAAAATAGAATGACCAAACCAAAAGAAAAGGACACAATCACCATCATACATTTAATAACTGTCTTGCCATACATGGACAAGCATCATGGTTGAAATAATCCTCTAAACTGTAACATACCCATTCCTCCTCCAAAGTGTAGGAACTGTACCTTTTTTCCTTCCCCTAATGCAAGGTGCCCCCAAAAAAGAAAACCTTTTCATCATCATTCATTCAATAGCTTTCTTTCAAGAAGTGTGTTGATGTCACTGTTCAGATTACCCTTCAGTTGGAAATTCCACCCCTCTTTCAGAGTGCAGGCACTCCCCTTTTTCCACTTCCAGTACTCTAGTCCAGCTAGCTAATTTCCTTGAATCCCTTCATAAATATTACCTTGCTCACACTCCAAACCCAATTTCTTGGGCTGAGGAATTATCTGGGGGTGGTGAACTGGTGTGACCTGACTGGTTCAAGTTGGAAAAATTTAGATTTAGAAACCATATAGGAGAGCATTGGTTTGGAAATAGAGTTGGGGATGAGTGGAACAAACTCTGAGTAGAATAATTGAAATGAAAGTCTTGGGTATGAGTTGAACCTGTCTAGCATGGGTCGGTAGACCTGGTTGCAGTGCTCCTTCCTTCCTTTTTTTTTTTTTTTTTGCAATATGCGGGCGGGTGTCCCACTAAGGCGAGGTGACCCAAAAAGAAAAACTTTTTTTTTTAACAAACCAGCTGTATCCCACTGAGGGGGATGACCTGAAAAGAAAAAATGAAAGTTTTTTTTTTTAAAATTTTTAGTAATTTCTACAGGAGAAGGGGTTACTAGCCATTGCTCCCTTTTTCCTTCTTATTTTCTTATAAAAAACCTCTTGTCTCTGCTCTGATCTAACACTCACACATGCTTGCTGCAAGCCAAGCCTCTACCACTGAAAACTTTCCTTACTCTCCCCCCTCCAATCTTCCTAGAATAAATACCAGCCCTTTTTCTCTTTTCCCCCCGCTTTATACACCCTCCTAGGGTCAGGAAAGCTTCACATAGATGTTCAGGTATAAAAAGAGGGGCTTCATAAATCATAATCTGTGTCGATAAAAACATTGTTTATATTTCCATTTTTTTTCCCGAGGCCACTCCAGCAGCAAGGTGAAGATAAACCATATGTTTGCCCAGTGGTTGGATGCCGCAAGCGATACAAAATGTGAATGGGATAAAGTATCATGCAAAGAAGCAACATAAAAAAGATAGCAAGTAAGTTTTAAATTTAGTGGGCATGAACGTATAGTGGTACACACAAAAATTTATGCACTTTTTACTTTTTTACTGCAGTATTAACTCTAACGATGAAATAGCTATGTTTCTTATTTTAGAATAATGTGTGCTCAGGTGTGGTGCAGATTATAGACAACTCAGAATTATGGAAATTGGATCTCTTTCAAATTCAGATAAAAAATCTGAATAAGAGTGATTTTCCCAAAAAAATTTCCTTGATATAAAAACAAAAAAAATGTGGGTTAGAGATGTGTGCAGGATGACTGGTCCAATGTAACACATACCATACTGCTATACTATACTGTGTTACATTCAGGTGGTGTAAAATACTATATTGCTTTTCATATTAGTACAGTACAGCCTCTCCTCACTTAAAACAGAGTTCCGTTCCTAGGACCACATTGGTAAACGAATTTGTCACATACTATAATGGTAGTGGATTTGTGTCAACCATCTTTGATATAGTTTTAATGTCACCTTTGCACCATTTACAACATTTTTTAGTATATTTTTAAAAGTTTGTTCAGTATTGTTACTGTATATTGTAATAAACAGAATAGAGGAAAATCAGTTCTAATATACATTATTTAAACGAGTACAGTGGTACCTTGACTTACGAGTTTAATTCGTTCCGTGACCGAGCTTATAACTCAATTTGCTTGTGTGTCAAATCAATTTTCCTCATTAAAATTAACTGAAATGCCATTAATCCGTTACAGCGGAATTCCTGGCTTTTGGGAGGCAGGAGAAAATATTTCAATATAACGCTAATATCAACTCGGGTGCTTATTTATCTGTCACAAGTGATCTAATATGACAAAATAAACAATATAAATAACATAGAAACATGATATATATCCTAGAATGAATAAAATATGTCATTATGTGACAAGTGGTGGCAGCCACTCCCGAGGTATATAATATAATTTATGTTAAGCGCTAAATCCATGGGGATCATTCAGCGCATGACGTGGTGGCTTGATCCTCTGTCTGCTGAGCGCCAGACAGACGCGCTTCCTATTTGTACTTGCCTAGTTGCTCCACTCCCGGGTAAAAAATAATTATTGCTCTGACCATACATTTCCATTCATGACCTTCTGACGTCTTATTATAAGAGAAAACGGAGTGCTTGTGAGGCTAACTGCACTAGATCACTAGTTTCATAAGAAAACACTGAAACAAAAAGCGATTTTCTTGTGTTTTTCTATGATTCATGCTTTAATTCAATGGACATCATCTTCTTCTCAGCACTGTCCTTTGCACTTACTTTCTTAAGACCCATGGTTAGAAAAAAGAAATTTGGCAAAATAACTGCACAAAAAGCATGTTGAGTGGATGTTGTGGTGTTCACTGCACCAACTAGTGGCAACGTATCTGAAGCTCGCTTGTAACTCGGATTTTGGCTCAAACTCAAAGCAAAAAATCAACCGAGCGTAACCTTGTAATTTGGAAACTCATAAGTTGGGCACTCGTAAGTCAAGTACCACTGTACATTGCTAAGTGAGGAGAGGCTGTACTGTAATTTCTTCAAAAGAAAATGTGACTAGCTGAACTGGTGGCAGGCATTGTGTTAGCTCTTTTGAAAAGTTATCATTTTCAATGCTGTAAAGTTTGTGATGTAAAAGGGATTTTTTATGAAAGCATACAAATTATTGACAATTAACCCCTCTGGGGTTAATTGTTTCTCAGTATTCTCAATAAGCCACACCAACAACAGTCTCTCCACATCTTCGAGTAGTACAGCTGACCGTGGTGCAGCAGCAGCAGACAGTGGTGCAGCAACAGCTGACAATAGTGCAGCAGCAGCAGAAGCTGACCGTGGTACAGCAGCAGCTGATGGTGGTGCAGCAACAGCTGATAGTAGTGCAGCAGCAGCTGACTGTGGTACGATAGTATTTCAAGAGCGTTTCTCACCATTTTTACTACAGGGTTGGCACTAGAAGCTTTCTTGGGGCCCATGGTGGCTTATTTAGCAGTTACAAGCACTAAAAACAATGGAATAATACAAAATATATCGCAGGTACACGTGGGATCGACCACAGTGGCTTGCAAACAATGTCACACTGGCTGTACGTGGAGTCTTGGAGTGGCTGGGCCTGCTCAAGCTGCATGGACACGTTCAGGACAAAAGCCTTTAGACGAGTTTTTTGCCATTGGTAGAGCCAATATTTTGATGCCAAAGAGCGCCGTTAGTCGATTTTGGCGTTAGTCGATGCTGCCGTTGGTTGAGGGCCCACTGTATTTTTAATTCAAAGTATGTATGTAAGTACTGTATTTATATGAATAGTTCATGATGCAGTTTCTAAAGTTTATTAATATACTGGTTCACGGACTGGGCCACTGGGGCGTTGACCCTGAAACCCCCATCCCTCCAGGTATACAAGTACCTTCCTCTTACTTGCACAGTGCCTATAAATGTAAATACACTATTTTTTTTTTTTTCAACAAGTCAGCCGTCTCCCACCAAGGCAGGGTGACTCAAAAAGAAAGAAAATCCCCAAAAGAAAATACTTTCATTAACATTCAACACTTTCACCTCACTCACACATAATCACTGTTTTTGCGAGGTGCCCAGAATACAAAGTTTAGAAGTATATACGTATAAAAAATACACAATATATCTCTCCAAACTGCCAATACAGTGGACCCCCGCATACCGGACGCCTTGCATAACGGACAATCCGCATACCGGACGCTTGATCGCTAAAATTTTGCCTCGCATACGCCCCAAAACCCTGCTCAGCGCCCTTCGTCCGAGATGCGTCCAATGTGCGGCCTGAGCCACGCTCACATGTTCCGCCGTGGCATTGTTTACCAGCCAGCCTCCCAGGTAACATCAAGCATACAATCGGAACATTTCGTATTATTACAGTGTTTTTGGTGATTTTTTTCTGGAAAATAAGTGACCATGGGCCCAAGAAAGCTTCTAGTGCCAACCCTACAGCAATAAGGGTGAAAATTACTATGGAGATGAAGAAAAAGATCATTGATAAGTATGAAAGTGGAGTGCGTGTCCTCCGACTGGCCAGGTTGTATAATAAACCCCAATCAACCATCGCTACAATTGGTGTACCAGCTGCTGCAACTGGCTGTACCACCGTCACTGCTCTGCACTGTCAGCTGCTGCTGCTGTACCACACCCGTCGACTGCTCCTGCTGCTGTGTACCGTCCATGCTGCTGCTGTTAGCAATCGTTCTGCTGCTGCTGTTATGCATCGTCTGTTGCTGCTGACCACCGGTCAGCTGCTCAGCTGCTGTATCATCGTCTGCCTGCTGCTGTAACATCGTCAAGTAGCTGCTGTCATCGTCTGCTGCTGTTTCTGAATCATCGTCTGTTGCTGCTGTAGTCATCGTCTGCCTGCTAGCTGTATCATCGTCTGTTGCAGCTGTATCATCGTCTTTTTGCTGTAACCACCGTCAGCACTGCTGCTGCTGTAGCACCGTTGTTGGTGGTACGGCTTATTGAGAATACCAAGAAACAATTAACCCCCAGAGGATTAGCCACCCAGGATATCCCTAAAAAAGTCAGTGTCCATCGAAGTACTGTCTAACTTATTAATTTCCAATGGTGGTCCTTAATCTTGTCCCCTGTATGCAACCCACACCATGTCGACTAACACCCAGGAGAACAGTGAAAATGCCTGAACTAGTGCTCATATTGGTTAATTTAGAGCCAGCAAAGGTTGGTTGAGAGATTTAAGAATCGTAGTGCATACACAGTGTTATAAGCCTGTTTATCTTGGAAGAAAATACCAAACAGGACCAACAGTACTCAGGAGGAAAAGGCACTCCCAGGAACACAGTGTCTCATCATTCATTGCTTGCATCCTTCAATAAAGGTAATTGACATTTATTCTTCATTTATTAGAGTAGTACATGCACAATATATATTGTGCATGTACACTCTACTATTGAGCATGTATCCTTCCTTTGTAGTGTAGAAAATTATATTTCATGTGGTAAAATGATTTTTTTCATACTTTTGAAGGGAGTCTGTGCAACGATTAATTTTTATTTCATTATTTCTTATGGGGAAAATTCATTCGCATACTACCAAAAATTTTTCGCATAACATCCAGCCCTCTTGCAACGATATTAGGTCCGCTATAGCGGGGTCCACTGTATCTCAAACCCTCTCCTTTAGGTGCAGGCATTGGTACTTTCCATTTCCATTTCCAGGACTCAAGTCCGGTTAGATAAATTAACGCGTTTTTCCCTGAAATCCCTTTCACAAATATTACCTTAGCTCTACTCCTCAACAGCTCGTCAGTCCCAAATACCATTTGACTCATTCACTCCTATCCAACAGCTCCGCACGCGTGCTGGAAGTCCAGAACCCCTCGCCCACAACACCTCCTTTACCCCCTGAGAGAAATACAATGAAACTTTCCTTTACTTAATGACCATAAATCACAATAATTAAAGCTATACGGCCTCTCCTCACTTAACGACGAGTGCCGTTCCTAGGACCTCCACGTCGTCCGATGAATTTGTCGCTAAGGAGGAGGCATGCTAAAATGAAGTGTGTTTGTTATCAACCTCTTTGATATTGTGTTAATGTCACCTTTGCACCATTTATAACATTTCGGTATATTTTATAAGATGGTTTATACAGCAGTGTACTGTAGTTTTAGAGAAATCAGTTCTAAATATACATTATTTGAGGAATGCATACTGTTCAGAGAGTCCCTGTCTTAAGTCTGAGTCAGTGGTAAAATGAGTCATCGTCTAAGTGAGGAGAGGTGTACATGCCCAGATTTCAAACCCGTGATGTCAGAGCTGTGATGTACCTTTCTACTCATACAATTGCATTAGTAGTATATTTAGCTTCACTTCCTATACACTTATTATTTTTTCAGAGTGAGAAAACCATTATTGGAAGTTACTGTGGTAAAACAACTGTACAAACCAAGGTCCTCCAAAACCATTGTTAACACATTCACATAAGAACATAGATTAACAGCTGCTGTCACAACATATACTTGAAGTTCTTTCAAGTACCTCAAAGCCAGCAGTCTTCATCAATTCCAACAGTCGCTCTCTGATACCAACAAATCTTCAACGACACCAGTAACTAGATCATTTTGAGAATAGAAGGGATTGTTCAGGTAAGGGCGGTAACGACAGCACACCTTCTACTGTCAACAATCCAATTAGCCGTAACTGTACATATTCCCCCCAAAAAAAAAAATTTAAAGGGATGGGTCGCCAGCAACTACAAAAGAACTACGCCATTATCAAGTATTAATTTATCTGTGTTTAGTGCAGGCCAGTGGTGGAAAGAATTGCTTCTTAAAGCTACTCCCAAATGGGTCAGCTACTACTTTCAACGAACCTTTGGAAACGTAAAATTAGCAACCCTAGTCAAATCAATTCAAAACATGATTTCTCTCTAGATGAATGAAAAAATCATCTTGTTCAGTTAAAAACTGGAAGGATTTCAACAACTAGAACTTAGTAAATTACTTACAGTCTAATTCAAATTATCTCAGCATCAAGAGCAGTCACTACATCTGACACTTTCAGTAGCTATACCTTCAAGCCTCAATTTAATTCTTTGAAAGGTTCCGCAGCGAACAGGTTGTCCCTCCTTCAGTCAATGTTGCCCGGGCCCTAAAGAACCAGCATGCGTCAACTCCAACAGGAATTACTTTTCAGTACTTGGTTCCGTTGATAATCAACCTGAAAAACATGTTAGGGGGCAGGTGTTATTTTAGGAGTAACTATGGAAAGGGTACACTTGTTAAAATTGTGATGTAACACTCTCGAACTATCAGTTATAGAGTAGGACAACCAATTAGAAATATGTTAATTGGCTTGACACTGATTAATCTTTGGTTTATATTATGTTCATGTTATAAGTAATTGGATTCACGTATGGAGCTTTAGGTACGTGCATTATATTTTGTTGTATGTAAAACCTGATAAGCCATTGCTCTATGTTTATTGTCTTTTGGTAATTTATGATTACATATCTTTGGTGAAATTAAATACAAATAGATATATATTAATACTATTAGTGTATAATTAAAATAGTCATCACCTGAGAAAGTGTTTATAAATAGAAGGAAACAGGATAAGTGATGATAATAATAATAATAATAATTATAATAATAATAATAAAAAATATCAATTCATGTGTCAGTGTAAATGTGAAAAGTTAAATAATATATCAGTATATTTAAGAACCATACTTCCCATCATATAAGACAATTTTTCTTTTAAAATGAAGCAAAAAAAAAAAAAAACTGAATCTTTAATTGTTATGTCAGAACTATGGCTCACGAAATTGAATGACTCGATTGCAAACAAACCAAACCACGTGAGGTTAGAACCCACGATCATTCATAAAGCTATATTATTATATTCACAGGGATGATAAAAAAAAAATTTAATAACTATATAATTAATTGACAGGGATGCACTAAACCCATATGTTCATACAGTGCCAGAGGAATAGAAGGGGTTGTGTAATCATTTTGATCTAAGGAATTGTAAGGTAGCCTCTTAATTTAAAACCATCCAAAGCAAATTCTTTTACTGCCATTCGGCAGTTGGGTAATGTTGTTGGTATGAGTGTATGATGACCTAAGGGTTATATGAACATGTTACTTGTATAGCAGGTTTTAAATTTTAGTGATCTCGAGGAGCCTTTGTGCAGCTCAGTTTGCACAGTAACACATTCCTTAGCTACTGGTCCATTTTATTATAAATGTAGAGTGCTATATCCAGTTATTTACTGGTAAAGCCCTACACTACAGCCCTACACAACTTGCCAACCACACTTCACAACCTTCTGCCATAACACAACCACCTTCCACCACACAAACAATACTTCCATATGCTACCATGCTACCAACACATTGCAAACCCTCCACAGCAGCCCCACATGCTACAATATTCCAAATTCCACAGACATATCACACACATTCTACAGACCCTCCATGCACAAGCCACTGCAATCTTCTAGAACATGTTACCATTTACAATCCTCCTACAAGTATGCTGCCACAATCAAAAACAGGCATATCCTCAATATGCTACACAACATTCTATAAAACATGCTTGTACTACACTCCTTTACAACATGCTATCTCACCTCAAACTAATCCTTCACAACATGCTACCATAACTACAATCTCTACATCATGGTACCATACAACAATCCTCCACAACATGGTACAGTACATACTAAACAATTCCTCCACAGCAAGGGTACAGGGTACCATACTAACAATTCTCATTAGTAAGGTACCTACATTAGACCTTCCACAGTCATGGTTACTACAACTACCATCCTCCACAGCATGGTACTACACTACAAATCCTCCAAGCATTGTTTACCACACTCACAGTCCTCCACAGTCATGCTTCCACACTCATCAAACCTCCACAGAATCCTCCACACTCAACAATCCTCCACAGTATCCCTGCCACACACACTACAATCCTCCACATCATTGCGCCACACTCTACAATCCTCCACATCCCACCACACTACCATCCTCCACATGCCCCGACACACTACAGTCCTTCACAACATGATGTCACACTCACAATCCTCCATGACATTCTGTCAACACTAAAATCCTTCACAACATGCTGTCACACTACAATCCTTCACAACGTGTTGTGTTACACACTACAATCCTTCACAACTTTTGTTACACACACTACAATCCCCTCCTCTACATGCTATCATTACAATCCTCCACAAATTCTTCACACACTATAATTCCTTTGCACATGCTGTCACACTACAATCCTCTACAACATGCTAACTACCACACACTACAATCCTTCACAACATGCTGCCACAATACTTGTAGTGTGGTTTTTCAGGCAGAAATATGACAAATTCAACCATTTTAGAACTAGTTCTCAAAGATTCTTTTTCTTTTTCATTGAAATTTTAATTTTAATGTCGTTGTCCCTGCGTACCATAATTAATTATAGCAGCAGTAGAGTACCCATGTTAGATTATGTATACTAAAAACAAATCAATAACTTTTGCAAATTAAGGCAAGTCTGATGTGAAGGTGCGTCTTATATATGATGGAAAATGTGGTAATTCACCAAAGAAAGAAAACATTTCACTGACTATAATGCACATAATACCTGTTAAAAAATACAGTAATGCATGTTTATTTGCAAGAAGTAATTTGTAAGCACAATTATCATCAGTAATTTTTTGTTTACAATTGTATTTCATAAAGAAAGGTAAACTCCGTGTGATTCAAATCTGTGGCAAAGAGTTTTCTGGAAACTGAATCTTCCAATTATCTATTGCACAGTTGTCTAAGTAACGTCCAACAATGGGTACAACTGACCACAATAATTTAATGCTCTTACTGTAATCTGTACTTCAAAGAATATATAATATACCTGTAGTCCTGTAGTAGTAATATTCTGTTATATCTAGACATGAAACACTGTTATGTAAAGGACTATTAAGTGATCCAGAGAAATGCCGTGTTACGAGAAAATATCTTTTGAGAATTTTACAAGGAGTGTAAAAAAAGAATTCAAAGTCAACTATCAGAGGCGTCTTTACGAGAATCTTTTCCAATTTGCCATTATTTCTAGTCCATAGTAATATTCAGATACCAAGCCTCACTTACAGTACACTAAAATTATTTCCATGCTTTGATAATAATTTACTAAATCTTATATATATTTCATGTACACAAATCATACAATTAGGGTCACAATTAACAAGTATTCTCCTGTATAGTTTTTAAAGTACCTGGAAATTCACTTTATTATCTCCATCCACATTTACATGTAAATGATAATTTTCATCAATGATAAGCATTTTGTATCATATCGTATTTGTAATATATTATGTTATAAGCCCATCTACAATAACTCATACCATAAATAAGTTGAGTCTTAGTCCTAGCAGACATAACACATTTGTCAAGTTTGTATGATAGTCCATGGGGTTGATGTCTATTCCATTAGCAAGGTTTAGTTATTTAAAATAAAATCTGGTTTTCGATATCCATATTGGATGAATATGGCTATATCTAATTTTTATAATAAAGCCCCAGAAGTGGAAAAAATTATCCCATATTTAAAATTGTGGAAATGGTGCCTCCATCTAAACTGAATTCAAATACCATGGCAATTACTGTACTTTTTCAGCTAACAAAATATGCTGCTCATTTTGAGGAACATTTGTAATGTAACTAGAGAATCGTAATAGTTTGCTGGATGTCAGTAGATGTCAACATAGAGATACCTGAGTAGTAGTTGTATGGATGCTATCTGGACATGAGAGGGCACTTCTAACCAACACCATCACAATGTAATTAAATTATTTAAATGAAGCCTAGAAAATGAAATGACTGTATCGCAAGGCTTCACAATGATAGGCCCAAAACATTAATAAGTGAATTCCTTAGTTGTTCACTACATAAATGTTTAACAAACTATATTTGAACATGCTAATTAATTTCAGTGCTAAGTGCAGTACTTGGAATAATGACATTATCATGCAAAAATAAACAAAAAAAAAATACAACCCCTTTAGAAATGCAACATAATAATCTAATTTAAAATGACACTCACAATAATGAATGAAAATTATTTTAGGGAATATTGGTAAATTTAATTCCACAACTATTAAATGCTACTGAAATAAGTATGACCAGTAAATACATAATTTACATTGATAAGTGATCTAGAAACATCTTTCACTGTTAAAGCTGGCATTTCTCTCAGATTGCAGGTTAATTCAAATAATCCAAAGTACCAATCTACATGGAAGTGAAATTACACACTTGTGAGAGGGCTGGGGCACTACCAAATTATTATTTCTTGATACATATGCTCAATTTTAGGCAAATTCAACCGATACCATCAAAATTAGCCAATACCGACTGATACAGAATATTTTGGCATATCCCTACTTTTTTTTTTTACAACACGTCAGCCATCTCCCTCTCCCACCAGCAGGTGTCTCCAAAAGAGAATAAACCTCTTCACCGATCATTCCACACACAATCACCATTTTTATGCAGCCCACTTATGAGATGTATAATACTTGCTAAACTTTCATCATTGCGTGTGGTCTGAGTAAGGCTAATTGATTACTGCATATTTTTAAACTTTTAATTTAATTTTTGAAGCCAAAAAAAAATTGAATAATAGGTAGGTTAATGTTAATATGTAATGATTTGCATAACGGTTGTACATTAAACGTTGGTGTATTTGGGAAAACAGTGTTGTGAAGGCAGATTGAAATTGTGAAAGATAGAACTAAAGATTAGGTCATATTGACTGTAATGTAATGTTTTTATGGATAGAAAGTGTAAAATTAATAAGTAGGTGCGTTTTATTTGGTGATTTAGGAAGGTTAATTTATTTCTATTGTCCATTACTTGCAAAACAAGTTATCACACTTATATAGATAGCAGGATTTCCAGAAATATATCTTTATAATAACCTGTAAAGTTTGCTATGATATTTAAATAAAATAAACAAGAAAAAGATAAGCAGGCAGTAATTTTTCACTCTAGGCTTTACTTTAATTACAGCATTGCATTTCACAAACAGCTGATACGTGAGATATGAAATAAATCACACTTAGAAATCTTCCCTATTTAAGAAACTTATGCACTTTACATTGTATATAGTCTTTATCTTTTATGTTAATATGGATTTCTGTACCACCCTAAATGTATCGGCCCTTATCCTTTCCCTATGATGTAATAAAAAATTCATGGAAATTGCTATCTATACTTGTCATTAATTATTTAGAAGTAATAAACAAATAGTCAGAGGTACCATAACATTTGGAGAGAAAATTAAGAAATTTTGGGAGTAAGATGTACAACATGTCAGAAAAAAACTGACCTAAAATAAATTAATGGAAGAGGATGCAGAATATAGTATATAGAAAAGTTCTAAATAAAAAAGAGTAGGTACTGGGCCAATTTAAGACTGAACCATGACTGGGATAGTGTGTAACAAGTGATAACAGTGTTGTTAATAGCTGGCTATATGCGCAAATGTGCCAAGATTGAATTGATTGAAGTATTTAAGAAAATGATAGTTAGATTATCCCTGCTCAATATTGACATAATGGTATATTTAGAATCATAAGATTGACATTAAGATTGTTTTGATATAATGGTTCTGATAGTTTTAAATGTTTTATATTCATGTAAAATAAATCTTATCAAAGAGAATAGATTATGATAGAGAATTACAGGTACACAAATAACATAATGGACCATTTAGAGGGGTATTTTGCATTCATGTATAAATATAATTAATCAAGTGAATTTTTCTTCATTATTTGAAGTACATAAAATTAGCTGGATGATGCATTGTACTTCTCTGAAAAGTATTCCATGATAGAAGTTCAAATAGAATAGACTTGGAGTCATAAGGTCATAATATTACTGATAAAAACAGGTAATAATGATGTAAAAATAGTTCCTCTGAGAACACTTTTCTAAAAAGAAATGTCCACACAAGCACAGTTTTTATATGGTAGACAGTGTTTGGTTCTGATGAGCTTTATCAATCTATTGGACTGGAAGCTCGACCCAGACAACTTGTGTACTGTAGAGGTTTCTTTGTTTAACATTGTTCTTCATATCTTTATTGGCATTCCTTTCAATAACCAAGCATTTTTCAATGCATTTGACCTGTAAGTTTATTACAATGACACAGCAGTTTACTTTATGTTTGTACGACTTCATAGATACTAGGTATTGGTACATTATTGTAAAGTCCTTGGTGAAATGATTCATTAATAGGCATATAAATAATTATCCAATACATGAACTTTCCCCGACATTACAGTAACTAATAACTTCCCCTTTAATTAAAGCACTTTAGTTAGCAGAGGACAATATAGGACTAGTAAACTGTTTGGAAAACAATGACATAAAAAGAATCATACTGCCTCAAGTAGTTTTGACAATGTGTGGATCATAAGGCAACTTCTGCCTTTGCCTGGTAACTATATGTATGAAGACCACACAGTGCTCCCAACAAGTCATATTTTTTCCTTGCATTCTTTTAGATTTTTGTTTCAATTGTGGGTAATTTCTCTTTTTTCCTAACATAAAATATACAACTGTTATGTAGTAGTTAGCCAAGTTCCATACAATCAGAAAACCAATACTGGTGTGGCAAAATTCCAATAACTACTGATTTTTTTTTTTATAAACTTGCAAGATTTCACAAGAGGACAGAATGATGCATAAGTAAGATTATAGGGAGTTAATAAATATTTAAAAAAATTAAAAATACTTAACGAAATATCTATTCTTATTTTTTTTTTTTTCAACACGTCAGGCTGTCTCCCCCACTGAGGGCAGGTGACCCAAAAAAAAAAAAATCTCACCAAAAGGAAAATAACTTATCATCATCATTCAACACTTTCACCTGACACACCACACAATCACTGTCTTTGCAGAGGCAACCCAGATACAACAGATTAGGAATCATATATAAGATATATAACATATACATGTACCTCCAAACTGCAACTATCCCAAACCCCTCCTTTAAAAGTGCAGAGGCATTGTACTTCCATTGCCAGTACACAAATATGACTGATATACAAAAATAACCGTTTCCCTGAATCCCTTCACTAAACATTACCTGCTCACACTCCAACAGTCTTCGTCAGGTCCAAAAAACCATCATCTCCATTCACAAACCTATCTAATACCTCATGCACTTTATGCTGGAAGGTCCAAGCCCCTCTCTCACAAAAACCCCTTTTACCGTTACCCCCCTCCTCCAACCTTTTGAGGACGACCCTAACCCGCCTTCCTTCCCCTCAATTTATACACTTGCCATGTCATTCTTCGGGTTCCATTTATCTCTAAATAAAACCAAAAACCACCTCAACACACCCCCTCTTCAGCCCTTATTAATACTTTTATTACCTCCACACCACCTGATTTCGCACACTCCCAATTCTCTGTCCAAATATTTACACCACACATTTCCCTTAGACAGGACATCACTGCCACCAATGCTCCTTGCTGCAGCATTTACAACCCAAGCTTCACACCCCATATAAGAGTGTTGGTACCACTATACTTTCATCATTCCCTTCTTTGCCTTCATAAATAATGCTTTTTTGGTGTCCACATATACCTCAGTTGCACCACTCACCTTTTTACCATTCCTTAATACTATGGTTAAAACCTCATCTTCTTCAAAAACCCATCTGCTGACATGTCAACTCCCAAATAATCTGAAAACATTCACTTCTTCCATTCTCCTCTCTCCATTGTGATATCCAATTATTGATACTCATACTTCACTCTTATCTATTTCCCATTTCAATTCAACTTCTAAACCTTTACACACTGTCCCAAACCTGTCCACTAACCTTTGGAACTTTTTCTCTTTAATTATTATTATTATTATAATCAAAAGTAGCCGCTAAGCCATCAAGGGCTATTACAGCACAACTTTTCTTTAGAATCTCACATAAGCACAGTATCATCAGCAAAAAAGTACACAGTCAACAACCTCCCATTTTGTAATTTGATTACCCATAATTAATTCCCGCCCTCTCCCCTGTACGTATTTAATTTTTACTTTTGGTCCATATAGATCAGAAAAATGTAAACTTTTATATTACCGATAAAACAGATATTATAACATTTCACTTTTAAAAGCTATGGGCCGTGATATAATAGAAGCAGTTTTATTTAAAGTCCGCTAGTAATACACTTGTTGAAGGAACGGTTTAGGCAAAAAAGCTGTTCAACTTGGTTCCTGTCCATAATCGCCCTCTGTAACTGCTTTGTGATAAGGAAGGGTTCCAAATGTATTGTAATCATGTCTGTGTAATTTTCTTCAAGGTGTTGATTCTGAAACAGAATTGAGTTTAAGGTTGATAATTAAAATAGTAACAGTAGGTGTCTGATTAGTAATAATATTTGGTAATGTATTTGGGGAAAGATTTATGTAAGTATTTTAGTCCATTCTTTAACTAAATTGCTTTTACATTTTATTACAATATTTTTATACTACTTCATATAAACAAGAAATTGTATAAATTTACAGAAAATTTTCAATCCTGTAACTCATGCTCACCTCAGTGATTTATGAAATAGTCTTGATAGCTGTTATTATAATTAACAGTATTTTAATGGTAGTGTTAATATTAGTAATTAATTTTGGTAGCATTTACAATTAATATAAATGTACCTATACTGTATGAGCCTCTTATGAATTGGGGAATTTAAACAGCATTGAAGGTCACAAGTTAAATAACTACAAAAGAATGAAATTTAATTTTAGTTTAAAAGTGTGGCTGTACCTGGTTTTCATACATGTTTAAAAGTTCTGAAAGAGACATTTTGAATGGTGTTTATGTTTGGAGAAATTGGCATAATTTTTATTTAGAATTTCTCAAGTAATTATTCTTACTGTTTATTTAATTATAAAATTGTGTGACTGGTTTAATTACATTTATATTCTTATGTATTGGTGAACTCAGGGAGAGAGATTAATTCAGCAGTGTCTATTAGCATTATCATTGGTAAGGGAACTCTAGCAGCACTATCTGACTTACAATCGTGCCTGTTTAATTCACCTTAACAGTATTCCCAGTCAGAAGAGGCTAGCTGTTTAAAATGTTTGTTTTAGTCATTAGGCTAACTGTTAGTTATTAATAAGGAGCAGAGCTATTTTGAACATCGTAAGAGGTCTCAAGTAAAACCCCATCTTAGATTATTTCTTTATACTTGTTGCCATTGCTGTCTTTCACTTTCAAATGAGTTTTAATAATTTATGAATTAAAATTCCACTCAGAATAATATTTTATACTAGTTATGTCTCCCATTTGGTGGTATCATCAGAAACAATTAGTTTAAGTATTAGGAGAATTTTTGTGACAGTGAACAGCTCTGTACCTATAACAGTGATGAGTAATTTGCAATAGCAATCTAGCTGTATTGAACCTTTCAAGTTTTTAAAACTCATAATAGGGTAAACCAGTAATCCATTAAAATAAGGTGAACCATGCTGAGACCTTGTAATAAGTAAATGAAAAGCCACATAGTTTGTCAGCCAGGCTGATGTTTTTTTTTTTTTTGTTCTATAAAATAAATAAATAAATATTATATAAATATATATATATTCTGATATTCAATCTTTCGATCACCTAATCTTTTTGTTATCCTCATAACCTTACTCTTTCCTGTATTCACCTTTAATTTTCTTCTTTTGCACACCCTATCCAAATTCATCCACCAATCTCTGCAACTTCTCTCAGAATCTCCCAAGAGCACAGTGGTCATCAGCTGCTCTTTGCTGATGACACTGTGCTCTTGGGAGATTCTGAAGAGAAGTTGCAGAGATTGGTGGATGAATTTGGTAGGGTGTGCAAAAGAAGAAAATTAAAGGTGAATACAGGAAAGAGTAAGGTTATGAGGATAACAAAAAGATTAGGTGATGAAAGATTGAATATCAGATTGGAGGGAGAGAGTATGGAGGAGGTGAACGTATTCAGATATTTGGGAGTGGACGTGTCAGCGGATGGGTCTATGAAAGATGAGGTGAATCATAGAATTGATGAGGGAAAAAGAGGAGTGGTGCACTTAGGAGTCTGTGGAGACAAAGAACTTTGTCCTTGGAGGCAAAGAGGGAATGTATGAGAGTATAGTTTTACCAACGCTCTTATATGGGTGTGAAGCGTGGGTGATGAATGTTGCAGCGAGGAGAAGGCTGGAGGCAGTGGAGATGTCATGTCTGAGGGCAATGTGTGGTGTGAATATAATGCAGAGAATTCGTAGTTTGGAAGTTAGGAGGAGGTGCGGGATTACCAAAACTGTTGTCCAGAGGGCTGAGGAAGGGTTGTTGAGGTGGTTCGGCACATGTAGAGAGAATGGAGCGAAACAGAATGACTTCAAGAGTGTATCAGTCTGTAGTGGAAGGAAGGCGGGGTAGGGGTCGGCCTAGGAAGGGTTGAGGGAGGGGGTAAAGGAGTTTTGTGTTGCGAGGGGCTTGGACTTCCAGCAGGCATGCGTGAGCGTGTTTGATAGGAGTGAATGGAGACAAATGGTTTTTAATACTTGACGTGCTGTTGGAGTGTGAGCAAAGTAACATTTATGAAGGGATTCAGGGAAACCGGCAGGCCGGACTTGAGTCCTGGAGACGGGAAGTACAGTGCCTGCACTCTGAAGAGGGTGTTAATGTTGCAGTTAAAAACTGTAGTGTAAAGCACCCTTCTGCAAGACAGTGATGGAGTGAATGATGGTGAAAGTTTTTCTTTTTCGGGTCACCCTGCCTTGGTGGGAATCGGCCAGTGTGATAATAAATAAATAAAAAATATATATATATAATATATATAATATATATAATATATATATATATATATAAATATATAATATATATATATATATAATATATATATATATATAATATATATATATTATTCTTGTAGTTTAGTTGAAACCAAACCTGCTCAATCTTGCAGTTCTAAATCAACATCATAATCAGTAATTATTTTTAATATATAAAGGTTGCTACGTTGGGTAAATACCAATTATCCTTCATTGTCCAGTACACAACATAGTCAAAGCTTATGTAGTACACTATACTGAACCATAAGCTGATTTCTATTCACACAAACTTGATCTTGGGGTCATTCATGGACATAAAAGATGAAGGGATAATGCTAACAAAACCACTCAAATGGGTTAGAGAATGTAATACTATTCAGCAAGAAAATGTATCCGTATCACATTTTGTTTCATAAAATTTATAGATATTCCCTGGCTTTAAATCTGAATTGCTATTTTGTAAAACTGTAGAAAATGACTTTCATAAATTGCATATACAGTAAATATTCTCTCCATCACTTTGAATCAGTGTAATATTTCACAGATCAAAATAGTTTTACTTCAGTAGAAGTAAAGCAAATATTAGCAATGATATAAAATAAGAAAACTAACTACACACAAAAATAGCCCTTGTGGCTTAGCGCTTCTTTTTGATTATAATAATAATAATACACACAAAAAAAATTTCAGCCTATATTCATAGATAAAATTGTTCTTGTCCGAGATGGTTTTGGTACTTAATATAGTGCATAACTGAGTTGTGCACTATAACCGAGTATTAAAAAATTTTGCTTTCATATCTTTACCTTTGAAAAATGTTCCTAAAAGAGGCCAATGATCATTCCTACTAAGCACAAATTTATTTGTAAAACAAACCCTGTAAGGAGACTTAAAAAAAAATACTGAAAAATTACCGAGTGAATCATTAATTGTTTTTGTGTCTGCCCTCTGAAGATTTTTTTTTTTTTTTGTTACCTCTTGTAGCAATCAGTGCAGTCATCACATGATGCAGACGTGACAGGTGAATTTACACTCACAGAGTAACACTTGTATTTTGAGCAGGAATTCCAGTGCCAAAGAAATATTTTTCCCTTACTCCATTGCAATGATTTTATATTACTCATCCTTATTTCTTCTGTTGTAATATAATTTATGGTTATTAGCTGAAAATTGCATACTACTGTATATGGGGCATATGTGCAGTTAAATACTTCGAACAATTTTATTGAATCTGCAAGTAATACTAATTTGTTTCTTGTTTGTATAAAGTTTTAATTACATAACAGCTATCAACTTATGTATTGTTGAGTTCTGGTACCATCAGTTTATTCAAAACTAAACAGATATACAATTATAAACTTGAAAACCATGCAATATAGGGATGGTTTAGTAAGACCAATTATGTACATGGTTGAACTTCCACATACTATGTAAATTTTTCATACAATGTTTTGAAAAATAATCCAAATCAATATGTTCATAATTAAACAGTTAGAGTGTGACATTCTTAAAATATAAATTTGATTCTGCAATGAATTAGTTTTTGTCACATTTACTTCACCATTATTTTTTAGGTTTTTCTGTTTAACTAATAAATTTCATGTGACTTACCATTCTCAAGTCTAGTCAATTTTTATGTTCATCAGTGGCTTTAATTCTAATAATATTGTTGTCAGACCTAATTTCTTACGGCCTTTATCAGAAATCCTTTGAAATAAAAGAATCTTTTGTTTCATAGTTTTATTAACCATTTTAAAATTTATTATACAGCTATTTTCATGTTGGACTGTGAGCATATAAGCAGATAGCCAGTCCCTTGAACTGTAAAAAAAGGTGGTTACAAGTTAAATAGGACAATGTGTTGTGACTTAACCCCTTAACTGTGTCCAATTTTCTAGATATGCAATTGATTATTGTGTCTAATGTACTAGCATGCACAATTTTTTTGTGCCTAAAAACCTGGCCACCTGCTGATATTTTTGACCTTAAGGAAACCCCAGAGTTTTTCCACACAGGTGACTGTTCCAACTGTATTATTAAATATAAACAGGAGAAAGCGCTAATACCTACAAGTGGTCGTACAGCACTGTGGGTATCCGGATGTGAGGAGAGAAAAGGGCTTGGAATGGGACGCTAACTGCATGCAGAGTTCGTAGAGTTAAAGAATTGCTGATCAAAATGTCAGAAGATAATGTAAGTCAAAGGTTAGGGTCCGTCCTGCAAGGAGGGAAGACAAAGTAAGAGTGGTAGGCAGCGATGGCAAATCCTGGCGACTCGTCCGGGGGATAAAACCGGGCGAATCTAAAAGAAAGTGAAGAACCGAAATAGGGACCTGACAAACCTCACAAAGAGAATAGGTGCATGTTCCACGAGATACCCATGGGCAAGGCGAGTATGGCAATGTGGAGAATGGAGAGCCGCAGGCCCTCCCCAAGTATGGCAATGGGATAAGAAGATGGCCACAAACTAAAAGCCAGTTTAAAAGGAGTGCCATTTGTTATGGTCATTCCTGCCTCACAGTTTGTTGCCAAGCCAGCAAAGACGGGGCCGGGATGACCGGAAATATCTCTGAATGGGAATAGTGCTCCATTCCCCCCAATTAAGCCTGAATGCCTTCCACATCACCCCCCAGCGCTGTATAAATCCTCCGGGGTTTAGCGCTTTCCCCCCTTATTGTAATAAAATAAATCTGAATGGAAATACCTCTATAGTGAAAACAGGAAGATCATGCACCGCTGACCGCCGGCAACAGCATCTGCTTGTCACTGCCCTGCAACATCGTGGGTTCCCCCCAGGGACTCCAACAGAAAACAATGTCCTGTTTATGCTAGCTAACATGGGCAAACCATAGTGAAATAAGGGCTTAATGGATGAGGGAATGAAATTGTTTGATGGCTTATAAAGCACTGATGGAATCTGAAGTGATCATAAACGCGAAGAGACGTACGAAATATGGGAGAACTATGGATGATGGCAAAGCAAATCGTCAGTAAAAATGCTAGCATGTGGGGGGGAGTCTAACAAATGACCCTTGGACAACATGCGTCAGTGAACGCCGACACAAACCGCAACATGGTCAAAGATTTAGAACCAACTTCTGTATAAACAGCAACAGCATGAGCATGCAACCAAAGTAGCAAGAAAAAGATCGAGAATGCAGTCGTAGGTAGGATAGCTTTTGTGCGCACACGGCAGTAAGAGAGAACAGACATGAACATGTATGGAACCTATTCCATCAGCAGAAACGCTAAATGAACATGACAAGGGAGGCAACTGTGAAGAGAAGACTGGACAAGTGAAGAATAAGAGAAAATGGTTAGAGTAAGCAGGTGGCGCCAGAACCAATGAAGGAACTTCAACTAAAGTCCGAGGACCAACCTACACGTAACGGAACACAAAGGTCACTAGAGCAACAAAGTACAAAACAATTCCAATGTACTAATGCCACTCAACTAGCATAAGTAAATAATGAAATCAGTAACGCCTGCTCCACCACCACTTCTCTATCACAAACTGTGTGGAAGTCTGGCATGTCAGATGACTTTAAAATATGATACTAACAGTGGAATTCAGCCATAAAGCACACTAGGTAAATTTAAACCCAAAAAGCCTAACATTATGACTTATTTCCTCCAGTTTTGATAATATTACAATCTGAATAGAGAGACTGCTCGCATCCCATCTCCGCATTCGGCCTCATTGCCTAACCCATGGGTATCTATGGAACGACACCCAATTCTCTGAAGAGGTTTGTCGGGTCACTATTCTATGTCGGTTCTTCACTTTCTTGTGGACTGCCGGCGGTTTTACAAGTGAGGGCACATAGATTACCTTCAACGACTCTGCTTGCCTTATCTGCTCTAAAGCCTGAATCCTGTCCTTCTTGCAGATGGCCCTGCCTTTGATTAAAATCAAACTCTGACTTTTGTCAGTCGAGACGCTTTACTATACGAGCTTTGATACACAGCCCTCAGCGTCCTCAGCCCTTTTTTCCCCTCACATCTGAGTGGATCCATCCTCCACGCTAGCTGTTTACGAACCATGTCAGCTATTTTCTGCCCTGTAGTGCTGTAAACTCTTGTTGGATTAGCGCTTTTCTTTGATAATTATACACCTTGAAACAATGGTAAAATCGTAATATTTATTATTAAATCAAAAAGAAGCGCTAAGCCAGCAAGGGCTATACAGCGTGCCGCAGGGTAGGGAAGGAACAACGGGAATTTGATGCAGAAGGGAGGGGGGATGTCAGCAGGTTACAGAAAACAGCGGGGGCAGGGGATAGTACGGGGTAGAGGGTATGCAAGAGATACAAGTAAAAGGGCTGAAAGTATCAGAATAGTGAATGTAATCAGTCGTTGTCAAAGAAGTCAATGAGAGAGTCCGGATGAAAGGTGGGTTCCATCAGCGAGAAGGAAGGTAAAGAGAGACACGGGCGAAGCGACGACAGAGATGTAAATTCTGCGTGCTCGTTGATAAAGTGGGCAGTCCAACAGAATGTGGATGACTGATAATGGAGCTTGGCAATTCTCACAAGAGAGGAGTCAAGTAACTGCCTCTCCATGAGATATCCATGAGTAAGACGTAGTATGGCCCAATGCAAGACGGAGAGAGTATTCTCCCAAACTCGACACTGGTGAAAAGAAGACGGCCAGTAAGCCTATAGCTCGGTTTTTTAATATACTTGAAGTTTTGTTTGCCGACGAAGTAGACCAACGTTAGTTGCCAACGGTGTGAATGTGGGAAGATATTACAGCAAAATATCCCGTACAAGAATACCACTATAAGAAACTGGTATTCATGTACTGCTGACCGCGGCAGTCAGTGTCCCTGCCTGTCATTGCCCCTGAACTCAACAGACCAGGACCCAACAAAAAACAATATCTTTGATGCTTAGTAAAGAAGCGTGTAAGACAAAAATTTTGGATACGGAGGACTAAGGGGTGAGGTTGTATCAAATTTTGTATAGGCCTTAAAGCACTAAGGAGTCTGAGACAACCACAAATGATGACACAGCATAGATGCAATACGGATAAGTGCTTAAATGATGGCATATAATTCAGCAGTAAAAATACTAGGCTGAAATAGTAAATCCCTTGTAACGACGCGTTCCGAAACACTGCTGCGAATCCTTACGCCGTCCTAAGACTTAGAGCCATCTGTGTACACACAATGGCATGAGAATGAAGTGAAAGTGGTCAAGAAAAAGAGAGCGGGAAATGCGAGCCGTAGAAGGTTTGGCTTTCGAGTTCACGGGAGGGAGAAAGACATACTCGAACAGCTGGAACTTCCCAGGGGGGTAGGTAAAAGTGAGATGCAACATGTACATAGAAAGGTGGTAGTTGAAGAGAGAAGACAAGAGCGAATGAAGGCGAAAGAGAAGGGAACTGGAGTAAGCAGGTGCGCGAACAAAATAAAGAATGTCTACTACTATCAGTGACCATGTCTATAAAGTGGAAGGATTGCTGAGACCATGAGAGCGTACATAGTAGCGCAGGCAATGGGCATCACGGCGATCGGATATGGAATGGAACGTTCGCTTCTTGCATAGAGGCTTTCAGACAGGGGAAGAGCCGAAAGCACCACGGCAGTAAACGTAATCCTTGGTGATGAATGGGGTTAAGGCTAGAGAGAGTAGCAGAGAGCCGCTGAATAGATTCTTGGCACCATAATCAAGTTCGATAAAATAAGGGTGGAATGTAGGTGAAGGAGGGTTCCGACGATCAGCCTCCCCACTAAAGAATGGATCAAAGGTTTTAAGAAGGTTCAGAGCCGGCTGTGACAAGTTGCCTTCAAAGGTAATGTGATGTTACTCAGGATAACCTACGATCAAAGAGGGAGGCCCATAAACTTGACAGTATCAGCGTTCATGGATACGAGAGCCCATAAAGTACAAAGGATGATCAGAGATGACCAAAGCGTCTAGTGAAAGTGATTTTGTGGGTTTTATGTGCTTGAAAATTGAAACCCAATGTGTGGATGGCCCAATTGGAAACACGAGTCGACTTCAAGACTGGAGAGAACTGAAAGTGAGGTGACCAGTTCAGCGTCCTGCACATGCAATAGCGAAGTCAAGCAACATAGAGTGAAGACCAAATATTTGATGTGAAGACTAGAGGCCAAATCATTAATAGCAAGGAGAAAAAGTGTTGTGCTCAGAACACATCCCTGTGGGACACCTTCAGCTTGGACAAAGTCCGGGAGAGCACATTATTAACCCGAACACGGAAATGCCTGTCAGTTAAAAAGTTCTTAAGGAAGGATGGTAGATTGCCTCGAAGGCCTAAGGAGTGGCTTGGGCTAAAATATTATACCTCCAAGTTGTGTCATATGCCTTCTCAAGGTCAAAAAATATGGCAATAACTGAGTGGTTATTCGCAAAGGCATTACGAACATACGTATCCAAGCGCAGTAAGGGTCTATGGTAGAACGTCCCTTACGAAAGCCATATTGACGAGTGGAGAGACTGTTGTGTGTCTCTAAATACCACACTAAACGTCTATTTACTAGACGTTCCATTACTTTGCAAACTGCACTGGTAAGAGCAATGGGACGATAGTGGGAGGTTTCATGTCCCGTAGTGCCTGGTTTGCGGAAAGGGAGAACAATGGCGGATTTCCACAGCTGTGGAAGAACTCCTTGTGACCAAATAAGATTGTAAAGGCGTAATAGGACTGCAAGGGCTGACTGATGTAAATGTTGTAGCATACGAATATGAATGTCGTCGGGCCCAGCTGCCGATGATCGACAAGCTGAGAGTGTTGCCTCCAGTTCTTGAAGTGTAAAAGGCACATTATACTGTTCTTCTCTGAGAGAAGAAAAGTCCAAGGGTGCTAACTCTCTGGCAGACTTTGAGGAAAGAAATGAGGGGCATAGATGGAGTCCCTGAGAAATACGGACCAGATGATTGCCAATTTCATTGGCAACATCTAGTGGGTTTGCTATATCAACACCGGCAACCCGCAGAACAGGAGCCGGGTCAGGAGAATATTTACCACTCAGTTTTCGTACTTTTTTCCAGACTGCACTCATAGAGGAAGCAGAGGTGATGGTGGAGACATAATCTCGCCAGCAAGTGCGTTTAGCGTCACGGATGACACGGCGAGCGATCGCACGCTTCCTGTTTGAAAATCAAGGAGTCTCGCTCTGTTGGTTCTTATTGTACCGGTAAACCTGCCCCATGCAGCGCGGGTTTCAAACGTAACTGCACGACACAAGCAGGAGACCACCACGCACGCATTTGCTGAGAATGCCAGCCCGAAGTTTGGGTATAGATGAGAAGCAGCGGGGTGAAAACGAGGACGAGAAGAGGTGTAAAAGCTCATCGAGGAGGACGAAGAAGGAACCTCTTCAAAAACAGTCCAGGTGTGAGTAAAGGTTCCAATTTGCCCATTAAATTGCCAGCGTGGGGTGCGAAGAGTGGCGAATATAAGGGGAAGAAAGATTGATTGGTAATATCACTGTCATGTAAGTCCGGAGAACAACCAAGTAATTCCCTAATTGCGGCGAGGAAGAGCAAACTGAGAGATCGATGCAAGAGAGAGTATGAAGTCCGAGGATCAAAATGGGTGTGAGTACCTTGTCTTTAAAACATGGGAGTGGGTGGTGGCAGAAAAGCCTCCTAACTGAATTCCACGGGAATCACAGTGAGACCTCCCCAGAGGAATGGTGGCATTTAAAAAAACCAACCAATAACCGAATCGGTGGCGGTAATGACTAACAAGAAGGCAAAAACCGGAATTGATAATGCACCCGAGAAGGAGAGAGATTTAAAAGAACAGAGCGTATACCAGCCATATGTAAGCTGGATACGGGCTGCTGGTAATGCAGCGGAAGTATGAATAAATGCTGATGGTACGGAATATTCAGTGCTGAGAAGAAGGCACTATCCCATTAAAGGTCCCATCAGGGAAAGGATCTGAAATAGCAATAAATTATAGCCTGAGATTGAGAAATAACAGCTGAGTGTAATTTTGGGTTTCTGTAAGCAAACACCAATCAGGGGCAAACTGGAGGGAGAGTAACATCTGAAGCTCACCCCGATTACCCCTGAGGCCGTGTATATCCCACTGTTAAAAAGGCCATGATTGGCAATGATAAAGATACTTGAAATCCACATGTAAGGTTCCTACGCTGACAAGAAGGGTTAGAATAAGTCTACATGCGGAGTGCGGAGGCAGTGGAAAATGTTCAAGCAGCGAAGGGAACGGTGCGTCTGGTGAAAAAGGGAGTTCGCAGATGGAGCAGAAGGAAGAGAGAATGAGCGGAGTGACATGTCCATTGATGGTTTTGGTCTCTGTCAATATATTCAGAGAATGCTTCAAGTGTTTTCGGAATCAGAGATGTCCCGTATGGAGACCAATATTGGAATGTAGGGGAGATGAGTACATAGATTGAACGGTATTGGACTGTACCAAGGTAGGAGGGGCGAAAGGGGATTGGAGGGAACTGGAGAAGCGTGCAGGGGGGGGGGGGGACACAGAAGAGACAGGAACCTGGGAGGTGGCAGAGAGGAAAGAAACTTGGAGGGAACAGGGAGGATGTAACATTACGAGGAGGAGGTGAACCTCGCACTGTAACTGAGCCCCCGTGAGAGGGGAAGAACTGGACAGAGACAGGGAGTGATGAGGTAAAATGAGGAATGTGGATAGATTGTTAAGGAGGTGTTACCGGACCTTTTTTTAGACTTTTGAAAGTATAGGACATGGAGGAGGTGTCGGAAACGAGATCTCGTCGATACTGATGCTTGTTAAGTGAGAACTCGAAGAAGCAGATTAGACTGAGGCTTGAAGTAGGGACGTCTGAGCCGAGACCGCCAAAAGGCATTTAGAATACAGGAGAGATTATGGGAGAGGTAACCACATAGTGGGTGTAGAAGATAGGGAATAAACCAGAAGTGGGGGGACGCTTAGAAACACGGGAATAAGAAACACGTGGAGTCTCCTAGGAGAGGGAGATGCAGAAACTGCCTATGGCATAAGGAGACCTTCTGTCTCTTGATGTAACGGATTTCCACTCGTTTAAATAGACCGACAACGGCGAGAGTCAAGGGTGGAGCCTCATGACAGTTAAGGCAAGAGGGAAGATCGATTGCAAGACGTATCAGAAATGGGTTCATGCGGGCACCAGGACTAGGGCTTCGGCGATAGAAACTTGCAATATTACGCTGGGATGTAGCACAAATCGCAGCATTTCTACACTTTGTGGTGTAGGGATCACCTTTCGAACTTGTAACCCGATGTCCAGGCTGATATAAACGGAGGATGGGAGTTCTCGGCGTCAAAAGTTAAAACGAGCCACATTGCTTAGGGTATCTCACCGCCCACGGGCAGGAAGATACGTAAGTGTCTACTTGAGATTGGAGATCTTGGGAGTTCCAGCTGTTCTAGAATGTCGGTGCCACATGTCAGGAAATTGTAGTTGAAGCATGGTATGGGGCAGAATAACGGTACCACTACAAGAATTGAGGGACTGAGTTTTTCAAGGGTGACAAGAACAGTATCTATATGGGACAGAACAGAGAGCGCTCACGAGCCTGGTAGCATTCTGTACGGTAATGATGCCGTACCGCTCTTAAGAGCATGAAAAGTAAATATCTTTACCGAACATGGCGTAGGAGTGCCTTGCAATCTATGTCGGAAGGAGGAAGATAGGCGTAGAGGATAGTTGTCGTATAAAGTGAAGAATATATCCACTGTGTCAGGTTCTGAAACTGAGCGTGGAAAAGGTATGAAGGAACGTGTCATCGATTTTCTGAGAAGAACGAGAAGGTGAAAGTGAGAAGTAGAACATCACAGGTAATTGTCAGTTGACGATTAAAGGCGTGGACCAGAGTTGGATCGAACCGCTGGAACGGGTCGGCGATATGAAAATTCCGCACGGTAGAGGAGAGGCCGGAAGCATAGTCTCAGAGGAGAGCGAAGGTCTGATAAATCGAGAGATGCACGTCGAGCCTCCTACCCTGAAGCAGGTGAGGAAAACACCACCAGCAATAGGTACAGAGGCATGAGGAATGTCTGAAGAGTGGTCCCTAAAGACGAGGCGGGTCAGAACGGGTCGTGTATCAAGAAGGGGCCCGGGGGGACCCCAGGTTCATGGACAGGGCTGGCCATGGTAAGGTATACTTCTTTCATTTTGATTTTTAAGAAAAAAAAAAAGAGAAAAAAATAAAAAAAAGACAAAATAAGGGGGGGACCGGGAGGGACTAGTTCCAAGGAGGAATGAAGGCCGAAAATCGCCCTCCGCGGCCCCAAGAGGACTCGACAGCCGCGCTAGTACCGCAGCATCAGCATGGAACCCGTTCCATACCTACCCAAACATGCCAGTAAACCAGCAATCTGGGATAGCAACCTCACATCTGCCGAGCTACCTCGGTGGACAAAAGAGGGCGGCTGGATAATCCGCCACAAAGCATACCTCCTTCACCACCACCCCCGGAATCCGAAAGGTGGGCTTCCAAATACACCCGGTCGCCCAAAAGACACCCCAAAGCTACTCCGGGATACCGGAGAGGGATCAGGGACATCCCTAGGCAATCCATGATTCCACGGCAAGCTACGCCACCGCCAAGAAACCTCAACGGAATGGGAGGGACCCCGGTGTCCCTTTCCCCTACCTAGGAATAAAAAGCCGCCCTTGTGGAGAAATTCACGAAGGCTAAAAAGGGAAGGGCAAAAGGGAGGGGTGAGGACAGGAGGAGGAGGAATGAAAAAAAAGGGGAGGATGGGGAGGATTGGATGAGGAGGGAGGGGAGAAATGGGGGGTAATTAGGTCGGTCTGAGGAAGAAGACGGAACAGGGCTAATTCCTCCCAGAACCAAATAACCACTTCACGCACGCAAGGAGTCCCCCCCTTGAAGAGGGGATTGAGCTACTTTTGTGCGTAGGGGCTATGCTGCATGTTGTAGATAGGGTGGTATGTTTCTCGGCGGTGGTCGTAATCAATGTTGCTTGGTATTGAACGTCTTTTCTCCAACCACCGGGGAGTTTTTGTGGACTCGACTGACTGGGGAGGTCTCCCGCATCGTTGTTTTAAGGGATGCTGGAAACTGAATAAGCGGGATGCTACAAATGCGATGATAGGAACTATTCGAGGCCTTCTGGGCGTCTATGGGTGTGGGACCTTGGAGATGGAGTATACAGTACGACATGGGATAGGAAAGTAAGCTCTCGTCTATTAAGGAATATGTGAATCGTGTACGGTGGCCACTCGCAGGAGATATGGGTTTTCAGAGGGACCTGGAGGGTCATCTACTACAATTTAATCACAGTGGAGAGCATCTGTTTACCAGTGGATGAGACATAGGGGGGGGGGGGGGGGGGGGGGGGGGGGGGGTGGGGGGGTGGGGGGGGGGGGCGATTGCTAATTATGAACAAAGCCAAGGAATGGTAATATCTGGTTTTCGAGATGGACGCGCATTTCGATGGGGTGGAGGAGCCTTTGGGGGTGACCAGCCGTCTGCTTTTGCGTCCTTTAACAAATCAGGACAAAAGGCGAAAAGCGACTGAAATTGCGAGTTAGTGGTGCAGAGGGACAAGTTGGGACAGGTCATAGTGAGGGAACGGGGGTCCGTAACAACAACTGAAGAGGGATCAAGTTTTTAATGTCGATACTTGGAGTAAGATCCAGATCAAAGTTAAGACGATGATGAGCATGCGATCCAGGGGCATTTGGGGAGAGGCGTACAATTGAGAGTTAAATGATATTGATCCGCCTTCTATGGGTTGGGCCTATATTGAGGCAGAGGTTGGGAGGTACTACAAGAAGTGACTATAAGGGAAGGCTCCATGCATTGATGGCATCCCTTGTGAATTTTATATCAAACATTGGGAGGTAATATGGACTTTTATGGTTCGTTTACTCAATGCGATGAAGGAGGGGGGTGTTAGGTCTGTCTCAGCGTACGGCGGTGTTGCTCTTAGTTAGGAAATGTGATGTGCCGTTAGCAATTAAGGACTACCGTCCCATATCGTTGATGTGTAGTGACTATAAACTATATGCGAAAATATTGATGAATAGAATTAAGAAAGTGTTTGATAAGGTAATCCATAAGAGTCAGTTTGGTGTGCCAGGTAGGTCAATGTATGATGGTCATGGGAATATCAGGGAGTTTGTTGAGGAATGCGGGGTGAGGGGTGGGGGTGGTGTTTTGGCTTTAGACTGGCGAGCCGCTTTTGATAGTGTGGAAAGAGGTTCTGTGGAAATTTATGAATTGGCAGGGTTTTGGAAACGAGATCATGTGGGCCCGTTCGTTGTACAATGGAGCGGGTTTTGAAGTACAAATTAATGGCAAGTTAGGCGTTTTTGTACACATGAGCAGGGGCATTCGTCAGGGATGCCCCATGTCTCAAATGTTTTTTGCATGTATGCAGGACCCTTTTTACTGGGCTGTTTGTGGGCGGGGAATAGAGACATCGTTGGGTCCGAGTAGTGGTCGACCAACCCTTGTGGGTTATGTTGATGATACTACTGTGTTATTACGTTCACGGGAGCAATTGGATTTTGTTGGGAGACTTGTAGACATATTTGGCAAGGCTACAGGGATGTGTGTTAATAGAGAAAATCGAAAATTATGGAGTTGGGGGAGTGGGCGGATGCAGAGGGGTGGACTGTGGTTGATCGTATCGCTATATGTGGTATTCATTATATGCGGGAGGTTGATCAGATGATGGCGTGCAATTCGGGGAGGGTTGTACATAGCGTCTTGGGACGCTTAAATAGTTTACGGCCGCGACATTTAACCCTGCATCAGAGGGCGGTGGTCATTAATGTCCTGCTTTATAGCAAAGTATGGCACGTTGCTGCACTGTATCTGTTGCAGGGGGACGTCAAACGTCTTTTGCATAGAATTTATCGATTTTTGTGGGGTTCTGGATGCGATTGGCTCACAAGAGCGATGGTGGAGACACCACTGCATCAGGGAGGGTTGGGTCTCATTCCTCTAGAGGCTCGTGTCATGGCACGTTACGTGAAGCGTCGTTTTCTCCTACTGGGTGGGATGCATGGCGGGTTAAGCGAATTTTATCACGACCTGCGCAGGTGGAGAGGGAGGAATTTAATTTGGTGCGACGCGATGCTTTGCGTATTATTGAACACGAGGGACGTGCGCTGTGTAAAATTATGTACCTTAGAAAGGGCGGGTAGAGAGGTAGTGGTGCGAGTTGAAGGAATGTATCCCATGTATGCGTGGGGTGATATATGGAGGCGAGTTCAACAGTTGCGTCTGCCTGCTCAAGTACGGGAAGTGGTTTTTAAATTTTTACATGGAATCTTGCCGTCTGGGGTGGTGTTGTATAATAGGCGTTTGGAGGAAGACTGGGGTTGTCAGGTATGCGGGATGGAGGAATCTGCTTTTCATGTGTATTTCTGCGAGACTATGTATGGTACGAGAGTGGTTCAGTAGGGTTTTGCGTTTGGTAGGGGGGGGGGGGGAGGTTTGTCGGTACTCCGGGCGTTGAGTTTTGATGTAGGTGGGGTTGACTTGCGTGTACAACGTGCGGTGTCGTATGTTGTGGCCGATTACATTTTCGTGTCATGGGCTATGAGGCACGTTGATGGTAACAGTAGAATTAGGGTGTTAGCAGGGACGATTTATAGTACAAAATGTCGAAATAGGTTGGTATATGAGGGGAGATGGGAGAGAGACTTCCCGCCTGAATATAAAGCCTTGGAGTTACGAGATTTGAGATGGTTGTGAGTGTTTAGTGGGTAATCTAACGGTCTGGTCAGCTGTGTCTGTTTGTCAAGTGCGTGAATGTTTTGTGTTCTCAGAGTTTGTGCGTCTCCTATGTAACTGATGACAAAATATCTTACGTGCTTTGTATATACAACTTTTAGGAATGTTTCTCGTCTTTTATGCCTCAATTACAAGTCAATGGTGTACTTTTTGTATATGGTGTGCTTCCTAGCACAGTTGAAAAGTTTTTCTTATTTCCGTTTATACTTTATGCCGTGTCCGTGTGCTTTTCAATAATATATGTATATATGCAAGTTTGTTTTCCTGTAAGCTGTGATGGAGCTTGAACTATATGTGGAGGTAGTATTTTTCAATGTGTGCATCTTGTCAGTGTATAAGTTCACTTATAGCTGCTGGCATTTGTGTTTTATTGAAATGTCAAATATCAGTGTATTTTCGTTTTGTTATATTAAATATTTTCATTGTAGTAAATGGTAGCGTCATCCTGATCCACCTTTGAACTGTAGTGCCTATTCTTAGTCCATGATAACCCCGTGGTAGTCGCCCAAATTAACGTATTGTTGTGCACTATAAGGCACCCGAGTTCTTAGATTAAGTCTTGGATACGTTGTGTGTTGGCAGGCGGAAGCCACGCCTAGTAATATGCCAGATGAAGTATCCCGTTGTATAATACGTGATTGCTTGTGTATGTGTGTAATTCTGTGTGCTTGTTTTGTCATTGTTTATTTGTATAGTGTTTATTTTCCTGTGTTTCGACTGATTTATATAAGAATCTAGCATGTGCCTGGTATCTCGTTGACATTTATTTTATGCACCCATAATTTTTTTTTTGTACCCGAGTTTCAAATAAAAAATTCTTATTGTATAGGGGCTAATTTTGGGCAGAGCATGTACTTGTTTTTAACTGAGATTGTGATGTAGGTCATTACTCTGATTATATACTGTGAAGGTTGTCAACCTTTGTCATATGTCAGTCACAGTATGTTAACTATACAAATGTGAAAGGTTTATATAATTTACATTTTATATAGTTTATATAGTTATAGTTTATATTATAGTAGTATGTTGTATGAAAATTTTGGTGAATGTATATGGGTAACCTCTTATGTCCATTACAATGTGTTGTTAAAACTTGTTCGTGTATGTTGTGTAGGATTGAGGATCCTACTGTACCCATTTTATATCTTTATTATTAAGCTGTAAAGTTTTTTTAAATAAAATATATAAAAATGTAATGTGTTTGGGATGTTTAGTTTGTATATATTATACTAAATTCATCATTTATTGTCGTGTATGCAATGTTGCAAATGTTTTTGGGATGTGGAGACTGCGTTTTTAAAATCTTCGCATATATGTACATAAAATGCTAATATACAATAGAATTGCGACTGCAGTGCATTAGTTTACAAAGTTATGTATATAAAGTTTTCATACACTGAATAAGAATTTCAGGTTGGATTGTAGCTATTTTCTGTTTAAGGTATGTTTAGGTAGAGGTTGTCAATGTTTAACATGCATGTATAACTTGCTAAAAAAAAAAAAAAAAAAAAAAAAAAAAAAAAAAAAAAAAAAAATTTAAAAACAATTTAAGACCTGGGCCAAGTAAAACTGTTAAGTAGTTTTATTTTATTAAGTTACAGCAAGAACGAAGGTATACTAGTTTGTAACATTCTACTCTGCACAATTGTTACTAATGAAATCACATTTCCTAGTAGGAAAAGCACAGAATGTGGATTGATTTTATAGTAAAGACTAAAAATTTAGTGTCCACAATTTATAGGTGTTAAGATTAAGACTAAAAAATGCATTAAACAATTTTTTTTTTAAACAATGGGAATTTAACAATTAACCATAGTAACGGGCAGTTGTAGAGGTGACAGTAGTAGTGGGCGATTTGGGTTATTTTTGTTATGATTTGTTGTAGCAAGTCCTGCGTCGTCACAACAGGAACCGTATGAATCTGATAAAAGTAAAAAAGTGATTAAGGGATAATTATGCGAATAGTTGTCGAATCACAAGTACGAGGACAACACAATACTAGTACCTGATGTGTGACTTCAACATGAGTTATGGTCTGCCAGTATTTAATAGTGTCAGTGACGGTAACAAACTGGCTGAATATAGACACCATAGTGCTCACGGGATTTGCTCCAACTGTAGCCGTTACAAACACTACCTGTAGGAAGATATCAAATTAAAAAGGAGTTTATTTTGGAATGTTATGAAAACATAAGAACGGCAGGTTCTCACCGGTGTTGAAATGACCCTGATTGTAGATGTTACTGTTCGTGGTTCTTGAGGAATGAAATCCCAGTGTGTTGTGGTTTGTGTCACTGTTAGAGCGAGTAGAGTTTGATCCGTGATCCAGACGTCTGATGTAGTCGTTTCCCTTAATGTGTGAGTTATAGTCGTCTGGAAGGATAGAGATTAATGTAAGAAAATAAAAATTAAAGTAAAAAAAAGATAAATTTGTATTTAGTGGGTTGTATACCTGAACAGTGAGAGTAGAAGTAGGTTGTGTAGGAACAACGATGGCAGGGTGAACTTCGTAAGTACTGATGACTTGGCCCTTTACCTGGAAGAATAAAGTTTAAAGTTTAAACAGAACGGTAAGAAAAATTTAGGAAGGGATTAGGGCAGTGCTAGAGGGTGTTCAGTTATGTGACCGTTAAATTTCCT
>NC_069422.1:15000038-15017451 GCF_026875155.1 Cherax quadricarinatus
GCCCCCCAAGAGCGTCGACAATGTTTAATTTCATTCGGAGAGGATGAGTTCACTGTATGTACCATTTATTTTATTTTTCACCGTGGTTTGTTTTGTAAGTAATACAATGTTTTAAATGTATAAACAGTTATTTAAATGAAATATAAAAAAAAAAAAAAAAATATATTACCTATAAATATTTGTACATGGAGTTTTAAATAAAATAAAAAAATATATATATATATATATATATAAAATTATAATAATATATATATATAATATATATATATATAATATATATATATAATTTTATATATTATATATATATATATAAAATTTTATATATATATATATAAAATATATATATATATATATATAAAAAAACTCACAGCATGTATACATTGAGAGTGTACACCTATCATCGTATGCAATGTTGCCTCTGAAAATAACCACCTCTCAGTGAACAAGCAGTGGTGGGGGTTGAGGTAGGGGGTTGGGGGAGAGGGAAGGTAATAAGGCAGCTGAGTAAGGACTGGGAGTCAGTTCACTTCACACCTCCAGTAAAATAACACTTTCTCTTCCTGGATAGAGGTTGTTTTTAGACATAGATGTTTTTATAATTTGATTTTAATTTTTTTTTCTTTTAAATCAATTTTTATTTATTTAATTTTTTAGTAAAGTTTATACTTTAGTTTGATTATTTCCTCTTGTGTATTAATGCATTATTTTTATCATGCACTAGAATTTTTCAATACGCTTATGGAATTAATTCTTTTCGAGGTTCTGGAGTAAATTAAATTTTTCTGTGTATATTTGACTTTGAAATATTCCTAATTCTTTACCAAAGTTTCTTTAGTAATTACGAATCTCAAAACTTTACTATAATTCCTCCATTATCATTCCCAACGTAATCCTAAATATTCTTGTTAACAGATGGCTGTTGCTTTGTTACTTCATATAATGGGGTGTCTTGCTCTAGTAAGTAATCTTTTAATTTTTGTTGACTAAATATTTAATTTCCTTTATCCAGCTTCCTTTTTACACTAAATCCCAATTACTTTCAAAGATCTTTCTTTCCAAATATCTGAACTTTTTACTTTCTAGTCCCTCCCCTCTTATATATTATTTTAAAAAAACCTTCCCCCCCCCCCCCTTCCTTTAACGTAAGTTAAACGGTCACATAACTGAACACCCTCTAAGCACTGCCCTAATCCCTTCCTAAATTTTTCTTACCGTTCTGTTTAAACTTTAAACTTATTCTTCCAGGTAAAGGGCCAAGTCATCAGTACTTCGAAGTTCACCCGCCATCGTTGGGTTCCTACACAACCTACTTCTACTCTCACTGTTCAGGATACAACCCACTAAATACAAATTTATCTTTTTTTTACTTTAAATTTTTTTTTTCTTACATTAATCTCTATCCTTTCCCGCGACTATAAAATCACACATTAAGGGAAACGACTACATCAACGTCTGGATCACGGATCAAACTCACTCGCTCTAACAGTGACAAACCACAAAAACACTGGGATTTCATTCCTCAAGAACCACGAACAGTAACATCTACAATCAGGGTCATTTTTAACACCGGTTTAGAACCTGCCGTTCTTATGTTTCATAACATTCCAAAATAAACTCCTTTTTAATTTGATATCTTCCTACAGGTAGTGTTGTAACGGCTACAGTTGGAGCAAATCCCGTGAGCACTATGGTGTCTATATTCAGCCAGTTTGTTACCGTCACTGACACTATTAAATACTGGCAGACCATAACTCATGTTGACGTCACACATCAGGTACTAGTATTGTGTTGTCCTCGTACTTGTGATTCGACAACTATTCGCATAATTATCCCTTAGTCACTTTTTTACTTTTATCAGATTCATACGGTTCCTGTTGTGACGACGCAGGACTTGCTACAACAAATCATAACTACAATAACCCAAATCGTCACTACTACTGTCACCTCTACAACTGCCCGTTACTATGGTTAATTGTTAAATTCCCATTGTTTAAAAAAAAAATTGTTTAATGCATTTTTTAGTCTTAATCTTAACACCTATAAATTGTGGACACTAAATTTTTAGTCTTGACTATAAAATCAATCCACATTCTGTGCTTTTCCTACTAGGAAATGTGATTTCATTAGTAACAATTGTGCAGAGTAGAATGTTACAAACTAGTATACCTTCGTTCTTGCTGTAACTTAATAAAATAAAACTACTTAACAGTTTTACTTGGCCCAGGTCTTAAATTGTTTAATTTAGATTTTTTTTTTTTTTTTTTTTTTTTAGCAAGTTATACATGCATGTTAAACATTGACAACCTCTACCTAAACATACCTTAAACAGAAAATGGCTACAATCCAACCTGAAATTCTATTCAGTGTATAAAAACTTTATATACATAACTTTGTAAACTAATGCACTGCAGTCGCAATTCTATTGTATATTAGCATTTATGTACATATATGCGAAGATTTAAAAACGCAGTCTCCACATCCCAAAAACATTTGCAACATTGCATACAAGACAATAAATGATGAATTTAGTATAATATATACAGAACTAAACATCCCAAACACATTACATTTTTATATATTTTATTTAAAAAAAACTTTACAGCTTAATAATAAAGTATTAAAAATGGGTACAGTAGGATCCTCAATCCTACACAACATACCGAACAAGTTTTAACACACATTGTAATGGACATAAGAGGTTACCCATATACTTTCACCAAAATTTTCATACAACATACTACTATAATATAAACTATAACTATATAAACTATATAAAATGTAAATTATATAAACCTTTCACATTTGTATAGTTAAACATACTGTGACTGAAATATGACAAAGGTTGACAACCTTCACAGTATATAATCAAGTAATAAACCTACATCACAATCTCAGTTAAAAAAAAGTACATGCTCTGCCCAAAATTAGCCCCTATACAATAAAAATTTTTTTTTATTTGAAACTCGGGTACAAAAAAAAAATTAGGGGTGCATAAAAAAAATGCAACGAGATACCAGGCACATGCCTAGATTCTTATATAAATCAGTCAAAAACAAGGAAAATAAACACTAACAAATAAACAATGACAAAACAAGCACACAGAATTACACACATACACAAGCAATCACGTATTATACAACGGGGTACTTCATCTGGCATATTAACTAGGCGTGGCTTTCCGCCTGCCAACACACAACGTATCCAAGACTTAATCTAAGAACTCGGGGGTTTCCTTATAGTGCACAACAATACGTTAATTTGGGCGACACCACGGGGTTATCATGGACTAAGAATAGGCACTACAGTTCAAAGGTGGATCAGGATGACGCTACCATTTACTACAATGAAAATATTTAATATAACAAAACGAAAATACACTGAATATTGACATTTCAATAAAACACAAATGCCAGCAGCTATAAGTGAACTTATACACTGACAAGATGCACACATTGAAAAATACTACCTCCACATATAGTTCAAGCTCCATCACAGCTTACAGGAAAACAAACTTGCATATATACATATATTATTGAAAAAGCACACGGACACGGCATAAAGTATAAACGGAAATAAGAAAACTTTTCAACTGTGCTAGGAAGCACACCATATACAAAAAGTACACCATTGACTTGTAATTGAGGCATAAAAGACGAGAAACATTCCTAAAAGTTGTATATACAAAGCACGTAAGATATTTTGTCACACGTTACATAGGAGACGCACAAAATCTGAGAACACAAAACATTCACGCACTTGACAAACACAGACACAGCTGACCAGACCGTTAGATTACCCACTAAAACACTCACAACCATCTCAAATCTCGTAACTCCAAGGCTTTATTTTCAGGCGGGAAGTCTCTCTCCCATCTCCCCTCATAAAACCAACCTATTTCGACATTTTGTACTATAAATCGTCCCTGCTAACACCCTAATTCTACTGTTACCATCAACGTGCCTCATAGCCCATGACACGAAAATGTAATCGGCCACAACATACAAACACCGCACGTTGTACACGCAAGTCAACCCCACCTACATCAAAACTCAACGCCCGGAGTACCGACAAACCTCCCCCCCCCCCCCCACCCAACGCAAAACCCCACTGAACCACTCTCGTACCATACCCTAAAGTCTCGCAGAAATAAAACATGAAAAGCAGATTCCTCCTCCCGCATACCGACAACCCCAGTCTTCCTCCAAACGCCTATTATACAACACCACCCCAAGACGGCAAGATTCCATGTAAAAATTTAAAAACCACTTCCCGTACTTGAGCAGGCAGACGCAACTGTTGAACTCGCCTCCATATATCACCCCACGCATACATGGGATACATTCCTTCAACTCGCACCACTACCTCTCTACCCGCCCTTTCTAAGGTACATAATTTTACACAGCGCACGTCCCTCGTGTTCAATAATACGCAAAGCATCGCGTCGCACCAAATTAAATTCCTCCCTCTACCACCTGCGCAGGTCGTGATAAAATTCCTTAACCCGCCATGCATCCCACCCAGTAGGAGAAAAACGACGCTCACGTAACATGCCATGACACGAGCCTCTAGAGGAATGAGACCCAACCCTCCCTGATGCAGTGGTGTCTCCCCCATCGCTCTTGTGAGCCAATCGCATCCAGAACCCCACAAAAATCGATAAATTCTATGCAAAAGACTTTTTGACGTCCCCCTGCAACAGATACAGTGCAGCAACGTGCCATACTTTGCTATAAAGCAGGACATTAATGACCACCGCCCTCTGATGCAGGGTTAAATGTCGCGGCCGTAAACTATTTAAGCGTCCCAAGACGCTATGTACAACCCTCCCCGAATTGCACGCCATCATCTGATCAACCTCCCGCATATAATGAATACCACATATAGTGATACGATCAACCACAGTCCACCCCTCTGCATCCGCCCACTCCCCCAACTCCATAATTTTCGATTTTCTCTATTAACACACATCCCTGTAGCCTTGCCAAATATGTCTACAAGTCTCCCAACAAAACCCAATTGCTCCCGTGAACGTAATAACACAGTAGTATCATCAACATAACCCACAAGGGTTGGTCGACCACTACTCGGACCCAACGATGTCTCTATTCCCCGCCCACAAACAGCCCAGTAAAAAGGGTCCTGCATACATGCAAAAAACATTTGAGACATGGGGCATCCCTGACGAATGCCCCTGCTCATGTGTACAAAAACGCCTAACTTGCCATTAATTTGTACTTTCAAAACCCGCTCCATTGTTACAACGAACGGGCCCACTTGATCTCGTTTTCAAAACCCTGCCAATTCCCATAAATTTCCACAGAACCCATCTTTCCACACTAACAAAAGCGGCTTCGCCATCTAAAGCCAAACACCACCCCCACCCCTCACCCCCGCATTACTCAACAAACTCCCTGATATCCCATGACCGACATACATTGACTACTGGCACACCAAACTGACTCTTATGATTCCTTATCAGACACCTTTCATATTCTATTCATCAAAATTTTCGCATATAGTTATTAGTCAACTACACATAACGATATGGGACGGAAGTCCTTAATTGCTAACGGCACATCAACATTTCCTAACTAAGAGCAACACCGCCGA
Source organism: Cherax quadricarinatus (assembly GCF_026875155.1). Classification (NCBI taxonomy): domain Eukaryota; kingdom Metazoa; phylum Arthropoda; class Malacostraca; order Decapoda; family Parastacidae; genus Cherax; species Cherax quadricarinatus. Next base: position 15,005,649 of record NC_069422.1, read on the forward strand.
AAACGCTGAGACAGGACTAACACCCCCCTCCTTCATCGCATTGAGTTAAAAGCGAACCTAAAAGTCCCATATTACCTCCCTATGTTTGATATAAAATTCACGAAGGGATGCCATCAATGCCTGGAGCCTCCCCTTACTCATTCCTTGTAGTACCTCCCACACCTCTGCCTAAATATAGGGCCCACCCATAAGAAGCGACATAAAACATTAACTCTTCATTGGTACGCCTCATCCCCAAATCTCTGTCTCGCTCTCACTCACGTCTTACTTTGCATCTGGATCTTACTCCAAGTATCGACATAAAACTTAGCCCCTCAGTTGTTGTTAAGACCTGTCCCTCACTTTACCTTGTCAAATTCATCCAGCACCACTAAACTCGCAATTTCAGTCCATTTTCGCCTTTGCTGACCTTTTGTAATACGCAATCAGAACGGCTTGTCAACCCCACAAAGCCTCCTCCACCCACTCGAAATGCGCGCTCCACGAAAACCTGATTTTTCATTACTTGGATTGTTCATTAATAGCATCGATTCTCATCCACTGGTAAAACCCCAGATGCCTCTCCTGTGCATAACATTGTCCGTAGATGGACCCTCCAGGTACCTCTGAAAACCCATACTCCAATGCGAGTGGCCTCCCTTACGCATACCGATTCCACATAATCCTTAATTCGAGGCTTTCACAACCTCATCCCACTGTCGTACTAAATCCCGATCCCTCCCAAGAGTCCACTCCCATATGACGCCCAAATCCTCGAATAGTTCCCTATCACATCCGCACTTTGTAGCATCCGCTTATTCATTTCCAGACATCGCCTATAAAACTGATGCGGTGAGACCTCCCCCAGTCAGATCGAGCTCCACAAAAACTCCCCGGTGGTTGGAGAAAAAAGACGTTCAATACACGCACATTGATTACGACCACCCGCCGAGACACATACCCCATCTAAACACTGCCATAGCCCCTACCACGAAAAGTATGCTCAAATTCCCCCTCTTCAAGGGGGGCTCCTTGGCGTGGTTGAAGAGGCTCTTGGTCTGAGGATTAGCCCCTGTCGGTCTTCTTCTCAGACCGAACCTAATTACGCCCCCATTCTTCCTTCTCCCCCTCCCCCTATCCCATCCTCCCCCCATCCTCCCCCCTTTTTTTCATATCCTCCTCTCCTCCTCTCACCCCTCCCATTTTGCCCTTCCTCTTTTTAGCCTTCGTTATTTCTCCCACAGGCGCGCTAGTATCCTAGGTAGGGGAAAGGACAACCGGGTCCATCCCATTTCACGTTGAGGTTTCTTGGCGGTGGCGTAGTTTGCCGTGGAATCTGGATTGCCTAGGGATGTCCGCGATCCCCTCTCCGGTATCCCGGAGTAGCTTTGGTGTCTTTTGGGCGACGGGTGATCTCTGGAAGCCACCTTTCGGCTTCGGGTGTGGTGCTGAAGGAGGTAAGCTTTGTGGGCGGGATCTTCCAGCCGCCCTCTTTTGTCCACCGATGTAGCTCGGCAGATGTGAGGTTGCTATACCCAATTGCGTGGTTTACTGGCATGAAGGGTAGGGTATGACCGGGTCCATGCTGCATCTGCGCTACTAGCTGTCCGAGTCCTCTTGGGCGCGGAGGGAGATTTCTGGCCCTTTCATACCTCTAGTGAACTATCCCTTCCCGTCCCCCCCTTTTTTTTTTCTTTTTTTATTTTTTTTCTTTTTTTTTTCTTAAAGCAAAAAAAAGAAGATACTAACCAAGGCAGCCCAAGTCCATGAACCTTGGTACCCCCCCCCGCGCCCCTTCTTGATACCGCACCCCGTTCTGACCCGCCTCGTCCTGTTTGGACCACTCTCCAGAACATTCCTCATGCCTCTGTACCTATTGCTGGTGCTGTTCCTCACCTAGCTTCAGTACTGAGGCCTCGGACTGACTCCTTCGTGATTTATCAACCTTCGCTCTCCTCTGTACTATCTTCCGGCCCTCTCTCTAACGGTGCGGCAATATTCAAATCGCCGACCCGTTCCTACGTCGGACCAACTCTGGTCCCAACGCTTAAACGTCATACGACAATTAACCTGCTGATGATACTTCTCCACTTTACTTCTCGATCTTTCTCAAAACGAGGGGGATCGACACTTCCTCACTACCTTTCCACGCTCAGTTTGCAGACAGAACATGGACTAAATTCTTCACTTTACGACCAACTTCCTCTACTGGCCTATCTTCCTGACCCATAGTATGGCAAGGCCTCCTACGCCATGTGGTAAAGATATTTCTTATCATGCTCTAATAGCGTACGGCCGCATCATTACCGTACAGAAAGCTACCCAGGCTCTGAAGCTCTCTCGCTTTCCCATAAAGATACTGTTCCCTGTCAGTCACCCTTGAAAAACATCATTCCCTCAATTCTTTGAAGAGGACCGTTATTCTGTGCCCCATACCATAGTTTCAACAAAATTTTCCAGACATGTGGCACCGACATTCTAGAACATGCTGGAACTCCAAGATCTCCCAATCCTCAATGTAGACACTTAGCGTTCTTCCTCCCGTGGGCGGAGAGACTATACCCTAGCAATGTGGCTCGCGTTAACTTTTGACAGCGCGATACCGTCCCATCCTCCGTTTATTATAGCAGGACAATCGGTTATACAGTTCGAAAGGTGATCCCTACACCAAAACAGTGTATAAATTGCCTGGCGATTTGGCCATCCAGCTGAAATATTTCAGAATCTATCGCCGAATGCCCAGTCCTGTGGGTGCCGATGACCATTCTAATACTCTTGCTATCGTATCTCCCCCCTCTTGCCTTAACTGTCATGAGGCCACGCCTTCCTACTCTCGCCCGTTGATCCAGATCTATTTAAACGAGCGTGAAATCCGTTACCCTCAAAGAGACAGAAAGGTCACCCTTATGCCATGGCAGTTTCTCAACTCCCTCCTCAAGGAGACTCCCATGGATTTCATATTCCCGTGTTTTCAGAACGTCCCCCCACTTCTGGTATCCCATCTTCTATACAGCCACCTCTGTGGTTACCTCTCCCATAATCACTCCTTACTAATCCTTTTGCTGTCACTCGGCTCAGACTCCCCTACTACTACGCCTCGTCTAATCTCGCTTCTTCGAGTTCCTCTTACAAGCCTCATTCGACAGAACCTCGTACGACACCTCCTCCCAATCGGTCCCCTCTACTTCTCAAAAAATAATTCAAAAAAAAGGGTCCGTAACACCTCCTACCCATCTCCACCTCCTCATTTTACCCTCCCTGTCTCTGTCCCCTAGTTCTTCCCCCTCTCACTTGGCTCAGTTACAAGTGGCATAGGTTCACCCTCCTCCACTCGAATGTAACCTTCCTCCCTGTTCCCTCCCAATTTCTTCTTCCTCTTCAGCCACCTCCCAGGTCCTGTCTGCTTTCTTACCCCCTGCCACGCTTCTCCAGTTCCCCTCTCCACCCTTTCGCCCCCCCCCAACCTTGGTACAGTCCAAAATACAGTACCAATCTTTACTCATCCTCCCTACCATTCTCCAATATTGTTCCCATACTACACTCTGAATTCCGAAACACGTGAAGCAATCCTCTGAATATATTGCAGAGACCAACCATCAATGGACACTGATCCACCTTCCGCTCTTCTCTCTCCTTCTGCTCACATCGCGCAACTTCTTTCTTCACAGCGCACCGTTCGCTTCGCTGCTTGAACATTTTCCACTGCCTCCGCACCTCCGCCATGTAGACTTTTCTAACCCATCTAGTCCTAGGAACCCTTACCTGTGGATTTCAAGTATCTTTATCATTGCCAATCATGGCCTTTTACAGTGAATATACGCGGCCTCAGGGGTAATCGGGGGTGAGCTTCAGATGTTACTCCTCCCAGTTTGGCCCCTGTTGGTGTTTGCTTACAGGAACCAAAATTACACGCACTGTTATTTCTCACATCTCAGGCTATAATTTATTGTAATTCTTCAGAACCTTTTCTGATGGACCTTAAATGAAAGTTGCCCTTCTCTCCGCACTGATATTCCGTACCATCAGCTATTTTAATTCATACTTCGCTGCATTCATACAGCAGCCCGTATCCACTTACATAGGTGGAATAAGCCGCTCTGTTCTTTATAACACTCTCCTTCTCGGTGCATTATCTATTCGGATTTTTGGCCTTTCCTTGTTCGTCAATACCGCACCGATTCCTGTTACTTGGTGAATTTTAAATGCCCACCATTTCCTCGGGGAGTGTCTCACTGTGATTCCCCGTGGAATTCAGTTAGGAGTCTTTTCTGCACCCACCCCCTCCATGTTTTAATACAGGTACCTCCCAACCATCTTTGAATCACGGACTCATACTCTCTTTCTTGCATCGTATCTCTCAGTTTGCTCTTCCTCCGCCGCATTAGACTTTACTTGGTCTGTGCTCCCGGACTTAAATGACAGTGATCATTTCCCAATCATTCTTCTTCCCCTTCATATTCCTGCCACCCAACTTTCTCTCGCACCCCACGCTGGTCATTTAATCGGGCAAATTGGAACCTTTACTCACACCTGACTGTTTTTAAAGAGGTTCCTTCTTCGTCCTCCATCGAAGAGCTTTTACAACGCTCTTCTCGTCTCCCGTTTTCACCGCAGCTTCTCATCTATACCCCAAACTACGGGCAGGAGCATTCTACAGAAATGCGTGCCTTTGTGGTCTCCTGCTTGTGCACGTGCAGTACGTTTTGAAACGCGCTGCCATGGGGGCAGGTACCGTACAATAGAACCACAGAGCGACTCCTTATTTTAAACAGAACGTGCGATCGCATCTCCCGTGTCAATCCGAGACGCTAAAAACGCACTTTGCTGGCGAGATTATGTCCTCCACATCACCTCTGCTCCTCTATGAGTGTCAGACGGAAAAAAGTACGAAAACTGAGTGGTAAATATTCTTCCTTACCCGTCTCCTGTTCTGGCAGTTGCCGGTGTTATATAGCAAACCCACTATATGTTGCCAATGAAATGGTCAATCATCTGGTCCGTATTTCTCAGGGACTCCATCTATGTCCCCTCATTTCTTTCCTCAAAGTCTGCCAGAGAGTTTATCAGCCCTTGGACTGTATTCTTCCTCTCAGAGAAGAACAGTATAAATGAGCCTTTAACAACTTCCAAGAACAATGGAGGCAACACTCACATCTTGTCGATCATCGCAGCTGGGCCCGACGACAATCATTTTCGTATCTACAAAAAAGCAAACATTTACATCAGTCAGCCCTTTGCAGTCCTATTTACGCCTTTACAATCTTATTTGTCACAAGGAGTCTTCCGACAGCTTGGTAAATCCGCAATTGATCCCCTTTCCGGCAACCAGGCACTAAAAACGGGGACATGAACATCCCACTATCAGTCCCCATTGCTCTTACCAGCGCAGTTTGCAAAGTAATGGAAAACGTCTAGTAAATATACGTTTAAGTGAGGTATTTAGAGCACACACAACAGTCTCTCCACTCGTCAATAATGGCTTTCGTAGAGACGTTCTAAACCATTAGACCCCTTAACTCGCTGGATACGTATGTTCCGTAATGCCTTTTGCTAATAACCACTCAGTTTATTGCCAATTTATTGACCTTGAAAGGCAGTATGACACACAACTTGGAGGTATAATCTTTTAGCCCAAACCACTCCTTAGGCCTTCGAGGGCAATCTACCATCCTTCCTTAAGAACTTTTAACAGACCAGGCATTTTTTCTCCCGTAGTTCGGGTTAAAAACTGTGCTCACCCCCGGCTTGTCCAAGCTGGAAGGTGTCCCCAGGGATGTGGTTTCTGAGCACAACACTTTTTCTCCTTGCTATTAATGATATTGGCCTCTAGTCTTCCATCAAATATTTGTCATATCACTCTATGTTGATGACTTCGCAATTGCCTGTGCAAGGCGCTGACAGACACCTTCCTTACAGGTTTCTCTCCAGCATGTATTCGACCTGATTCCAATTGTGGGCCACCACACATGGGTTAAAATTTTCCAGCACTTAAAACCCACCAAATCACTTTCACTAGACGCTCTGTCATCTCTGATCAACCTTTGTACCTAGCTATGGCTCACGTATCCCTGAAGTGAAACAGTCAATTTCTGGGCCTCCCTTTGATCGTAGGTTATCCTGGAAACCTCACATTATTTACCATCTCTGAAGCAACTTGTCACACCGTCTGAACCTCATTAAAAACCCTTGCTCATCTTTTCGTGGGGAGCTTGATCGTCGAAACCCTCCTTCACCTACATTTCCACCCTTATTTATCGAAACTTGATTATGTTTGACCCGATCTATTCACGGCATCTCCTGTCAACTCTCTCTACCTTAACCCCATTCATCACCAAGGATTACTCTATGCCTATGGTGCTTTTCGCTCTTCCCTGTCGAAAAGCCTCTATGCAGAAGCAACGTTCCATCCTTATCCGATCGCCGTGATGCCCATTGCCTGCCTACTATGTACTCTCTTCATGATCTCCGCAATCCTTCCATTTTATAAATTCACTGATATTAGAACATTCTTTATTTGTTTCGCCGCCCCTGCTTACTACTACTGACTCCGTCCGATCTCTCTTCGCCTTCATTCGCTCTTGTCTGCCTCTTCAACTACCACCTTTCTATGTACATGTAGCATCTCACTTTTTCTCCCTTAACCCCCTGGGAAGTTTCCATGCTGTTCGATCTGTTCTTTCTCCCTCCCTTGCTCGAATGAGCCCAACTGTCTCGGTCGCTTCCCGCTCTCTTTTTCCTTGAACCACTTTCACTCTCATTCTCTACCATTGCTGTTTACACAGATGGCACTAAGTCTTCTGACGCGTAGGATTCGCAGCAGTGTTTCCCGACATCGTCGTACAAGGGCATTTTACTACCTTCAGCTATTATTTTTACTGCTGAATTATATCCATCCTTACAGCACCTTATGCCGTATTGCATCTATGGCCTGTTCATCAATTTGTGGTTGTCCTCAGACTTCCTTCCCTTATGCATTTTAAACAGGCTATTCAAAATTTTGATACACCTCACCCCTTAGTCCCCTAATCCAACTTTGGCTACGCCGCATCTTTACTAAGCATAAAGATATGGTTTTTTTGTTTGGGTCCCTGGTCATGTAGAAGTAACAGGGCAATGAACACAGAACACTTCCTGCGCGGGTCAGCAGTACATGATCATATACCAGTTTTCTTATAATGTATTCCATGTACGACTATTTTGCTTAATTATCTTTCCCACCTTCAACGGACCCTAGGCAACAACGTTAGGTCTACTATGCACGGCAACAAACTTCCAGTCTATAAACCGAGTATAGGTTACTGCCTCTTCTTATCCACCAGGTCGAGGTTGGAACTACTCTCTCCCGTCTCGCATTGGCCATACTCGCTTACTCATGGATATCTCATGGAGAGGCGTACTTGCACCTCTCTGTGAGAATTGCCATCTCATTATCAGTCATCCACATTCTGTTGGACTGCCCACTTTATCCACGAGCACGCAGAATTTACCTCTGTTCGTCGTCTTTCCGCCCCGCTGCTCTCTCTTTACTTCCCTTCTCGCTGATGGACCCACCTTTTATCCTGACTCTCGGTCATTGACTTATTTTGACAACGACTGACTTAACTTCACAAATTCTGATACTTTCAAGCGCCCCAAAGCCCTTTCTACTTGTATCTCTTGCTACCCTCAGACCCCCGTACTATCCCCTGCCCCGCAGTTTCTGTAAACCTGCAGATCCATCCCGCCTCCCTTCTGCATCCAATTTCCCTTGCTTCCTTCCCTACCCTGCCAGCGCTGTATGCCCTTGTGCTTAGCGCTCTTTTTATATTATAATAATAATAATTGCTAATCCCAAAAGTCACGTCCTCCGCGTAACATCTACCAAACCCCAAACCAGACAACAAGTCACCCAAACAAGCGAAACAGAACCCCGCCCCCCTCGGTTCAACAATCTTTATGTGCGCACTAACGCAGTTCCATTCACCACCTTAAAAAAAAAACCACTGTATTTTCTGGCAATGGACCTCAAATAATAAACCAAGACATCTTCTAACAAAAAGTATTTTTAATGTTAACATCTATGTTCCAGCCGACATATACTCTCACAGAAACCAACTCTTCAACAACCCCCAATCCCCCACGACTCGCACCACGCACCCTCCCCACCTTCCTTCTCCAATGTCTCAGCACACAACGTGGCTATGCGCTTTTATCAACAACAGCCACTCCCACCTTTCAGACGTCGGAATGAGTCACATAAAATGTCATAACCATCCATCTCAAACAAACTTCCTACTTTATGTATGTATTCTTGCAAAAACACACATCCACGTGCAAAACGATTCAACCACTCACGCACCTGCACACACTTTCTGACAGATTTCAAATCCATTAACATTAATAGTAGCACACCTAACTTTGTTTAAAGGTGGCTTTTTCCTCTAGGGCTACCACTCCTTTTTCTCTTTGCGCCGGCAATCACCCAAGGCACTTTCCCGCACCTTTGGCAATCCCCGTGATATTACTCTGATGTCCTGAACTCGCGCGACCTCCCCGCACCCCGGTGATTCCGACCACGTCTTCTTCCCTGAACGTTTGTCCAGGGGTCAAAGGACATCATCTCGGAGTTGGACGTGAGGTAGCCGCACGCTTCCTATAAACACATCTCAGACATGTCAGGTACTTGGGTGTTCTCCTTGTGAATTTCTGCCTCACAGTGTGGAAAAAACAACTCGAACTCTTCCAAAAACTCCCTTTAGACTATCTGATCAGCATCATCGCACGAAATTTCCCCTCATCAGAACAACAACACTGAATCAGACTCATGCGATGCTAATAGGTCAACGCAGATATCAAAGTCTGCATCCATCTCCCTGCCTCTCTTGCTATAGGGATTCACTGTTTCACATGTCCCCCTCGTCAAGGAGGCAGTCCCAGTAGTCACAAAGATGACTCTAGTAGCAATGCCCTATCAACCGCAGCCCTCCATGAAGTCATAACGCGGCGATGTCTCGACAAACCTCCTCATCCAGAGCCTGACGGTGGTACCACACGTCAGGGTCGACGACCAACCCGATGGCGCTGGCGCTGGACACACTGACCGCTAAGGTGATCCATAGCGCCGCAGAAGTCTGTGAGCAAGTTCTTCCTCTGTCATGTACGTAATGTACACCTGGGAACGAAACTCCTCCAGTTGAATGTACGAAGGAATCGCTGACAGCAGGACATTTTCAACGTAAATGACCCCTCCTGAAGGCCATTATAGTGGCCGTCAGACCACCTACCATGGTGACCAGGTGATCTTCCCATAACGTCAAAAACGTCAACGTATATCAACTTCCATTGGCCTCAAAAGGCACGTTCCTGCACCGTACCCACGTATAGTATCGTTAAACGTCATGCAACAGACAGAAACTGCTGGGGTGACTTGCTTACTTATATCCTGTACTGGGTCACAATCTTCTCGTACATCTGAGTGTCACAAAACTTGAACGAAGATCCGTGTAGTTCCATCAAGGCGACGCCACACAAGGATTCACGTTGAATGTCCATAAGTATCACGAATGATTGCTGCAGTAACACATTTACTTATTCGCACGGTATAGATTCCCTGCGTATTTAATACAAACAGAAATTAACGCTCGGCGAAATACGCAGTCGCCATTGATGTAGATGTGTAAACACTCCTCCTCCACCAGTGTCGGGACTGAGGAGACAACAGCTTACAACCGAGCTCAGCACAACGTCTGAGCAGAGAAAGAACATTACATAATCTTAAAATGCCATTTATCATCAAACTTGCATAATACAACATAGATATTTGTATGTTAAACGCACTTGGTACAGTAAAAAAGCCAAAAACATAGCTATAAACTTTGTGAAAAATGTTAAATATTTTAACCTAACCAATAGTTACATTAATGCCTAAATAACCCCCCCCCTCTAATTAGAGCACCCGCCTCCTCCCATCACACACCCACGCACACGCACGCACACGTGAAGCAGTATCGCTGAATAGTGCTCCCAGGATTTAGCGTTCTAGTGGCTGTCCTAAGATATTATTAGCGGTCATCGTACGTGAGTGAATCAGTGAAATACCTACAAGAGTGTAATAGCTTTCAAGAGTGCGAATAATGTGATAAGATCAAGAATTTTAAGATTTAAATTTGAATGAATTGTGAGGGAGGGTAGCAGTCGGCTGATCAGGCTGCTGGCTGCAGTGTTGACACATATCCAAACAGTTAATTGGGTTAACGGTGTGATCTGAAATATTAACAAATGCAAATGTTACTTGGTTATAACAGCAGTGTAGTGATAAGGTCATAAGAGTGATTAAGTACTTTCAGTAAGAAAAAATTAGTGAATCCCCCAGCTGTTGGTGGTGTGAATGTAGCTATCATCAGACTTATGACCATAATACTGTACTAAAAGGGAATACCAAGTCTCAAAATAAAATAAAAAAATTGAATGCATGATAGTTCCTGAAGGAGTTACGAAATTGAATGAGTTGATAGCAGCAGACCAGCAGGAACCTCCATTGTTGTGCAGACATCACTTGCCTATTTGTGGTTAATTTTGGTTAGTGTCTAGTCTGTCTCGCCCTGCTGGTTGTATGCTATACCATCACTCTCCCTATTTCAGTACCAGGAGATAGTGGTAACCCTGATAATGTTTAGTAAATATCTCCAGGTAAACTCCAGAAGAGTTGTGTAGCCTAGTGGAACCCCCCCCCCCCGGACAGCGACAAGCTAGTTAACAAGTACGCACATAAAAACACAAGTGTGCACCCGTAATTATATTAATATATACTAATGTTTATTATAAACGAATTGAGAAAAAATAATCCTATAATCTTCAAAGAGTAAAGTAGTGTAGTGTGCGAAGATCTGGGCCGAGAGAGTACCGGTGAACCAAGAACAATAGTGTTAACTTAACCCCCCACTCTTTTTCAAAAAGACAAGCTAGTAAACACACACACACACACACACACGTACACTTAATATTTAGTATATATTAGTGTATTAATAAGATTGATTGTGAAAAAAAATTTTATGATCTTCAAAAGAGGAGCGTAGCCTAGTGTACACACGCGCACACTGCCAGACTCGCACATACACTTCCCCCACCGACATCTCACTCCTTCACCTGATCCCTCCCCTCCCTCTTTCACCCTCTCCCTCCCCACCTTTCCCTCCTTCCCTCTCCCACTTGCTTCACTCTCCTTCCCACTCCCCCCTCCCCACTACTCCCATATAGCCACAGTTCCTCCTCTACCTCCCCCCCCCACACTCTGACATACACAATACTAACCTAACATACAGAATTACGTAGGTTTCCCACTCCGAGGCAATCAGGATAAAACAAAAATGGGTTGCCAGAGCAACAAGAAAAACCAAGCGACAGTAGGAGGAAACTGGAAAGGAAGATTGGGCAGCAGAGCTCACAAAAAGGGAACATGAATGGGAAAAGAAACTAGAAGAACTTAGCATGAGAATAGAAGAGAGGATAGACATGGAAAGCAGGAAGTGGGAGGTGCAAGTCAAAGCAGCAGCAGGCCAGGATACAGAGTTTAGAAAAGGAACTGAAAAATCTGAAACGGCCTAAAGAACTAAAGAACATTTTGGGATTGACAACAGACTGCTACCTCAGTCACAAATAAGGGGACTGTAGGGAAAGGAGCAAAACTGCATATAGAAGTTCAATCAGTGAAGTCTGTAGTAAATGAAAGCTAAGCTATATGTGAAGGCCCTAACAGACCACAGCAGAGCCCAGGGAAAGCCGAGAAAGGAAAATGACAGGCCACTGTGCCCAAATACAATTAGCTAGTGAAACTGAGAAAGGAAAG
>NC_069422.1:15017951-15051943 GCF_026875155.1 Cherax quadricarinatus
CCTCCCAAATCCACTCCATAGACGCCCAGAAGTCCTCGAATAGTTCCCTATCATCCGCACTTTGTAGCATCCGCTTATTCAGTTTCCAGCATCCCTTAAAACGATGCGGGAGACCTCCCCAGTCAGTCGAGCTCCACAAAAACTCCCCGGTGGTTGGAGAAAAAGACGTTCAATACACGCACATTGATTACGACCACCCGCCGAGACACATACACCCTATCTAAACATGCTGCATAGCCCCTACGCACAAAAGTATGCTCAATCCCCCTCTTCAAGGGGGGCTCCTTGGCGTGGTGAAGAGGCTCTTGGTCTGAGGAATTAGCCCTGTCGGTCTTCTTCCTCAGACCGAACCTAATTACCCCCCATTCTCCCCTCCCCTATCCCATCCTCCCCATCCTCCCCTTTTTTTCATTCCTCCTCCTCCTCCTCACCCCTCCCTTTTGCCCTTCCTCTTTTTAGCCTTCGTGATTTCTCCCACAGGCGCGCTAGTTCCTAGGTAGGGGAAAGGACACCGGGGTCCATCCCATTCCGTTGAGGTTTCTTGGCGGTGGCGTAGTTTGCCGTGGAATCTGGATTGCCTAGGGATGTCCCGATCCCTCTCCGGTATCCCGGAGTAGCTTTGGGTGTCTTTTGGGCGACGGGTGTATCTCTGGAAGCCACCTTTCGGATTCCGGGGGGGGTGGTGAGGAGGTATGCTTTGTGGCGGATATCCAGCCGCCCCCCTTTTGTCCACCGAGGTAGCTCGGCAGAGGGTGAGGTTGCTATCCCAGATTGCTGGTTTATGGCATAAAGGGGTAGGGTATGGCACGGGTTCCATGCTGCATCTGCGCTACTAGCGGTGTCGGGGTCCTCTTGGGCGCGGAGGAGATTTCTGGCCCTTTAAATTCCTCCTAGGAACTATCCCTCCCCGGTCCCCCCTTTTTTTTCTTTTTTTTTATTTTTTTCTTTTTTTTTTCTTAAAAACAAAAGAGAAAAAAGTAACCTAACCATGGCAGCCCAGTCCATGAACCTGGTACCCCGGGCCCCTTCTGATACCGCACCCCGTTCTGACCCCGCCTCGTTTTTGGGACCACTCTTCAGACATTCCTCATGCCTTTTGTACCTATTGCGGTGCTGTTTCCTCACCTGCTTCAGGTACTGAGGCCTCGACTGACTCCTTCGATTTATCAGACCTTCGCTCTCCCTGACTATGCTTCCCGGGCCTCTCCCTCTACGGTGCGGCAATTTTCAAATCGCCGACCCTTCCACGTCGGACCAACTCTGGTCCCACGCTTAAACGTCAACGACAATTACCTGCTGATGATACTTCTCCACTTTCACCTTCTCGTTCTTCTCAGAAACGATCGACACGTCCTTCACTACCTTTCCACGCTCAGTTTCAGACTGAACAGTGGACTAAATTCTTCACTTTACGACCAACTTCCTCTACTGCCTATCTTCCTGACCATAGTATTGGCAAGGCACTCCTACGCCATGTGGTAAAGATATTTCTTTTCATGCTCTTAAGAGCGGTACGCGCATCATTACCGTACAGAATGCTACCCAGGCTCGTGAGCTCTCCTCGTCTTTCCCATATAGATACTGTTCCTGTCACCCTTGAAAAACATCATTCCCTCAATTCTTGTAGTGGTACCGTTATTCTGCCCCATACCAATATTCAACAAAATTTCCAGACATGTGGCACCGACATTCTAGAACAGCTGGAACTCCAAGATCCCCCAATCCTCAAGGTAGACACTTACGTTCTTCCTGCCCGGGGGCGGAGACGATACCCTAGCAATGTGGCTCGTTTAACTTTTGACAGCCGAGAACTCCCATCCCCCGTTTATATAGCGGGACATCGGTTACAAGTTCGAAAGGTGATCCCTACACCACAACAGTGTAGAAATTGCTGGCGATTTGGCCATCCAGCGAAATATTGCAGATCTATGCCGAATGCCCAGTCTGTGGTGCCGATGACCATTCTAATACGTCTTGCAATCGATCTCCCTCTTGCCTTAACTGTCATGAGGCTCACCCTTCTTTACTCTCCCCGTTGTCAGGTCTATTTAAACGAGGGGGGAAATCCGTTACCTCAAAGAGACAAAAGGGTCTCCCTTATGCCATGGCAGTTCTCATCTCCGCCTCCAAGGGAGACTCCCACGTGTTTCTTATTCCGTGTTTCTAAACGTCCCCCCACTTCTGGTATCCATCTTCTACACCCACCTCTGTGTTACCTCTCCCATAATCACTCCTGTATCTAATCCTTTTGCTGTCCTCGGCTCAGACGTCCCTACTTCAAGCCTCAGTCTAATCTCGCTTCTTCGAGTTCTCTTTTACAAGCCTCAGTATCGACGAGACCTCGTACGACACCTCCTCCCAATCGTCCCTCTACTTCTCAAAAGTCAAAAAAAGGTCCGGTAAACACCTCCTACCCTCTTCCACCTCCTCATTTTACCCTCCCTGTCTCTGTCCCTAGTTCTTCCCTCTCACTGGCTCGTTACAAGTGCAGAGGTTCACCCTCCTCCTCGTAATGTACCTTCCTCCCCTGTTCCCTCCCAAGTTTCTTCCTCTTCTGCCACCTCCCAGGTTCCTGTCTCTTCTGTCCCCTGCCACGCTTCTCCAGTTCCCTCCACCCTTTCGCCCCCCCCCTACCTTGGTACAGTCCAATACAGTTCCAATCTTTACTCATCCTCCCCCTACCATTCCCAATATTGTCTCCCATACGACATCTCTGAATTCCGAAACACTTGAAGCAATCTCTGAATATATTGCAGAGACCAAACCATCAATGGACACTGATCCACCTTCCGCTCTTTCTCTCTCCTCTGCTCCATCTGCGCAACTCCTTTCTTCACAGCGCACCGTTCCTTCGCTGCTTGAACATTTTCCACTGCCTCCGCACCTCCGCATGTAGACTTTTCTAACCCTTCTAGTCCGTAGGAACCCTTACCTGTGGATTTCAAGTATCTTTATCATTGCCAATCATGGCCTTTTTACAGTGGAATACCGGCCTCAGGGGTAATGGGGGTGAGCTTCAGATGTTACTCTCCCAGTTTGCCCCTGTTGGTGTTTGCTTACAGGAACCAAAATTACACTCTGCTGTTATTTCTCACATCTCAGGCTATAATTTATTGTATTCTTCAGATCCTTTTCCTGAGGGGACCTTTATGAAAGTGCCCTTCTTCTCCGCACTGATATTCCGCCATCGCTATTTATTCATACTTCGCTGCATTACACAGCAGCCCGTATCCACTTACAAGGTGGTTACGCTCTGTTCTTTATATCTCTCTCCTTCTGGGGCATTATCTATTCCGGATTTTCCCTTCCTTGTTTCGTCATTACCGCCACCGATTCTGTTACTTGGTGTTTTTAATGCCCACCATTTCCTCTGGGGAGGGTCTCACTGTGATTCCCCGTGGAATTCAGTTAGAGGCTTTTCTTGCCACCCACCCCCCATGTTTTAAATACAGGTACTCACACCCATTTGACCTCGGACTCATACTCTCTCTTGCACGATCTCTCATTTTTGCTCTTCCTCCGCCGCATTAGACTTTACTTGGTCTGTTCTCCCGGACTTACAGACAGTGATCTTTTCCCCAATCATTCTTTCTTCCCCTTCATATTCGCCACCTCTTCGCACCCCACGCTGGCAATTTAATCGGGCAAATTGGAACCTTTACTCACACCTGACTGTTTTTAAAGAGGTTCCTTCTTCGTCCCCCATCGATGAGTTTTTAAACACCTCTTCTCGTCCCCCCGTTTTCACCGCAGCTTCTCATTCTTTTACCCCAAACTTCGGGCAGGCATTCTCAGAAATGCGTGCCTTGGGGGTCTCCTGCTTTGTGCTCGTGCAGTACGTTTGAAACGCGCTGCATGGGGCAGGTACCGGTACAATAGAACCACAGAGCGACTCCTTGTTTTTAAACAGAAGCGTGCGATCGCTCGCCGTGTCATCCGTGACGCTAAACGCACTTGCTGGCGAGATTATGTCTCCACCCATCACCTCGCTTCCTCTATGAGTGCAGTCTGGAAAAAGTACGAAACTGAGTGTAAATATTCTCCTGACCCGGCTCCTGTTCTGCGAGTTGCCGGTGTTGATATAGCAAACCCACTAGATGTTGCCAATAAAATTTGGCAATCATCTGGTCCGTATTTCTCAGGGACTCCATCTATGCCCCTCATTTTTTTCCCCTCAAAGTCTGCCAGAGAGTTAGCACCCTTGGACTTTTCTTCTTCAGAGAAGAACAGTATAATGTCCCTTTTACATTCAAGAACTGGGCAACACTCTCAGCTTGTCGATCATCGGCAGCTGGGCCCGACGACATTCATTTTCGTATGCTACAACATTTACATCAGTCAGCCCTTGCAGTCCTATTACCCCTTTTACAATCTTATTGGTCAAAAGGGAGTTCTTCCACAGCTGTGGAAATCCGCCATTGTTTCTCCCTTTCCGCAAAACCAGGCACTACGGGACATGAAACCTCCCATTTATCGTCCCTTGCTCTTACCAGTGCAGTTTGCAAAGTAATGGAACGTCTAGTAATAGACGTTTAGTGTGGTTTTTAGAGACACACAACAGTCTCCCCCTCGTCAATATGGGGTTCGTAAGAGGGCGTTCTACCATAGACCCCTTACTGCGCTTGGATACGTATGTTCGTAATGCCTTTTCGAATAACCCACTCAGTTATTGCCATATTTTTTGACCTTGGGGAAAAGGGATATGACACAACTTGGAGGTATAATATTTTAGCCCAAGTCCACTCCTTAGGCCTTCGAGGCAATCTACCATCCTTCCTTAAGAACTTTTTAACTGACAAGGCATTTCCGTGTTCGGGTTAATAATGTGCTCTCCCCGGGCTTTGTCCAAGCTGAAGGTGTCCCCCAGGGATGTGTTCTGAGCACAACACTTTTTCTCCCCGCTATTAATGATTTGGCCCCCTAGTTTTCCATCAAATATTTGGTCATCACTCTATTTGATGACTTCGCTATTGCCTGTGCAGGCGCTGACGTCACCTCCTTACAGTTTCTCTCCCGCATGTAGTCGACCGTGTTTCCAATTGGGCCACCAACATGGGTTTAAATTTTCCAGCACTAAACCCACCAAACACTTTCACTAGACGCTCTGTCATCTCTGATCATCCTTTGTACCTCTATGGGTCACGTATCCCCGAAAAGTGATACAGTCAAGTTTCTGGGCCTCCTCTTTGATCGTAGGTTATCCTGGAAACCTCACATTACCTCTCTGAAGGCAACTTGTCACAGCCGGGTGAACCTTCTTAAAACCCTTGCTCATCTTTCGTGGGGAGCTGATCGTCGAACCTCCTTCACCTACATTCCACCTTTTTTTATCGAAACTTGTTATGGTGACCAGATCTATTCAGCGGCATCCCCCTGCTACTCTCTCTAGCCTTAACCCCATTCATCACCAAGGATTACGTTTATGCCTTGGTGCTTTTCGCTCTTCCCCCTGTCGAAAGGCCTCTATGCAGAAGCGAACGTTCCATCCTTATCCGATCGCCGTGATGCCCATTGCCTGCGCTACTATGTACGCCTCATGATCTCCGCAATCCTTCCATTTATAGAAAGGTCATGATATTAGTAACATTCTTTATTTGTTCGCCGCCCCTGTTACTCCGTCCCTTCTCTTTCGCCTTCATTTGCTCTTGTCTTCTCTTCAACTACCACCTTTCTAAAGTACATGTAGCATCTCACTTTTCCCTAACCCCTGGGAAGTTCCAGCTGTTCGAGTCTGTTCTTTCTCCCTCCTTGCTCGAAAACCCAACTGTCTACGGTCGCTTCCCGCTCTCTTTTTCTTGACCACTTTCACTCTCATTCTCATGCCATTGCTGTGTACACAGATGGCTCTAAGTCTTCTGACGGCGTTTGGATTCGCAGCAGTGTTTCCGGACAGCGTCGTACAAGGGCATTTACTATCTTCAGCTAGTATTTTTTCTGCTGAATTATATGCCATCCCTTTCAGCACTTATCCGTATTGCATCTAGGGCCCGTGTCATCATTTGTGGTTGTCTCAAAACTCCCTTAGTGCTTTCAGGCTATTCAAAAATTTGGGTCACCTCACCCCCTTTGTCCTCCGTATCCAACTTTGGGTACGCCGCTCTTTACTAAGCATAAAGATATTGTTTTTTGTTTGGGGCCCTGGTCATGTTGACGTACAGGGCAATGAACAAGGGAGACACGCTGCGCGTCAGCAGTACATGACCTACCAGTTTCTTATAGAGGTATTCCATGTACGGACTATTTTGCTGTAATATCTTCCCCCCTTCACACCGTTGGGGAAAAAACGTTGGTCTACTATGCTCGGCAACAAACTTTAGTCTATTAAACCGAGTATAGGTTACGGCCGTCTTCTTTCACCAGTGTCGAGGTTGGGAGACTACTCTCTCCCGTCTTCGCATTGGCCATACTCGTCTTACCATGGATATCTCAGGAGAGGCGTCTTCTCCTCTCTGTGAGAATTGCCAAGCTCCATTATCAGTCAGCCACATTCTGTTGGACTGCCACTTTATCAACGAGCACGCAGATTTACCTCTGTCGTCGTCTTCGCCCGCTGCTCTTCTTTACCTTCCCTTCTCGTGATGGACCCCCCTTTATCCGGACTCTCTCATTGACTTTTTGACAACGCTGACTTACTTCCCCAAATTCTGATACTTTCAGCCCTTTCTACTTGTATCTCTTGCTACCCTCTACCCCCGTACTATCCCCTGCCCCGCTGTTTTCTGTAACCTGCTGAACCCCCCCTCCCTTCTGCCATCCAATTCCCTTGCTTCCTTCCCTACCCTGCAGCGCTGTATAGCCCTTGTGGCTTAGCGCTTCTTTTTGATTATAATAATAATAATGCTCAATCCCAAAGTCACGTCCTCCGCGTACATCTACCAACCCCAAACCAGACAACAAGTCACCCAAAACAAGCGAACAGAACCCCGCCCCCCTCGGTTCAACATCTTTATGGCGCACTACGCAGTTCCAGTCACCACCTACCACTGTAATTTCTGGCAGGGACCTCAAATAATATACCAAGACATCTCTAACAAAAGTATTTTTAATGTTAACATCATGTTCAGCCGGTCCATATACTCCTACAAAACCAACTCTTCTACTACCCCAATCCCCCACGACTCGCACCACGCGACCCTCCCCCCCTTCCTCCCAATGTCTCAGCACAAACGGGCTGATCGCTTTTATCACACAGCCACTCCACCTTCGACGTCTGGAATGAGTCACATAATGTCATAACCCAAATCCCTCAAACAAACTTCCCACTTTATGGTTATGTTCTTTCAAAAAACACACATCCACTGCAAAACGATTCAACCACTCACGCACCTGCACACACTTCTTTACAGATTTCAAACCATTAACATTAATAGTTGCACACCTAACTGTGTTAAAGGTGGCTTTCCTCTAGGGGCTACCACCCCTTTTTCTCTTTGCGCCGGCAAGCACCCAGGCACTTCCCGCACCCTTTTGGGAATCCCCCTGATATACCTGCTGTCCTGGGCTCGCGCACCTCCCCGCACCCGTGATTTCCGACCCCGTCTTCTTCCCTGAACGTTGTCCAGGGGTCAAGACATCATCGGAGTTTGGACGAGGTAGCCGCACGCTTCCCAGAAACAGCATTCTTCAGACATGTCAGTACTTGGGGTGTTCTCCTTGTGAATTTCTGCCTCAACAGTGTGAAAAATCGAACTCTCCAAATCTCACTTTAGCTATCTGATCAGCCCCATCTGCACGTAATTTCCCCTCATCAAAACACAACCACAGAATCAGACTCATGCGATGCTAATAGGTCAACGCAGATACAATGTCGGCTTCCATCTCACCTGCCTCTCTTGCTATAGGGATTTTTACTGTTCACATGTTCCACCTCGTCAAGGGGGGCAGTCCCAGGTAGTCACACAAGATACTCTAGTAGCATGGCCCTATCAACCTCAGCCTCCATGATGTCATAGCGGCGCGATGTCTCGACAACCTCCTCTTCCAGAGCCTGACGGGGTACCTCACCGTCAGGTCGACGACCACACCCCGATGGCGGCTGGCGCTGGACACCTGAGCCGCTATGTGATCCAGAGCGCCGCAGAGGGCGGCAAGTTCTTCTCTGTCAAAGGGGACGTAATGTACACCTGGGAACGAAACTCCTCCATTGAATGTACGAAGGAATCGGCTGACGCAGGGACATTTTCAACGTAAATGACCCCTCTGAAGGCCATTATAGTGGCCGTCAGACCACATACCCATGGTGACCAGGTGGATCTTCCATAACGTTCAAAAACGTCACGTTATCAACTTCATTGGCCTCAAAAGGCACGTTTCGCACACGTTCCCACGTATGTATCGTGAAACGTCATGCCAAAATGGACAGAACTGCTGGGGTGACTTGCTTACTTATATCCTGGTACTGGGTCACAATCTTCTCGTACATCTGAGTGTCACAAACAATGGACGAAGATCCGTGTAGTTCCATTCAAGGCGACGCCACACAAGGATTCACGTTGAATGCCATAAGTATCACGAATGATTGCTGGCAGTAACACATTTACTTATTCGCCGGTGATAGATCCCTGCGTTAGTTGAATACAAACAGTATTAACGCGGCGGCGAAACGCAGTCGCCATTGTTGTTGATGTTGTAAACACTCCTCCACCAGGTGTCGGGACTGAGGAGCAACAGCTGACAACCGCTCAGCACAACGTCTGAGCAGAGAATGAACATTACATTAATCTTAATTGCCATTTACATCAAACTTGCATAATACAACATAGATATTTGTATGTTAAACGCACTTGGTACAGTAAAAAAGCCAAAAACATAGCTATAAACTTTGTGAAAAATGTTAAATATTTTAACCTAACCAATAGTTACATTAATGCCTAAATAACCCCCCCCCTCTAATTAGAGCACCCGCCTCCTCCCATCACACACCCACGCACACGCACGCACACGTGAAGCAGTATCGCTGAATAGTTTCCCCAGGATTTAGCTTTTAAAGTGGCTGTCCAAAGAAAATTATTAGGGGTCATCGACTTTGAGTGAATCATAAATTTTTACCACAAGAGTGTAATAGCTTTCAAAAAGTCGAATAAGGTGAAAAAGACAAAAAATTTTAAGATTTAAATTTAAATTGAATTGTGAGGGAGGTAGCAGTCGGTGATCGGCTGTTGGCTGCATGTTTACACATATCCAAACATTTAATTGGGTTAACGGTTTGTCTGAAAATTAACAAAAAAAATTTTACTTGGTTTTTAAACAGAAAGGGAAGGAAAAGGCCCAAAAGAGTGAAAATTTACTTTCAGTAAGAAAAAATTAGTGAAACCCCCAGTTTTGGGTGGTGTAAATTTGTCCCCTTAAAATCAGACTTATGCCCCAAAATCCCTGTACTAAAAAAAAATTTACCAAGTCTCAAAAAAAAATTAAAAAAATTAAATTTGCTTTATAGTTCCTGAAGGGTTTCCCAAAATTTTGAATGAGTTGATAGCAGCAGCCCAAGGGGGGAAACCCCTCCTTTTTGTGCAGACATCATTGCCTTTTTGGGGTTTAAATTTTTGGGTTAGGTCTGCCCTTTTCCTCGCCCTGCTGGGTTGTATGCTTTTTCCATCACTCTCCCTAATTTCAGTAGGGGGAAATAGGGGGAAAAACCCTGATAATGTTTAGTAAAATATCTCCAGGTAAACCCCCAGAAGAGTTGGGGGTTACCCTAGGGGAACCCCCCCCCGGACAGCGACAAGCATTTTAAAAAGTCCGCACATAAAAACACAAGTGTGCACCCTTTAATTATTTTAATAAATACAAAAGTTTTTTTATAAACGAATTGAAAAAAATAATCCTATAATTTTAAAAAGAGAAAGTAGTGAAAGTGTGCGAAGATCTGGGCCCGGGGAGGTACCGGGGGAACCCAAAAACAATAGTTTTTTAATTTAAACCCCCCCAACTCTTTTTCCAAAAAGAAAAAGGGTAGTAAACACCACCACACACACCGTACACTTAATTTTTAAAGTATATATTAGGGGTTTTTAATAGTTTGATTGTGAAAAAAAATTTTAGACCCAAAAAAGAGGGGGTTTAGCCTATTTACACACGCGCCACGGGCCAGCCCTCGCACATAAAATTCCCCCCCGACATCCCCCCCTTTAAACCTGACCCCTCCCCTCCCTCTTTCCCCCTCTCCCCCCCCCTTTTTCCCCCTCCTTCCCTCTCCCCGGGGCTTCCTCCCCTTCCCACTCCCCCCTCCCCTTACTCCCATATACCCACAGTTCCCCTCTACCTCCCCCCCCCACCCCCGGGACATACACAATACAAACCCTAACATCCAAATTACGTAGGTTTCCCACTCCGGGGCAATCAGGATAAAAAAAAAAAGGGGTTTTCCCAAAGGCAACAAGAAAAACCAAGCGACGTGGGAGGAAAGGGAAAAGGAAGTTGGGGCAGCAGAGTCAAAAAAAGGGGAACAAAGGGAAAAAAAAACTAGAAGAACAAGAAAGAGAATAGAAGAAAAGGGGGGGCTGGAAAGCGGGAAGTGGGAGGTGAAAAGTCCAAAGCACAGCAGGCCAATACGATTTTAAAAAAAGGAACTGAAAAATCTGAAACGGCCTAAAGAAAAAAGAACTTTTTGGGGATTGACAACGGGGACTGCAACCCCCATTCAAAAAATAAGGGGACTGTAGGGGGGGGGACCCAAAACGGCATATAGAAGTTCAACCCAGTGAAGTCGTAGTAAATGAAAGCTAAGCTATATTTGAAGGCCCAAAACAGCCACAGCAGACCCAGGGAAAGCCGAAAAAAGGAAAATAAACCCCCACTGTCCCCCCAAAAAACATTAGCTAGTGAAACTAAAGGAAAGGAAAAGGCGCCAATGGAGGAAATCAAATGGAATGGGGGGGATACACGGGAAAATGCGGGTTGGGGCTAAAAGGGTGAGGTCAGTTTTTTGTGTATGGGCGGGCCGGGAATTAAAGGGGAAACATATGAAGCAAAAAAAAAGGGGGAAAAAAAGCAATTTGAAAGCACATGAAAGAAATTTGGAGAAAAATACAGCCCCAGCGGGAAAAATTTTTCGGAAAAAGGGGGGTTTGAAAAAAAAAAAAAACCGGGAATTTGGAAGTGACCTTAAAGGCAAAAATGGGACTGGGGAACGGGTTTTCCTGCAGGAGAAAGCAGATTAAGGGAATGCCAGCATCCCAGGGGGTTTGTATCTCGCCCCGCGACAAAAACCCCCAATCAGAAAGGAAAAAAACAGATGGTAAAAAGGGAAAGGAGGAAAGAGGGGATGGAAAAGGGACACAGGGGGATCGACACGGGGAAAGATCAAAAAACAGCCCCCCTCACAACTTCCAATAAAAACCCTCTCAACCAGGCCCAACCCCCTTTCCCCAACCCAAAACTAAACCAAAACCCCCTTTGCCAACCCAAAATCCCCCCCACCCACTGCATTAAAAAACCCCCAACCCCCACAGCAACCCCCCATATTCCTTATCAGGTCTCCCATTTCCCCCAACCCCCAAATTCCCCCTCCCAGCCCACAATTTTAAAAAAGAATTTGAAGGGTGGTAAAACAAATGCCGATGGAAAAACAAATAAGTAGGGAGGAGGGGCACGAAAGAATCGAGGAGACTCCCCAGACATAAAAAGCACTCCCCCAAATAATAACAATTCAATCTTTCCATCCGGTATCAAACCCTTCAGGAAAGACAGACGAGGAGAGGGGGGGGAAAGGTTTTTTGCACTGTTTTTTAAAAACCAGTGGGGGTTTGAAAAAGGGGGAAAGGGGAAGGGATGGCACGAGCAAAAGGGGACTACTTAGTGGGGAACAATCCAGTCTGGGGGCCCATAAGGTGAAAATTTCCGTAATGTACAACCCCCCAAACAGAACTGAAACGGGCCAAAAAAAGAAACGATGAAAAGCAACAAAAGCAAGGGTCGCCCAACACTAGCCGAGGGGGCCCAGGAGAGCACACAGGGGGGGAGCAAAGTTCTTTAAAATTTGGTAAATTTAAATTTCACAAGGAGTTTGACGGGGGAAAAAACCGGGGACCCCCAGGGGGGGCCCCGAAACGGGAGGGCCAAAAGGGAAGGATTTGGAAACGAAAAACCCTATCCCTCAACATGTTAGACACACCAAAAAAGAAAAAAAGGGGAGAGGTTTGAACCAGCAAGAGGGAATTTTGAAATTCATCTTGGGGAAGTTCTGAAACGAGGATATATTTATAAAAACCCCTTTGGGGCTAGTGATAAATGTGGTTCTGTGCTTCGAACTCATAGTTAAAGCCCCAAAGGGGATAAAGAGCAAAAGGAATAGGGGGGGAAAAAAACCAAATAAAAAAGGGGGGAACTACTCGGGCTTGGGGAACTTCTTTAAAGGGGAACTTTCAGTGGGAGGGGGGAACCCTGACTGGAAAACCGTTCAAGAAATGTTTGGACAATGTGGAAAACAAAACCCAAGGAGGAAAGGGGAGAGTTTTTTCCCCAAAGGGGAAACAAAAAATTAATGGGAAAGAACAGAATAAATTCCTTGGTTCCCCCAAAGGTGTGGGAGGAAAAAAATTTGGTGTACTAGAAAATGGAAAAGGTACAGAAGACAGAGAATCAGGAAAATAGAAAAAAAATTACCCCGAAGTGCCAGAAACGAAAATGCACAGATAAAAAGGGGAAAGGCCGGGCGGAAATACAAAAATGACATAGCATCGAAAGTAAAAGACTGCCCCAAAAGCGGGTTGTACACCCCAAAAAAAGCCCAAGGGGACCGGGAAAAATCAGAGGGGAAAAGGGGTGGGGGGAAATTTCCCAACAAAAAAAGCCCGGGGAGGTATGCCCATGAGCTCAACAAAATTTTTAAAGAAGTTTTTACAGGGGAAACCAGTGGGGACTCCAGGAAAACAGAGGGGGGGGGGTGCCCCAGAAAAGGGGCTGGATGAGGTACAAAATAACCAAGGGGGAGGGGGAAGAAGCGCTATGCGAACTTGACATTAAAAAGGCGGTGGGACCAGACAACATTCTCCAGGGGCCCTTTAAAGGGGGCCCCCGAGACATTGTGTGTCCCTTTAAAACAAAAGATCTTCAACACATCTTTGAAACTGGGCAACCCCCTGAGGTATGGGAAATGGAAAAATGTAGCCCCAATTTTTAAAAAAAGGGAGACAGACATGAGGCACTAAACCCCGCCCTGTATCAAAACGGTATATTATGCAAGATCATGGGGGAAGGGGTCCCCCGGTGGGAGGGGTGGAGCACCGGGAAAAGAAAAAGTGAATAATTGAAACCCCAGCAGGGTTTTCGGGGAGGGAAAATCCTGGGGTTCAAAAAACCTATTAGATTTTTTATGAAAAGGTGACGGGAAGAAAAGAGGGAAAAGGGGGGTGGATCGAGTGCATTTTTTTGGCTGCAAAAAGGGGGCCTTTGAAAACAGTTCCTCCCAAGATTTACGCAAAAAGCTAGAGGTTTCAGGCAAACATAACAGGAAAGGCACAGCAATGGATAAGAAAATTTAACCTTACAGGGAGGCAACAAGGGAGTCAGGGTTTCATATGAGGTTTTCCAAAGTGGGGGGCTTGTGAAAAGGGGGGTTTCCCCAAAGGGGGTCATTTCCAAGGACCTGTGCTGTTCTTGGTATATGTAAATGACATAATGGCAGGGAAAACCCTCAGAAGTGCCCTTTTTTTGGGGACGATGTGAAAATGGGAGAAGAATAAAATCGGATGAGGATCAGGCGGGGACTAAAAAAACCCTGGACAGGGGCTACAAGCCTGGTCCAGAAAACTGGCCCCTTTGATTTTAACCCCCTCCCAAAATGAAAAAGCCCTGAAGTAGGGGGAAGGGAAAAGGGAAGACCGAAAGACAAAATATATTTTTAATGGCCCAAAGTCTGAAAACCCTCCCCAAAATTTAAAAAGATCTGGGGGTGGTAAAAAAACCCCAAAGCATACCCCTGGGGCGAAAATCAACCCAGATAAACTGCTGCAGCATCGGGCCCCGGAAAAACCTATGGATAGCGTTCCAATACCTCAGGGGAGGAGCCCCTTTTCAAGACTCTGTTCCCCTTTACTTTTTTTCGGGCCCTATGGAGTATGCAGAAACCTTTTGGAAAACCACCCTAGTCAAGCACTTTCCAAAAAAATTAGAGAAAGTGAAAAGGGTTTGCAAAAAGACAAGTCCCAGAGTTTCCCAGGGGTTTTGCCCTTTACGAAGAAAGGTTGGGGGAATCGGCCTAGGGACACTGGACCCAGGGGGGTTTGGGGAGACAGAAAACCCGAACATATGAAATTCGGGCACGGAATAGACGAGGGGACAAAGCCCGCGATTTTTCCCGAAAAGGGACAGACACACACGGGGCCCAAAAATTGGAAGTTGAAGCCCCGTGAATCAAAGGGTTTTAAAAATTATTTCTTATTCATGATTTAGCAAGCCATGGAATACCCTAGAAAGTGAAGTATTTGGGGGGGGAAACCCATACATATTTTTAAGGGGGGGGTAGAAAAACCCTCATGGGGGCAGGGAAAAGGACCTAGTAGCACCCGGGGGGAAAGAGGCGGGCCGGGAGCTATGAATCGACCCTTGCAACCCCCAATGGGTGAGTACAAATAAGTGAGAAAACACCCACACCCACACACCCAAAAAACGCACCCCCCCTTAAAGACAGACCATTCCCCATGTCTAAACAGGGTACTTTGAATTACACAAAATGACCATGCCAAAACCCAAACCCCCCACCCCTGGACGCCCTCTGTAGTCACCAACGGGGAAATACTTTGGGGGTTCCCTTTTGGCCTGAGCATACGAGCTTCAAAAATCCCCCCAAAATCCCCCAAAACAAAATTTCAAAACCCCAACAAAAAAAGCGCAACATATTTGAACCAAATTGTGAAAAGCGACGAACACTAGAGGCACACTTGCACTAAAGAAAAAGGCCCGTTAAAACGTAAAAAATTACCCGGTAAGGTACACTAAAAAGGGGGTGAAAACTAAAAGGGTCCTAAAAAATAGGGGGGAATAAAAACCCCCATTCTGTCCCCCAGTATACTAGCCTCTAGGGCACCCGGCAAATTTACCTGGGGAAAATGATGCCCAAAATCTCATGACCTATTTTCCCAAAACCCCCACAAAAGATAAACCCCCAAAACAAAATTCTGATCTCCACACCACCGGGGAAGCCACCTCACCCCAACCCCACTAAATCCATTTTCCCCCGCACCCCGTCATTTGCCATGGGCGGCCCAACCCCCTGCCGTCCTTCCCCCCGGGCCAAAAATGAAGCAGTCATGCCCCAGTCAAAAACCCCCAAAAATCTCTGGAAAAAAAGTAAACCCCCTGGCCCCCAAAAAAACCCTTTTATTTCCCACCCACCCACCCATTAAAAAAAACCGGGTATTGCCTTAATTTGACATTACCCCCCCCGCCCCTTCCCCCCACACCCCCAAGGGAAAATGCAAAAAAAATCAACCCTAAAATACCTTAAAAGATTTTCAAACCCCCAAAGACCTCTTCAAGGGGGGGGGGGGGGTCCTTGGGTGGTGAAGTGAACCCCTTGGGTTTAAAAAAATTACCCCCTATCTGTCTCCTTCCCCAGACCAAACTTAATTACCCCCCCCGTCCCCCCTTCCCTACCCATCCTTCCCCTTTTTCCCTTTCCTCCTCCCCACCCCCCCCTTTTTCCCTTTTCCCTTTTTAAAACCTTTGGGGTTTTTTCTCACAGGCCCCCAGTTCCTAGGTAGGGGAAAGGGGACCGGGTCCCTCCCAATTCCCCTTTAGGTTCATGGCGGGGCGTTTTGTTTTTCTGAGGGGAAACTGGGTTGCCTGGGGATGCCGGGCCCTCCTTTGGGATCCCGGAGGGTGGGTTTGGGGCCCGGGCGAGGGGTTTTATCTCTGGAAGCCCCCTTTCGGATTTTTGGGGGTGGTTGGGCGATGGGGAAAGCTTTGTGGGGGAAATCTGGCCCCCCTCTCTTTTGGGCCCCCGAGGTAGCTCGGCAGATGTGAGGTTTTTATCCCCGGGGTTGTGGTTTTAAATGGCAGGGTGGGGAGGGTATGGGAGGGTTCCAGTGATTTCGCTACTTGTGGTGATGAGGTCCCTTGGGGGCAGAGAGATTTCGGCCCTTTCCTTCCTTTCCCGGGAACCCATCCCCCCCAGTCCCCCCTTTTCTTTTTTTCATTTTCTTAAAAACAAAAAAAAGTTTGCCTAACCATGGCAAAACCTAGTCCATGGGAAACCCGCTACCCCCGGGGCCCCCTTTTTGATACTGCACCCCGTTCTACCCCCCGTCTTTGGACCCCTCTTGGACACCCCTTATGCCCCCTGTTCTCTTGCCCTTTCGTTTCCATGCCCCCTTTTAGGTACGAGGTCTCGACTGACTCCTTCGATTTATCTGGGCCCCTTTCTCTCCCCTTTTACTTGCCCTTTCCCCCCTCTCCCCTAGGGCAGCAATTTTCCCAATCGCCAGCCCATTCCACGCGGGGCCAACTCTGGTCCCAAAGCCTAAACGCCAACGACAAATTTCCGCTGATGATATTCTCCACCTTTCGTTCCCTCGGAAAAGAAACAAAAAATGTCCCGCACTCCCTTTTTCCAAAGCTCGGGTTTTCCCAAGCACAAAGGGCTAAATTCTTTTACTTTAAAGACTGACTTCCCTAATGGCCCCTCTTTCCCACCACAGTTTTTGGCAAGGCACTCCTACGCCATGTTGGGGATAGATATTTTTTTTCATGCCCCTTTAAAAGCGAAAGGGGATCATTTTACTTACAGAATGTACCCAAACTCTATCTTTCTCTTTCCCCTATCGATACTGTTTTCCCATCACTATTGAAAAAAAATCATTCCCCTTTAATTTTTGTGTGGAACCCTCATTCTGCCCCTATACCCTTTGGGTTTAAAAAAAATTTCCGACAAAATGGCCCAAAGACATTCTTTAAAAGCTGAAACTTCCTGCCCGCGGGGGAGAAGATACCCCACAATGTGGCTCTTTTTAAATTTTTACAGCCGTTTTAACTCCACCTCAAATTTATGTAGCAGGATATCGGTTCAAGTTTGAAAGGGGATTCCCAACCGCAACAGGTAGAAAATTTCTGGCGATTTGGCCATCCAGGAAAAAATTGCGATCTTTAAACCGAATGCCCAGTCTGTGGTGCCGATGACCAAATTCCCAATACGTCTTCCCAAACGACCCCCCTCTTCCCTTAACGTTTGTGAGGGTTTAAACCCTTTATACCCCCTTTGCCCTTTCCAAGTCTACTTAAAAAACGGGAAAAATTTGTTAAACCCCAAAGAGGCAGAAGGTCCCCCCCTTTTGCCATGGGGAGTTTCTCCTCCCCCTCCCCAAAGGGGGAAATACCCCCCGTGTTTTTTATTCCCCTGTTTCAAAAAAGCCCCCCCTTCTGGGGTCCCATTTTCTGAGCCTCCTCTGTGGGGTTTCCTTCCCTTTGGGCACTCCGGGACTAATTCTTTTTTCAGTCTGTTCCGCCTCTTCGTGTTCTCCCTCACAAGCCTCGTATCGCGGGGATTTTCCCTACACACCCCTCCCAAACGTCCCTTACTTCAAAAGAATTAAAAAAAAGGGCTTTAACCCCCCCTTTCCCCTTCCCCCCCTCTCATTTTTCCTTCCCGTCTCTGTATTGGTTTTTTCCTTTTTCATTGGCTTTTTTACAAGTGTAGAGGTTCACCCTCCCCCCTCGTATGTACCTTCCCCCCTGTTCCCCCCCAAATTTTCCCTTCTGCCCCCTCCCATGTTTTTGCCCCTTTTTGTCCCCCTTTCCCAAACTTCTTCTCCAGTTCCCCCCACCCTTTTCGGGCCCCCCCCCCTTTGGGAAAAATCCTTTTCAGTTCCAATCAAATTAAATCATCCTCCCCCTACCCTCTCCAATATGTTCCCAAATGAGTCTTGAATTCTAAAAAACTTGAAGCAATCTCTGAATATTTGCAGATTGTGGAGATCATGAGAGCATGATAGTAAGAAGGCAATGGGGATCCCCGGCATTAGACAAGGAAAGGAAATTCGCTTCTCTAGAGGCTCTCAAAAAGGAAAAAAGCGAAAAAACACCAAGGATAAACGGAGTCCCTGATGATGGATGGAAAATTAAGGGTGGAGAGAGGGGCGAACGGGCCGCTGAATTTTAAATTTTGGGCACCATATCGGGGGGGTTTTTTTATAAAAAGGGGCTGAAAGTAGGCGAAGGAGAGTTGACGATCAGCTTTCCCCTGAAAAATTAAAAAAAAGGGTTTTAAGAAGGTTATCCGCTGTGACCAAATTGGCCCCTTTAAAAGGTAATGTGAAAGGTTTTCCCGGAAAACCCATGGTCCCAAAAAGGGAAAGGGTAAAAAAAGACTCAAACACGTTCAGGGTAAAACGAGGCCCTAAAATACAAAGGAAGATCGGAAATGACCGAGCATCTAGTGAAAGTAATTTTTGGGGAGTTTTGGGAAATGGGAAAAATTTAAAAAACCCTGCGTGGTTGCCCCAAATTAAAAAAATGGTTTGACCACAAGCCCGGAGAGAAAAGTAATGAGGGAAAAGTTTAGCGCCCGCACAAGCAATAGCGAAGTTTATCAACATAGAGTGGTTGGGCCAAAAATTGGATTTGGGAAAAACAGAGGCCAAATCATTTTTACAAGGAGGAAAAAATGGTGCTCAGAACACTCCCCGAGGGGCATTTCAGCTTGGACAAAGTCAGGGGAGAACACATTAAATTTACTCAAACACGGAAATTTTCTGTCATTTAAAAAAATTTTTTAAGGGAAGGGGGGAGATTGTCTCGGGGCCTAAGGAGTGGGGTTGCGCCAAAAAATTAAAAACCCTTTAAATGTTGTCTATGCCTTCTCAAGGTCCAAAAAAAATGGCAATATCTGAGGGTTATTCCAAATGCAAATTTCGTACGTATCCAAGAAATTTAAGGGGGCTATGGGAGTCGGCCCTTACGAAAACCATGTTAACTAAGGAGAGACTGTTGTGGGGGTCTCTAAATAACCCCATTAAACGCGAAATTTTCCCCGATGTTCCAAACACTTTGCAAACTGCACTGGTAGGGGGGAAACAATGGGACGATAGTGGGAGGCCCTCATGTCCCCTAGACCCCCTTGCAGAAAAAAAGGGAGAACAAATTTCAGATTTCCCCCACTTTGGGAAAACTCCTTGGACCCAAAAAAATTGAAGGGGATGTAAGAGGAGTCAAGGGGTGACTGATTTAAAAGTTTTTAACATCGAAAAATTTAATTTTTGCAAAGGGCCCAAATGCCGATGATCCCGGCCCGCCCGAGAGTGTTTCCCCCCTGTTCCCCAAGTGTAAAAAGGGACATTATATGTTTTTTCTGTGAGAGAAGAAATGTTTAAAGGGTACTAACCCTTTTGGAGACTTTTTAGGAAAAAAATGAAGGGCCCTAGATGGAGCTCCCGGGGAAAAATGGACCAGATGAGTGCCAAATTTTAAAGGCAACTCAAGGGGGTTTTTTCTATATCAACAACGGCGACCCTTGAAAAAGGGCCCGGTCAGGGGAGTAAATTTTCCATTCAGTTTCTCCCTTTTGTCCCGACTACATCATAGAGGAACAAGGTTGGGTGGTTTGGAAAAAACTGGGCCCGCCCAAAAGGGGTTTTGCGGCACGGGTGACAAAGGGGGAGGGGATTGCACGCTTCTACTTAAAAAACAAAAGTCTTTTCAAAAAGTTTATTTTACCTGTTTTCCTGCTCCAGGGCGCATTTCAAATTAAATGCACGAGAAAAAGCAGGAGACCACGAAGGCAGCACTTCTGAAATGCCTGCCCAGGTTTGGGGGAAAGAATGAGAAGCACAAGGGTTAAAAAATGACGTCCCAGAAAAGGTGTGGAGCTCATCAAGGGGGGGATGAAGAAGGAACCTCACTAAAAATGAGTTGCGAAAAAAAAGGTCCCAATTTTCCCGAAACAAATTTCCAGTGAGGGCTTCCCGGGAAAAGGTTTGGTTAATTTGAAGGGAAAATAAGAATAAAAACCCAGTTGAACGAATCTTTTTGTAGCTAGCGATCCAGTGGCTAAATAGAGGTCTGGAGTTTTGAGCTCTCGATCTCGGGTTCTATCCCCACTCGTGATATGGGTTTTTTTGGGAATCGTGTCATTACGATTTCGGAGTCAGAGAGATAAAATGATTGGGAAAAAGATTGCGTATGTAAGTCCGGTAGAAAGGGCCCCGGCTTTAAATCTAGTTTCATGGAGGAAGAGCAACCGATAGATCGGTTTCAAGAGGGAAAATAGAGGGATGAGGGTCAAAATGGGGGGGAAGTGCCCGTATTTAAAACATGGAGGGGGCGAGAGGCGAGGAAAAACCTCCAATGGATGCTTTGTGAGTCACAATGAAACCCCCCCTGGAAGTGGTTTGGGGGATAAGGATGAAAAAAAAAAGGGAAAAACGGGATAGGAAAAAGCCAAGAAGGAGAGAATTTAAAAAAACATAATTTTAAACCCCTTATTCAAGCGGAAAACGGGTTTTTTTGCAAAGGCATTACGAACCCAAAAAATCCAAGCGTAGTAAGGGGGCTATTCAATTCAATTCAAGTTTATTCTCCCCATAAAGATTACAAAGTTGAATTTACAGAATTTGGTTTTTGGGGGGGTTTTAAAGTAGTTAAATAAAAGATTCAAGGGGGTATACTAAAAGCCTAGCATGGTAGGCTTTTTGGGCAGACTTTTGTTTTAAATCTTTTTTTTTAAAAAATTACAAAAAATTTTGAGGTAAGATGGTATTATGGCCAATGGACTAAATACTAGTTTGTGAGTTTAGCAATGTGAAGGCTTTTTTTTTGGCCCAGTACATAGTTTCAGTATTGAGTACATAGGATTCTTTATTTAAGATTGAGATTAATATTTCTGTTTATGGTCAAATGGTTGAGTGAGTGTAAGTGTGAACCACCAGGTGGTATTCGTGTAGTTAGTTGATGGGGTGTATCAGGGAGATAGATGTTTTCTAATGGTAGTTTTGAGGTGATGAATGTGTCTGCAGTTCTAGAGTTTCAGGTAGGGTGTTCCAATTTTGGGGCCTTTGACATACATTGAATTTTGTAAAGGTTTAGTCGGACACGGGAATGTCGTAGAGTGTTTGTGTCTGGTTTTATGCCTGTGGATTCTGTCACAAACTATCAAGAAAGCGTTTTAGGTCAAGGTTGATATTGGAGTTTAAGGTCCTGTAGATGTAGATTGCACAGTAGTAAGTGTGGATGTACTGAACGGGGAGTAAGTTTAGATCTATGAAGAGGGGGGGGCTGTGTTGCCAGGGATGGGATTTAGTGATTATTCTTACTGCAGCTTTTTGTTGGGTTATTATTTGCTTTAGGTGTGTTGCTGCATTTTGACCCCAAGCACAAATAGCATGCATATGGTAGATGGGGCCCTTACGAAAGCCATATTTACTAGTGAGAGACTTTTGTGTGTCTTTAAATACCACATTGAACGTCAATTTACCAGATGTTCCATCACTTCAAAAACTCCACTAGTAAAGAGCAATGGGACGATAGGGGGAGGCATCATGTCCCGTAGTACCCGGCTTGCGGAAAGGGAGAACAATGGGGGATTTCCACAGTGGGGAAAACTCCTAGTGACCAAATAAGATTGAAGAGGTGTAAGAGGCCTAAAGGGGCTGACTGATGTAAATGTTGTAACATCCGAATATGAATGTCGTCAGGCCCAGCTACTGATAATCGGAAAGCTGAGAGTGTTGCCCCCATTCTGAAGTGTAAAAACCACATCATACGTTCTTCTCTGAGAGAAGAAAAGCCCAAAGGGGTCCTAACTCTCTGGCAGACTTAGAGGAAAGAATCGAGTGACTTAGATGGAGCCCAGAAATATGGACCAGATGAGTGCTAATTTCAATGGCAACGTAAAGAGGTTTGCTACTCAACATGGCGACCTGTAGAACAGGAGCCGGGTCGGGAGAGTATTTACCACTCAATTTCCTCACTTTCCAGACACAACCATAGTGAAAGCAAGGTGATGTGGAAACAATCTCGGCAAAGTGCGTTTAGCGTCACGGATGCCCACGGCGAGCGACCGCACGCTTGTGCTTAAAATCAAAAGTCTTTCATCGGTTCTATTGCACAGTACCTGCCCCATGCAGCACATTTCAAACATACTGCACGAGCATAAGCAGGAGACCACCAAGGCACGCACTTCTCAGAATGCCTGCCTGAGGTTTGGTGTATAGAATGAGAAGCTGCGGTGAAAACTGACGTCGAGAAGAGGTGTAGGAGCTCATCAGTAGGGGATGCAAAAGGAACCTCATTAAAAGCAGTGAGTTGCGAGTAAAGACCCCAATTTGCCCGACCAAACTGCAAGCGAGGGCTACGGAAAGGTGGTGAATATGAAGGAGAAGTAAGAATGTTTGGAAAATGATCACTGTCAGTAAGTCCGGGTAGAACAGAACCAGGTGAAGCTAGTGTAGTGGAGGAAGAGCAGCCCGATAGATCGATGCAAGAGAGAGTATGAGTACGAGGATCAAAATGGGTGGGAGTACCCGTATTTAAAAAAATAGAGGGGCGGAGAAGCGATTAAAGCCTTCAACTGGATGCGATGTGAGTCACAATGAGACCCCTGCAGAGGGAAAAGGTGGGCATTAAAATCGCCAAGTCAGAAGTGGGGTGGAAAGGATGAAACAAGAAAGGCAAAATCCGGTATAGAAATGCTCGAGAAGGAGAGAGATATAAAGAAACCCTATTGTAAACCACTTATTTAAGTGGATACGGTCTGCTGTGTAATGCAGCGAGGTATGGACAAATAGTTGACAGTACGGAATATCTTTGCGTAGAAGGGCACTTTCATTAAAGGTCCCATCTGAGAAAGGAAACTGAAGAATACAATAAAATTATTGCCTGAGATAGGTTGGAAAACAGTTGAGTGTAATTTTGGTTTTGTAAGCAAGTACCAACAGGGAAACTTGGAAAGCAACATCTAAAACTCACCCCGATTACCCCTGAGGCCGTGGATATTCCACTGTAAATAGGCCATGATTGGCAATGAAGAAAATGACAGGAATCCATAGGGAAGGGCACGTACGGACTAGAGGGGTTAGAAAAGTCAACGTGCGGTGGCATTGGAAGACGTTCAAGCAGTGAAGGAATGGTCGTTTCGAAGAATGGAGTTGTAGAGATGGAGGAGGGGGAAGTGAAGGAACAGGAGGTGGATCAATGTCCATTGAAGGTTTAGTCTCTGCAATATATTCTGAAATGGCTTCAAGTGTTTCTGAATTCAAAGGGCGTGTGGGAGACAACATTGGAGGTTAGAAGGAGGAGGGTGAGTAAAGATTGGGACGTAATGGACTGTACTAAAGTAGGGGGACGAAAGAGTGTAGGGGACTGGAAGAAGAAGTGTGGGAGGGGGCCCGAAGAGGGAGAAACCTGGGCGGGGCAGAAAGAAGAAACTTGGGAGGGGATGGGGTGGAAAAGGGATAGTCGAGGAGGAGGGTGAACCTCCACACTTGTAATAGAGCCAGAGAGAGAGGGAAGAACTAGGCACAGAGACTGGAAAGGTAAAATGTGGAGGTAGAAGAAGGGAAGGAGGGGGCAAAGAAAATTTGAGCAATCGGATTTTTTTGGATTTCTGAGTAGAGGGGGCGACTGGTATGAGGTGTTGTACGAGGCCTTGTCGATACCGGGGCTTGTGAGGAAGGACGCGAAGATGTGAGAACAGACTGAGCTGTAGTAGGGACGTCAGAGCCCAGACATCAAAAGGATTAGATACCAGAGTGGCTATGGGAGAGGTAACAACAGAGGAGGCTGCAGAAGATGGAACCCAAGAAGTGGGGGGACGTTTTGAAATGTGAGAATAAGAAACACGGGGTAAGTCTCCTTGGAGGCGGAGATGAGAAACTGCCATAGCATAAGGGAGACCTTCTGCCTCTGAGACAATGGATTTCATGCTCATTTAAGTAGACCTGGCAACGGCGAGAGTACAATGGGTGAGCCTCCTGCAAGACATATTAGAATGATTGTCAGCACCACAGACTGTGCATTCGGCTATAGATCTGCAATATTTCGCTGGATAACCCAAAAAGCCAGCAATTTCTACACTGTTGCAGTGTAGGGATCACCTTTTAAACTTGTAACCGATGTCCCGCGACATAAATAGAGGACGGGAGTTCACGGGTGTGGAAAGTTAATCGAGCCACATTGCAATGGTATTGTCTCCCCCCGCAGGCAAAGGACATAAGTTCTACTTTGAGGATTGGAAGATCCTGTAGCTCCAGCTGTTCTAGAATGTCATTGCCACATGTCTGGAAATTCTGTTGGACTATTGTATGGGCAGAATGACAGTAACGCAACAAGAATTTTGGGGGAAAGACGTTTTTCAATAGTGATAGGAGTTGTATCGATATGCTAAAAGGGGAGAAAGATCATGAGCTGTGTAGCATCTGGACAGTGATGAAAGCATGTACCGCTTTGAGCATAAATTGAAATATCTCTAAACCCAAAATGGGATAGGAGCGCTTTGCCCAAAACTATGGGTGGAAAGATAAGCAAAAGAAGTCGGTCTTAAAGTAAAGAATTTAGTCCATTGTGTGGTCTGAAACTGAGGGGTGGAGAAGGAGTGCATGATGTGTTGGTCTTTTCTGAGTAGAGTGGGAGGTAATGAAGTAACATCACCATGAGATTGTCGTTGGCATTTAGGAGTGGGACCTGAGTTGGTCCGACGTGCAATGGGGTGGCGATTCAAAAATTGCCGTCCCATAGAGGGAGAGGCCGGAAGCATAGTCAAAGGAGAGCGGAGGTCACACACATCGAAGGAGTCAGTCAAAACCCTGGTACCTGAAGCGGTGAAGAAACTGCACCAGCAAGAGGAACAGGGGCATCAGGAGTGTCTGAAGAGGGGTCAAAAAACGAGGCAGGGTCAGAATGGGATGGGGTTTATGAAGAAGGGGCCAGGGGTTAGTAGGTTCATGGACTGGGTCCTCCATTGTTAGGTTACTCCTTTTCTTTTTGTTTTTAAGAAAAAAAAAGAATAAAAATAAAGAATAAAAATAGGGGGGAGCAGAGAGGAATAGTTCCCAGGAGGAATGAAAGGGCCAGAAATCTCCCTCCGTTCCCAAGAGGACCTCAGCACTGCAAGTAGTGCAGATGCAGCATGGAATCCATGCAATACCCTACCCTTCATGCCAGTAAACCAGCAATTCGGGATAGCAACCTCACATCTGCCTAGCTACCTCGGTGGACAAAAGAGAGGGCGGCCGGATATCCGCCACAAAGCATACCTCCTTCGGCCACCACCCCCAGAATCCGAAAGGGGGCTTCCAGAGATACACCTATCGCCAAAAGACACCCAAAGCCACCCTCCAGGATACTGGAGAGGGATTGGGACATCCCAAGGCAATCCAGATTCCACGGCAAACTATGGCACCGCCAAGAGCCTCAATGGAATGGGATGGACCCCAGAACCCTTTTCCCCTTTCTAGGAACTAGCAGGCCTGTGGGAAAAATCCCAAAGGCCAAAAAGAGGAAGGGCAAGGGGAGGAGGAGGAAAGGAAAAAGGGGAGGATGGGATAGGGAAGGGGGGATTGGGGGGTAATTAGGTTCGGTCTGAGAAGGAGACCAATAGGTCTAATTCCTCAGACCAAGAGCCTCTTCACCATGCAAAGGAACCCCCCTTGAAGAGGTCAATAATGATAGGAGTAGTATCGATATGTGAAAGAGAAAGATCATGAGCTTAGGTAGCATTCTGGACAGTGACAATGCATGTACCCCTCTTGAGAGCATGAAATATATCTACCAACATGGTGTAGGAGTGCTTTGCCAATACTATGGTTGGAGAGATAGGTAGTAGAAGAAGTCGGTCTTAAAGCAAAGAATTTAGTCCATTGTGTAATCCGAAACATTGTGGAGAGGGAGTGCATGACGGGCTGGCGATTCAAAAATTGCTGCACTCTAGAGGGAGAGGCCGGAAGCATAGTCAAAGGAGGGCGGAGGTCTGACAAATCGGAGGAGTCAGTTGAGACCCCAGTACCAGAAGCAGGTGATGAAACAGCACCAGCAAGAGGTACAGGGGCAGCAGGAGTGTCCAAAGAGTGGTCAAAAAAACGAGGCAGGATCAGAAAGGGGTGCGGTATCAGTAAGGGGCCTGGGGGTAGCAGGTTCATGGATCAGGGCTTCCATAGTTAGGTTACTTTTCTTTTTTGTTTTTTGAAAAAAAGAGGGCAAATTTAAACCCATGTGTGGTGGCCCAGTTGGAAACACGGTCGACCGCATGCTGGAGAGAAACTGTAATGAGGTGACAGTCAGCGCCTGCACAGGCAATAGCAAAGTCATCAACAGAGTGATGACCAAATATTTGATGGAAGACTAGAGGCCAAATCATTTATAGCAAGGAGAAAGTGTTGTGCTCAGAACACATCCCTGGGGGACACCTTCAGCTTGGATAAAGTCCGGGGAGAGCATATTATTAACCCGAACACGGAAATGCCTGTCAGTTAAAAAGTTCTTAAGGAAGGACGGTAGATTGCCTCGGAGGCCTAAGGAGTGGGCTTGGGCTAAAATATTATACCTCCAAGTTGTGTCATATACCTTCTCAAGGTCAAAAAATATGGCAATAACCGAGTGGTTATTCGCAAAGGCATTATGAACATACGTATCCAAGAATAGTAAGGGGTCTGGTAGAACGTCCCTTACAAGAGCCATTTTGATGAGTGGAGAGACTGTTGTGTGTCTCTAAATACCACACTAAACGTCTGTTTCCCAGGCGTTCCATCACTTTGCAAACTGCACTGGTAAGAGCAATGGGACGATAGTGGGAGGCTTCTTGTCCCATAGTGCCTGGTATGCGGAAAGTGAGAACAATGGCAGATTTCCACAGCTCTGGAAGAAGTCTTTGTGACCAAATAAGATTGAAAAAATGTAATAGGACTGCAAGGGCTGACTGATGTAAATGTTGTGGCATACGAATATGAATGTCGTCGGGCCCAGCTGCCGATGATCGGCAAGCTCAGAGTGTTGCCTCCAGTTCTTGAAGTGTAAGAGGCACTTTATACTGCTCTTCTCTGAGAGAAGAAAAGTCCAAGGGTGCTAAGTCTCTGGCAGACTTTGAGGAAAGAAATGAGGGGCATAGATGGAGCCCCTGAGAAATACAGACCAGATGATTGCCAATTCCATTGGCAACATCTAGTGAGTTTGCTATATCAACACCGGCAACCCACAGAACAGGAGCCGGGTCAGGAGAATATTTACATTCAGTTTTCGTACTTTTTTCCAGACTGCACTCAGAGGAAGCAGAGGTGATGGTGGAGAATCTCGCCAGCAAGTGCGTTTAGCGTCACGGATGACACGGCGAGCGATCGCACGCTTCTTTTTAAAATCAAGGAGTCGCTCTGTGGTTCTATTGTACCGGTACCTGCCCCATGCAGTGCGTTTCAAACGTACTGCACGAGCACAAGCAGGAGACCACCAAGGCACGCATTTCTGAGAATGCCTGCCCGAAGTTTGGGGTATAGAATGAGAAGCTGCGGTGAAAACGGAGGACGAGAAGAGGTGTAAAAGCTCATCGATGGAGGACGAAGAAGGAACCTCTTTCAAAACAGGCGTGAGTAAAGGTTCCAATTTGCCCGATTAAATTGCCAGCGTGGGGTGCGAAGAGGTGGCGAATATGAAGGGGAAGTAAGAATGATTGGGAAATGATCACTATCATGCAAGTCCGGGAGAACAGACCAAGTGAAGTCTAATGCGGCAGAGGAAGAGCAGACTGAGAGATCGATGCAAGAGAGAGTATGAGTCCGAGGATCAAAATGGGTGCGAGTACCTGTATTTAAAACATGGAGGGGGTGGGTGGCAAGAAAAGCCTCTAACTGAATTCCACGGGAATCACAGCGAGACCCCCCCCCCAGAGGAAATGGTGGGCATTAAAATCACCAAGTAACAGAATCGGTGGCGGTAATGACGAAACAAGGAAGGCAAAATCCGAAATAGATAATGCCCGAGAAGGAGAGAGATATAAAGAACAAAGCGTATACCACCTATGTAAGTGGATACGGGCTGCTGTGTAATGCAGCGAAGTATGAACAAATAGCTGATGGTACGGAATATCAGTGCGGAGAAGAAGGGCACTTTCATTGAAGGTCCCATCAGGAAAAGGATCTGAAGAATACAATAAATTATAGCCCGAGATGTGAGAAATAACAGCAGATTAATTTTGGTTCCTTTAAGCAAACACCAAAGGGGCAAACTGGGAGAGCAACATCTGAAGCTCACCCCAATTACCCCTGAGGCCGCGTATATTCCACTGTAAATAGGCCATGATTGGCAATGATAAAGATACTTGAAATCCGCAGGTAAGGGTTCCTACAGACTAGAAGGGTTAGAAAAGTCCACATGCGGAGGCAGTGGAAAACGTTCAAGCAGCGAAGGAACGGTGCGCTGTGAAGAAAGGAGTTGCACAGATGGAGCAGAGGAGAGAGAGCAGAAGGTGGATCAGTGTCCATTGAAGGTTTGGTCTCTGCAATATAGTCAGAGATTGCTTTAAGTGTTTCGGAATTCAGAGATGTCGTATGGGAGACAATATTGGGAATGGCAGGGGGATGATGAGTAAAGATTGGAACTGTATTGGACTGTACCAAGGTAGGGGGGGGGGGGCGAAAGGGTGGAGGGAACTGGAGCAGCGTTGCAGGGGACAGAAGAGGCAGGAACCTGGGAGGTGGCAGAAGAAACTTGGCAGGGAACAGGGGAGGAATGTACAGTACGAGGAGGGTGAACCTCTACACTTGTAACTGAGCCAGTGAGAGGGGAAGAACCAGGGACAGACAGGGAGGGTAAAATGAGGTGGAAGATGGGTAGGAGGTGTTAACGGACCTTTTTTTTGACTTTTGAAAAGTAGAGTAACGATTGGGAGGCGTCGTACGAGGTCTCGTCGATACCGAGGCTTGCAAGACAACTCGAAGAAGCGAGATTAGACTGAGGCGTTGAAGTAGGGACGTCTGAGCCGAGGACAGCAAAAGGATTAGATACAGGAGCGATTATGGGAGAGGTAACCACAGAGGTGGGTGTAGAAGATGGGATACCAGAAGTGGGGGGGGGGACGTTTTGAAACACGGGGAATAAGAAACACATGGGAGTCTCCCTTGGAGGCGGAGATGAGAAACTGCCATGGCATAAGGGAGACCTTCTGTCTCTTTGAGGTAACGGATTTCCCCGCTCGTTTAAATAGACCTGACAACGGCGAGAGTACGAAGGGTGAGCCTCATGACAGTTAAGGCAAGAGGGAGATCGATTGCAAGACGTATTAGAATGGTCATCGGCACCACCGACTGGGCATTCGGCGATAGATCTGCAATATTTCGCTGGATGGCCAAATCGCCAGCAATTTCTACACTGTTGTGGTGTAGGGATCACCTTTCGAACTTGTAACCGATGTCCTGCTATATAAACTGAGGATGGGAGTTCTCGGCTGTCAAAAGTTAAACGAGACACATTGCTAGGGTATCGTCTCCGCCCATGGGCAGGAAGAACGTAAGTGTCTACCTTGAGGATTGGGAGATCTTGGAGTTCCAGCCGTTCTAGAATGTCAGTGCCACATGTCTGGAAATTTTGTTGAACTATGGTATGGGGCAGAAAGACGGTACCACTACAAGAATTGAGGGAATGATGTTTTTCAAGAGCGACAGGAACAGTATCGATTTGGGAAAGACGAGAGAGCTCATGAACCTGGGTAGCATTCTGTACGGTAATGATGCGCCTACCGCTCTTAAAAGCATGAAAAGAAATCTTTACCAACATGGCGTAGGAGTGCCTTGCCAATACTATGGTCAGAAAGATAGGCAGTAGAGGAAGTTAGTCGTAAAGTGAAGAATTTAGTCCATTGTTCAGTCTGAAACTGAGCGTGGAAAGGTAGTGAAGGACGTGTCGATCGTTTCTGAGAAGAACGAGAAGGTGGAGAAGTATCATCGGCAGGTAATTGTCGTTGGCGTTTAGGCGTGGGACCAGAGTTAGTCCGACGTGGAACGGGTCGGCGATTTGAAAATTGCCGCACCGTAGAGGGAGAGGCCAGAAGCATAGTCAGAGGAGAGCGAAGGTCCGATAAATCGAAAGTCAGTCGAGGCCTCAGTACCTGAAGCGGGTGAGGAAACAGCACCGGCAATAGGTACAGAGGCATGAGGAATGTCTGAAGAGTGGTCCAAAGACGAGGCGGGGTCAGAACGGGGTGCGGTATCAAGAAGGGGCCCGGGGGTACCAGGTTCATGGACTAGGGCTGCCATGGTTAAGTTACTTTTTGTTTTTAAGAAAAAAAAAAAATAAAATAAAAAAAAGGGGAGACCGGGGAGGGATAGTTCCTAGGAGGAATGAAAGGGCCAGAAATCTCCCTCCGCACCCAAGAGGACCTCAGCACCGCAAGTAGCGCAGATGCAGCATGGAACCTGGAGTTTACCT
This sequence comes from Cherax quadricarinatus, assembly GCF_026875155.1. Classification (NCBI taxonomy): domain Eukaryota; kingdom Metazoa; phylum Arthropoda; class Malacostraca; order Decapoda; family Parastacidae; genus Cherax; species Cherax quadricarinatus. The sequence goes on from NC_069422.1 coordinate 15,048,288, forward strand.
GGAGAGAGTTTCGGGGGTCAACGCCCCCGCGGCCCGGTCTGTGACCAGGCCTCCTGGTGGATCAGCGCCTGATCAACCAGGCTGTTGCTGCTGGCTGCACGCAAACCAACGTACGAGCCACAGCCCGGCTGATCAGGAACTGACTTTAGGTGCTTGTCCAGTGCCAGCTTGAAGACTGCCAGGGGTCTGTTGGTAATCCCCCTTATGTGTGCTGGGAGGCAGTTGAACAGTCTCGGGCCCCTGACACTTATTGTATGGTCTCTTAACGTGCTAGTGACACCCCTGCTTTTCATTGGGGGATGGTGCATCGTCTGCCAAGTCTTTTGCTTTCGTAGCGAGTGATTTTCGTGTGCAAGTTCGGTACTACCCTCTAGGATTTTTCCAGGTGTATATAATCATGTATCTCTCCCTCCTGCGTTCCGGGGAATACGGGTTTAGAAACCTTAAGCGCTCCCAGTAATTGAGGTGTTTTATCTCCGTTATGCACGCCGTGAAAGTTCTCTGTACATTTCTAGGTCGGCAATTTCACCTGCCTTGAAAGGTGCTGTTAGAGTGCAGCAATATTCCAGCCTAGATAGAACAAGTGACCTGAAGAGTGTCATCATGGGCTTGGCCTCCCTATTTGAAGGTTTCCCCTTAATCCATCCTGTCATTTTTCTAGCAGATGCGATTGATACAATGTTATGGTCCTTGAAGGCGAGATTTCCCCCGACATAAACACTCCCAGGTCTTTGACGTTGGTTTTTTCGCTCTATTTTGTGGCCAGAATTTGTTTTGTACTCTGATGAAGATTTAATTTCCTCATGTTTACCATGTCTGAGTAATTGAAATTTCTCATCGTTGAACTTCATATTGTTTTCTGGGAGCCCACTGAAAGATTTGGTTTATTTTCCCCCTGGAGCCTTGCAGTTTTCTGCAATGGAAGACACTGTCATGCAGATTCGGGCGTCATCTGCAAAGGAAGACACGGTGCTGTGGCTGACATCCTTGTCTATGTCGGATATGAGGACGAGGAACAAGATGGAGCTAGTACTGTGCCTTGTGGAACAGAGCTTTTCACCGGTAGCTGCCTCGGACTTTACTCTGTTGACGACTACTCTGTGTTTCTGTTAGTGAGGAAATTTTAGATCCCTCGACCGACTTTTCCCGTTATTCCTTTAGCGCGCATTTTGTGCGCTATTACCCATGGGCACACTTGTCGAAGGCTTTTGCAAAGTCTGTATATATTACATCTGCATTTTTTGTCTTCTAGTGCATTTAGGGCCTTGTATGATCCAGTAGTTGAGACAGACAGGAGCGACCTGTTCTAAAACCCATGTTTGCCCTGGGTTTTGTAACTGATGGGTTTATAGATGGGTGGGGATCTTGCTTCTTAGGACCCTTTCAAAGATTTTTATGATATGGGATGTTAGTGCTATTGGGCTGTAGTTCTTTGCTTATACCCTACCCCTCATGCTAGTAAACTAACAATCCGGGGTAGCAACCTCACATCTGCCGAGCTACCTCGGTGGACAAAAGAGGGCGGCCGGTATATCCGCCACAAAGCATACCTCCTTCAGCCACCACCCCCGGTATCCGAAAGTGGCTTCCAGAGATACACTCGTCGCCCGAAAGACACACCAAAGCTACTCCGGGATACCGGAGAGGGATCGGGACATCCCCAGGCGATCCATATTCCATGGCAAACTACGCCACCGCTAAGAACCTCAACGAATGGGATGGACACCGGTATCCTTTCCCCTACCTACGAACTAGCACGCCTGTGGGAGAAATCCCGAAGGACAAAAAGAGGAAGGGCAAAAGGAAGGGTGGGGAGGAGGAGGAAGGGAAAAAAGGGGAGGATGGGATAGGGGAGGGGAGATTGGGGGTAATTAGGTTAGGTCTGAGGAAGACCGATAGGTCTAATTCCTCAGACCAAGAGCCTATTCACCACGCCAAGGAGCCCCCCCCCCCTGAAGAGGCATTATTTATAAAGTTTTATAAAGTTTTCATACACTGAATAAGAGTGACAGGTTGGATTGTAGCTATTTTCTGTTTAAGGTATGTTTAGGTACAGGTTGTCAATGTTTTTTAACATACATGTAACAACTTTAGTTTTTTTAAATAAAAAAATTACTGAATTTAACAATTTAAGACCTGGGCCAAGTAAAACTGTTAAGTAGTTTTATTTTATTAAGTTACATCAACGAAGGTATATTAGTTTTGTAACATTCTACTCTGCACAATTGTTACCAATGAAAATCACATTTCCTAGTAGTCGAAGTACAGAATGTGACTTGATTTTATCATTAGATTAAAGATTTAGTGTCCACAATTTCTAGGTGTTAAATTGTTTTTGCGACTAAAACTCATTAAACAATTTTTTTTTTAAACAATGGAATTTAACAATTAACCATAGTAACGGCAGTTGTAGAGGTGACAGTATAGTGACGATTTGGGTTATTGTAGTTATGATTTGTTGTAGCAAGTCTTGCGTCGTCACAACAGGAACCGTATGAATCTGATAAAAAGAAAAGTGATTAAGGGATAATTATGTGAATAGTTGTCGAATCAAAAGTATGAGGAGTACACAATAGTAGTACCTGATGTGTGACGTCAACATGAGTTATGGTCTGCCAGTATTTAATAGTGTCAGTGACGGTAACAAACTGGCTGAATAAAAGACACCATAGTGCTCACGGGATTTGCTCCAACTGTAGCCGTTACAAAACACTACCTGTAGGAAGATATCAAATTAAAAAAGGCGTTTATTTTGGAATGTTATGAAAACATAAGAACGGCAGGTTCTCACCGGTGTTGAAATGACCCTGATTGTAGATGTTACTGTTCGTGGTTCTTTAGGATAAAATCCCAGTGTGTTGTGGTTTGTGTCACTGTTAGAGCGAGTAGAGTTTGATCCGTGATCCAGACGTCTGATGTAGTCGTTTCCCTTAATGTGTGAGTTACAGTAGTCTGGAAGGATGAGATTTTAAAGTAAGAAAATAAAATTAAAGTAAAAAAAAAAAATTTGTATTTAGTGGGTCGTATACCTGAACAGTGAGAGTAGAAGTAGGTTTTTGTAGGGAACAACGATGGCAGGGTGAACTTCGTAAGTACTGATGACTTGGCCCTTTACCTGGAAGAATAAAGTTTGAACAGAACGGTAAGAAAAATTTAGGAAAGGATTAGGACAGTTTCAGTTATATGACAGTTTAACTTACGTTAAAGGAGGGAGGGGGGAAAGGTTTGTTATAATAGTATATAGAGGGAGGGACTAGAAAGTCAAGTTAAAGTTCAGATGGATTTGGAGAAAATAAGATCTGAAAGTAAGTGGGATTTAGTGTAAAAAGGAAGCTGGGTAAAGGAAATTAAGTATTTAGTCGACAAAAATTAAAAGATTACTTACTAGAGCAAGACACCCCATTATATGGAGTAACAAAGCAACAGCCATCTGTTAACAAGAAAGAATATTTAGCATTACGTTGGGAATGATAATGGAGGAATTATAGTAAAGTTTTGAATTCGTAATTACTAAAGAAACTTTAATAAAGAATTAGGAATATTTCCAAGTCGAAGATTGAACAGAAAAATTTAATTTACTCAAGAACCTCGAAAAGAATTAATTCCATAAGCGTATTTAAAATTTTAGTGCATGATAAAAATATGCATTAATACAC